>CM043316.1:27100466-27806300 GCA_023736055.1 Quercus glauca
TATGTTTGTAAAATAAATTAAGATTACCTTCATTCTTTGCATTGCTAATGAGAGCATATTTAGCTGAATACACATCAACATATGTAAATGCTGCATTAGGAAGCTGTGCCCTCAGCTGATACACCATGTCCTTAAGCTGCCTGTTAAACTCCTGAGCTACCTCATTCTGAGGCTTCACACACCCAATCTGGTCCAGATTACCTGACTTTGATTGGTATATAACAGTATATGGCAAGCAACCAATTGGGCCAGTATTATGTACCCAAAATACTCTTGCACCTTCCTTGTATAATAGCTAAAACATGAGCCATAAAAAATGTTAGAATTATCAATTAGTACATAAATTGTTAAAGCATAATCATCAGTTGCTTACATGCACTGCTTGGGACCACTGGCTTAAGATATTAGGAATGGACAATCGAACTTCTTCTATTGTTGTGTGTTGAAAACCAAAAGCAAGATCGTTCTGTCCAATATCAAATGTGTAAATAGCCTTTGAGAAGTCCTTAGGCCTTGAGAGCCGTGTTTTAAGTAGTGGGGTCTCTCCTGGTGCCAAAATTTACCAATTCAATGTTCATTGTTAGTAAGCGTTTAGTACCCACAAAATGTTGTGTTTCCCAGCATCTTTAGCACACAAGAACCAGTCAGTGAGAGAGGGCTAGAGAGACTCACTACTGTTGGGGCTGCGTGGCTTATATAGAGCAGTTGTACGAGATTTGAATTGTATGAACTGGGATGTTTGAATGCCAAGATGGAATGGACTATAACCACCTGGACGAATTGATGAACCACCTGTTGCAAAATTTGCACCATGCCTAAAATTTGTACCTAGTGAGTCCAAGTATGCACTCAGGTACGGTAACTTCAGCTCCTTAGCTGCACTAAAATATAGCAGATCAACTCAATTCAATTAAGTCTTAAACCCCTTTAAATTGGGAGGACTAGTTGTAACATTAAGATGTTAGAATTGATCAATGATCACAGCTATGAAGCATGACAAGACAATACAATACAATGATTAGTAACAGTATAGCACATTAACATGTACAATTTGTATGAACTCTCTATTTACATGCAATTTATTGATGCAACAAAAAAGGAGGAAGCTTTGCTACCTTACTTACCTATAAAATCAATGATGAGTCGACCATCACAAGCCCTTCCTGAAGGGTGTCCAAAGAAGGTTTCACCATTGGGTGTATGAATCTCTGATAAAGCTGCTGAAATGCCTCCTGTGTCTGAGTTTGAGTCTCCAAAGTTGTATATAGCTGGAAAATCACATCTTAGACCACCACCACCCACCACCAATGCTGGAAATCTTACCAGGCTCACAACCAATACCACCAACACACAGCATAGCCTCATTGAGTCCATGGTTTTCCTTGCAGCATCCTATCAAAAAGTATGCACTCACAGTCTCGCATATATACTTGTTTGTTTTTACTTACTATGTGGACAAGAATGAGTGGCTGATTTTGTTGTTTTCTTAATTCATGACTTGTCATTAGTCACCGACAAATTTTGGAATCAGGATTTTGACAGATGTGGACCTGTGGCATTTGTTACATGGAAGCACAAGTATGTTATGCATCAAATACATTGTATCTTTCTTCTCACAGAATATATGCTATAAAAGAAATGATGCATATAAAGACTGATTTACCTTTCACATTAAACAATCTCATATTGCACTCTCTTTAACTGGACTTGTTATTATTCTGTTTAATAGTTTTATGTAACATCTCTCTTAGGTATAGACCCTATAAACATATTATCCACCTTTATGTGAGAGAGATACGAGTGCAACAGCTACATATAATACCGTCTCATCAGATCCCATCCAAAAAAAAAAAAAAAAATACCGTCTCATCAGTAAGGAATGGAACTAAAGTAGAAAAGCGACAAGTCCCTTAACAATCAATTTTAGATTGAGGTGGTCCTTGTTACATATAATATATATGTATCTCTCACATGAGAAATAGCAGGGACTTTTTTTTTTTGGAGAATCTATTATGGACTATTTGGACCCGTGTCCCATGCCTATAAAGCACCCTATCACATTTAGGAAGGAGACATATTTCTATGTTAGAAATGATACGTAGGGACAACACAAGAAATGGTAGTCCTTTGAAATTTAATTTTGCATGGGTGGTCCGCAATTCCATCTAATATGTGGCCTTGTTTTTCTTTGGTGACGAGTAGAATTGATGATGATGATGACCATAAAGAAATTGTACCATCTCAAAAAAAAAATAAATAAATAAACCCCCCCACTTTTGGCAAAAATAAGTACATTTCAGCCTAACTTTGTTGTCCTACTTTGATTTCTCAAAATTTTAAATCTTGCCATTGATCCCTGAACTTTCAAATTGCTATTGTTTTGGTCCCTCATCCTCCTTTCCATCTCCTTGTTTAGATGTTCTAAAAATAAGGTATCTTTCTTCTTCTTTATTTGGATGTTGAAAATTAAGTAGGGGAGAGGAGGAGAGATGAATGGTCATATAAAATGATAATCAAGATCATCTTTTGCTAATTTGGTCTGCATTTGTTTTGATATTAATTATTTTGACTGCCAAATATTTTCAGCTAAAAATATTGTAGAGAATACAATTTGTTTTCAAGTATCTGATTGTAAGGGTGTTCACCAAATCACATAAACCATACAAACTGTAAAAACCGCACCAAAACCGGTTGCAAAATGGCATAACCGCACCGCACCGCACCACATGGTGCAATGCAGTTTGTGGTTTTATAATAAGAAAACAGCACAAACCGCACCGCACTTCACCCTCTCTATATATTAATATCTTTACTTATTTTTAATATTAAATATATTATTAATAGTTGAATAACCCTAGTTTTCAAAAAAAAAAAAAAGTTTGATAACCCTACTAAGTGTTGGTTAAGAAAGCTAGCCCAAAATAAAGAAAAACAAGCTTAATAGTTTAAAACTTGGACCAAAACAAAGGGAAAAAATTAGTTTTGGGCTGGGTAGAAAAAGCCCAAAATTTGAAAAATATATCAATTTCAAATCATTCAAACCGCATCTTATACACCACACCGCATATATGACTGCAAAAATGAGGTGCGGTGCGGTTATGGTTTTGGCTAAACTTTAAACCGCACCACACTGCACCGCACCATACATGTGACCGCAAAAATAAGATGCGGTGCAGTTATGGTTTTAGCTAAACCGCACCACGAACTCCCCTATCTAATTATATTCTTGTAAATGTTGTGTTTGGCTAATAAAGAAAATAAAAATGTTCATGAACACAAAATTTACCATACCAATAGTACAACCCACAAAATCTAAACAAATTCACTATAATTTCAAAAAATATACCCAAAATCCACTGAATGTCAAAAAAAAAATGTATGAAACTGAGAGTCAAGAGAGAGGTGGATCACAGCGGTCCTCTAGCCATGGGTAGGTTGCAACGATTCTCTCTCTCTCTCTCTCTCTCTCTCTCTCTCTCTCTCTCTCTCTCTCTCTCTCTCTCTCTCTCTCTCTCTCTCTCTCTCTCTCAAAGTTTGATCATGAAAGAACTAGTTCGATCTCAGTCATGGCGGTTCGATCTCATCATCAACAGTCCAATCTCGTTATAGCCAATCCCAATATGTGAGGATGGGAGGGCTCAGGCAATGTCGAAGAAGAAATGTAAGTTGTTCTACACATGATCCTAAGTGCAAACCATTTTATGCCTCATGAGCCAAAATTTTACAATAAACTTGAAAAATATTTCCAAGTTAACCAGCATTTTTAGTCACATCAAACACTCAAAATTGGGGTAAAATAATTTTACGTCGAAACAAATTTAGCCTTAAAGAAGTAGATATAAATTTACATCACAAGGAGAAAATGGATAATTTAAATTTTTTTTAATATAAGTGGAATTCCTAACTCCCCTGCTACAATTTGTGGTGTTTAAAAGGAAGGGTCATGATGGGCAAGATACTCTTTCAAATCCTTCCCCCTCTCCCACTTGAAAAACATCCAAATAAGGTTCGTCGACCACACCCCCCCCCCCCCCCCCCACCCCCCCCAAAAAAAAAAAAAACCTCCTTCTCTCTACTCCCTACTTCTCCCTTTCCATCCAAACAAGTTGTAAAATTTGAGGTGTCCAAAACTTTTCAATTTTCTTGCTAATGTAGAAAGTTTGTAATCGCTTTTTAAAGGTTAAGACAAAATTTTGAGGTAGAAAGTGCTCATTGTAGCCTATTAACCATATGAGATTTTCATATGGAATCACAATTTTTTCTCTCTTTTTCATATTTCGTTAACTAGATTGTATTCAAAAATGATTGGGGCTAAGTTTCTTTGAAAACTATAAAGTTACCATGCTTACACTTGCACTGCCATAGAAAATTATTAGATATTTTCGGAGTACAATAATGTTGTACTCACTCATTTCACATAAATGATAAGTCTCACCATGAATTTAACTAGTAAGATCTCACCATTATGCGAGAGAAAGGAATACAATATTATTATACTCTTGAAGTATTTAATAATCACTCGCACAAGGACTATCAATTATTAGTATCATCTATAATATAAGATTGGCAGTAGTGAACAGAAACTAACACCTTATCCTTGCCCTAAGTATCGGCATCCTGAAGTTAATTAGAGCAAATATGAACCTATGCAGAGAAGTTAACACCTAGATATCCATTAAATGTAAAAGATACTTCTTTTTAATGCTGTTGATTATAGCTAGGCCTAATAAACATTAAAAACAAGCATTTTTCCCCATTAAAATAAATAAATAAATAAATTGGACAACTATAACATAATCATTTTGAAACTATTCTAAATACAATTTTGTTTTATTCACAAAAAAAAATTAACTTGGTAATAATATGTAAAACAAATTGGAAGCCAACAACTAATGCTGTAAGACACACTTCCACCCCGGCCTCAGCGTTGGCTTTTCAAATGAAAAGGTAAAAGACCTGTAAATACAAATATTGCCAGCAAGGCTGAACTGTGTGCTATAGGGGCTGCTTGTGTAGTTGTCGTGAACTCCATGTACCCTTTACTGATGAACCAGGAAAAATCACTGTTGGTAGCCTCTTACTTTCCTCCAGATTAGGAAAATCAATTGTGTAGTGAAGTCCACGGCTTTCATGCCTAGCAAGGGCACTGCTCACTACCAGCTTTGCACAACAGAAGAGGTTCCTCATTTCACAAGCCTCAAGCCCCACCATTGTTAGCTCCCACCCTTGTTGGAACAAGTATTCCTCCCATTTAGCCTCCAACTCACCAATCTTTTGCTCTGCAAATTGCAGCCTTGTTGTGGACCGAACAATTCCCACGTATTCCCACATGATTGATTGCAATTCCCTCCTTACTTTCCTTGTCATTAATAAAATTTTGTCCATAGCTTCACTCCCAAGTGAAAAAGGAACAACCGGTCTAGACCACCAATTTGAAGTACCGAGGTCATGTTTAGAGCTCTTCATGTGATCAATTGAGGGCTGAACAGCTCTTCTTGCAAATACCAGTGCTTCAAGCAATGAGTTGCTAGCAAGCCTATTTGCTCCATGCAAACCTGTGCATGCAACCTCACCTGCCACATACAAGCCCCGCACGTTTGTCTCCCCCTGGAGCCCAGCACGGACACCCCCACACATGTAATGGGCAGCAGGAACCACTGGAATTGGCTGGCAGGTTATGTCCAGGCCATACTGTAGGCACTCAGCAGCAATGTTGGGGAAATGTGAGAGAATCTTTTTCCTAGGCTTGTGACTTATATCAAGGAGCACGTACTTCTCATTACGCTTTTTAAGCTGGTCATCTATACTTCTTGCCACAACATCCCTGGGAGCAAGCTCTGCTCTCTCATCATACAAGCGCATGAACCTTTCCATGCTTAAATTATACAGAATGCCTCCATCACCCCTAACAGCTTCAGTGATGAGAAACGCATTCTCTCTAGACTTGCTTGGTTTGACAGGAAGGCCTTCATCAGCTAAGGCAGTTGGGTGGAACTGAACAAATCTGGGTAACAAAATAATGCCAAAAAAACTATTATTTCCATTTCACACCAATACAGACATATAAGTGCATACTCAGTTACTCACTGCATATACACACAATAAACAAGATCTAATAATAAAATGATTCATGTGCACACGAGCAGAGGCATAATCCTAATTTAAGAGTTCTTTTTCATAATAAAATGTTACACATTTGGGCTAACCAACCAAATGAAAAGTAGTAATCCTCATACACAATCATAAAAAGGGAATGGCCCCTAAATAAGAGCAATGTAACCCATCCGGTATCATCCTGAAAGTTGACCTTGCATATTCAAATGCCATGAGATCAAGGCATTATGATATCAGTTTGGAATCTTCCAAATTCTTCCAGACTTCTATTACATAATTATGACTTGTAAGTAACACAGCACTACAATTTTTATTTTTATTTCCAAATAAAAACTAAGACAGACAGTTATGACAGAGCTTTTACATTTCAGACAATAATTAATAAATAATTACTCACTCCATATTAGAAATCACAGCTTGGGCCCGATGGGCCATGGCCATTCCATCTCCGGTAGCTACCTGGCATGAAGCAGATAAAAGAGCATTATACTGATGCCTAAACAGGTTTAATTCTTTAGATGGTGATTAAATATCCAAGTAGCCAGATTTCATCAATTATAGGCAGAAATATGGTATATAATATAAATATTAAATGCAAAAGAAAATAAGAGATCCAAGAGATAATATGGCCAGCAGAGAGAGAGCAGCAGCAGCAGCAGCAGCAACAGCAAAATTACAGACACTCTACTTCTAGGCTCTAGCGAGAAAAACTAAAAAATTAGAGCATCCAGTTGCCTCCAAAGTATTCTTTTATATTTCTAATATTACTTTTTTTCTTTTTCTTTTTCAAATTTGATTATAATTTTTAAGTTTTAGTTTTCTATTTTCTTTCTTTCTTTTCTTTTTTTTTTTTTTTTTTTTGGTTGGTTTAGGATGAATGAGTCAGCTTTTAATAAAACCAACAAAGAATATACAATCACTTCAGCAAGCTCAAATAAACAAGCAGCAAAATAAGCTGCACACACTAAGAACACTGGATCAGATCAAAGCAAACATTACAAAAAAAACACCTTCCTCACAACTAAAACTAAAAACAAACTCTTTGGCTGCACCTCCTTTAGAACAGACAAGGAGATATTACATCTTCCACATAACACCATGTTACAAAGGGAATTTCAAACACCCTTACAACTAACAGCTCTATGCCTCACATCATTTCTGATCAATCAAAAAATTCCCTCCCGTTAAAGAATTCTTCCATTGAACACCCGAGCATTTCTTTGGATCCATACATGACACAGTGGTTTTAAAGCCTTTCCCTTGCAGCTTGTTAATGCCCCAGTGAAGAACTGCATCCCATCTATACTCAGCCTTATCCACCAAGCTTAACCACAACTTTTTGCCATATCCTTCAAGTGAATAAACACACATAGTACAAATGGTCATGCTCTCTAGCTTACTTCTGCAATACACACATAACAGGTTCCCATCATAGCCTGTCCTTTATTGCCAACAAGCATATGAATGAATGCTTGGGAATAGCAGCTCTATACCCCCACCAGTTTGCATCAATCTAACTCATATTTTTTAGGCCTTATCTCATCCTATACTGAGTAACAGGTGACTCTGACTGACATTTGATGACAGCGAACGTACAGTGTCTTCCTCAGCCAAAATTACTCAAGATATGCCAGCTTGAGCTCATCCAAAAGACCAAGGAGCTAGTGCCATTGCCCTTAAGGGATTGTAATTGGAACCTTAGCATTTATGGAGCTGGCAACCTAAACACAAACTTGGGAAACAAAGCACCATTAGGGTGACAAATGGCATGCCACAAGAAAGTTTCTGTCCATTACCGATAGGGTGTTTAATAAAAGGCCGATATCTCTAATGTCAAGTATTTTCCTCCACTCTCATAAATTACCTTGAGGTCTTTTGACATTTCAAAAGCTCTTTCCTCTCAGCAAAAAAAGCCACATTAAATAAACCCTTTCAGACAAAACACTTTTTTATTGTTGTAATGTATAACACCTTTATGAGGTCATAGGTATCAGACAACCACTTAAAGACATTTTGATAAGCCCTAGAGATAGTTGAATCTGCAGTCAAATTTGAAAATGGACCACAAATTCATAAAATGCGAATTCACACTGATCGCTAGGAATTTGTGGATTAGAAAGAAATTCCCTTGAAAAAGGATGTAATTAGGTGGTAAAAAAAGGGCCAAATTTTTCTTCTTTCTTTTTTCTTTTTTTTGGAGGGGGGGTGGGGGGGGGGGGGGGGGGGGGGTGGGGTGTGGGGGTGGTGGTGTTGGTGCAGCATTCTTCCTCAGATATGAAGATGGAAACAACAATTTATGGTAGAAGTGTGAAAGCATAAGTACCGGAGGATTTGTAGTTGATGGATAGATATGTCCAACCCCACCTGATGCAAGTAAAGTCACCTTTGAAATAAACCTTATAACCTGAAAATTCAAGAAAGCAAAGGTTATAGAATATAGACTATGATTTTTTGGCAAAATACTTCCCCCATAGAATTTAAGAAACTTTAAACAGTAAATACTGTTGTCACCTCTTGTGTTTCAGTATTCATTGTGTCAACACCAAGACATACTGTGTCAGAACCATCCTGCAATATCAGTGACAAACTTACTTTAGCGAATGCCTATAAAATGAAGTCTCGAAGTTCACTTAGAAATACCAAATCGACATAGAGGAAACCACTAAAACGACCTTCAGAACATTCAATTGGTGATCAAATGTTGAAACAGGGCCTCAAAGTTAATTCCACACCTAAGATATGCTTAAACTTTCTTTCTTAGAATCATTATCCCCCAAAGCATAGCATATAGGACCATGTAAAATACAATATGAAACAAACATTTTTCAACAAATAGAATGGGTGGAGATAGTGACCTGGCAAGTTAGCAAATCAATTGCAAAATGGTGTTCGAAGACACAAATATTTGGATCATAAACAACTGCCTCCAATAAAGCCCGCTCAATTTCCCTTCCGGTCATATCAGCAGCATGAACAATTCTGCGATGAGAGTGTCCCCCCTCCCTTGCTAGATGCAAGTTTCCATCCTCCCCATGATCAAATGAGGCACCCATTGCAATTAGTTCTCTAATTCTGTCAGGTCCTTCTGTACAAACAATCTGGATAACATAAAGAACGAAAAGAAAAAAAAAATTTTAAAAAAAGAAGAAGCTCAACAGTTATGCAAGAGACAGTGGTAATTAGCATTCAAATGAGACGAATAAAAAAGTGAACACAACCAGAGAACATGTACAAAATTTCAAAGTACTGATTTTCTCACAACAAAGTGTTTATTAAGTGAAACTAATCCAGAGGAAAATTATGACATTCTCAGTTTTATAAACCATGGGCATTGTTTATAATTCCCTCTGTTAACTTTAACGGGTTGGGAAAAATGAGGGCCTGAGATACTGGACCATACACATCCTGTTTCAATTTGATTGATCCCCATCTAATTTATAGCTAGATTGAGAACATCAAGAGATTTATGAGCTATATATGAAAAGGGGCGGTATGGCCCATTACATATCATAATTAAATAAATTTCATACAGAGATCAAAGTTCATTAATTGATGATATAAGCTAAAATGATCAAATCAGAAACCAACCCTGACAGTCTCCTCATCACATAGATAAGCCCCTGCTACAATGGTGTCATGCATGTGACTCTCCACTGAGTCTGAAGGGCATAGCACAGCACTAACTCCACCCTGAGCATAGTTTGTGTTGCTCTCATGAGGCTCAGCCTTGGTAATCACAGCAACAGACCCATGCTTTGCAACTTCAAGAGCATAGCGAAGGCCAGCAACTCCACTGCCAATGACAGCAAAATCAAAATACTTCGTGGAACCATCTCTCAAGCATGATGAAGTGACAGTTCTAAGAGACTTCCAGTTCTCACCAAATGGAGATTTAGAATAATTACATCTTTGGGGCTGCAAGAACTTTGATACTCCACATGACCTGAAAGAATGGAAAAGAAAATTCTTTTACACATTTAGAATACTAGTATGCCACAAAATTGAAATTTCGAGTGCATTGACATGGACTATAATCAACGGAACTGTTCAAGCTACCACTGTCTGTGCTGAACAATTATTATATTTGCATTTCCTGCAACGTTACAATGCCAAAACTATTCAAGTTGTTCTGGGGTATCATTTTCATGCTAAATAAACTACTAAATTGATTATTCTTTTCTCTACAATTCATATCCATGGCATTCTTTTCCCTAGAACAACATGGTCAAAGTGAAAATGAAAGTTAGATCTCACAAAAAACATATAGGAATAACAAAATAAGTGATATGTGAACAAAAGTAAATTTATAACCAAAGTGCTCTGGTAGAGCAGCAGTATCTGTAAACTACAGTAGAATGTATGAAGAGATCCAACTAATTCTCAAATAGAAGCCTTTTCAGACACAAGGAAGTTGTTCTCGAAAAATGTAATTGAGCACTTTTAATAGAATAATTTTTGATAACTCGAAGGTTGTGGAGGATTTGAACCCTATACGTCTCTATTGGAAACATTAGGAGGTGTCAACTAAGCCACAAGACTATCACTTTTTATAGAATAATAGAAGTAGTTCTATACAAAATTTATTTCTAAACCAATCACATACCACAAGAGCTCTTTCTGTATGCATCGGTTGAATGCTACACCGGAAACCCAAGAAGTTTTTCTATAACCTTGTCCCCTGCATAGTGCCACACTATAATGCAAGTTGCCACTTCCAGCAGGTATACAAGTTGTCATTTAAAATACTTCTGCCAGATAACAATAGTAAAAGCTCAAAATTAGATCAAACTTCACCTTTCACAAAAAGAATCAGCTTTTAAAATTTCATGCATCCTTTGAAATTCAATATATTGTGATCCATAGCAAGTAAATATATTCAAACAGCTAAAATCAGCTGTAACAACTAAACAAAAAGTAATAATATCAGGAAGGGAAGCACTATGATCTTGAAACTCGAATACATGTTTTGAACACGAATTACTCCCCCTAGAGAAAAATCAGCACAGCCCAACACCAATACATCCAACTTCCTCAAACTTGTTTTGAAAATAAGGCATATGTCAAGATGTCATCCCCTTTCATATTAACAACCAACTCAAAGCATAGCATACAATAATTCAAAATTCATCAATTAAGAGTCAATAAAATATAGAAAACTTAGTCACAATTGGCATCCACAAAACCTATAAAATCAGAAACAACCCAAAAGAAAAAACAGAGAGAGAAATTTAAATTTTAAAGGGTTAACAAGAGTGGGGTTGGATAAGGCATAAACTCCAGTCACCAAGCAAACTAACGACTACCCATCATTCTCAGACCAAAAAGACAACTACCCATTATCCAAAAACAAGAGCAGTTACAAAGACAGAGAGAGAGAGAGAGAGAGAGATAGAAGAGAAAAAACCACAAATTTTTTTCTTTCTTTCTTAAAAATGTAAAGAAAGAGATTGAAACAATAACAAACAGAACATCAGAATGTCAAACACAGCAAAACCCAGATTCAAAAATTCATCAAAAGCTCTCAAAACTTACAGAGAAACGTGCTCCAACAACTCTGCCTGTACGCTAATGGAAAGTAAAAAAAGTATCTGAACCTGGGTGTCCTCGCTTTTCAAACAATGAACCTGGCCCAACAAAACAAGGACCACTGAAAGAACATTGAAAAAAATATATTCTGTAATTTTTGAACAAAAGTAAAAATAAAACCCAGAATGGAGGGCTTAAAAATTAGTAAAATTTATAATGAGAGGCGAATAAAGCTTAAGTATAAATAAGCCTACGTTTCCGACACGCCACGCCTAAGTTTTGCTCCAGAACCATCCTCGAACTTCGCGCCAATCTTTTTTTACTTTTTCTTTTTTTTTTTTCCTTTTATAAATGATATATGCGCAGCCACGGCTTCTCTCTATTGTGTTTGCTATTAACGGCTATAGATAATAGTTCACTAGCTTAAACTTGAATGATAATTATCAGTACAAAGAAAATGATAAAGTTACAAAATTTTTTTTTTATAAATTACTAACACACTAAGTGATTATTAAAAGTAAAAAAAAGTTAGGTAAGAAGTCAGTTTAGATGCCAATCAATAAGAATTTGTTACCTTGACATTACTCAATTGTAAGACACAACCATTTCACAATAAATTTAAAATGACAAATTATTATTGGTTTTGTTTTGAATGTACTGTTGAAATTGTCTTTTTTACCCAAAAGTAACAGTAGTATTATCTTACCATTTAGGATTTTTTTGTGAGGTTATTATGTACATAATATTTGAGTATTTCTCTAAACTTATTTCTCATTAATTTTTTGTAGTTTTCACGATTTTTTTTTTTTTTTTTGTAATTTTATATTTAGAGGTAGGGTTTTTTTTTTTTTTTTTGGAGAAAGAAGAGGTGGGGGATTTGAATCCTAGAAAACTACCAATAGATTTTAATTACAAAGTTTTTGGCTAATTAAAAAATGTCATCATATATATATATACATACACACACACACACATATATATATATATATATATCTTAAAAAAATACATACATATATATATATATATATAATTTTCACAATTCTATTAATTAAAAAACATGTCATAATTCTAACTGTTATTCCTTACTGTTCTACTAGTGGCAAAGTGTTTATGTGGTTGGTTATATACCTTTCTCTCTCTTTTTTTCTTTTTTCTTTTTTTCTTTTTTGAGAAAGTGGTTGGTTGGATACTTGGATATGAATAAGTCATGAATTCAAAAATTCCAACATTCAAGAAGACAAAGATTGCATTTGGTATTGACTGAAAAATGCAGCTTTTTTTATTATTTAGCTTATTTTTGCTACTATTCAGCCTATTTTTGCTACTATTCATGGTCACATTGCACTTCTTAATACTATTTATGGGTTATATTGTACTATTTCAACTAACTTTTAACTTTATATATGTACAGTACTTTTAACAAAAAAATTTCAATTTCAACTAGATAAATTGTTCCAAAACAGACTTAAAGACAACATATTATGAAGTTAGACTTAGTTCTGTTTAAGAGAATACCTTTGAATCCCCTTCTTTATGGAGGTAATATTTCATTTAGTAGGAGGTTTCATAAAATAATTTTTCCCATTTCATTTATTAGTTTAATTTTTTTTCTTATTATTTCTTCTTTTGTAGAAATCAACTATTTTTCCTAAAATAAATGGACTATTAAATCAAACTATGATTTTACTTGCCTGAAGGAATCCTACTTTTTGTGTGTAAGTATAGGTTCCTCTTAATTAATAATCAATAAATTTAGACAATATTAGCTGTTGTGATTGATGCATACTAAAAATAGTATTGATATCAATGATAAGTCCATGTCACTATGATGTTGCTTTAATCACAACTAACTACCTTAATAAATTATGAAAAAATGTATGATGGTAACATTGATTGCTATTAAATTATCCAATTAGTAAGGAGAAAATTTTTGATATTTTTCTTTTTCTTTTTTATTTCTTTTCTTTATAAAAAGACAAAAAAAAAATATAAAAACATTAGGTGCTCCATCGTAATAAACTAATACTCCCTCCGTCCCAATTTGTTTGTCCTGTTTGAAAAGTCAAACTTTTAAAGAAAACATCATTTATTGTCTTGTCTATCTTATAAAAATGTATAAGTTTCCAAAACTACTCTTAAATAAATTTATTAGCTTTTTTTTTTTAAGAGTTATTCTTAAAGAGACAACTAAAAAGGTGCCCCAATTAGATTGATTTTTTTAAATATTTGTTATTTTCTTTTCAAATAATTTTGAAAATAAAGTAGGGGTATAATAGGAACATTAGTAAATTAATAAATTTTATTTTTAAAAACAGGATAATATTTTGGAACATCCTTAAATGGAATAGATGACAAACAAACTAAGACAGAGGGAGTAATAATTAATGCTAACAAATCGCTGTGGAAATTGCACACTACGAGAGGCTATGATTCTTTTTTTTTTTTTTTGGAGTAATTCTAGGACTAAAAAATCATAATAATTTTTTTCATAATTATCTTACATGATAAACTTTAATTTATTACCCGCTACTTTTATATAAATTTACTCTTTTTTCCTACCGTCACTTATATAATTACTATATAAAAAATAAAAAAATAAATTGGACCCAAGGGGCCCGGGCCCCCTTAGGCCCCTACCTGGGTCCATCCCTGGCCCCACATCTCATGCGCCAGATGCATAAGACCTACTTCTCACAAGAAAGTGGGCCCTACACAATATGATGTGATACGAGTTGGTCTCTCATGCGTCAAGCGCATCATGTGTCTGACATGTGAGATGTGGGGCCCACCTGCCTGTGAGAAGCAAATCTCATGCGTTTAGAGCATGAGAGACCAGCTCGTATCACATCATGTTGTGTGGGGCCCACTTGCTTATGAGAGGCATGTCTCATACGTCTAGCGCATGAGATGTGGGGTCAGGGATAGACCCAGGTAGGGGCCTAGGCCCCCTTGGGTCCAATTTTTTTATATAGTTATTATATTTTTTTTGCAGTTAGCCCTTCTTCCAAAACCTTAGGCCCCCATTTTCCCTAATCAGCCTAGTTAATCTAACCCAAATAGTAACTATCCAACCCAAAAACTTAACAAAAACAATAAAAACATTCACAATGTTGATTGTATTTTAGCAAAAAAACTATTTTACCACCAAATAACCAAAAAATTATGTGTTATAGAAGAAGCTAAAACTTTTTTTTTTTTTTGCAACTACAGTAAACTAGTATAAATACTAATTAATTATAGCAAGTTGTTAAAAATAAAATAAAATATTTTATTAAGATTATATATCTTTCTTCAATTAAAAAACTCAAATTCTCTCTCTTCCTTTCTTATTTTAATGAGTTGTTTATATTATTTTAAATAAAATAATAAAAAATAGAACATTTGATATTTGATGCATTGTAAAGTGGGGTGACAATATAGATAAAGTAATTTTTTAAGGTGTAAAAAACTAAAAATTTTAGCACCACCACTATAAATGCTCTAACTAAAAAAAAAAAAAAAAAAACCCTAGCCGACATAGTATTAAAAAAAATTATTTTATTTTTATTTTTATCTTTATTGGTAGATGATTACATTTTAATGTATTTAAAAATAACAATTTTATATATTTATAATTTTTTTAATACTAAATAGATGTGTATTTGAATTTTTTTTATCTTTATATTTCGGCCATAATCTTGGATCTATTTTGGTGTAAGGCCCACTTACATATTAGAGGCAGCACGAGAGACCATCCCGTGTCACATCACATTGTGTTACCGTAATTTTTTATATTTTGGCCATTGAAAAGCTGAGGAGGCAGTCCAACTGGTCAAAAAGGTAAGGAGGACGCCCAAATGGAATATTCATGGAAAGTTATGAGCCACTGGACCATAATCTTCAAAAAGTGACCATAACCACCCAAATCTTCCAAAAAGTATTACTAGAAAAGTCATGCTCGTGCCTGGCGTCTGAACTTTTTGCTTGACTACGAGCAGTTCTCGCATGCTTGGTAATCGATTTTAAGAAATGTGAAAATTATAATTTAAAAGTTATAGTAAAAATACATATTTAAAGTATTTATAATATAAAAAAATGTGTTTGATATCATATTTAAAATAATATATTCATTAGTTTCAAAAAAAAAAAAACAATATATTTCATTGTAAATTATGTGTTTAATACGCGTGTTTTTTATATAAAAAAAGCTGACAAAGTTGTACCATTTTATAATTTCTTATTCGAATACACTAGGGAAAGAGAGACTAATGAGAGAGAGAGGATGCATGGGAGAAGAGGAAGTACACCCTGTTACGGGTGTATGCTTCCTCTATCTCACAAGTTGGTGGGTCCCACCAGCTGTGAGAGGAGAGAAACATAGGTGCGGTTTGGATTGCACGTCTGCGTCCAGCGTTTACGTTTTGGTTTTTTTTTTTTTTTTTGCCGCATTATTTGACTTTGGGAGAAAAAATACTGTGCATGAACAGTGCGTGCACTGTTCACGCACTGTTCATGCACTGTTCACGCAATAAAAAATATTAAAAATGGGTCCCACTGTACTTTTTACACATTTAAAAATTATTTTGCTGCAGTGTTTTCAGTTTTCAGTTTTCAGTTTTTAGTTTCAGCAACAATAAGTTCAATCCAAACGGACCATACACCCGTAATATATTGTATTTTCTCATGGGAGAGAGGGATGTGTGGTGTTGTTACATCTGTATGGGCTTCACCAATTTGCAATTATTTATGAAGATGCCATTGGAGTACATTGTTTAAAACCTAAAAACTATCATGAGAAGCTCTTTCAAATTGGATTTTAAACACCAATATTTAAGCAATGTTTTTCTAACACACTTAAAAATACCATTCTACCAAACATGTTATTTTTTTGGGAACAACAATTTTCAATATTTAAACACTGAAAACTGTTGTTTAAACTCACCAACCAAACAACCCTAATTTAGAGGTAGGTGCAAATTTTTTTTTTATGTTTAAGTAATAGTCTTATAAATTGTAATAATTACTTTTTTTTTAATGATGTTTATGTATGTGTTCAAAATTCAAACCTCAGCTCGCACTCTCCTCCTATCTACCAATCAAAACAAAAATATAACTTTTTACCAATTATGGATTTGCCAATTTGTCAAATATTAGTTGAGGTATAATTATAACTTTTTAAAAAAATTAAAAATTGAAAAGTTGTGCATAAACTAAGCTGAAAAAGATAAAGACTAATTAAACGAAAAAGATGATGGCAAGTTGGCTACAAATCCCACGCTACATTTGGTAGGAAAAATAAAAAAGGGTAGCAAAAAAATTTTTTTTTTTAAATTATATATATATATATATATATATATAAGAAGGAGCTATTTATACAACATCAATTTCATATAAATTCACCGCTAACACATTTTATTATCCACAATTTTTATATATATTTTCTTTGATTACTCAAAGTTGAATATATAATAAGTTTTGGTTAAAATTGTATATATATTTTAAACCATACATAATTAATCAACCATCTTTTTTCATTAAAACATCTTAATTTATTAAATATTAATAATATATAAAGATTCTTCCAATTATGTCGGTGATAGAAACTATTATATGAATATTGTCTAGTTAAAAGCATTTAAAAAATTTTTTTAAAAAAAACCCTAAAAAGGACAACATAATGAAAAATTTGATTGAGTGTGTGTGTGAAAATTTGACAATACCCAAAAAAGAAAGGGTTAAAAATTCAAATGGGTCCCCGTGTATGTGAGCTGTTATTGAAGGGTTCTCGGTTGTTAGAAATGGTGACCACTCTCCATTTATGGGAGTAGGGCCATCCACATTTATATATTAGAAAAATTAAATAAATCTCAACCACATATTCTTATACCCACTTAGAAGTTTTGCTGCTTTTGCATATATATATATATATATATATATATATATTTGAAAGAATAGAAGTTTTGCATTTTTTTAAAAGAACTTTAACTTATAGCGTCTGTTTTTAATGATAACTTTTTATTATTAGACTAAGATTTTAATTGATTTTTGGTATAGGCGAGTTTTGAATCTCATATCTCTTATTCAACTATTAGAGACTTTACCAGTTTTAAATATTTTAAAGTCAATATTAATTTATTTCTTGAAAATATGATTATATACTCTCATAAATAGCCAAGATAGAGATATATCAAGATCAAATATTGGTAATACAAATTAAGGGAAAAACAAGGTTTTTAACTAGTAAAAACCGGTAGTTTATAAACCGGTAGTTTATACATTTAATGATAACTTTTTATTATTAGACCAAGATTCCAATTGGTTTTTGGTGTAGGTGAGTATTGAACATAATATTTCTTATTTAACCATTAGAGACTTTACTAGTTTTACATATTTTAAAGTCAATATTAATTTATTTCTTGAAAATATGGTTATATACTCTCATAAATAGCAAAGATAGAGATATATCAAGATCAAATATTGGTAATACAAATTAAGGGAAAAACAAGGTTTGAACTAGTGATAACCTTTTTCTCTCTTTCTTGTGTGCGTTTGTTTAAAAAAAAAAAACCGGTAGTTTATACATTTAAATTAATGTCCCATTCCACACTCACATGTCTAGGTCCTTACACATGTTTAGGTCCCAATCCAACTGAACAATTTCTTTGGAATCTTCCTTGAAGCAACAATAGGCCTCTTTGTGCTGGGAAAAAGAACTCTTTTATACAGATGGTTTTAACTTTTAACATAGTCAATTGACTATAAAACAAGAGGGTGTTGGTTGGTGCGGTTTTTCTTTTAGAAGAGAACAAAATGGATTTCTCAATCTAAGACTCACATTTTGTAACACTTCTTCGTGTGAACTGTGGAGGGCATGCTACTGGGACCACCTCCTAGCTCCTACTTGGCTATAACTCTTTTTTACTAGTGCTTCAATTTTCTTCTAATTATTCCTCTAATCATTTGCCAATAAAAAACATAAAATAATGGGTTTATATATATATATATATATGTGTGTGTGTGTGTGTGTGTGTGTTAGTAATGCAAAAGAATCATCATATCAGAAAATTAGGTTAAAAACTCTTATCCAATTCTACTTCTTTCAATCTCACAGAAGTGATAACTTTATACATGTGATACAATGTATTGGATCCGAGTAATGGTTCTTGAAACTGAACTTAATATATCAGTTCATCTATTTTCGCTAGTAGATAATTTGGTGTTGTAGTGGCTCGAAGAGTTTTTTTGCCTAGTTCTCGAGTTTTTCTCTCTTAAAAATCCTTGTGTATGATGTGCTTGAATATTTGTGATTGGGATTTTGTTTATTGATTGTTTATCCATGTATATATCAATTGGTTAATTACTTATGTTAGAAATACTGAATGATTGTATTGTATTTCATAATCAAAGAATATACATGTGTGCCTTTATAGAGGAGGCATATGTGTGTGATACAAGTAAGTATATGTGTGCGGTATAAGTAAAGTGTAGTACAAGTACAAGTGTGCTATATAAGTAAACTAGTTAGGCCTAAAGCCCATAACATAATATACATTAACAGCCCCCCTTAAACTCAAGGTGGATGTGAGACCAGCTTGAGGTTGTCAACCAAATCACGAGTGCATCCCTTAGGAAGTGACTTGGTGAAGATGTCTGCAAGTTGATCTTTAGAGGAGACGGAGAAAAGCTTGAGAGCACCATGGACAAGATAATAACGGATAAAATGACAATCAATCTCGATGTGTTTAGTCCGTCATGGAAGACATCATTGTGAGCAATATGAATGGCACTCTGGTTATCACAATAAAGGGGAGTAGCAGAGGCTGTGGACACACCCAAATCCTTAAGAAGCTATCGTAGCCAAAGGAGCTCAGATGTGGTATCAGCAAGAGCACGATATTCTGCTTCAGTACTGGAGCGGGCCACGAAAGTTTGTTTCTTACTTCGCCAAGAAATCAAAGAAGAACCAAGGAGAAAGCAATAACCTGTAGTGGACCTGCGATTAGTGGGATCTCCTACCCAATCAGCATCAGAGAATGCACAGAGTACAAGAGGAGACTGAGTAGAGTAGAAAAGGCCATGAAAGAGAGTGCCCTTCAGGTATCGAAGAATGCACAGAACAGCAGCATAGTGAGTTGATCTTGGAGCAGAAGAATACTGGCTCACCTGATGAACAGCATAGGAGATGTCTGGACAAGTGACTGTGAGATAAACTAGGCTGCTGACCAATCGTCTGTAAAGAGAGGGATTAGACAATAGTTTCCCCCCCCCCCCCGAGGGTGTCAGATGCGCATTAAGCTCAACTGGAGTGTAAGCAGTTTTGCTATCAGTGAGTCCAGCTCGAGACAAAAGGTCAAAAGCATACTTGGCTTGAGTAATATAAAGACCATCAGTGGAATGAGTAATTTCAAGACCCAAGAAATAGCTGAGATGTCCAAGATCTTTCATCTCAAACTGCTGACTGAGAAAATCCTTAAGTTCTTGAATGCCACTAAGGTCATCACCAGTTATGATCAAATCATCCACATATAGAAAAAGCAAAATGATGTCTTTATTAGTACGACGAAGAAATAAGGCAGAATCATACAGCCTGGCAGTGTAACCCAAGCGAAAGATAGTGGAGCTGAACTTGGCAAACCAAACTCGTGGAGCTTGCTTAAGGCCATAAAGTGCACGTCAAAGGTGACAGACCTTGTTTGATTCAACAGAGAGACCAGGCGGAGGTTGCATATAGACTTCTTCACTCAGATCCTCATTAAGGAAGGCATTTTTAACATCCATCTGAAAAAGATCCCATTTACTAGCAGCAGCAACAACTAAGAGGGCACGAACAGATGAGATACAAGCCACTGGAGCAAAGGTCTCTTCATAATCAATCCCAAACTCCTGTGTAAAACCTTTTGCAACAAGACGAGCCTTGTAGTGCTCAATAGATCCATTAGAGCGAGTCTTGATCTTATAGATCCACTTACAACCAACCACAGACTGACAAGGAGGAAGAGTGACCAGATCCCAAATATGGTTTTTAATTAATGCATCAAGTTCCTCTTTCATTGCAATCTGCCATAAAGGGTCAGTGGAGGCCTCACGATAGGTCTAAGGCTCGTGAAGAGTAGCAAGGGCAATGTAACAATGATAGTCAAGTAAATGTGCAGGAATAGATCTTACCCGAGTTGAGTGGCGAGGTGGAATGTCTTGAGGAGGATCTTCAAGCGGAGCAGGAGCAGGGGAGATGAGATACAAGCCACTGGAGCAAAGGTCTCTTCATAATCAATCCCAAACTCCTGTGTAAAACCTTTTGCAACAAGACGAGCCTTGTAGTGCTCAATAGATCCATTAGAGCGAGTCTTGATCTTATAGATCCACTTACAACCAACCACAGACTGACAAGGAGGAAGAGTGACCAGATCCCAAATATGGTTTTTAATTAATGCATCAAGTTCCTCTTTCATTGCAATCTGCCATAAAGGGTCAGTGGAGGCCTCACGATAGGTCTAAGGCTCGTGAAGAGTAGCAAGGGCAATGTAACAATGATAGTCAAGTAAATGTGCAGGAATAGATCTTACCCGAGTTGAGTGGCGAGGTGGAATGTCTTGAGGAGGATCTTCAAGCGGAGTAGGAGCAGGGGACCCAAGCTCAAGGTGGGGTAGCTTGTCATCAATCTGTTCATCTTCAACCTGTCTAGGAGAAATATAAAAAATATCTGGGGAGAAGTCCAAAGGAGGATCAAAAGTATTTGTAGAAGGAACAGAAGACTCATCTAGAAAAATTTTTGAAACAGAGGAGGTAGTCAAGGAAGTACGAAAGTAAGAAAGTTCAACAAACAATCGGTGTTCCCAAAAGACAACATTACGAGAAACATGAAGACGATGAGAGACAGAATCATAACACCTATACCCTTTTTGAGTTTCACTATAGCCAAGGAAACAACAAAGTCTAGATCGAGGCTCAAGTTTGTTGTGCTCATGGGGTTGAAGAAGAATGAAACAGGCAGATCCAAAGGAGCAAAGGTGATGATAGTCAGGGGGTGACCCAAATAGACGCTCATACGGAGTCTGATTATGGATGACAGTGCTTAGAATGCGATTAATAGCATGAACAACATGAAGAGCAGCTTCACCCCAAAATGGGGCAGGAATTTTGGTAGAAAGAAGGAGAGCACGAACAGTGTCAAGAATATGACGAAGTTTTCTTTCGGCTCGAGCATTTTGCTGAGAGGTACCTGGACAAGTTAGATGATGTACAGTGCCATAGGAATGTAACAGAGCTTGAAACGCATATTGAGTATATTCAAGAGCATTATCAGATCGAAAAGTTTTGATACATTTGGAGAATTGTGTTTCAACCATTTTTGCAAAGTTGCTGTATATTGGTAATATTTCAGAACGAGATTTCATAGGAAAGATCCAACTATAATGAGAATAATCATCAATAAAAATAACAAAATATCGAGATCCACCAATACTAGCAACAAGAGAAGGTCCCCAAATATCAGAATAAATTAACTCAAAAATACTATTAGAAATGGATTCACTGTTATTGGAAAGGCAAAGCTGGCTGTTTTCCTAACTGACATGAAGTACAATCAAAATTGTCTTTGGACACAGAACCCAATAGACCCTTAGAAACTAACTGTTGTACCCGAGAAGATGGTGCATGACCAAGACGAGAATGCCAAAGTGTGAGAGATGGTAAGGAAAAAACTGCAGCAGCTGCAACAGCAACAAAAACAGGAGCAACAGGTGGAAGATGAAGATTGTCAACGGGAAACATACGCCCAACTCTGGGACCGGTCCCAAGCTCCTGCCCTGTCCTTGGATCCTGCACTATACACCCAGAATAGTCAAAAATTAGGCGATAACCTAGTTCAGCTAATTGTCCCATAGAGTACAAAGTATAGGATAGGTCAGGTACATGGAAGACTCTAGGAACAGAAAGGTTAGAGGTTGAAACAAAACCTTGACTATTCTCATGCATGGTGGAACCATCAGTTATATGAATATTTAAAGGATGTGGTGCAGGGTCAAGTTTGGAGAATAAGGACGAGTGAGGTGTCATGTGATTGCAACAAGAAAAATCAAAAAGCCAAGTTTGAGACTTACCAGGTAGAACTGAGAGAGTAGTGAAAAGAGATGCATTACTAGCCATACGAACAGCCTGAGCTATGATCTCCTATAGTTCAGTAGGGGAGAGGTTAATAGTGGATCCAGAAGATTGGGACTCAGCTGAAATGGAAGCCATCGGCGGAGTAGGCTCAGTGTTAGCAATAGCAGCAGTAGATTTGTTGCGACGGTAACAAGTCTCAATGGTGTGGCCAGGACGCTTGCAATAATTGCAGAACTTTTTGTTGGTCTGCTTGCGATAATTGCTAGAGCCAGAGGAATCACTTGATTGCTGAGGTTGCTTTATGAATGGAGCAGAAGGAGTAATAGCCAAAAAATTGAGCTTATTCTGAGCTTGAAGGGTTGCAAGACGAGTTTCTTCTCTAACCAACTTGTTCACAGCAGTATCAATAGAGGGAGCAGGACTGCGATTCAGAAGCTGACCTCGAATGAGTTCAAAATCCTTGTGAAGTGACATCAGGAATTCATAGAAGTGAAATTCATCTCTAATGGAAGCATATTGCTGAGCATCCTTTGAGCATGCCCAAATTGGATCAGAAAGGTTAATTTGGTCCCAAATGAAGCAAAGCTGATCATAGTAGTCATTGATGGATTGCCCTGGTTCTTGCCTAAGTTAATGCAATTTAACCACTAGCTGATATTTCATCGATCCGTGAGTAGTGGAGTACCTTTTGGCCAACATATCCCATGCTGATTTTGCATCATCAAAGCTGCCCAACAGATTGGAGATGGAGGGAATGGAAGTGTTCCGAATCCATGTGAGGATCATGTGGTTGTGACTATCCCATTCAATCATGCGACCAAGGAAGGCAGCATCTTCTTCACTTGCTCCCTTGACAGGAATGGTAACTGCACCAGTACAATAATGCCAGAGTATGCGACCCTTAAGAAAACTGCACATAGCTTGAGACCAAGATAAGTAATTCTTGTTCCCTTTCAATACAGTATTGATGGGGCGAGGAAGAAAAACATCCTTTTTATTCATTTAGAAACACAATATGCAAAAACAGACTGCAAAAATGAAATCTATGCGAAAAACTTGGTAAGGAGAACTTGGACTATAAAAGTCAACCCTGGAGAAAAGTCAACAGTCAAAGTTAACTCTAGGTCAAAGTCAACGGTCAATAGTCAGCAGATGACGTCACCAATATGACGTGGTGCTGACGTCAGCAGATGACTGGATGCTGATGCAGATAAGGCTGACGTGGCACAGATGACGTCACGGGTGACATCAGCTTGAACGAGGACGGTGCGTGTGGCGTGTGGAGCACGTGGGGCGCAGATGAAGAAGCTTCAGGCAGCGCATGAGGGCGCGTGCAGTCTCCGATAACTGTGAGGCCAGAAATATGATCAGAGCAATATTCACGGCGGGATGACACGTGCAGTGATTTGTGTGGTGTTGGACTCCTCAACGACAGCGACTGCAGGTCCGTAATCCGAAGACAACGGTTGGAAGACATCAGGGGTTCAACGGCGAAAGGCTGCAGCGACTATTGTGATGGCGGAAGTGATGCTGAGAGTGGAGTAACACCAATAAGGACAAGATTGCTAAGAAAATGTCAGAGCAGTAACTCTGATACCATGTTAGAAATACTAAATGATTGTATTGTATTTCATAATCAAAGAATATACATGTGTGCTTTTATATAGGAGGCATATGTGTGTGGTACAAGTAAGTATATGTGTGCAGTACAAGTAAAGTGTAGTACAAGTACAAGTGTGCTATACAAGTAAACTAGTTGGGCCTAAAGCCCATAACATAATATACATTAACAACTTAATTGAACAATTGGACTTAATTTAAACAATTAGATTAAAACTGGCATCAGCCGAACAAGGAGTCTAAACCATATAACTCTCAAAAAGCCCAACTTAACACTAGGCCACCCTTCAAACTAAGGCCGACATGCCACAAAGTCTCAAACAAATAAACCAACACACAAAATACCCTTAAATATAAGATACATAAAATAGAACTCCAACTAAGCATATGACTGCTTTATCAACAAAAAAAAACTAAGCATATGACTAACATCGAAACTAGCTCTAACATTCCATACAATCTCAAAACAGAATATCCTCAGATATACATACTGAAAAGTTGAATACGTGTGTGGTACAAACACCACCATAATTCATACAAGTGTAATAAACTCCACTTCATACACCATTCTATGATTCTAATGCTTTGCTGCAAGATGAAGTCCTTATCACCTTCTGCAATACCTTGAATGCCTTAATTTCTTCTTTTCCTGGGTCTTTGATTATTGCACCTTCTACCTTTTCTTTTCGTTTTCCTTCAATAAACCTTATAAGCCATTGAGGTTTTCCTCTTTTAAACGCAATACATCCCATCGTTATTCCAAACAAAAATCCACATCCATAGCCCATTAACACGACCTTCCAATCAAATCCACTCGCAAATATCAAATCCTTGTCTTCCTGGAATATTGATGGTAGTGGTGGCGGTGGCAACAGCTCATTAGTGTTGCATTTCATTGACAGAGGAAATCCACACAACCCTAAGTTCCACTCGTATGAGTAATTTTCAAACGTACCAAATTGCTTGCCTTCAGGTATGGGTCCAGTAAGTTGGTTTCGTGAAAGGTTTATCATGGCCAAAAACGTTAGACTTGTCAATTGAATAGGAATTTGTCCTGTTAGCCTATTTGAAGAAAGGTCTAAGGATTCAAGTCTTGACATATTTGCCAATGATGGTGGGATATGGTTGGTTAGGTTATTATGGGAAAGGTTAAGCAATCGGAGAACTGTAAGCTTTCCAAGTACTTCTGGAATCTCTCCTTCAAATTTGTTGCTTGATAAATCAATTGTTGTGAAGATAGTTAGAATTCTTGGTAGCTTAGTCTCAAAATTTTTTATTGTCACCACCACCGAATCTTGATAATAATGACGTTTTCCGAAATATTGTGATTCATTTTTACCTTCATCATTGATCATCATGCTGTTCAAGTTTTCAAAATAATTTTTCGGTAAAAAACCAGTAAACTCATTGTAAGAGAGATCAAGAATTTGTAACTTAGAGAAAAACGTCCCACGAGTGTTATGACTTCCAACAGGACCATGGAATCTGTTGGATTTCAAGACAAGAATCTGTAGATTGGGAAGAGCTTCCAACCAATAGGGGAAGAAATCATTGATCTTGTTATTTCCAAGATCAAGAATTCGTAGCTTCGAGAAAAACATCCCACTAGTGTTATGATTTCCAATAGGACCATGGACTTTGTTGGATTTCAAGGCAAGAACCTCTAATTTGGGAAGAGCTTCCCACCAATATGGGAAGATAGCCTTCCTAAATGATTGTCATTAAAGACAAGAAGTTCTAAACCATTACACTCTGCAAATGTATGAGGGATGGCACCGTGGAAGTTATTCATTTGCAACTTTAACACCCATAGATGATTACTGAAGTTTCCCAGACATTGTGGAATCTTACCACTCAAATTGTTATTTGAGACATCAAAGATTCTAAGAGAACTTACATTGCAAATCATATATGGGATCTCTCCAGCAAATCTATTGTCTGAGATACTAAAGAATGTTATAGGAGAAGTTGGAATAAGAAGCTTACCTTGCAATAGATTGTCATTCAGACGAATTGAAACCAAAGACGTGGCTTCCGAAATCTCTGCGGGCAATTCACCGGATAAGCGATTGTTTTCCACATGCAACGCCACAAGAGACTTTGCATGTTTTATATCAGATGTAATTGGGCCTTCCATACTATTGAACGAGATATCAAAAATGAGCAAATTTGGTAATCCCCAGATTCCAGCGAGAACAGTACCCGATAGCAAATTATCATTGATCCTGAATTTAAGTAGAGTGAAACAGTTGACGAAATTGGCTGGAATTTCACCGGTGAGATTATTGTGATGCATGTAAAGCCCCTCTATAGTACCTTGTTTGCACATATCTGGCGGAATTGGACCAGTAAAGAAATTATAAGACACACAGATTTTTTCGACTTTGGCCCAAGAGCCAAGGTTTTGAGGCAGGGGACCGGTGAAGTTGTTCTTGTTTAAAGTAAGGTTCACAAGCTTCTTGAACTCACCAAACTCGGCCGGTATTTGGCTAGAGAACTTGTTTTCAAATAGTTCCAGAGAAACTAGGTTACTCAAGAACCTC
Organism: Quercus glauca; assembly: GCA_023736055.1. Classification (NCBI taxonomy): domain Eukaryota; kingdom Viridiplantae; phylum Streptophyta; class Magnoliopsida; order Fagales; family Fagaceae; genus Quercus; species Quercus glauca. The sequence goes on from CM043316.1 coordinate 27,127,352, forward strand.
AAAACGGACAGATCACCTTCAATAGAGTTTATTGAAACATCAAACCTCTCAAGCTTCGAAAGGTTTCTTAAACCAACAGGAAGTTTTCCTGTGAATGAGTTGTTGGAGAGATCAAGCTGCCAGAGGTTGACAAGGTTTCCAATCTCAACTGGAATCTCCCCCGTCATGTTATTGCACGAAAGCTCCAAGTTGATTAACTCTTTAAGGTTTCCAATCTCTGCCGGAATTGTTCCTTGGATGCTACAGTTGGATAGGTGAATCCAGGTGAGGTTGGTAAGCTGCAACACATCATTCGGAAATGGAGAAGGATTGAAAAGATTGTGTCCGAGGCTCAGCCGAACAAGGCCAGTCATGTTTTGGAGTGATTTCCATGGGAATGATCCGGACAATCCACTTCTGTTCAGATACAAATACTGTAATTGGCTTAGAGAAGATATGTCTGGAGCCGACCCACCCTAAGAACAAATTGTTGCCCAAATCCAAGTACAGCAGCTTTACACAATTGTTCAAGTCGTCCATAATTGGGCCATGCAAGTTGTTGACCTTTTTCCTTAGACCTGACAAACTCCAGGGTTCTTCTGGGATACTCCAACCCCAGCTCCCCCTCTTCTTGGTGATTCGATCTGTTATATATTCTCGTTCTAGTTAATCCTCCGTCGTCCACTTGTCGGTTATCGGAACTCTGTGTCTAAGGGTTTGTCCCATCATTTGCCTTTGCAGGCTTTCTGTTAGTTCCCAGCCGCCTTTGCAGGCTTTTTATTAGTTGAAGTGACCGAGGCGTCTGGGTTTGCTGGTCACTTCACCATTAAAGTGGCCAGAAGGTTGGTGGCGTACGTTTAATGGGTGAGAGATATTTTCTCTCTATCAATGTCGGTAGGCCGAGGAGGTGGGCATCCTCGGCCTCTACATTCTCCTCTGCACGGGCCCTGGGGCCGGATATGGAGTGGGCCGGGGTTGTTTAAATGTTTGAATATCTGGGGCCCACATGCATAATTCTATATATTCAACTTGCACAATTTTTCAAAGAATGAATGCAATTTTGTACATTAAGAAAAGCTATTTTTCAAACAATGTATAGAATTCTGAACATTGAATGTACACATTATTTCAAAGAATGTACATAATTCTCTATATTCAACATATCCATTTTTGAAAAAATGTACACAATTCTGTACATTCAACATATCCATGGCTTTTGAGTGGAGTTGTAATGTGCTTTTGTGTTAGAACTACTTTCCCTCTCTCTTGTGTGTGTGTGTTTGTTTCTCAAAAAAAAAAAAAAAAAAAAAAAAAACGTACATATTTTTAAAAAATTGCACAAAATTGTGTATATTCAACATGCACATTTTCAAAGAATTTATATAATTTTATACATTCAACGTCAAATTGCTATTATAAAGGATAGGCTCCTTTTTTAGTGGTACTCTAGTTATGTAACATATTATAAGTCTGTTTAAAAACCTCTATATACTATTTTTGTTTTCGTGTGTTTTAACATGTATTATTATTTCTTAAAAAAAAAAAAAACGCATCGCAATTAAATACATACACAATTCTAAAAATATACACAATTCTATATATTCAAAATACACATTTTTGAAACAATATACACAATTTTAAACATTCAATACATTGTAATTAAAGATATCATTTATGTATAATTTTAGTCATTAACTTTTTTAACAAGTCATGATTTATTTAACTGAACAACAGATTCATAAATATTTCCTAAAATGAATAAATTAAAAAATAGAAAAACCCTAATTGCCGTTCATCGCAAGTGCCACGTCATTAGGCTCGCCGTTGAGTAAGTTGAAAGCTTCTTGGAGTTGAGGAAAGATGCGTGGGGCTGGCGAGAATCCAAAGCTTCTTTCTCACTCACTCTATTCAACTTCAACCTTAGGTCTATTTAAGAAACCCTAAACCCCGTTTTCACTGTCATTTGAAAAACACAGTGAGAGTGAAAGAGAGAGAGAAAAGAGATGTGGAACTGGTTCGGGAATTGGTTGAAGCAGCCCCCACCGCCAATGGTGCTCGTCCCACCTCTCTTCGATTTCCCTCCTCTCGCTGCCCGTACCAGGTTCCTTTTCATATCAAACTTTTACCCTTAGGAATTTCAATTCTTCGAGAATTGGAATTGGCCCTTTTGATTTTTCATTATTTAATATAAAAAAGAAGACACGATAAAACATAACTCTTGGTGTGTTTGGATACTTGATACCGTTTATTTTGTTAAAACTAAAAAATTATTGAAAAGTACGGTAAATAAAAGAGAAAATGAATTGAAATAAGGGTAATGGATAGTATTAAAAAGTGCAATAGTTGTAAAAATAAGTTAAATAGTAAAATAATTTTAATTTTTAATTTTTATCTAAACACTCACTTAATGTGAGTTTGGATGTTGCTGAAAATTGAAAGTTGAAAGTTTAGTGCGTTTGGCGTTTTTCTGCGGCTCTTATACACTGTTCATAGGACCACAAGAATGGAATTTAGCATGTTTTAAATTAAAATTGGATCCTACAGTATTATTCACACATTTAAAAATTATTTTACTACAGTATTTTCAGTTTTCAACAATAAACGGTATCCAAACATACTCTTATACCATGTTAGAAAAAGATGTGACATAACTTTGATTCCGTCAATTATAGTGGTTCGGCTTTTGAGGCTTGCATTGTAGCATAAAGCTCTTGATGGCTACATTTTTATAATGAATGCATTAGTGTTTAATAGTAATAGGTTAAATCTTGGAGTAATCATAATACTAATCGAGGTTTACAATGCTTACAATATAAGTAGGAATGAGATTTTGTTGCTTGGACTACAACTATGATTAGGTGTAATGGACTACAGACTTTGCTTTGACCAGGGTTTAACAAATATTAATATTCATTTGTGACCATTTGGTTTTGAAGAGGTAACTGTTAACTTAAAAGTAATCTATTTGATACATACATGTTTGAGTGCGTGTACACATGTAATAATCACATTTCGTCCTCCTTTAATAATGGGATGGAGGGCGAGATCGTCGGTTCAAAACCCACTTAGTGTGTGCATCGTAACTGAATGTATGTGTATGACGTGATGCAGGATGTTGGAGTCATCGTACGACTTGTTATTTGGGAAGCTTGCTTTGAAATGCCTTTTTGAGGACTATTTTGAAGAAGCAAGGCATTTCTGCTCAAGAATTATGCTAAAGCCAATTGATGACCCTCATGTGGATTTGGTCGCTACTGTATCCATTAAAATCTTTCTTCTTTGTTTTTACTAATATATCTAGTTCTTGTTTGAGATTGATTTTTTTTTTTTTTTTTTGGATACTTTTTGTTGAAAATATGAGCCGCAAGGAATGGAGGAAGTAGATTTTTTTCCCTTAGCCTAATTAGGTTTCAGGTCCACTTGATAATCAGCCTGACAAGAACATTGTAGGAAATGCACTATTTCGCTGGCAAAGGTATTGTAGAATTAGTTTATTGTTTGTCATGTCTTCTTTTTTCATAATGCACCATATGCTAATTGAGTTATTAAACACTGTTTTTATGATTCGTTTTTGTGAACAGTGATGTTAATGATCCTCATACATTTGTGGACCTTTTTGTATCAAGCTCTGACCCGTAAGAAACTTTTACCTAAAGTAAATAATTTCAGTTTCTGACAAAAGGCCTCTCCCCCCTTCAGGCTAATTTTCCCCTTCTCTAGCCATAATTCCTTGAATGCTACTATGTTTGTGCTGTCACTTCAGGATTTTACAAATGAGGTCATCTGCTTACTATCCTAAATATGGATTTGGAGCATTTGGTATTTTTCCTTTGCTACTGAAGAGAAGGTTAGTTTGAATCATTAATACTATCTTTGCAGCTTCTTTAGCTAGTTGGTACATTCAAAATTCAGATGCACTTTGTTGATGAATCTACCTATTCCTGCAGAGTATCTTCTGAAGATTATGGTGTTTTGGGATTGAGATATGGCTCAGGAAATTTGTCATTTGGAGCCACGTTTATGCCTTTATGCTGTATGTGATCTGAGTTTTAGAACCATGAGTTTCCTTCCTTTTAACACATGATAATATGATATATGAGGCACTGTTCACTAATTTTAGATCTGCTGTGATCAGTATTTTCTGGCCTGTGAGAATTTTTCCTAAAGAGAGTATGCTTATCAATTTCTTTTGTTTTTTTATTACTATCAATTTCTATACTATAACACCTGATATTATATTTCCCCCACTTTTGTTTTGAATTTTTTTTTTCAATTATTTTAAAGCTTAAACAATAGTGGCTAAAACATTGGTTTTGTCCCTGAAGTTTGCATGGATTTTTTTATTGTCCCTAAACTTAAAAAGTTTGTTTTTCGCCTCTAAATTTTTTAAAGAACTTATTTTAACATATTAAGGATGAAAATAGGGATAAAAAAAATATATTTTTTAAAGTTTAAGGACAGGATGCATAACATTTGCTCTAGTTTAAGAACGAAAAACGAACATTTTAAAGTTTATGACCGGAAAACCAAATTCATACAAACTTTAAGGATGAAGAGAATATTTTAGTCAACTACACTAGTTGTTGGTTCTAAAGACTTGGGGGGAGGGTCAGGGAAATGGGAAGCCAAAGCCAGCTGCTTACTACATCATTTTGGATGGCCCATCTTTTTTTGGAAGGGATGCCTTCCAAGGTGATTCTTGGCCACAAAAACTGTTCAAAATTATTGCAAGACCGTCACTGGTAATATGTGCTAGAACCTTGCTAAGAATATAATTTATCAGTTTGCTCCCCAACCCCACACCCCTCTTTCCATCCCTTTCCCCAAATAAAAAGAAAATTATTGTTCAACCCTTCTGAGACTGCAGATGAAAATTGAGATAGTAACTCTCTTCTTATCCCTATTTGATTTTTAGTTTTTCATTTTGCAACCTTGGAAATATTATGTGTACACTCACAAAACTAACATATGGAATATGTGATGAAAACCTCTGAATTATATACACATCATACTTTCCAGTGAAAGATGAATTCGCAAAAAGTGTATGGTTGGTAAGCAAGGTGGGAAGGCTAACTGCTGGAGTGCAATATGTGCCACAGTGTAAGTTTTACTCGCCAAATTTCTTAGATTAAACATTTTATGCCAATTTGTTAAACAATTAGTTGAGTTTGTGAATCGGCTCTCTGGCCTATGCTGAAATTGCTATTCTCACATGTTTCTATTCTTACTTTAAATGTTTCTATTTACCGCTGGCTTTCTGTTAATGTTTAATTCAGAGTGTCAAACTCAAGTTTTATTCTTGATAAGTCATGGAAAAAGATGCATTTTGTCTCTAAGAATGCTTTGCATGAATGTGTCATTTTGCTCAGTGGGTGTCATTGTTATTTTCCAATATTCTTTCAAGTAGGTCATGTTGCATGTGTGTAATATGAGCACTATATTATGTGACACTGGAATTTGAGCAAGATCTAAATTGACTTTAATTGTTTAACTTTTTGATGCTGCCTTTATTAGATGGAAGCAATGATCGTGCAAATTATAACAATTTGAATGATTGGAGTTGTGCAATTGGCTATGGAGCAGGATCAGGCAGCCCCCTGAGTCCATCCTTCAATTTTGGTATTGAACTTGCTAAAAGTTCTGAGGTTTGTTCCAGATAGTTTCAATTATATACCCCTTTGAATATGTGCCTGACAGTTTCTCTCTCTCTACCCCGAATGATTGCTTCATTTGTATCGGAATAGATTTAATATTATTGCTAGAAATTAGAATGTTAAAGCTGTAATATAAAACAGAGAAGAAGAAGAGATACTTGGGATTGTTTGATCACTGTGATTTTGCTTTAATCCCCACTTGAAATGAGAACAAAGAAAGAAGCTAATTTGTTGGTCTTTGTGAGCTACATATTTCATGGTATTTCACAACTTCTTATACTTGCAAATAGCAATAGATTTCCTCATTCTTGGACTCCTTGGCATTGTTCTCTGCGAGATGTTATTTTAATGTAATTATGCTGCAATTGTGCCTATGTTATACTCATGCCCAACATTGAAAGAAAGGCAACATGGAAATAGCCTTTTGTTTCTTGCTTTTAATATGATTTTTTAATGAATCTTGTTTTCAAACTAATATGTGATGTGTGTTTGATAAATTTCTAATCAATTTGCACAGGTGGATGTACAATTCCACAAATCAGATTTTTTTTTTTTTTTTTTCATCGTAGATCCTTCTATATATTCTGAAGGCAAAGCTGTCCACGCGCTAGACGCATAGGCAAACATAACTCTTTACCTGTATGGAGTCTTTTACAAAATGGCTCTGGAAAGAAACTCGATGAAAATCTGGTAAAAGATTGGGGCATGGTTTGGGAATTCAGCATGATCTAAATACTTGCAAAAAATTTCCATTAAAAAATACTTACAAATAATTATTTGTCATGTTTTCTCCACTAATCTATTTCATGTGATTTTATAAAAAAACAATAAATCACCTGTTAACTGTGATTGGAATGATGATATGGATCTCTCACGCTAATTCAAGCTACACATGAAAGGAACTTTATGCTTTTAACTGTTAAGCCAATTATATTCATACCACATTGTGACTTCTCAAAGAAGATATCTATCATGGTATGATCTTGGTGGCGAGAATAAGATTTTTAGTCTTGGGTTAATGTGTCAAATGATGGATCACCTTTAATATTTTCCACACTGAAATCAGTGTTTGATCTTGGATCAACATGTTGCTTAGTAAATTTCTTCAAATTTTCGGGTAAAAAAAATCTCCAAATTTTGTTAATTTCTCCCACTCATTATCCCTAGCTTGCATGCTATGCATGACTCGATTTGCAATATGTAACTTAATTTTTTGACTTGTTTTGCTGAAATGTCATATGCTGATATAACCTGCAGCTCATTGCCTCATTCTATCAACATGTGGTTGTCCAAAGACGGGTATGTATCTTCTTCTTTTTCCTTCCTTATCCTTGTCTCCTACATGGCCTTCTATTTTTCAAATGCTTGTTCTTATTGATCCTCTGTTAGGCTTCTAACAGAGCGCAGGACACTGACTATAAATATATTGTTTCTAGGTTGTGCAGCATTTTTTGAGCTATATTTTTTGTTGTGTACTTCTCTTCAAGATTAATGGATGGGTATCTACTTGCATGTTTTTAAATCACCATAGGACCCTGTTTTAGTCAGGCCAACAATTGTTATGGGTGGCTAATTGAGCCCCTTGCTTGGTTGGTTGATTTGGAATAAGATGTGTAGAATCTTGACTAAGTATGTACATTGTGCAAGTTATATATTGAAGCATGTCATTTACTACAAAACCCAATTTCCAGTATTCTGCCCCCTAAACATCCATCCAGAAATAACTGTAATTATCATTCTTTTTTCTTGTTATATGTTTTTGTGATGAAGTTTCTTTCTTTTGTTAGTTCAAAATTTTTCTGATGAAGTCTTTGAACTGCCTCAACTAAACAGATCCAGAACCCCCTTGAAGAAGATGAAGTAGTTGGAATTACAAATTATATTGACTTTGGCTTTGAGTTGCACTCAAGGTATTACAAATAAGTGAATAACAGAAATGATTATAACCATTGTGGTGATATCTAATTTTGTTATGATTTTGTTTTAAAGGGTCGAAGATGCCAATGCATCAAACAAGATCCCTGAGTCCACTTTTCAAGTGGCTGCATCCTGGCAAGCCAATAAAAACTTCTTGCTGAAGGTAGTGCTTCTGGTGCAACCATGTGCTTTATAACTACTGATTGTATCAGGTTTGAAAAGTATCAATACCCATCTTTGCAGGGAAAAGTGGGGCCTCAGAGTTCATCTGCGTCCTTGGCATTCAAGTCATGGTGGAAACCTGCTTTCACTTTCAACATTTCAGGTGCCTGTAGTTGGTTGATTGTATCATGGTTGACCAAAAAATTCATTTTTATAGTTACAATTAGATTTAATACTTTCTACTTAATTAGACACTTAGGTATATATCTGGTTGCAATTTTTCTCAAGAATCCTTTGTGTATTAGTTGGTGAGGCTTTGCCACTATGGTATGTGCCCGACATGGTGGACTGGGAGATGCACAAATGGTTCAGTGCATTTTATTAGAAGCCTATACTAATGTCTGAAGAGTATTCAGACCTATAATTGCAATGGAACTGTTCCATGTTGACATAGTGTGTGCTATATCAATGCAGTACTCAGGATGTAAATGCTAATAATAATAGGTTAATTACTTGTGAAGATGGTGCATTCTTTAGATAGTATATATAGCATTGTGGAATTATGTAGATTCCATTTGATGTCCCACAATAACAATAAAACCTTAGTCTCAAAATTTTAGAATCAGCTATGGATCCTCAACGTATTAGTTAAGGTCGGCCACATGTATTATTTCTCCTTCACTCTATTCTATCTAAAGTTATACTCCTTGTTAGTTCTTAATTGACATGTCATTTTTTATTACTATTACTAATCTGATTTTTGGTTTCCCTCTACTTTTTTTCGTTCGCTCAACTTGGATCAACACACTCTTTCTTAACGGTGCATCAATTGTTCTCCTCTGAACAATTTGATTTCTTGACAAACGATTATTTTGTCTGATATTGATGATGTTTGAAACATATCTAACCTTGTGCTCTTAGATCTGCTTTGAGTTGAGCCTGAGTAGCAAAGAAATATAGAATTGTTTTTATCATCCATAGGGCTTGTTTTCCTACGATAGAAGATGCACCATTCAATTATTTGTGGGTTCCTACTACCAACTCAGTAAATCCCACTATCTTGCAGCTACTAGAGATCGTGTTATTGGAAAGACAGCCTATGGATTTGGCATTCGTGTCGAGAATCTGAGAGAAGCCAGGTTTCTTGTTTTTTTTTTTTGCTTTTACTTTTCGCCCCTTTCTTCTTAAAATTATTGTTTCCAAATATGTTTAGTTCTAATCATCATCAGCTTCTGCCCTGCAAGCTCAAATATTTTATGGATTTTCATATTAGTAAACAATAACTTTTACTTTATAAGTTATTGGATTTGACATGCTACACCAATTACATCTGTCAGTAATAGAGTTATCATCTTCCTATTTTGCAGTTATCAAAGAGCTGATCCAAATTATGTAATGCTTACACCAAACATGGAGCACCTAGCAGAGGGCATTGTTTGGGAAGGGAAGCGTCCTATGCTACAATCAGACGTCAATGCTGGAAATTTTGATGGCATACCAAGGGAATTGAGACCTTTTGATAAAATTTTGTAACTTTCTTTCTTTTCCGAAGGAGTGATTATTGTTGGGTAGTCATTCTACATCAATGAGTTAGAGCTCTTTTGTTTTAAATTAATTTATAAGAACTGTTGCAATATGGGATCTCTGATTCATCAATCTTTTGAAAATGATGCCAACGGTTCAGGGACCACCATTACCATACTGAGGTGAAGAAATCTCACTCGCTCAACATTTTTCTTGGTAGTGGGCTTCTTTTTTCAATGGATAGGATGTGAAAATGAAATTGTGAAGTGAAATGTGGTAAGCATAATAAGGTTAGAAGAAGGTACTCGTTGGATCACGTGTGTATTCGGCTATTGCCTAGATCTCTCTTTTCTAGTGTAGAACATTCCTACTTGACAGGATGTGGTAATAATGCAACGTAGGTCTTCGTGCTCATTCTATTTTGCAAGTAATTTGATTAAAGAAGAAATTAATTTATCAAAACTATTTTAAGATCATAAAAAGGCAAGTTTGTTTCCAACTTTACTTCCTACAATTTGCTATTTAACTTCATAAATTGGACACTTAACCACATATAACTTATCTCAAGTATCAAATTTTTCTAATAACAATTATTTTAAACGATTAAAGGCACTTTGAAAGATCCATAGAGGCTTGCAATTTGCATTGCAAATTTTCTATTCCAAGCTCTCATGATTGGCAAATAGCAATAGAGATTACTTCATGTAAGCTTTAGGATGTTATGCATTCACTTATATATATACACCATCCCACAATAGAGACCATTGCAATTTTTTTTTACCAGGCTACCATACAATTTGAAATCTATTACACATGCTTAATAATTATTGCTCTTTATTCTTGCATTGTCAAGAGTGTTGTGTCTTAATTAGTTAGCATCTCATTGTAACTACTAAATTATATATATATATATATATATATATATATACACGAATAATACTTATTGCACTCAAATTATTTTACATAACTTAAAAAATGACTAAAATCGTGACTTATTGCAATTTCAAGTCACAGTTTCAGTTGTTTTTTAATTATGTAAAACTGTTCGTGTATAATAAACACTGGATCAAAGTAAGAAGAAAAATAAAAACTTGTGTCAAATTAAGCTAACCATACACGTTAATACGTTTTATAACTCTTAACTAATTATCCATTCCTAATATTTTCAAAGAAGACATCAAATCTCCCTCCCCTAATAATTAGTAATTATACCCATCCTTGCTACAAAATATAGATAGAAAGAAGTAACGGAATTAGAGAAGTATGAAACGACGACGGACGAGGAAGCACACATTAGAAGCAAGTATTATAATATATATACAGGTAGGTGATGATCTCATTCTCATACGAGTCAATCCCTTAACAGCAGCTGTCCAGTCTGTCCAAAAAGAATGGCTACTTCTTCACTCCTCAACTCCACATTCTTCTACTCCTCTTCTCCACCACCACCATCACCATACAACAGAAAGCCCATTTCCTTTCCCTCCTCCTCTTCCAAATCCCTCTTTCCTCCTCGCTCCTCCCCTAATCCCCTTATCCTTTCCATCCACCAAAACTCTCTCATAACCCCAAACTGTAAAAGTAACAGTAGTAGTAACAACAATAACAACTACCTCTTCGCCAAACAAAACCGCTTCTTCTTCTTCTCCTCAGCCGCCCTAGATTCTCTCCTCCTCCTCTGCGCTTCACTCGCCTTATCCATCTCTCTCTTCGTCGTCGATGTCGACTCCGCCTCCGCCTTCGTCGTCTCCACTCCCAGGAAATTACAGACCGATGAGCTCGCCACCGTTCGTCTTTTCCAAGAGAACACTCCCTCCGTTGTTTACATCACCAATCTCGCTGTCAAGTACTACTCTCTACTTCACTATGTTCGGCTATTTGTGAATTCGGCTGTGCTGTGCTTGCTTGGTTTTGATGCTTTCGATTTGTATTGTTTTGTTTTAGGCAGGACGCGTTTACCCTGGACGTGTTAGAAGTGCCGCAGGGTTCGGGTTCAGGGTTCGTGTGGGACAAACAGGGTCACGTTGTTACCAATTACCATGTCATTCGTGGCGCTTCTGATCTTAGGTTCGTTCGTTCGTTCATTTTGTTCTTTTCATTTACATGTTTATCAATCCTTTCTCCTTTTGGATGGTCTTCTGTAATAATGAAATCGATTTGTGTGATTGTTTAACAAAAAAAAGGGGATTGGAACACTTATATTTAGGGGCCATGCCATTTTGCTTTTTGGAATGGAGATGTACTTTTATGATAACCAACCAATCTAGATGACCAAAGCTGTTGAGGGTACTCGGTGTGAAGAAAATAGATTTTTCTGATAAGTAACTTTATTAGGAAACCAAAGATGAAAAACAGTACAATAATTGTTAGGCACATCCATAGTACATCATTCATACATGGGAAGTACACAGGTAGGTGAGTCAATAGTAAGCAAGGAAGAAAAATGGAAGAAAATTAATAATAATGACAATTCATTTGATCTAAAAACTCCATTAGTCTAGCTGCTGAAGTCAAATCTTTTCCCTATCCCTACTCATATTGAGGCCGTAATAGTAGGATCTTCGTCTTTGGTGTCTAGAGTGCCCGACCCTCAAATACATGTGCATTTCTTTCCTGCCAAATGATCCACGTCAAACATAATGGTTTTGCCTTCCATGCATACGGCAGCAACCCAATAGATTGAACACTGAATCAGGCATAACCATAAATCGAAATCAGCGTCACTGTGAAAGAAGAGGTGATTCACTGACTCGCCATTGTGTTTGCACATACAATGCCAACTAGTGATTGTAATGGGCTTTAGCATGTTGTCCATTGTTAATATTTTAATTAGTCTTTAACACGCCATATATTGTGCCAAGGAAACCATCTGTCTGGAAGTTATGGACACTTATATACAACTTCAACTGTTGGGGAAGTTGTTACTGGCAATGAGCATGATTGTGTATGCTCATACTGCTGCTTATAATGTGGCATCTCAGGAAACAGGGGTTGTTAAGTTTTCACTTTTCAGTCCTTATCCATATTAGCTGCTGTGCCAGAACTGCTTTTGTCAGCCTACAAAATTTTCTTGCCTTTGTATCTGGAGAGCATAGAACTATTTGCATTAATGACTGACCAGTGTCTTCAATTGATGCTGGTTTTGATTATCATGAATTAATTCCTTCACTGAGTTCTTTGTTATCTATGACATGCGATTCCTTTGTAGTCAAACCTGCTGACTATAATATATGTTTCATGTAAGATTTTATTCTCAAAAAGTTTCAAAATGTCATATCAGGTTGTCATTTTAAAATTTTAAGTTCCTTATTGTTCGCATTTAAATTGGTGCTAGTTCTGTACAGAGTCACTCTTGCTGACCAGACAACTTATGATGCAAAAGTTGTTGGATTCGACCAAGATAAGGATGTTGCTGTGTTGCGTGTTGATGCACCCAAAGACAAACTGAGACCCATACCTATTGGAATCTCTGCAGACCTGCTTGTTGGTCAAAAAGTTTTTGCTATTGGAAACCCTGTGAGTATTAGTTTTACATTGCTTGCGTAATATATGTTTTCATTGCACTATTTCTTTAAATAGTATTGTTTATCCAGTATGTGAACATACTACTATTCTGAATTACTGAGAACAATCACTTTTGGTGGCCAAGGGTCTTAATAATTTCAAAACGGCATAAATTTTTCTTTTAATATTTTTAATCCATATGCATAGTGCCCAGTTTGATAGTAAGCGTGAGAAAATTCATTTACTTTCATCTCATCTTCCCAAAAAGGTGTTTGGAAAAACTTTTTTCCCCCTATATCAGGTTAGGCCTAATATCAGAGAAAAGGCTTCCAAATGGTTTGTGGTCGGTGCATTTCATATTCATCAGAGTTGGTTACCTATGGTTGAATCCAACTCTGCATGTCGTCAATGATTACCAAATCAAGACTTTGATCATCATATACCATTAATATTATTAATTCTTGATTCCAATCAATTAAACCTTTGTCTTAATTTCTTTTTTGCAGTTTGGACTTGACCATACTCTTACAACTGGTGTTATTAGGTACTAAACTCGTTAAAGTTTATTTGCTCAGTGCGTGATATATAATAGTGTTTTGACATTTTTCTAAAGTGTTCTAAATTTTGTGCATGAACCTTGTTTAATATAGCCAAAGTTTCCAAAATGCTAGTGGCATTGGCTGTGATTTTTTTGTTGTTTCACATTTTGTGAAGAACAAAGTTTAGCTACAAAACTAGTTGTAACCTAAGGCTACAAATTGCCCCAAGAAATTGACTAGTGTAAAAATGGCATGTGCACTGCACATGAATACTTAACTAAACTTAACCCAACAAACCCTAGTTAACCACACCACCTATTAAAAAAAAACTAATTCGTATACGTTCTCTCTTTCTCTCTCTTCGACATCTCTGTAACCCAGCTCCCACAGGTCACCCCAAACCCTCTTGTCCCTCCACCGGTCACCCCCAAACTCTCCTCTATCTCCACCACTGGCCCACCCATTCTCCACCGCTCAAAGCCACCTCTTGTTCATCTATCTGCCACTCCACCGTTCAAGTTGCAATAATGCAAAGGATCTGAATAAGTTTCAAATTTGCTTTTGCAAATTCAGCAATAAGATATGAAGCATAAATACATAGGAATCAATGATAAGAGTAAAGAACCTAGACTCATAAACCAGCAGCATATGTTTTAACATAATTACAAGAAACGACACAACCAACTTCTTTTACTATTTTGACCTAAGATACATCATCGATTTCTTTACTTGTTGAGATAAATACAACCAAAATCCTATGGTTTAGCTCTCCCTTTGTTTCATGCAAATGAGTACTAATGGAGCTTGTATCATAAACATGGATTTCTTTTTGTTCTTCTGCTTCTTTTACTATTTCAACCAAAGAAACATCCTCAATTTTTCCTTTCATTGTTGAGATAAATACAGCCTCTGCATATGAACACAAATCCATAAATTCTAGTAAATCAGAGAACAAATTGAAGGAATAAAAGTTAACAATGAATAAATAAACAAAAGGAAATTTAGTTTAATATAGAAGACCAACCTCAAAAAATGCAGATCTTTTGTGTTTGTCTGCAAAAGGGTGGTAGTTTTGAGCAGCAGAGCGGCAAACAAGAGGTGGCTTTGAGTGGCGGAGACTGGGTAGGTTGGTAGTGGAGACAGAGTGGAGTTTGGGGGTGACTGGTGGAGCTGGTTTACAGAGACGTCAGAGAGAGAGAGAGAGTGGCGGAGAGAGGTGGCTTTGAGTGGCGGAGACTGGGTAGGTTGGTAGTGGAGACAGAGTAGAGTTTGGGGGTGACTGGTGGAGCTGGTTTACAGAGACGTCAAAGAGAGAGAGAGAGAGAGAGAGAGAGTATGTATTCATATTTTTATTTTTTTTTAATATGTAGTGTGGTTAACTACTTGGGTTTATGGGGTCAAGTTAAGTTTTTTTTTTTTTTTTGAGGAAAGGGTTAAGTTTAGTTAAGTAATCACGTGTAGTACACATGCCATTTTTACACATGTCAATTTATTAGAGCTGTTTGTAGCCTTAGGTTACAACTTTGTAACTAAACTTTGTCCTTTTGTGAATCCTTTTAGTATTTTTGAAACAACATACATTATATAATATTTCTATTTATTTACAGACTAATGGAGAAACAAAAATGTACATGAACAAGTTCAAATCTCTGTGCATGTACTTACCAAAAAAAAAACTGTGTGTGTAATGTGTATGTGTGTGTGTGTGAACTATTCATACATGTCCTGTATTCATATCTCCTGCTGATTTTATCAATATAAATGTGGCCTTTTCATGTTATTTATCAAGAAATAAGCATGCCTTGAGATTTATATGAAAATATGCATTTACTAAAGTGATATTTCTATTCTTTTCTATAGTGGGCTTCGTAGAGAAATCAGTTCTGCAGCTACTGGCCGACCTATTCAGGATGTTATACAAACAGATGCTGCCATCAATCCTGGTAATAGTGGAGGGCCTCTATTAGATAGTTCTGGAAGTCTAATTGGGATAAACACAGCTATATATTCTCCATCTGGTGCATCCTCTGGTGTTGGATTTTCAATTCCTGTTGATACTGTGAGTTATTATGTAGAATTTTTCCTCTGTATTTTGATAGGAGAACTTAGTTATAGGCATCATGTAGATCTGAGATACAAAACTTCCTCATCTTTATGCTTTAGACTAAGTCACTATCCTCTTTGTTTTTTGTGAGTGACTAAAAGTCACTATAATAATTCTTACATATCCAGGTAGGTGGCATTGTTGACCAGTTGGTGAGATTTGGGAAGGTTACAAGACCAATTTTAGGAATTAAGTTTGCACCTGATCAGTCAGTGGAGCAGTTGGGTGTAAGTGGGGTGCTTGTCTTAGATGCTCCTGCAAGTGGGCCAGCTGGTAAAGCGGTATGTACGCTTTCTATCTTTGAGCTTTATCTTACATGGAAATGAAATTTCCTGCCAGGAAAGTGTTGTGCTCATTTTCCTTTAAGAGTTGTATATATTATTGAAATTAGTTTTGGGGTTATTAGGTGAGATGCTTTGTTTTGATCTTCCTTCTTTTATTGACATTAGCTTCTTTAGGTTTGATAGTTTTTTTCTTCCATTCAATGAGAGTTGATCAATCTTTATGCTGCAGGGCCTGCAACCAACCAAACGTGATGCCTATGGTAGACTTATTTTGGGTGACATCATAACATCTG
Organism: Quercus glauca; assembly: GCA_023736055.1. Classification (NCBI taxonomy): domain Eukaryota; kingdom Viridiplantae; phylum Streptophyta; class Magnoliopsida; order Fagales; family Fagaceae; genus Quercus; species Quercus glauca. The sequence goes on from CM043316.1 coordinate 27,143,312, forward strand.
TGAATGGTAAGAAGGTCACCAATGGCAGTGATTTGTACAGAATTCTTGACCAATGTAAAGTGGGTGAGAAGGTATCTTTCTCTCTCTCTCTCTCTCTCTCTGTGGGTGGGATGGTGCGAGGGGCAGAGATAGTTTTTTCAAAATGAGAAACTCTCTGATGACAATGTGCAATTGAATCAAAGACTTCATATATTAATTTTTTTAGTGATGAAGTAAGATAAATATGGTTCAAGACTGCTTTCAATATTCAAACAAATAGTTATAGTAACCCGTGATTACACGGAAATGTTTGGTAAAAATATTTATATATGATACACATTTATTTAATAAGTATTAATAAATAAAAAGTTGATTATAAAATGTATAAAAGAACATACATAATTTAATTAGAATTCTGTTAGAGAAGATCAAACATACTTAAATGAAATTTGTTTCTTGATAATTGTTTTATCCAAAAAGAAGCCCAATACTAATAAAAGTTATTTAGTATTGGGCTTCTTTATACTTATCAAAAAAAAGTATTGGGCTTCTTTATCCAAAAACATGGACTAACATAGTTTAGAATTATTTTTAAATCCAAAAACCAAGTTAAAAAATATTTGTTTCTTATTAATTATTTTGGCATTCAGGTGACTGTGGAGGTGTTGCGTGGTGATCACAAGGAGAAGATTCCTGTAACCCTTGAACCGAAGGCTGATGAGACATGATATGCCTAGCGGTCCTGCATGTATATTTTAGGTACATGATATTTAAGCCCAGTACATAAAATATGAAATGTCATTATATTTGTGTATTAATTGTTACTTGCTAAGGGGTCCTGATGTACATATGTATTGCAAATGCTGTAATTCCTCTGATAACAAAGTTTTCATATTCTTGAGGTAAAACTGTGCAACTATAATCTCCTTTAATGGGTATCAATTGAAGAACTAAAGTTGGATGTAAGAGCTATACCTAGTAGCTCTTTACACTTTACTGCACTGCCTAATCTTGTAGCTTGCTGCAAGCAGCCAACCGAGCTCCCTAATTACGCCAGGCAGTCATCATTATGGCTTCATTGTCAGTATTAGAATTTCACAACTTTGGCCCTTGTAGTTTGCTGTAGTGAAGTGCTGTTGATTCTAAAATTAAGAAATCATCACATTTGTCATGGCATGGAGTCCAGACATTCAGGCATGTAGAGAACACTGTGTATAGTAATGAAGGGATAAGGATGGAGTCCATTTACTTGGTTGATTCTGTAAGTGATGATCAATGCAGTGCATGTACCTTGCAAAGTAGCAATTCATGGTAAATGGCGTACAGGTGGTACAGTACCATTAATTAACAGAGATAATTTTATCTGGAAATCTTAATACGGAGGGTAGGTATGTCTCTTTCACCTCAATGAATCTGATAGGGGATGAATTTGGCCATTCTACAAATACAGTAATCAACATCTCTTTCATTTTTTTTTTTTTTGGGGCAAGTGGCAAGTTGCAGGGGACTTCTGCTGTTTATGCTTTTGTTATCAAATAAAAATCATGCCACTGTCACATGTTGAATGTTTTACTTTATCTTTTGCCAATCACAATTTTTCTATATTCCTTTTTTTTTTTTTTTAAGAAGTTTAAAATGGGGAAGGAAAAAACAATGCTACTGGAGCATAAAGTGGAACACTAAAAGTGAGACAAATCCTTTTTATTCTTTGTTATCATGGTGCATGCCAGCTTCAAATAATAATTTATATTTTGTGTAACGATGATATATAACATCCCTTTCAATGTAAGTGTCAACTCCACAAGTGTGACACCCATTCTCATATGAAATGGATGTTACATGTAACGATTAAACATAATACCACTTCAATAGACATGTTGAACGAGGGAAAGGGAAATTCTTGAACTCCCACATTCTTTAAGGTCTAAGTCTTTTACTCTTTTTGCAATTAGCTTGATAGTAGCTTGGCTATGTTAAATGCGTTCCAATGCTCAATTTTGGTTAAGAGAAGAGGTGGCAAATGGGCGGGTTGGGTCATAAATGGGTTGAGTCATAAATAGGGTGGGTGTGTAATTACCCATTTATTTATTTATGACCCATTTATATATAAACTAATTGTCTGTTACCAATTCAACCCATTTAATTAGTAACTCACCCATTTAACCCATTATAAAATTCATATTCAGCAATTCAACAAGAAATTCTCTTACTTGTGAAAAATCTTCACAACCATACTATGCAAATCATTTGATGTTTTTTTTGTTTTTTGTTTTTTTTTTTTTTTTTTTTTTTGGCAAAACTAATTCACCTTTCCCTCAAAACATAAGTAGGGATGGCAATAGGGCGGGATGGGGCTGAAGGATGGGATCTTTGCCCTCGCTCCGCATGGATTTTCCTTGCCCCGTCCCCGCCCCTTAAGGCCCCACAAGGACCTGCAAAGCCCCACCCTACAATCAGTTAGAGCTAATACATGATTGAAGCCATCATATCAGCAATCAAACCAATAGGGAAACATATTGCTCATCATCTTGTTCTCCATTCACCATCACATATTTCTAACATGAAAATTCAAAAACAAAAACCCAGGTCGTAAAATAGATATGGATTTTGACAAGCATAAAGAAGCAGTGTTGTTAAGCAAAGTGAAATCCCAATAGGCATTCCAAGTCTTAAGAGAAAAGGGAGTGTGTGTAACTGGGTAACAGAATGACGGCGTATTTGATTGCCAGTGAATGTGACTGTGACGGCATACCTTATATTTTATAATAGCTAAATGCCCACACAAAAACAATGACACAAACACAAATATTTACAACCTCAGACGCGTACCTCATTAAAAAAAAATTATATTATGTTCATGATGAAAAGTAAGTTGAGAAAGACATATGAATCATAAATGAAATCAGTAATTCAATAGTATATAAATTTGTTTCTAATAAAAACAAAAGAAAACGTTAAAATTGGTACCTTATTTCCAACTTTGCTAGAGAAAAAAAAGAGGTAGAGAGCCACATTAGGTAGAATAAAATAAGTTGATGATATTTTTGTTTAAATAGTAGGGTTTTAGGATATAAAAAATTAGAATTTAACCCTTATTTATGAGAGGCGGGGTGGGTCTAAAAAGTGTAAACCCATCCCGCCCTGCCCCGTGGTGTGGGTTTAAAATCTCACCCTATCCCCGCCCCACCACCTTTGCGGGGCAGGGAAAACTCACAGGGGGCGAAGCGAGAAAAGACGAGTCAAGCAGGGCGAGACAAAATTGCCATCCCTAAATATAAGAACACTAAAACTAACCTGCATAAGTAAAAAAAAATATTAATTAAATCATGAGAATTGAGGTATCATTCTCAAGTCTTTATCCACCTTGACCTAAAATGTGCAAAATTGCAAATCACATAGATTTTTCAATCCAAAACAAATTCAAATTTTCTCCAGAAAATATTTTCACTCAAAACAAAATATGCCCTAAAATAGAGCAAAATAACAAATACATAAATGTCAAATTGAACCTAAGATAGCTATTTTTCCCTTTCTCATAACTTTTCTTGGCAATCAAACATAGGATTAGTAAAAAATAAAGGAAAATATAGAGTAATTACAGATTGGTAAGACGTATTCGAGTGGATGAGATCCATGGTTTTGATGCCATGGAGTTCGAATCATAGCACATTGTCTTGGATCCCTCCAATGTTGCTTTTGACGCCATGAATCCAAATCATAGCCCAACGATGTTTCCCCCAATTTTCGTTCTGTGATCTTCTTCTTTTTGCGTGAGTGAGTGAGGTTTTGTGGGTGTTTTACAAGGCAAAGTCGAGGGAAAGGTGTTTAGATTTTTTCTAGTTTGGTAGCTGAGAAAATGTCTAGAAAATAGAGGAGAAATTTTTTACATTAGATAGAGGAAGAGGCGGCTGGCTATAGGTTGTAGGCTGTAGCTGCTATGATGTTTTCTTGTTTGTTAGGGTTTTTGGCTTTTTGTTTTTTTATGTATTAAACTTTAAATTTTAAATGGATAATTGGGTACCCAGTAGTTTAACCATCAAAGCCCATTTAATTGAATTATCCATTTGGGTTTTATCCATTTAACCCAAATATTTAATTAGGTTGGGTCAAAATTTATCCAAATTAAGTGAGTTTTAAGTAGGTTTAGAGCACTACCATCAGGTGTGTCAAATGCCAAATATATGCCAAATATGACACACCAAACACCAAAAAACCACTCTCATCAGGTGTTGTAAATGCCAAAATATTTGGCATAAGTAAACAATACAATCTCAAATATGAGAGCGTATGGATAGAAATGGTATAAGTTCTAATATTTTTTTATTCTCTTTTCTCTCTCATCTCTCTTCACTTTATTCTTTTCTCTTCACTCTCACCTCTATTCTCTCTCACCGGTTCCCAATCTCTCTTACCTCTGTTCCTCTCACCGATTCCTCTCAATCTCTCTCACCCTCTGAAGTCGCTGCCGCCGATCTCACCTATAGTCCGACTCGCCCAGCTGCTGTCAATATCGTCAGCTGACATCGATCTCGCCCATCACACTCACAATCTCACCTTCTCCAGTCACAGCCAATCTCACCCCAAGGCCGCTGTCTATCTCACCCTCTTCCCTCTCCTCTCTGTCCGCCTTTCACTCTGCCTCTCTCTAGTTTTGGGTTTTTTTTTTTTTTTGCTACAATTTGGGTTGATCTGATATTGGTGAGTAATTTGGTGGTTATGGGTTGATTGTGGTGGTTGGTTTGTAGTAGAAGTGGGTTGTAGTGGTGGTGATGGTGTGTTTTGATATGATGGGTAAGCTGTGGGTGATGGTGGGCGGTGGGGGTGGTATGGGTTTTGTGTTTGTTTTTTAAATTGTAGGCGGCAGGTGGTGGTTCAATTGATTTGGGTGGTGGTGGGCCATGGGCTATGGGCGGTGACATTGGCAGTGGTGGTGGTGGGCTGTGGGGGTGATGGCCTGTGGTGGTGGGATGTGTGGGTGATGGACGGTAGTGGTTGATTTGGTTTTTGTTTTTATTTATTTATTGGGCAAATTATGAGTTGCCCACATGTGGTTTGGTCCGAATTTAAGTTACCTACCTGTAATTTAAAATTTGGCACTTTACCCACCTGAGATAAGCCCCGCTAAGGTTTCGTTACCTACCTTGTTACTTTCTCCGTTAAAACATAAAACAAAAAACGTAAAATAATAATAATAATAATAATAATAATAATAGAATAAATAAATAAAAAAACAGAATAAATGAAAAGAAGATCAAAAAGTGGCATTTGTAGAAATTTAGAAATTTGGCTCAAGAACTCTATAGAACAAGATAAACTCTAAAAAATATGAGTTGTATACAATTAAGAGGCAAAAAAAAAAAAAAAATACCATCTATATACAACAACTTTGTAGCTAGATCAAGCAAAATTAAAAAGAAGACAAGAAATCAAGCCCCACAACCCCACCGTGAGAAGATAAGAAATCATCGCTGCAAAATAAGAAAACAATCCTAGTTTAGAAAAACCTTAGTATTCAAAGGAAAACAACAAACCCATCTCTACTGTTACTCTATCACAAACTTCCACAATTCAGACAAACCACTAAAAACTCTTTGCAAGAAAATTAAAACCCCACAATTAAAAAAAATTAATTAATAAAAAACAAAGAAATCAGAGAAAAGCAAATGGACAGAGAAGAACCAGAGTTTCTATTTCCATCACCGTTTCTATTTCTTTTTTTTTTTTTCTTTTTTTTTTTTCTCTCTTTGCTAAATACCAAGATTTTTGTTCAAGTAGCTATTTTTGAGTCTTTGACGGTACGAGTTAATCTTTGAGCAAATTTTGTGTTCTATTGAAGTTCTGGAGCCAAGTTTCTACATTTTTACAAATGCCACTTTTTGATCTTCTTTTGTTTGATTTTATTATGTTTTTTATGTTATAACGGAAAAAGTAATGAGGTGGGTTACGGAACCTTAATGGGGCTTACCTCAAATGAATAAACTCAGTAAAGTGCCAAATTTTAAACTATAGGTAGGCAAATTAAATTCGGGTTAAACCACAGGTGAATAATCTGTAATTTGCCCTTATTTTTTTAATATAACTGGGTTTTTTATTATTATTTTAATGTAGTGTAATTTTAAAATGGAAAATCTGATGTATAGCGTATTGTAAAATTATGTGGTAACATAATAAAATAGGCTTTTGATGTGTACAAAAAAAGTAATGAGGTGGGTTACGAAACCCTAATGAGGCTTACCTCAAGTAAGTAAACTTAGTAAAGTGCCAAATTTTAAACCACAGGTAAGCAAATTAAATTCGGGTTAAACCATATGTGGGTAATCTGTAATTTGCCCTTTTTTTTTTAATATAACTGGGGATTTTTATTATTATTTTAATGTAGTGTAATGTTAAAATAGAAGATCTGATATATAGTATGCTGTAAAATGATGTGGTAACATAATAAAATAGGCTTTTGATGTGTAAAATAACATTTTTTATAAAAGAACCAATGATAATGCTCTTATGAATGATAAAAGAACCGATGATAAAAATTGCCGCCCCTAGTTAAGAGTCACACCTTCAAGGGAAGATTTGTTGTGTGCTCTGACTAGTATGTTCTTTCACAGTCAGTCCACTCTAGCGAGAGAGGACGGACTACGTATTGAACAATAATTCTGTGCCCACTTAAATAATCAATAAATGCATCAAGCAGAGGACGGTGCAAGGATTAATGATTCTCTTTATGAGTCCTACCGTAGGTATAGGACAAAGTGTCTAAAAATGGATAGAATTGAATGGGACATCGTCAAAAGCCTGCTGCACCTTTTAAACATAGATCAGGTAGGCTTTCCCAAATTGGAAATAGTGCATTTGCACACTGTTGGTGCAATAATGAAGATGAATTTTCACTTTTGACTATTGATTCCAGCTCCTAGTGAACTAGCCAATTCTGAGGTGCCCTCAAAAAATAAAGGTATTCTGACATCAATATCAAGGTTTAATTGTTTTGGGAGCAAGATTGCATCTTGGAAAAGAATTGGAGAGTAACTCTCATGGTACATCAAGGAACAATCTAGATTGTCAAGTGCCTTATGGTACATTGGTATTATTCAGTCTCTAATTGAAGAGTACTTGGATATAGGTTCAAATCCCCTTCCCCACTTGTTTGTAAGTGCCTAAAAATTAAAATTAAAATTAAATAAAAAGGAATAGTGAAGATCTAATTGTTGGTCATGTATAATTATAAACCAACAACTTAAGAAGACTAAATGCAGTTGTGAGAATGCTAACACTAATTTTTTAGTGAGTCTATAAGGCTCTCTTTTGTTGTATTTAATTAACAAGATTTGTACATAAACTTGTCAATGAGCATTAGCTCAAATGATACTATCTCTTCTCTTAATAATCCTTTAATAATAAGATGGAGGGTAAGATCATAAGTTCTAAGGCCTAAATCTGGTGTGTGTTACTTAATAATTAAAGGAAAACAAAATAAAAACAAAAAACAAAACACTTGCACATTGACTTAGCACACCAAAACATATTCTTCAATTGAGGATCTTGTATTGAAAATGAGATCATGCTTGAGGTGGAGCTCATCAATACAAATAGCCTTTTGCTATTGCCAGTATCATAAAGTTTGACAATGAACCTAATAAATGCAGTGTCAAGATGTGTGCCAACTCTGCATTGTAAATCATCCAAAGTCACCCTCTTTTGTTAATTTCAATCCCTATAGTCCTAGCACAGTCAGATATTGTGTAACAGTCTCCATCATTATCTCATTATAAAGTTCGGATAATAGTTACACTTACACACACACACACGAGGGGTCCCCATTACAGCTCTTCACAACTACATAAACTAGTCAAGAAAGTAGGAAAATTATCTCATATTTCTCTTCCTCCACTTTCTCAATTGGCAAGAAGAAACAACAATGACAAAGAAAATGATGGAGGAAGGGAACACATATAAGAAGGGTTTATGGACTAAGGAGGAAGACAAGATACTTACGGATTACATTAAGGTGCATGGAGAAGGAAAGTGGAATCTTGCTGCTAAGAAGACAGGTTGAAATGTTTCTTTATTGATTTACTTGTTTGTTGGTGGGATAAATATATACTTCTTTTGCATTGCTTTTTAATAGAGAAAAAGGATTCTAATTATCTATTTTCTAATGGGATACAGATTTGAAGAGATGTGGGAAGAGTTGTAGGTTAAGGTGGATGAATTACCTAAGTCCTAATGTGAAGCAAGGCAGTTTTACTGAGGAAGAAGAAGACCTTATTATCAGACTTCATAATCTCCTTGGAAACAGGTAATTCGTTTTGGCAATATTACCTATCACCTCTCCCAGACCAGTAAAAAGTGTGAGTTTTGTGCACTGGTTTTGACCTTTATATATATATGCCTTAATTCTGTATTTCAGCTGCATTTGAATGCTTCTCATTTAGCCAGGCTGGGATTTTATTTTGTGTTTTTTAAGGCCTTGAAACTGCCTAAATTCTCTATAAAGATGATCATGGTCCCATAAAGAAGAAAATCCTATTTTTTGAACTTGATTACATGAAACTTGGGATTGGAGGAATTATTGAAAAGCAACCATGATAGTTTGTCCTTCTGAATACGCAGTTAGGAATGGACTCTAATTGCAATTACATGAACTATTATTTGCAGTAACTTGCAAAAGGATTTATACTAGGTAGATGGGTCAATGGTAATTAAATTTCTGTAGCAGTAGTGCTAACAACTTCTGAATATGCTATTTGCCCTGTTTTTTCTTTCTGAAATTAATAAAAGGTCATACAGAGTACACAAAATCTCTCAATATTGCGGGGTCTTTCTAAAACTAAATTCTTTTGTTTAGGTGGTCTTTGATTGCTAAACGTGTGCCTGGACGAACTGACAATCAAGTGAAAAACTACTGGAACTCTCATCTGAGCAAAAAGCTGGGCCTCAAGAAGCAAAATAGTCATCTTGGTGTTACTGGCCTCAATAACTCCAGGACAGTGATAGTCTCTGAGACTGCCAGAACTGTAAGTCCTTGTTGTAATACCAGCAAAGCTATTGAAGATGAGGCAATTATAGGCACTCAGAATTTTGGTAAGGCCTCAGACTCGCAAGAATCAGAAATCAGCAAGAGTTATATTAACTCTTTTTGGGAGTACTCTGAGAGCGACTTAGATTTAAGCAACCCTGATGGACTTCTGGGATGGGACTTTTTTAATTTTGCTTGACATTGATATTCATTCCTCTATGAGGACCAACAAAATTTCTAAACTAGTACAAACTGCTATTTAGAACTTCCTTTTCTTTGGTCATTAAGTGGTATGCTTCAGAAGTTCGTTTATTATAATAGAACACATTTGAAAAATATGCTACACATGCAAATTTCTTAGCAAATGCTAACTTATAAAGGAGAAAAATAATTAGTAAATAAAAAAAGAAGAAGAAGAAGAACAAAGAAAGAAGGAAAGAAAGGTGCAGGCGGGATTAGTTTTTAAGATGGACCTAACTTCTATGTGTAACAAAGAGTATCCAAAGGCAAAGCAGCCCATGATGTTTTACGAGTCAACTAACTTTGTGAGACAACTAGCCAAGAAAGCTTCTATGACTCAAAAAATGAATGGAAAAGCTGGATGACTTGAACAACCTCTATGGGTTGGCTCAGTGTACTAGAGATCTTTCTAGTTTTTTTTGTGAGACCTGTTTTAATAATACAATTCGGACACTCTCTCACTATTGTTATAGAAAGCAAGGAGGAAGGGTTCCTGGGAGTAGTTGCATAAGATATGAAATTTATGGTTTTATCAGTGCTTAGAATTTGAAATATCAGTAAGGATCAAGTAATTACTACTCTAGAATTAAGTGTCTTATGAATGTGCTTACAATTATCAGTTTGTGGGAGGCAACGTTGGACGTTTAGTGTGTTACTCTTTTGTTTGTGATGAATCATTTTGGCCATTATGATATATCATTGAAGAAATTTCTCTCTTTCCCCCCTAATTTAATTGTTATATTGGAAGATAATGAATAATTCCTTAATTTGTCATAGGAACACATGAACTTAAACCATGGCTTTCCAAAGATTGAATCCTATTTTTTAGTGGTGATAAAGTATGTTTTGGCTTTTCCTCGTTAATCAATCTTCTGTATATATGTTTCTACATCTTATAATATTTTCAATTACTTTGTAACACTTGAAATTATCGAGTATATAATTGGATGAGGCCGGATACTTAAAAAGTTAGGTATATGTCAAGGAAGTTGAGATGAAAAATGAAATTCAGTCTCAGGGGACTAAATAAAAGAGGCTTGTCTACACAAACCAGCTCAATTTATCATATACATATGAAGAAGAGCCTCATCTTTGCAGGAATGAATGGCTCCTAAGCATGTCCTAGAGCTTCCAATGCAGTATCGTGGCCACGTCTTTTACCTAAAACAGAGACAAAGAAGAAAAGTATTGCAGTGTTGAAAAAGAAAAAAAAAACAATAGAACATGTTTGGTATTTGTCAATAAAAAGGAACTTTATTTGCACACTTGTAATAAAAAGGAGCCACAGGTGATCTCCATTTCATATTATAAACTACTAACTTATCAAACCAACCATACAGTACATTGTACTTAGAAAAAGTAATTAGGGAACCAAGATTAGGTCACTGATAATGGTTGATGTTCATACGGAGAAAGAAGGATTCAGTCCAAACTCAAGCCCCCAAAGCTCAAAGGTTCCTTTAACAAAGTCATAATAACCACCCTTCAATCCTAGGGTCTTGTTCACCAAGCCTTCTCTTACAAATGGATAGGACAGCAGGTTTCCAAGTGACACATTCACTGCCTCCTGTATCACAAATCAATCAAATTTGTTAAGAAACATAAACTAATAGAGATTAAAAAAAAATGATATTGCAGTATTCAGATAATTCTTCCTAAGTATTTTTTTTTTTTTTATGAACTCTTCCTAAGTATTATTAGTAACACCCTCCGAAACTTTATGCATGATTGTTAACATGTTGGGCTTAAATTATTGCGTCACATGTTTAGCATGTGTATAGGTTTAGCTGGGACAAGCTTTTTTGTTTTTTTGTCTCCCCTTTCTATTAGTTTTAATTAGCTAAGTACTAGCAATTTTAAAGGCAATAATCATGGCAAAAAATTTGAGGAAGCAAAGGCTTACCTTTTCACAATGTCCACATAGTTCTGGGACAGAAGCACCAGCGAAATCTGATTTCACCTTGTTCTTGGCAGGCAAAGCAATTTTGACCCAGTCTTCAATAAAGTCACTGCATATCCCAATCAATAGAGAAAGCCACACTGTGTGAGTCAAGGTTTAGTCACTTCTTAATCCAATCAAAATGTAGTTAACTACTTGATATTAAGGTGTTTAGGCATTTAATAAGCTTGACCAAAACTCTTTAGGAGGGGAAATTCACCTAGTATGAACTATTGAGAGAGAGAACTTTTCCTAAGCTTGAGAACTGTATTGGACTAAAATTACATGGAAGACCCATTTCCCTGATTCAAATTTCAAATTTGGATTGGGCCTAAAATTAGATGCAGGACTTTGCAAAATCCTGTTCCACATATATATACTGCTCTGTGGCAATTGGATCTTTTAAGGTGGAAAATGATTGTAATATTCTGGCTTCCTTCTATTGGGTATGAGCAATAGGCATGGTGACTAAAGCAAAAGGCCTTACGTAGTGCTGGTCCCATCGAAGGGAAAGGAAAGAAGCCCCTTAATTCCACCACATGCACTGTGTCCAATCACCACAATGTATTCCACCTGTGAAATTTATTGAAAATAAAAAGAAACCAAAATAAACAAACACAACAATATACAATATTTTTCTCATTTCATAGATTTGTGTCTCTACAACCTACACTTTTTAAAATTTTCTAGAATTGTTAGGAACTTAGGATAACTCAACTATGAAGTTTCTAAATTCTATTTATTTATTTTGAAACATGTGTATTAGATTTTGTTACGTTATTAATATTGCAAATAGAGATCGAAAACCTACTATAATTGTAAGTGTTTTTGCCAAAAGCAGCAAGTTATAGATTCAAGTCAAAGATTGGTATCAATTTAAATTATTGATGACATGGTAAAATCTAATCCACTTATTTTAAATTGAATGAATAAGATTTTAAAAACTCCATAATCCTACTAAAGTTATCATAAGAACTCTATTGAATCTTAATAAGTTGTACACATAATTTCGCTCTAAAATTAGTCCTTACCTTGAGATGCAAAACTGCGTATTCAACTGCAGAACCAACTCCAGCATATTTAGTCTGTTGAGCAAAGAGAAGACCAAAAATAATTGTTTATTGCAAGATATTTATTTTTTTTAATTTTTTTTTTTTGAGAAACATCTGAATTGCTTATTATAGCAAGACAAGGTAATATAGATAAGAAAAGACTTGTAATGGGGACCTTATCATATGGTGGAACCAAGTTAGCAACATTTCGGACCACGAAAGCCTCTCCTGGTTGGAAATCAAGCACATGTGATGGACAAACCCGGGAGTCCGAGCATGCAAACACCATAAACTACAACATTATATAAAATTCATATTAATTATATTTATCAATGTTCCAAATACAATAGAATAAAACACCCACCATATATAGGAACCAAAAATATGCAAGAAAAAAATATTGCCACTACCCACTACTTGATTACAAAATGAAAACAAGTTAATTGCATGGCATTTATTGAAAAATATGTAAGAAAGAAAGAAGATCGTGTACCTTGGGGCTTTGGCCTTTGGCCAGTTCACCATGCAAAGCAGGGTTCTTGCTGCAATTGAATTAAAAAAAAATGTAAAGTAAGTAGAAAGATTAATTAAGATAGTCTATTAATGGTAACAATTTACAAGCAAATATACATGAGCTTCTTTAGTAACTATATATATATATATATATAATATGGCAAATAATATGAAAAATAGGTTAGATTACTGACTCATATTTCTCTTTCTTGAAGTGAACGAAACCAGTTTTGATCCTCTCAACTGGGTTAAACGTGCCATTAGAAGTTGGTGTTTGTAACTCTGCTGTTATCTGCTCCACTTTTGCAGCTGCAGCAGCTTTCAACTCTCCTTTCTCACTGCAACCAAGTCAAACATATATATACATGTACTAATCTCATTTCTCCATTCCATTAGAGTACCAATATATATATAATTGTATAGAATTGAACAAAAAAGACTTGGTGATAGAGTTATACCTGAGAAGTTTCTTGAGACCATCAATAGCTTCCTCGTACGAGTCCTTCCCCATGTCTTCTCTCTGCAAATTAAGGAAAAGAATACCATGTAATAAATTGTAAATTAAAAAAAAAAAAAAAAGTGTACTATATAAGTAGTAACCTCATAATAAAAGTTTACCTCCAATATGTTGTAGTGGCAAATTAATACTATTAGGCTACTATAGCTTAATAACACAATCACTAAAAAAAAAAAAAAAGGTTTTGACAACATATATGCATGCAAGATATACTAATTTAGAGTACCTATTTTTCAGCTCTTATTATCGAACTCTTCAAGTTTGAGAAAAATCGAATTAGAAATGGTTAGAGGAACTTAGAGAAAGCATGTAGATATATATAATGGGTGTTGTGCGTACTCAAATGAGGAAACGAAATTAAAGGGAAACAGAGGAAATAGTCGCAATCAAACGGAGAGCAATAACAACCAAGTTTTTGTTTTTGGTGCGGTATTATTGCATTTGAATGGACCTTTTCTTTTAAGAATCTATGCTTCAAATTCTATATTCGGCTTAGAATTCGCCAACAATGTTTTCTTTCAACTCCCACATTTATTTCATATTTTCTCAAAATCCGAAAAAAATGAAGCCCTTTATGGCTTTATCTAATCTGAATTCTCAGTACCACACATTTGTCAAAGTGACAAAATACGTGTATGAAAACCAAGGCAAGCCCATGTGAAGTGGGCAACATTGAGACCGTGTTCTTCTCAGTGTTCCTTACACTTCATACATACCGTAATGTTTTTGAATAATTCATCTTTGTGGCATTCATATGAATGGACCCTCGATCTACACCTAATCAATTAGTAATTAATTTAAGATCTATCTTATTTAGTCGAAAGCGATATATAACTTCCTAAAACACTACGTGTATATATACATGGCTCGAGTGTATGTAATATTGCCACGTACCAAAAAAAAAAAAAAGCATGCATGGATATATAGTGAGCCAATGAGTAGCCACCACACTGGCAAAGGATGATAAAAAGGTAGTCAATTGTGAAAGAGTAGAATCTTTATAGTAAAATGTAGTATATACTATATAAACACAGTATGTATATATCCACCCATTATTCACATCTACTTATAATTAATGTTCACCAATATTGATAGCTCCCCCATGAAACGTAGTTGGTCTCATGGTCCACACTATTAATAGTCATCTTTTTATAAGCGTTAAACTTGCACATGAATTGTTTTACAAACTCTCCCAAAAGCAAATGGTAGCTTAATTTAAAACAGTTTGTAGGTAATAAACACTATTATTTTTATAAAATACACACTCACTAGTGAAAACACATGCATAATTAATGGTAAAAAAACACACACAGAGTTTAGATTGAGAGAGAAGTGTACCCAATTAGGGGTGATGATGGGAGCAGGGGCAGCGAAAACAGGCTTGTTTTGGATGAGGGAAGGAGGAGAGGGAGAAGAGTTAAGCCTAGCAAAGACAGATGGGCGTAATGTAGTTTTCTTGATAAGAGAAGATTGGGAAGCAGGAGAGATAGATGAAATGCACCACCCGTTGATTGAAGCAGTCGACATTGTGCACTACGCCCTCGTGTTCGTTAACTTTATAGTACCCTAAATTAATAGGGTCTATCTTCCACATCCGATAATGAAAGTGAAAGCCTAATGAACGAGAGCTTCTACTCTTGTAGATGAGGTTTGGACGTTGGAGATGGTAGGAAGAAAACCAAATTGATGCCATGTCATGTACCTTTATTTTGTGTAACCGATAGGAACATTTTGCCATCGTTGATATGCATTGTTGCGATCGAAGCAACATCGCTCTCATCCGGAACCATTACTTTTTACCATAATAGGATATGTTCATCATAGGATATGTTAATAGCTGTTAAAAAATGCTGTGTGTCAAAATTTATAATTTCATTTTTATGCATATAAGTTAAAACATGCATGCAATGACTGTTAGCGACGTGAATATTGCTCCTCTGAGATTAGTTAGGAACAAAGCCATTCTTATTACCCACTTGCAAGTCCCCAAGCTGAGCTATCCATTCCAAACTGTAATGTACATGTATTACAGAACTGAGTTATATACGTTCCGTTCCTTATTATGCATTAGAATTGAGTTAGATACATTCACTTGCTACATATCCTAAGTCCCAAGATATTTCATGTAAGTATGAAACCCAAAAAATAAAAAATAAAAAAATAAAATAAAATAAACCTTTCTAGTTGGACCCATGTATTTATATATTTCCAAAAATCCCTAGTACTTTGAGAAGGACGAGACCAATTTTTTTTTTATTTTTCATTATGGGATCTCAGTAAATTTAAACATTGACCTAGATTATGCAGAGTTTGTTCTTCAAACTAATTTTCAAAGCTAGAACACAATTTCACAAGCAATAATGCATTGAGCTCTTATGGTGACTAAAAATTGGGCTAAGAGTTTGGATATTGCTTATCAAAAGTGATATTAATGTTTGCTACAGGACAAACTTCTGGCCTTCGCTGTCCTTAGGTGAAATTGATGAATGGCTTATATGGGACAGACTCAATGAGTGATGGATTATAGAGATAAGGCCCTATCCTTATTGCATGGTTTTTGTGGTAGCAACTAGTGTGGATCTAATTGGATCCAATGGAGGAATCCTCTATGTGTGGACTATGGTATAAAAAAATTTGCGAATAGACTTTTGTGACAAAGAATTTGATTTTATGGGCTTTCCCAAGAAAATTTGCATGATAATTTCAAGTCACAATTGCAGACTTGCAGTTCCCTTATCTACTTTTTCAGTCACTATTTAACAATTTCTTTAATAATTTTTTCTTAAACTATTTTTCAAACCAAACTTTTGGGTTCACAAACAAGCTTGTGGATCAATATGAGGGTAGTTTAATCTCATCATATCACATTCTTTCAGTCACATCTTCTTGTGGACCACATGCAATTTGTAGAACAAGATATCTATCATTGATGTATCACAACTTAGTAAAATTTGCAAAATGAATGGAATTCTGAGCATTACCCGTGTAGCACTTCCAATGAATCCGCTAGTCAGGGGGAATGAATGAGAACCAATTTAATTTGAAGCAATCACCCTCCAAGAAAAAATGAAAAAAGAGGAGAGAATTCGAGGGAGAAAAATGAGAAAAGATATGTCCTGTTTTTCAAAGATGAAATGCTATGGATTGCAAATTTTTTTATACAATATACTTATAAGACTTATTCACTAAAATAACTAAGAACTAACTAACAACTTGTAACTAATTTGGTTCCACTTCTTTACCTTTCTTGTATTGTAAACTAATTTGACTCTACTTTTATCAATTTTACTACTAACTGACTAATCTTGTAACCTACTAATGAACTAACTTGACTGCTTTTTATTCTTCACCAAAAAAAATTATTTGATTATATACAAGAACTACCCTATAGGTGTATTGAATAGATTCGGGTTAGAACTTCTCAAAGATTAACTAGACAACTAAAGTGCATATATACTAGCATCCTCTCACTTACAACGTGTTTTAAAATGTGTGGATATAGATGAAACTAGAACTTATTAACGGGCTAACTCAAACTGCAATCACTTAAAAACGTATCTATAGCCATTCCCTATTTTAGGCTTAGTAGCATATTAAAGGCTGCACAAACTCTATAGTACTGCTACAGCTCATTTGCCAATAAACCAATATGCCTCCTTTTAACCCGCCAAGAGCACTGTTAGCTACACTCGTGTTTTATAACTAAAAACATGGATTCAATTAATTCGAAATCGTGGGTTGAACTTACATTTTTAGTTATAAAATACATGTGTAATAATTTTTAGCCTTCAACTTAATATTATAGTGTGGATGGAGGAATATTCTTTCATTCCTTTCTTCTATTTTAGAAGTTTATAGACATTATTTGTAATTTAATAATTTTTCTTAATAAAATTGTCAATCCATTTATTAAAAAATTAAAAAGAAGCTGAAGTACATACTAGGACATGGTGTACTTAATGTTCGTTTTTGCGGCACAAGATTTGTAGAATATGTATCCTTTTGAGTTTGTGCAGCCTTTAATTAATATGATACTAATTAAGCCTAACATGCACTGAGAATGAGCATATGTACCATTATAATTGCAAAAATTAGGTGGCTAAATTCTAGTTTCATCTAGATGCACATGTTGTAAAATGAAATAATATGCATATATCAGATGCATGAGATAATTTTTCATGACTTAAAAAGAGCCTGTCACAGCTGAGCAAGATTTACAAATTACAACCAACATAATTAATCAAATAAATGAGCACCTGCACGTTGGCTCGGCATGTGTGTCGAGATAGAGAGAGAAGTTGATGCAAACTGGTACAACCTCAAGAAAGGAAGCACTGAAATCACATAAACATTTTCCATTGCAAATATGCTTTTTCGTTATCTTTTTCTCGAGAAAAATTTCAGCTTCACGGACTCACAAGAATACCCCAGAGAGGGAGGAAGATGGAGTAATTGACTATTTTTCTTTTTGAAACTTTAAGTTTCTAAGCTTGGCCTAGCAATAATGTCAACATTTTGCAAGAAGAATGTCAACATCCTGTTGTCATTGTATATTTTACCCAACATTTTTGTGCAGTGAAGACTTACGTGGGAGACATTATTGATCATGTAAGAAAAAAACTAGAAGGTTACAGTCACATTTATGTGCTTTAGGATCTAACGTAAATACTATTTTTGAAATTTAATCGTTACATTCATGGCCACATCTGTGAGCATTTAATGTCAATTTGATACGCTGTATAAATATATAGTAAAATTGATACCAATTTAAGCATTTTCTTCCTGGTAAATAAGGCAAACCCATGGTTCCCTTCAATTAATTGGTTTTCAAATCAATACCCCACCTTAGACCAAAACCACCTTATGTTTGATGTGTGTCACACGGCTGCCGGCTGGTGAACTGATGGATCAGCATCATTTTTTTATTAAAATCATCCTATATAATAGAGTACTTTTTTAATATTTCAGTTATTACAATTTTATCTGAT
This sequence comes from Quercus glauca, assembly GCA_023736055.1. Classification (NCBI taxonomy): domain Eukaryota; kingdom Viridiplantae; phylum Streptophyta; class Magnoliopsida; order Fagales; family Fagaceae; genus Quercus; species Quercus glauca. The sequence goes on from CM043316.1 coordinate 27,161,556, forward strand.
AAGAAAATATAACAAGTTCATTGAAATTAATTGATCACATGTACTTAATATTGTCCCAACTACCAAGCTTGTACAATCTGAATTTCGATGGCCAGGAGACTGGCTGCATTGAACGTCTCACAGTATTTTAATTACAAGATTTCATAAGGAATTGCAAAACATTTCTAATCCCCTTGTTATAGTTATAGACCGTACCCTTTTTCTTTTTATTTTTTCCTGTTCTGAATGAGTAAAGTTACCAATCACATATTGATTGTGTTTAACACTTACATATCTCAATAATTCTATTAAGTGTTAATACAAATTTCTAAATTGTTTTTACAATTGTTAAGGTAACATATTTTGATTGGTGTACAATAAAAATAATGTCAAACCTATTTTCACAATTATTATGGTGGCGTATTTTAATTAATCTATATTTATATATATTTAAAAGTTGAAACGTAACATTTATTGTTGCTCACTCCTATTAAACCACCTCATTCTCCACGTCATTGCTACATCATTATTGTTTTTCATATTTATTTTTTACCTTCAATTTTTTTTTTGGACAATATTAAATATATAAATACATTGGCTTTACAAATTCATCTTAGACAGTTTTAACTTTACATATTCACCTACTTTAATTTGATGTTATAACTAAACATTGTCTATACATATTCCTCTTAGACAATTTTAACTTTACGTATAATTTTGTCCAGTTATCTTCCTTTATTTTAACTTTTCTTATTCTCATATTCTTACTATAAATTTGTCACTCTCTCCTATTTTATGCATATTTTTCCCACACAAAAAGGTTATTTCTCGCCCTCTCTCTCTCTCTCTCTCTCTCTCTCTCTCTCTCATTTTTTGTTGGATTTTTTTATGAGATTTGTACTCCCATTGTCTTATTATTGACTAATTTATATGTGTTACTTGATGCAAGTTTTTTTTTTTTATCATTTTATTTACAACACAAAATAGTTTTAATGTTGTTGACCAGATTTAGGAAAAAATCATATTATAATATGTCCATATTTTGTGTTGTCAGATTTTAGTTTATTTGGAAAATAGCTAGATAGTTTAGACAATACAATGAAGAACAGTTAATGCAGTTGAAGAAGATGGTATTTGTGCAGTTTCCTTTCATTATTTGTAAATATTTTGTTTAACAAATTAGCAGCAAATTGTTATGTCTTTATTATATGATATTTTTAGATGCTTGAGTAATTGTTTTAAGTATTTATGAATATTTTGTATTGCTCATATTCCTTTTCTCATTTGTGTATTCTTTGAGATTTTTAAGAAAAAAAAATTCAATTTTGTGTTTAAAATTATTTATTTATCTACTCATTTTTCATATGTTGAATTAGGTGTTAGAATAGATTATGATAGTATTAACACAATACTTCTTATTTTTACAAAAAAAAATTCTCTAAATTTCCCCATTGTACTCTTGGTTACAATCATTATATATAAAGTTATAACCAACACTTTTTTTCTTGGGAATAATGTCATATTTCTATTGCGTCACTTCAAAATCTTATTAAAAATTTTGAATATTGTATATTTGGCTTGATCACATCGCGTTTAAAATGTTTTACATATTCAGAAGAAGTTTGATTTTGATGTGATTTTTATTTTTCCCCTTTTTTTTTTTAATTGTAATTTTTGTTGATTTTTTTAATAAGTTTTTTGGTGTTTAATTGATTGTACCATAGATACAATTGGATTTGAAAAAGTTTTTTTATTAACTAAAAATAATAATTTTCAAATTTTATGTACAAGAATTCTCCTTCTTTATCATCAATCGAATCACCATTCGAGACCCAGGATTCTATTTGATCATCAATCCAATCACCGTTCACATTTTTTCTTTTTCTTATCAATGAATAGATCTCTTTAATGATACACAAAATGTTATAAATAATTTTTATTAAAAAAATTAATATTTTTGCTTCCTTTTGAATTCTTGAGAAAAATTGTATTGTTTTCATTTTGGTACGAAATAAATTATATAAATAAATATATATATATATATATTACATTTGTGATTGTTCCTATAATAAATGAAAATATGATTATGAAATACATTACTATTTATTAAATTAGTTTAAACTGCAAAAAATAAATTTACTGAGATCATCCTAAAAATATTATCACACACAATATGCAGGTCCGCGACTAGTGTATAATAAAAACACTGTCAATGATACGAAAAAGTGATGCACTAATAGAATCCTCAGCATGTTATGAAAAGGATCTTAAAATTTTTTTTATCTCAACATTTCGCTTTATATCCGAGCAAAACTCAAGTTAAAAGGACCATTAATAGAAATTTTCACATGTTCAGAAGAAATGTGGTCATCTCATTGTCATTTTTATGGAATGGCCCAAGGACAAAAAACCCACCATATAGGTTTTTTTTTGAGAAAGGCTAAATGCACTTCGAGAACAGCGTCGCAGCTTCTTTTTTTCTTTTTTGGCCCAGTTAGTAACTTCATACCCACAATCAGCTAACTAGGTATTGTCTGAAATCTATTTCAAAAAAAAAAAAAGGTATTGTTTACAATCTAACTAGCCCAAAACAAGTCGATAGCAACATGGTTTTTATGCTTAACTTCTCAGATACAACTATAGTCTCCTAATATGGTCCAATCATCTATAGGGAACGCATTGTTCATGGTGTTGCAATAACTAAATGAGTTTTGAGGACTTTATGGGACAATTCATGCTTCATCATCCAAAAGTTTTATATGTTCATTTTAGGATGTGAAGTTATGAAATGCCATGGAGTGACAACCACATTTCATTTAATCACACTCGCATAGCCATGTCTAAAATATGATTTTAGGCATCATGAATCATGAATGATTCACCCATAGTAATTCTTTCTTTTTTTTTTTGGAGTAAAATCTTTCATTTTCCCTTAATGTGATTTGAGATAGAATAAAATGAAAGAAAATAATACATGTAACCAACCTTAACTAATTTGTTGAGGATCCATAACTGGCCCTAAGATTTTGAAACTAAAGCTTTGTTGTTTTAGCTTCATTTTCCCTGGTAGAACAGAATTGATTACCTATTACACCAAAGACAGTATAAAAATCTGAAACCTTGAGTAATATATATGTCTATGGTCTAAAATCCAAATGATACAATATCAAACAGAATAAAAGATTCTTTTGGGTAATAAGCAAGCTGTTCCTTGGGGAGCCATAAACAATAACAGAAATAATCAATAGAATCGGGCTGACATTGTATAAATACACTTAGTTATATTCCGTGGATATGGTATGACTGCATTTTCTCTCAGTAGGAGTGAAAGACACCAGAAAGTTGGCCTCACTAATTACAATAGGTTTGACATTTTTGAATATGCATCTTTTTTCTAGCCCACCACTTGAAGCAATTGGCGCGATAATTTCAAGTCTGAAAGAGAATACCTTGAGAACTCAGTCAAAAAGAGGATGACGAGAGAATGTAGAACCAATAAATGATAATTAATGTCTCAAAAAGGGCTGGTAGTAACGCCACAGTATCAGCGAATTTAACAGCCATACCGCTGCCTAGGGTACTGTATGCCCAACTACTTGGGAGCTAGTCTGATTGGACAAATGGAGAATGCAACACACCGAGCTGCTTTTGCCAGCATAAACCGTTCATTTTCTGTCAGAGGCCTCTCAATCACCCTCACAACATTCACATCCTAAAACATCAGAGGAAAGCCATCATTAGAACAAAGATACAACCCCAGAAGTAAGAGCATTAATAATTTAATAATGATGTGGCAAAAGCAAAGATAATACAACTTTCTCCAAAATAAATAAGTTATCATTTATTGTTTTTTGAAATATGAATAATCCTTTTAAGGGCGACGCCACCACCGTTAAATGGGAACAAGTAAAGCCAAGCAGCGAAGCATGTTACACAACAAACAAGTTTTTAACAAAAAGCTGTTTTATGTACATAAACTTTGATTTCTTTTCTGCTGAATGCATAAACTTTGATTTTCAGTAAAATACAAGGTGAAACAAAAGGAAAGAACACAATTATACTGTAAACTGAGTCATTATGCATAATGCTTCTTGATCACAGCTATATTGCAACCCTACAGAGTATTGAACATGAGAGGTTACCACAACAAATGATGAATCTCTGGTATTTGAATGTGCAGCAAATGAAAGAGTCAAAGAGATGACATACATTTCAAGTTCATATATGCAAAATGTCACAAGACAAAGCGTGCAAACCTTCTTTTGTTGTTGAACAGAAGGCCTGACGCTCGCAATATCACCAATCACAATTACATTGTTAAGATTGCCACTTCCATCCCTTTCTGCAGGTGAAGAAGTTGAATGTCTCCATTGCCCATTAATGATAAACTTGTAGTAGTACCTTCAGCGTGTGGAATACAAGTTAAATCACAATAGACAGAAAGCACAATTATATCTACCAAGAATATATATATATTCCTCCAGTGTGTGGAATACAAGTTAAATTATTGCATGGTGTTCTAAAAGGTCAGAACGTCCACAAATGAATCACAACTGTGCTTATAGATTGTGACAGAGATTTCTAACTTGCAGAATTTTACATTTTACTATCGTATAAATCTTATAAATCTTATATGAGACCACATTTTTAACAAAGATAAGTGGAGAAATATCTAAAGAATTATGCATCAAAGAAAGTGGCCAGAAGCCAAGCTCCCATTTTAAGCTAGATTTTTTTTTTTTTTTTGGGATAGTTGGGGGAGGGGGATATGAACCCTTAGACTTCTCTGTGGGAAAAATTAAGAAGTGACAATTGAGCTGCAAGGCTCTTGGCATTATTTCTTATTATTATGTTTAACAACATACAATTTGAGCATTTAGTTACTTTATACTACTGAACTGTAACTTTTTCTCTCTTTCAGGAATTGAAAATTGTTAAGTCCCAGTCAATTATATACAATACAGGAGCTCTTTTTTTAGATAACTACAGCAGTTCCAAGATATTTTTTTTTTTGATAAGTATACAGCAGTTCCAAGATATAGGAACTACAATGCATAAACTTTTCTTGAGCCGCAACATCAGCAAAGATGCAATATGGCACAGATTGATTAGAAATCTTGTATTCTAAATACTCACAAATAATTAAGAGAAAGAACAGGAAGCTTGACTTCTTAGATAACTACAGAAGTTCCAAGATAAAGGAACTACAATGCATAAACTTTGAGCCACAACATCAGCAAAGATGAAATATGGCAGATTGATTAGAAATCTTGTATTCTAAATCCTCACAAATAATTAAGAGAAAGAACAGGAAGCTTGACACTTACTTTCCTTGTGAGAGTCTAACTTCAACTTCATATCTAGATCCACCCTTGTGGATTGCTTTAATTGGTTCTTTCCAATTTCCAGTAAAATCACCTACCAAATTTACATCCTCTCCCTGTAATGCAGAGACAAAGTGGACATCCAACAAACAACCATCAAAACCCTGTGTTTCATAACTGAATCTATTTACAGCTGATATAATGGTTCAAAAACTAAAATGATTTAAACTTCTTTCACAGAATCACTCTTTATATATATAAGTAAAACAATTTCATTCCTAAGAGGAAATAATCAAATACATTATGAGTATTGGCCTATTCCTAAAGAACAAAGTTTCAAGAAAGAGAAAATGTGAAACTTTTCCTTCATTTTAGGTGATAAAAAATCAAAAGAAAAGTACAGTGAAGATGAAACTGAAATTGTCACTCGCCTCTTGCCCATTCCATATGAACGTCACAGCATGGGTTCCAGGACCATCATGTTCACCTTTTTCTACCATAGCTATAAGATCCCATGTTGCCCAAGCAATTGCCGGTCTGCATAAATATCTGCTTTAGATGCTTTGTCAAGCTAAAGAAAAAGATAATTTAAAGCAGCAGTAGAGCATGAATGACACACCATAGATTAAAGACATGCTTTACACATATACGAAGTAGATGCTCACTCTGACTTACAGTTCCTCAGGTTTCGGATCCTAGACTTCACTTTAACATTGGTTTTATACAAGTACTAGATGTGCGTAAATCTAAGCTATGAAAAAAATTTCATTGTTGCTATGGCAGTTAGTATTTACAATTGGAAGATTAAACAATGCTTGCCAAAGTTATTCAAGCATCTCTCTCCCTCTCTAAAATACCTTACCACTTGCCACCTTCCTTTCTTATATATTTATCAGCATACATTTTCTCATTTGAAGAAACTGTCTAAAATATTGATCAAATCATCAAAATGGATAATTTGTTGTAATACTAATTATGCAATCTTTGTTCTTTTTTTTGTTTTCCATTCCATTTTGGGTGGAAGAATTATACCAATACTTTGGTTATAGTTAACATAAGAAGTCTAACTAAAAACAAGCTACAGTGTGCATACATACATACATACATACATACATACATATATATATATATATGAGTTTTTAGAAATAATCTATATAAAATTAATGACAGACGACTAAGAACCTTAGCTAACAGTCAATCCTGTCCAATAAGAGTTTTTAAGTCATAGCTAAGCAGCTAACACAAGGATTATGGCTAAAATACTTAAGATTGTTATTCATAAATCATGTTGAGATGCATATCATGATCAAATGCTCCTTAGCATCACCAACAATAAAGTACCAAAATAAAGGAGGGTCAGTGAGGAACCTGTCAGGCCTGCAAGTATGTAACCCAGTGACAAAATTATAAGCTGCATGAAGGGAAGTATCTGTCATCCAATGCAGGTATGCAATCACACAAGCTGGAGATCGATCAAAACCAGTAGTACAAGTAACAAAAACACGATGGTTCTTTTTCAACAAGCGTAGTAGAAGTCCCACGCAAAATGGTAACTTCTTCCTCATATCAAAAGAGTCTCCTTCCCTGCAAAAGAAAACCAAGGAAAAATTATTACATAAGTAGAATATATATTGAAGCATCAAATGTCTGGCATCATTTACATATAAGAACAAAATGTCCAGAGAACAAGACAAATATAGAATATTCTCAAGTCCCAACAATTTTTTTTTAAGTAAATATTCTCAACAACTCAATCAGCAAATCCAAAATATCTAGCCAATTAAGATTCAGCAAAATCATTACAGAAAACACTTTACCACAAGTACACACACAGCATCATAAGACTGATAACAGACGCATTACTTCATTAATATAAGAAACTTCTATTATTCAAGATAGGATATGCCATAGAACCTTTTGCTTACCTTATAGGATAGTTGATCATGAGAATATTAGATCTTTGGCATGATTCGTTGATTGAATTGGAATTGATTCCCCAATTTTCTGCTTCAACACCACTTTGGAAATTTAGAACAGCAGTCACTCCCTGAAGCAGAAATTCAAAAGCTGTTATAGTAACAAGAGAGACATGGAATGGGAATAGGCAAAGACCCCTTTCAAAGAGCATTCATGAACATGATAATCATCCACAAATGCAAATTAATTGCAGGAAGTAGACCCAATGAACACTATCTCCTTCCAATACAGCTAAAACAGGTGGCACTCACAGCAACATTTGACAAAGTCTCCACCTCAGCTTCTGTTTGAATACATGAACCCACATGTATCTGCTCTGTAATCTAACAAAATGAACAACAACAAAAAAGTTAACAACATACCATAAGTGCTGTACTAAATTATCTTTCAAAGCATAACATTGAAGCAATATGAATGAATTAATAGCATAAACTGTATACAGTTCTTAAATATAATAGGAGCATAGAGTTTTAAAATTGTTGAACATCACACCTTACTATAGCGCATGCCAAGGGAGTGATTATAGTATAGCTCCCCTTTAGAACGATCCAGTGCCTTAACATATTCCTCAAGTGGGAAGTTCCCATGAGCCCATTCTCCATCTCCAGACTCTTCCTCAGAAAAAATACAAACAAGTTCACTCATGGGTTGTGCAAGTCCATTTTGATCATTCAAAAGTTTCCATCCTTGGGATGTTAGAAACTTAGAGGAAAACATGACAAACCCAGAATTCCCAGTACTTTCAGAAGATGTTTGAAAATTTGATGCCAATATACTCTTATTCCAGCTGGCAACAGAAACCCGACCTCTATTAAATAGTACATCAAGATCACTCATAAGATGCAGTTGGTGGATTGGAAATGGAGAGAAGGGCCTCTCAAGGACCAGGCTAAAAGGTCCTGATAACTCTTTCAGCATCTTCCTGAGGAAACCAAAGACTGGAAAAAATAAAAACAAAAACACTTATGAACAGAACACATCTTTGACAATTACTTCATAAAGTAACTTTGCAATGTATAAAGGTAACTTTGACACTAAAATACTGCTTGGTTATTGAAGGAAAGAAAATATATGCATTACCCAGAAAACAGATCTAGTACAAAGCAGTTATTCAGTATGCCACCCACAATAACTTTGCCTCAGATATTGAACTTATCACATGTAACAATGGCATGCCACCCTGTAACAAAGGCTTTGTTAAGTGGAGTTTTGCTCATTGACAGAGCCAATCGAAGAACAGTATGACAACAAAGCACTATCCTTCACTGTCGTATTATATGATGCCACAACAAGCATTGAATGTAAAGTATATTGTAATCCAATATCAGTGCCAAAAAATTGAGCAGTCATAACAACGCAATAAGTTAATCCAGTAGCCCAACATGCTGACTCCCACATCAATGATCAAATGCGTTGTGCGTGTGTGTGTGTGTATATATATATATATATATTTTTTTTATGACACAAAAGAACTTCACTCAAATTAGTTGCATGTCGCAAAGCACACTGCACAACAATCCTCACTGACGAGCTAAGCAATTTATCCTCAAATGTGGTATATATTATATGTGTGGTAGGTCAATCTAGTGAAATTATTCAGTACACATAGTGTACTACACCCTCTTCTCACGTAAGAGTGGGTTCCAATTGTGGGTTTCGCACAAAGGACTAACCTTTATGAATAAGAAAGGCATAGTACACTGGGTGTACGGAATAATTTCTCATCAATCTGAGCAATAAAAATTAAAAACATACACGAGGGCTACAATTTGCGCATTTAAATAAACTGCATTCGCAAAAATCAGAATTATGATAGTTAATCAACTAGAACTCTAATATAAAGCCAATTTATATGATAGATGACAAAAAAAAAAGAGCATACCGTGTATCAGTAAAGTCCTTGATCTCAATAAGCCTGCCCCCAGATGAATCCCCTGCCTTTTTCAAAGTATCACCCACCATGATTATCCTTGACTTCTCTGCATTACTCTATCCACAACCCCAAATTCAAAAAGTCATTGAATACTACCTAAACCTTAATTTATTCAATCTTTCACATAATCAATCATGAAGTCCTACTATAAGGAGGAGCAAGTACTGAATATAAGAAAAAGACGGAAATACCCCTTTCTTGAGAGCGTGAACGAAGACTTTGCCGTGGACGGAGAGAGCGAATCGGATACCGAGTGGCTTCTCGAGAGTGACCATGTACTCGTTGAGGTTCATCTTGAACGAAGGAGGAGGGGAGGCATTGGACATTGCGAAAACCCTAAAGGTTCCGCCATAGGAGCAAAGAAGGTTCTTCTTCTTCTTCTTAGCAGGAGCAGCAGCATCGAGCTTGAGAGCTACTCCTCCTCCTCCAGTGTTGTAGGAGCAGAGATCACTGCCCCAAAACGAAGACACCGGAAGACGATGGAGATGGAGAGCTCTGAAACTAGGGGATTGTAGTTGGAGAGACGAGGACATTTTGGGGATTAAAGATTTGCTGGAAGCTGGAGAATGGAAGAGAATGGAAGAAAAAAGATAGAAAGAAAGCCACGGACACAGAGTTGATGTAAGAAATTGAAGGTACACGTGGCTCTTTGTTGGAGGCGCCACTTGACTCCCGCCCGACACGGGTTTTGTTAGCTTGCTTTTCCCATCAATCTCGAGAAATTATAAGGTGGACAAACGTGGACAAATGACGTAGTTAACCATTTCATTAAAAAATTCTAACTTGTTTAAAATTATTAAGTTAGAAAATTTTTTAGAATATAAACTGATTACTGACTCAGTAATTTTAAACAAATGGGAGTCTTTTAGTAGAATGATGAACAAGTAACATGATCCACTAGAGAACTGTATAATTTCTCCAATCTTACTCACTTTTACACCTCGAACCAAAAGAAGCAAAGGCAAGAAATTTTTTTTTTTTTTTTTTAAGAATCAAGCAAAGCTTATTGTGATGTGGCAACCGGTGATTGGTGGTGATTAAAACCAAAACATAAAGGATCAATAGCCTAATTACCGACAGAAATTATTCAATGACCAGATTATCTTATCTCACTCACGTGTTCTATTTATATATAACCTAGTTATTTAATCAAGTGACATTGTTTCTTAGGATTAGAGTATAATGTCAGTTAATTAAGAGAGTATTACACAATATTGAATAATTTCTCTATTTTTTTTTTCTTCATTTGACAATTCTTAAACTAAAGCAATAAGTATTTACATATGGGGTTTCAACTACAATTAAGGCTGATGATGCCGCAAATCGTCAGTAAATCATACGATGCTCACGTGCTCTAGACAATACCTGCGAAATAAAAACAAAGAAAACCTTAGGAGAATACTGGTGTGGTACCAGCCAAAGACCTTCCGAAGGTTAAGTCAGAAAGCTTTTCACAACTCTAGAATGCCAGAGCTGGGATGAGTTATGCGTACCGTGGTTTATGAGGATTTTGGGGTTTTTATAATAGTGTAGGGTTGACATCCATTCCTTGGTCTAGAAGATCTTTTCTTGTGGAAGAGATTTTCTTTAATTTGTATATCTTTCAGAATCCTTTCCTTATAGCTATAGGAGTCTTCTTGATTAGGGTTTATCGTGGGGCGCAAGGTATACTCACACGTGGAGCCCAAGCAAAAGATATGTCGAGCCTGTCAAGAATTCCTTTTTCCCCCGTCAGCTTCATCCTGACAACTTCTCATTCCGTCCATGCCTTCTGGTCGTCTCGTCCATGCCTAGTGAGGTGCACTCGTCAACCTTGAGATGGACTGTCAGCTTTGTGGAGTCATTTATGGGTTCATTAGCAAAGTCGTCAGACACAACAGGTCCATCTCCTTTGACTTAAACTTCAAGAATTACCCTTATCAGAGGCTTTTTAAGTTAAGGTGATTTGCTTGGCAACTTTGCAACGAGGAATGATTGATTGATTTCATTTTGAGTCGTTTAATCTCTATAAGTCATTGGGATTCATGAGATGACATTGTATTGAGCTTAAAACCTGACATTTGAAACAGAAAAAATGCAAAAGCTTAAGTCTTGGAGTGGAGTGTTGAGCACAAGACAAAATCCCTGAATCAACACTTTATTTCTAAATTAGAGTGCCAATTGGCACAACTAGGAAACTATGAATGCGTTTGGCCCCAAATTAAAAAATCAGTATATTTTACTATTCAACTTATTTTTGCTATTTGATGGACCCCACTGCACTTTTTGGTACTGTAGGGTCTAAAATTCGTGGCCCAAGCCCTAAAGGTCAGGAAAATGAGCCCAACGAACCCAGAACAATGAATTTGTAGAGGGTGGGTTGAGAAGCTAGGCTGGTGGTGAATCTAGCAACGGTCAAATGACATAAAAACACGCTTGAAAGCTCAATAAACTCAAGTCCGAAGAGGCTTGTTATTGATTGAAAGGTGAATACAATTCTTAGAGTCCTCTCTCAAATTTTTCCCCCCACCCTCTTTAGAGGCCTATTACATTTATATATTCTTCTTTCCCTTCATCTTCACCGTCCACCTGTTCTTCATCTAAGCCTTCACTTGAGTACATATTATATCAGATATCTGCTTTAGTTCTCCGTGAGTGGTGGTAGCTGAGATTGCAATGTTCAGGGGTCTTCTCCACATAAATGCGGCCAGAAAAGTTGCTGTAATGCATTAAATACGGTAGTAGCAGCTTTTCCTTTTAGATATTTTTCTGTTCTTATCATCTCCAGGCATGCCCAAAGCTTTGTCCTTGTCATTGAAGTTGTTGGAAAGATCAATCAAACCTTCCGTATACTTGCTTGATCAAGTCCCCTTGCTGTCCAAGGAAAAATGACCTCTTCGGATCACTAGGGTTCTCTTCGAACTATCTTCCTTGTTCTTTTCTAGGTATTTCTTCCACTTGGACTCCTTCCTAACCATTTTCTTCTCTTCGGACATAGTGATATTCGAATTGGGCCCTAGGCCCATCATGTGATGTTAGGCTTTTACTCCCACAATAGCCCCTCAAAATTTTGATTTTCCCTCGCATTCGAGGAGAAAAAATAGGATTTTGATTTACTGTGAAATAAAAAATTTAAAAACCGGAAATATCTAAGTTTACACGTGTATGAGCATCGGTCTGGGCGCTTCATCATTGCCACTGCCGTTTCCATATTTCCAATGCACCATTAATTACTTTAGGCAGCGCCTTGTCTTTGGCATCCAACGGTGGACTATTGATCCAACGATCGTGATTTTTTCTCCAAATTTGGGCGGGATAATTCCTACCCTTTCATTTGTCCCTATATAAAATCTCAGAGGTAGTTATTTCTCCTTTAGAGATTTTCAAATTTCCAGCGAACTTAAGCACTCACACCCATCAAGCTCTTCCAGTCATCAACTCTCACTCTCCTTAGAATTTGCAAGAATCTCTCCACAAGTTCGAAGATCATCTCCGATTTAGTTTGCGTAAGTTCTCCTTTACTCAAGCCTTTCATCCTCTCGTCGGCTAACCTCTTCGGCCACCGAGTAGTCACTCCCCTTCTTTGTTTTAACTGAGATGGGTAGATTCCAGTATTTGGTGGATAGCCCCGCCCAGATGGAGGAATTTAGGGCAATATATCGCATTCCTCAGGATGTGGGTTTGAGATATTGTCCGCCGGAAAAGCTTCTAACAGATCTTAAGGTGGGCGAGGTTATTGATGGAAATAAAGATAAATGCAGCGGAAAATAAGTTTTAAACGGATCTACTTCATTCGATATTGATAACACGTACTAAGTAAATTTCAGAATTTGAGAACAAGAGATCGTACCTTGAAACGGTGAATTTCAAAACAAAGATTGAAGCACTTGGGAATACTTTTAATCTTCACTCCAATTCCACTAACGCCCAAGATGTGTGGTCTCTCAATTGGTAACAAAGGAATGACTAGTGAGTGACAAAAACTCACATACACCCCATTTCACAATGATGTTTCTTGCTTATAAAAATATGAACGTTTTTCCCTTTGTATCTAACCAATTTATCTAATTGGGCTGGCCTTTTGGGCCTTACCAATTGGGCTTAAGTGTGTGGCTTGGAGTGGGATCAAAAAGGGACCAATAAGACACTAACTCCAATGGGCCTTGGGCTTTTCTGTCAATTCTTGACAAGTCCAAAGTTACCATTAATTATATTTAATACCATTATATAAATATAGTTGCACTCTAAGCCTTATCAATAAATTATATCCCAAGACTTTATTATACATGCAACCCCTTCATAAAATATTCGTAGTAATACAAAGTCATTAATTTAGACTGCCACTTTGTAAATTACTACATCTTGATCCTTGAGTACCCGGTTTAATCTTTTAAGTTATTCATCATATATTTATGAAATCTAATTTCATAAATATATACTTTAGTAACTACTTACTAAAGTGGTTAGGCCTAACTCTTTGAATAATAAACTCATTAAACTTATCTCAAGGGAATATTTTATATCTCCGTTAAGAGACTATGAATTCCATCTTGAGAATATATGTTCCATCAACACTAAATGTGGCTGCCCAATATACTGAGGTTTTGACCGTTACTATAGATCTCACTCTTGATATATCAAAGCAACCTACACCTTATGATCAGGTCCATTATTCTCTTAGGATTAAGAGTTCATGCAAATGTAAGTCGTGAGATTTATTATTCAATTGACAGTTTTTAGGAGAATAATAAATCTCACAGCGGTCCAGTTCAATATATCTTAATTCTTAAAACATATTAACACATCAACTAGAAGTCTCCACTTCTATGATCAAGACAAATCATCGTAGTTGATATGTTATAATTTTCGCAGATGAAATGCCCAATTTCATCACCGACTACGAACTATAATTCTGAGTTTACAAAGAACTTATAATTTATATCTTCTGTGACTCTTCACATAAATCACATACTATGCATCTCATGGACTATATGATAATGTCCGAATATTCATGTTACCATTATTTCAGATAATAATAAAACAAATTTATTAAACATAATATTAAGTCATACATAATGTCAAACACAATGTCACACTTAATATCATACATGGCATCATACAATAGGATTTAAGGGCACCAATCCTAACAATCTCCCACTTGCCCTAAAGACCATTGTGCACTAATCTAACTCCCATTCTTTCCAAATGCGACTCAAATGTCCTTTGAGGTAAGGCTTTAGTAAATGGATCTACCAGATTGTTTGCACTTTCAATCTTTGCTACCACCACATCTCCACGAGCAACAATATCTCGAATGATATGGTACTTCCTCTCAATGTGCTTTCCTTTCTTGTGATTCCTTGGATCTTTAGATTGTGCAACTGCTCCACTGTTATCACAAAACATGCTGAGATGCCCTGGACACTGTTGGTTGTTGCCTTGGTTCAGCCATTATGGGGTGTTGCCTCCACTCTCGCTCAAGCTTTCCCACAGACGACGCCAATTGTAGAGTCCAAAATTCGTGGCCCAAGCCCTAAAGGTCAGGAAAATGAGCCCAGCGAACCCAGAACAATGAATTTGTAGATGGTGGGTTGAGAAGTTAGGCTGGTGGTGAATCTAGCAACGGTCAAATGACATAAAAACACGCTTGAAAGCTCAATAAACTCAAGTCCGAAGATGCTTGTTATTGATTGAAAGGTGAATACAATTCTTAGAGTCCTCTCTTAGATTTTTTCCACCCACCTTCTTTAGAGGCCTATTACATTTATATATTCTTCTTCCCCTTCATCTTTACCGCCCACCTGTTCTTCATCTAAGCCTTCACTTGAGTACATGTCATATCAGATATCTGCTTTAGTTCTCCGTGAGTGGTGGTAGCTGAGATTGCAATGTTCAGAGGTCTTCTCCACATAAATGCGGTTAGGAAAGTTGCTGCAGTGCATTAAATACGATGGTAGCAGCTTTTCCTTTTAGATATTTTTCCGTTCTTATCATCTCCAGGCATGCCCAAAGCTTGTCCTTGTCATTGTCATTGAAGTTGTTGGAAAGATCAATCAAACCTTCCGTATACTTGCTTAATCAAGTCCCCTTGGTGTCCGAGGAAAAATGACCTCTTCGGATCACTAGGGTTCTCTTCGGACTATCTTTCTTGTTCTTTTCCAGGTATTTCTTCCACCTGGACTCCTTCCTAACCATTTTCTTCTCTTCGGACATAGTGATATTCGAATTGGGCCCTAGGCCCATCACGTGATGTTAGGCTTTTACCCCCACAGGTACTATTCATGAGTTTCACTGTACTATTTCAGCTAACTTTTTCCTTCATTTGTAGTACTTTCAGTAAAAAAATTTTCAGTTTCAACAAAATAAGTGAATTTCAAACAAACGTATATCTAAGTTTTATTCTAATTAAAAGGCCCCCAAATGCAACTGAAATCCCTTGTGTTGAATTCCTATTCCTTTAGTATAGGAATTGTCAAATGAAAAAAAAAAAAAAATATATATATATATATATATATATAGAGAAATTATTAAATCCTCTATAATACCCTCATTAAGTGTGCGTTTGACAATGGCTTAAAAAGCTAGCTTTTTTTACTATATAGCTTATTTTTGCTACTATTTATGAGTCTTATTGCACTTTTTGGTATTATTCATGGGTCCCACTGTATTATTTCAGTTACTTTTTAGTTTTATCTACAGTACTTTTAACAAAAGTTTCAGTTTCAGCTAAATAAGCTGTTTCCAAACATACACTTGTGTTTGTTTGGGATCTGCTTATTTTGTTGAAACTAAAAACTTTTTATTGAAAGTACTGTAGATAAAAGTAAAAGATAGCTAAAATAGTATAGTGAGACCCATGAATAGTACCAAAAAGTACAATGAGACCCATAATAGTAGCAAAAATAAGTTAAATAGTAAAATATGTTGGCAAAATTAATCATGTTAAACAGACACTTAATGAAACAATGTCATTATGTCAAATAAATATATCAAATTTAGGTAAACCAAATGACTGAGATGACG
Source organism: Quercus glauca (assembly GCA_023736055.1). Taxonomy (NCBI): domain Eukaryota; kingdom Viridiplantae; phylum Streptophyta; class Magnoliopsida; order Fagales; family Fagaceae; genus Quercus; species Quercus glauca. The sequence continues at coordinate 27,177,771 of CM043316.1, forward strand.
TGATCTTATCGTTTAGTTGAATAATTTCACCCGATGATCATTCTATTGACCCTTTATGCTATTCACTCAATCTAGGTTTGTGATCTAATTGACCTCGATAGTTTTAGTTGAACCTCTAAAAAAAATCATGGGATATCGCATGTATCCATTATATACAAAAAATGTCTCACAGCATCTGAATTCTACGCATATCTTAGATAATTCTTCCACACTAACAAAAAAGTGTGGCATGGGGGCGTGAGACGTTTGTGTAGCTGCACATTAAATTATTTTGTACTATTTTTTATTACAATTTTTTGTACTATAATTACTATGATTTTGGACGACTAGAACAAACTGATTTGTTAGCTCCTCAGAAAAAATTATGCTGTGCTTGATTTAGAAGTAATTAATCAAATTAATACGTACCTTGTAGGACTGCTAGGAAAAGAATACGACCTTCTATCTTAATAAATGAGGGTATTCCATAACTCTTTAATAGCACCTAACTATTGTTTTTGAACATATTGAAAATTGCTAAAACTTCTTTATAATAAAATAAAATTATAATTAAAAGAGCATGATCCTCACTTCTCGAATGAAAAACAATTATCTGTCATGTGCTGTCGATGTGTTTATTTTATGTGTGAGTACGGCGATCTTAGATACAACGAAAGGGAGATTGATTTACAAAAGCATTAATTATGGCAATGCATTTCGTACTAGATCACATGGTCAGCAAGAAATTAATAAGTATGCACTGGGGATCCAAACTTGATGCATACCTTTTGTACAAAACAAGTGATTGTTAAGATGTTAAAAAAATGACAAATAGTCTCACTTGTTATGCAAGTCAACTTTCCATCTTAATGAAGTATTAATGCAGCTTCCCAAGTGAGATTTGGCCACTGCCGACATGAAGCAAATAGATGTGCTGATAGTCTAGCGACACTCATCAAAATAGTGATTATATTTTGTATGAAATTCTGCATCAAGATAGTGATTATATTTTGTATGAAAATCCACCTGTGGAGTTATTAAAATAGTCTCACTTGTTATGCAAGTCAACTTTCCAACCTTATAAAGTCTTAATGCAGCTTCCCTAGTGAGATTTGGCCACTGCCGACATGAAGCGAATAGATGTGCAGATAGTCTAGTGACAATCATCAAGATAGTGATTATATTTTGTATGAAATTCCGCATCAAGATAGTGATTATATTTTGTATGAAAATCCACCTATGGAGTTATTAGAATAGTCTCACTTGTTATGCAAGTCAACTTTCCAACCTTATGAAGTCTTAATGTAGCTTACCTAGTGAGATTTGGCCACTGCCAACATGAAGCGAATAGATGTGCAGATAGTCTAGCGACACGCTTCAAGATAGTGATTATATTTTGTATGAAATCCCGCATCAAGATAGTGATTATATTTTGTATGAAAATCCGCTGTGGAGTTATTAGAATAGTCTCACTTGTTATGCAAGTCAACTTTCCAACCTTATGAAGTCTTAATGTAGCTTCCCAAGTGAGATTTGGCCATTGCTGACATGAAGCGAATAGATGTGCGGATAGTCTAGCAAAATGCATCAAGATAGTGATTATATTTTGTATGAAAATCTGGCTGTGGAGTTATTAGATATTCTGAATTTGGGTATGAGTGGTTTGTATTTTAAGTTTTTAATAAGTGTTGTCTTTGAGACTTTGCTCTTTAGTTTCGTAAATTGTAATCTAGCTCAAGGCCGTTTCAGCATCTTTTAAACTTGAGATTGATATTGATGACCATTAGTTACCATTATCATTTTACACTACATTTCCTATATGAGCAAGAGTAAGGTCTCAACCCAAATTAGTTGAAATGGATAACATCTATTAAAAAAAAAAAAAAAAAAACCAGAGCATCTGTAGGGACACAGTTTGTTGCCCAAGTTCAAGATGTATTGGATTGTGGGTTAATGAGCCCAATACAATAAATTTGTAGAAAGTGGGTTAAAGAACTAGGCCCTAGTGAATCTAACAACAACTGGAATGGATTTGAAAGACAATCATGCAAGAACAAAGCGCGCAGGATTGGGTAAATGTATTGTCCAAGGAGGCAAATCTTTGTATAGATCGATGGAACTGATTACAAGTGCAACTTTGGTTGTTACAGTGTTCTTTCTCTATTTTTTCGATCCTTCTCTCATGGAGGGTCTCTTACATTATATAGATCCCATTGAACCATTCCGTCCATACACTTGTTGATCATTTGAGTCCTTACTCAAGTGCCCGTCCCATCAGACACCCTCTCTGACTTTCTGTGAATTGCGGTAGTCAAGGCAGCACTGTTCAAGGATCTTCTCCACATAAATGCGGTCAGAAAAGTAGCTGCAGTGCATTTAATGCGGTGGTAACAGCTTTTCCTCAGATATTTCTAAGTTCTCATCACTCTTTATATGTGTATGATGCACGTCACTATAGCTGGAGCCTCCTGGAAGATCACCTTGATTGTTGGAATACAAATTTGAGCCACGTTCGTCATATCCGAGGAGGAGTTCTTCCTCGAACCACCTTCCATTCGTTCCTTACCTATAAGACCTTAAAATCGGAGTCCTCCATAACTATTTGTCCCTTCTCAGACCAGTCTATGTCTTCGGACCAAGCCCAAGACCCAATATGTGATTCTGGACCCTTATCCCTACAATAGCCCCTCAAAACTCCGGTTTTTCCCTCTCATCCGAGGAGAAAAAGTGGAGTTTTGATTTTTAAGAGACCAGACCAATATTTCTCTGGCTTACACGCGTGGAAGTGCCATTTTATGCGCTTCATAATTGCTTTTGACGCTTTGGGGTCCGCGAATCGTCATTTATTGCTCCAGGCAGCGCTTTGTTCCCCCGCATCCAACGGTAAGGTACTCATCCAACGGTGGTCATTTCTTCTGGAATTTTGAGCAGGATTACTCCTACTCACTTTCTCCCTCTATATAAAGCCTTAAGGGAACTCGTCATCTTCCTTACTTCACGAATTTTCAAGTCCTCTAGAGAATTCCAGTGCTCCAACTCACAAAACACTCTAAATTCCTAAGTCTTCGTAACTCTTTCCTTAAGAAATTCTCTAAAGACCTTTCTAGAAGTCCAAGATTTGACACATTCACTTATTTTCGTAAGTATCTACTTCTTCAAACTTTCTTTTTCTCCTTGGCCGAGTTCCTCGGTCTTCTTCTTTTTTAGAAAACTTTCTCCTTGTCATCCTCGTTTGCTTGTATGGGTAGATTTAAGCACTTAGTGGATTCTCCGGCAGGTATGGAGGGTTTTAGGGCCAAATACCATATCCCACAGGGAGTGGGCTTACAATATTGCCCCCCAGACCAAATACTTACCAATAGAGAATTGGTAGAAGTTGTCATTCCAATGATCACTTTTATAGAAGGAGGAATGACACTTCCTATAAGTAGGATAACCCGAGATTATATGTTCAACCACAAGTTATGCCCCAACCAGTGCGCTCCCAAAATGTTTAAAGTCTTAGGGAGTGTAGATGCCTTAAATGACCAAATGAATCTTAGGCTTACATGGCACGATGTCGCTCACATGTACGAGTGTCATTCTCTCGCCGGGGGATATTACCTCAAATCTTGATCCGAGGAGGTGAGATTGATATCCTACCTTCCCAAGTCCAACAAAGGCTTGAAGGACGATTACCTGGTCGTCTCCGGGGAGTGGCACGATGGTCTTCACTACCTAGTTAGGGTGGGAACACCAAGTGGGGTACCCCAGGATCAGGTCCCTCAGCATGGACTTTAGTTTTTTGAGCTCTTTTCTTTTTTCTTTTTCTTTTTTTTTTCTTTTTTTAAGCCATTCGTCTTCTCGGACAATAGTTGTCATTGATCTGACCACAATTTCCTTTTTGGATTTTTTTTTGCAGATAAAGATCATGTTTCCCTAAAACTTAGCCTCGTCAATGTTCCAGGGCTCAACTACTTGCTGAGGTCGGAAATATTTGCAAGCGAAGATGAACAATTACGGGCTACTTATTTGATCTTGGATTACAAGCCCTTATCGTGTTTATTTCAGGACGTAGGCCAAGCAATTAGAGTAGGTAGCCCCAAGCTTGCTCGAATAGACGTCTTTAAGCCCGGGTTCTTGGCTCGGAGAGACCTTCCTCTTGTTGTGCTGCCACCCCAACCTGCTCCTCAATAAGTAACTGCTCTGAGAGAGGAGTCAGCCTCATCCTGCCATTCCTTGGATGCTGAGATCGACCAATTCCACTTCGAAGAAGAGGAAAGGGCACCGGAAAGGCCCGTAGAGCTGTCAGATTCCAAGACCAAGTTTGAAAGGTTTTTTGCCGTCCATCAGCCAAGACTAATAGTTGCTCGACCAGACACCAGTTCCGAGGAAAACGAAGGCATGAACCTGAAGTAAAGGACCGCTTTGAAGGGTCTAATGGCCAACAGAAATAAAGGGGGCATTACTTCAAAAGAAGTCCCCAAGACCCAGGTCACTTCTAATCTCCCTCCTCCTCCTCCCCCTCAGCTCCCAACTAACCCTGGATTGAAGGCCAACCCAAATCTAAGGAAGAAAAGGCTAGTAGAGGACTTGGAAGAAGGTGAGGTGGCACAACAAAAAGGTGAGGTGGCACAACAAAAAGGTGCCAAGCAACAAAAGAAGGCTAAAGACCCCCAAGACAAAAGGGCCCAATCCGTGGAAAGTCGAGGAGATGCTGAAGTGCACTGAGGATAGCGCTCCTGGGCCCCTCGGCTAGAGGTGGAGGGTGCTCCCATTTCTTGGGACACCACCATATAGGAGTCTCAGATGGGGCACGCCGACACCCTGGCTGAGGCCCTAGAGCAGCCTTTCCTCCTCCCTAGAGACATGGAGGGCCTCAGGCCTATTAGGCAGCCTGACCTCTTCATATCATTGAAGAGAGATCTTGCAATGGTAAGTCAACCAGTATTCTTTTTTATTAAATAATAAGCTGCACATTCATTTATATATGTGTGTACTCTTTATAACCCCTTTGCTACTTCTATGCAGTTTATCCAGCAAATCTATGTCACCGACGAATAGGTCAGGAACGCTCAGGATGAGGCTAAGGCTAAGGCCCACTCCCAGCTGGAGGTTGAAAAGCAGCTCGGAGCTCTAAGGCACGAGCAGGCTGAGCTGTCCATGTAGCTAAAAGAAGTGGCCAAAGTTCGCAATAATGCATTGGCGGGTCTTAAAACCGCGGAGAGACAAGTCGAGGATCAATGCCAAAAATTGCATGTAACCAAGATAAACCTGGCCGTAGAAAAGCAAAATCGTTTTGGATCTTAAGGCCGAGCTGCAAAAAGTTAAGGATGCAGCTCAGGTGGCCAGGGAAGCTGCTGAGGCCGCAATGAAGGCATCCTACGAGTGTGGGGTGCGGGACACGGAGACTCGGCTGGCAGAGGAGGTGGCCGTGGTGTGCAGGGACTACTGCACCGAGTCTTGGGGAGTAACAATGGACCAGGCAGGAGTTCCTGTAGACTCCGAGCTGAGGAATGCCGAGAATGTTTTCTTCCCAGAAAACATTCAAGATGTTCCTCCTGAGCAACTCCCTACCACTCAAGCTCCCCCTACTGAAGCCGAAGTTCCTGAAGGGGCTGGAGTGGGTAAGGAGACTCAGCCACCTCTGGAGGCCAAGTCCTCGGAGGATGCCCTTACCATCAAAGATGTAGTGTCCCAGGCCTAGGCCAAGGACGCGAAAGCTAAGTCTAAAGCTGAAGGTGTCCATTCCAAGGCTGTTGATCCTAAGAAAGACCTTCCCCAAGCCAAGGCCTAGACACAGGACTCTCTTTTTGTAGTTTTTTTTTTTTTTTTTTTTTTTTTTTTTTTTTTTGTATATATACTTTTGTAATGGCAATCTGCCATCAAACATAGTGTATTCATCTTTCTAACCAATGAAAATGTTTTTCTTCCTTTTATATTTATCAATCTGATCCATGAGTTAGCGCACGCTGATGACAGGTTTGTCGGTTAAGGATTTCCTCAAACTGTGGTCGACCGGGAGGCTGAGGTTAAAGGTACTGATGGCCACATCATCAAAGTCATCATCTATTACGTTGAACATCTCCAGTATCTATCCGAATACGCTTTCAGGGTCTCTTCCTTTCGCATGCTTAAAGATAAAACGGAGGCCAAAGGCTAAGGAACCCTGCTACAGGTGACAAAATGAGAAGCAAACGCCTGGGTGAGCTTCTTAAAGGAACTTATGGAATCTACTTTCAGGCTGTCGAACCATCTCATCGCCACGGGTCCCAAACTAGATGGGAAAACCTTACACATCAAGGCTTCGTCCTTGGAATAGACCGCCATCCTCTGATTAAAGTGGCTTACGTGCTCCACAAGGTCTGTTCTACCATTGTACATAATGAAAGCAGGCTGAGTGAATCATCGAGGCAGTCTTGCCCTCTCCATTTTGCATGTGACGGGCTACTTGGAGATTTGGTTCAAGGCCCTGCTCATAGCGTCGTTTCCCACACCTTTACAAGACGGGCTTCTGACCCTCTGTTCATGATGGTGTTCCTCCTCATAGGAGAAAGATTTGCTAGGCAGGGTTCGAGACCTTCGCCTGTAGCTGATATCCTTCTTGTCATTGGAAGAAACATTAAAGCTGGAGGGGGTTCGTCTTCGTCGTGCATGGCATAATTCCCTCTTCAACTGATCTATTTCCAACTGCATGGCTCGGTTATGCTGGTCTTGAGAGACGTGACTTCTAACTCGAGTATGGCTTTTGTTTGTATGTGTAGTGTGCACGCTGCCTTCTCAATCCCCCCTACGCTTGGGGCCGGCGAGAAGGTTTTCACACTGGGACGCCATGGATTTCACCTGGTGTGGACCTGAACCTACCATCATTAACCGCTACACTCACTATCACACAAGTTCTCCCTACAGATGACGCTAATTGTAGGGACACAGTTTGCTGCCCAAGCCCAAGATGTATGAGATTGTGGGTTAATGAGCCCAATACAATAAATTTATAGAAAGTGGGTTAAAGAGCTAAGCCCTAGTGAATCTAACAACGACTAGAATGGATTTGAAAGACAATCATGCAAGAACAAAGCACGTAGGATTGGGTGAATGTATTGTTCGAGGAGGCAAATCTTTGTATAGATCGATGAAACTTATTACAAGTGCAACTCTAGTTGCTACAGTGTTCTTTCTCTATTTTTCCGTTCCTTCTCTCATGGAGGGTCTCTTCCGTTATATATATATCCCATTCAACCATCCCGTCCATACACTTGTTGATCATTTGAGCCCTTACTCGAGTGGCCGTTTCATCAGACATCCTCTCTGACTTTCTGTGAGTTGCAATAGCTAAGACAGCACTGTTCAGGGGTCTTCTCTACTTAAATGTGGCCATAAAAATTGTTGCAATGCATTTAATGCGGAGGTAACAGTTTTTCCTCAGATATTTCTAAGTTCCCATCACTCTTTATATGTATATGATGCCCGTCACTATAGCTGGAGCCTCTTGGAAGATTGCCTTGATGTTGGAATACTGATTTGAGCGACGTTTGTCATATCCGATGAGGAGTTCCTCCTCGGATCACCTTCCATTCGTTCCTTACATATGAGACCTTAAAATCGAAGTCCTCCATAACTATTTGTCCCTTCTCAAATAAGTCTATGTCTTTGGACCAAGCCCAAGGCTCAATATGTGATTCTGGGCCCTTATCCCTATAGCATCTGTTTAGAGTAGTAGTCTTTTAGAATTTAGACTACTTCCATTAGCAATAAGGCTAGAGACACAATTATTCTCACAAGTTAGTAGCATCTTTAAAGCAAACATTTCATGTGGGAAAGGATGAGATTCTACCATATGTTGCATTTCCCTAGAATTGTGGTTTTAAGTCATGATTTCAATTGCTTTTATGGGTGTGTAAAATTATGTAAAAAAGTTTGTGTGCAACAAGTTTAACCCAAATTAGAAACCTACCTTATTAATTAGTGGGTCCCACACTCCCTCTTCAAAATTTCACTAAAATAAAGAAAATAAAATAATTGAAAATATGAAGAAAAAAAAAAGTATATACTCTTTTCTCAAAATGTCATTAAAATTAAAATAAAGAAAAAAAAATAATCAATTCATGGGTAGTAATAATCAAATTAAGAGACTAGCCTAAGTACATAAAGTTTAGAGAACTACTACGTTCACAATATTTTTACAATATTTTTATAACACATTTTAGGTGGCAGGTTATTACTAATTCTAATTTGAATCCACAATTGAAATTATTTTTTTATCAATTAATAACAATCTACCACATAACATTTGCTGTGAAAGTATTGTAAAATATTGTGGACATAGCATTTCTCTAAAGTTTAAACATATAATTTGATTTTTCATAATAAATCAAAGTAAAGTGTTAAAATATAGGGTTTGGCTTATCTCCAATACTTTTTTAACTGGAATCTCCTTTTATTTTAATGAGAAACTGCCACGTCATCCACTAACTAAATAAAATGTGGAGATTAAAACTCACAACAATTTGTTATTATATATTTAAAACAAAAGAACATGTCCAGTTAAGAAAATACTAGAGATAAATTACACCCAAGAATATAATAGTATATCTATAAAGTTGAATACGAGCCTAAATATCTTGAATACTTTTGAAAACTTTCTTTCATAATTCAGTAGTTATAATGGGGGTATTTGGATGTTAGTCATCTCCATTGAAGCAACAAAAGCCATCCTATTCCTATAGTCAAGCAAATAATTAACTTAAAACACCATAATATACATCAATAATTTGAGATGGATTAAAAATGCTTTTATTATTATTTAAAGGATTTTGTTAACAATGTCCTTAAGGACATTTGTTAATAAACCATTTTAGAAAAAAATTTTGATCTTGTAACCTTCAATCACTCCACACTTTAAGTGAATAATTATAATGGGAATGTGTCTCTTATTTTTAATTTTTCTTTTTTGTGATGAATTCATTAGTTCAAATCATTTCTAATTTCTTTAACAATTTTGCTATATTGTTTTTTTTTTTTTAATGAACTTTTTTTATATCATTCAATATTGTATCCCCCTAATTTCGTATTTTTAAATTAAAATAAACATCGTTATGTTACTGTAAAATTAATTTGAACTGCACATGGATTCCAGTTAACTAAACTGTTAAAGTATTTAATGGTTGGATAAGAGATATGGGGTTTAATCCCCGCTTACATCAAAAATCGATTGGTGTCTTAATCTGATAATAAAAAACTATTATCAGGAGCAGACGCTATAGGTTAAAACTCTTTCTTAAAAATAAAAATAAAAATTCTAACGGCACATTCACATCAAATACCAACAACATTCACCTATGCCAATATGAAAATACCGAAGTACTGCAATAACATAGAATTACGTTCACACTACAACTTGTAACATTTAAGTATTTAACCATGGTATGTGCGGGACCTCTATTAGTATTATTAAAATGGCAGTTTTCAACGTGACAACACCAATCAACCTTACAACAACCTTGTAAGAGTGACTTATAATTAATTTTTAAGAGAGAGAGAGAGAGAGAGAGAGAGAGTTCTTGGTATCAAAGAATCAAACTCTTGGAATTCCATGTATTAAACTCCAGTCTTGGAATTCCATCGATTTAACCATTCAAAATTCTTTCATGCTCCTATTCCCATAGCAAAATAGTTCTTCTCAAAAAAAAAAAAAAAGTTCTTGGTCTTATCAGAAAGTCAATTAATCTCAAAACCGATAAACAAAAATCCCAAGACTCAAAATCAAAAAAATATCATACAAGGGTTTGGCTTATTTCCAGTACTTTTTAAAAATGAATCTCTTTTTAATTTAATAAAAAAGTATCACATCAATCACTAACGAAATAAAATGTGAAAATTAAAACTCACTACCACTTGCTATTGTGTATTTAAAATAAAAAGATATGTCTAGTTAAAAATATATTGGAAGTAAGCCAAACCCTACTTAAATCCAAATATCAAATCTCCATCATTCTAATTTTACCCGAGTCGCCATTTTACCCAAATGCCTAGTGTAAAATCAACCATTTTCTTTTTCTTTTTCTTGTAAACAAGAGTTAAAAAATTAAAACTTCTCAAAGCTGGCAAAGAAAATAGAGTTGATTTGCTACATAGTTACTTTTACAGTGAATCTCACCTTTCTAGATATATAAATGGTCTCTGATTCAGAAGCAGAGGAAGTATCTTTCTTTGGAACAAACACGTGTTTGTATCTCAACGTATTCAGTGCAGTGATGTACTGAACACAATCCCAAAACCCTTTTGAACAATCCATATACTCTAAAAGCAGAAAAAGAAGGGCAAAATCAATTGTTTTCATTCTAAACTAGCAAAATGTTTATCTATTTGCTACAAATGGGGGAATATTATTATTCTATCAAATCAATCATATGTAATAATACTGATTTCCTCTTTGCACTAAGTAGCTTAGCATATCACTTAAATTCTTGCAATTTTTTTTTTTAAAGATTAGTTACTTAAATTATGTCACATCCTTTGCTTCCCACCATCCAGAAAGAGACAAAATCAATAAATAGAATCTAATTTAAGCATTTCACAACTGCCTAGATTAACACCCAGTGATGGAATTGATAAATGGTTTCATGAAATTACAACGTTATTGGAGAAGTTGTCAATTTGATGCTTAAATTTGGTCGGAGGAGATAAGATCAGATGAACCCTATTGGACCCACCATTTTCCTTTTAACTTTCTTATGTTTCTTTAGAAATTAGAACTGGGTTGACACTAATTAGCAAAATACTGAATTCAGACAAAGCCCAACCATCTTCACCTAATTTAAACCGGTCATTTTGCCACATGGCATCTTTGGTCAACACAACGGCAATAAGCCTATATGAGTTGACATGGTCAATGAAAACTACATAATTTCTTACCTGCTAATTGCTCAAATACAATTTCACCATGACTTCCTTTTCCACAAAGGAATTTCACCGTAAAGTAACTAGTAACTACCATGAGCAAAGAGGGGTTCACACTTCACACCATTCTACTTCATGGTATTTCTATTTGGTTTAATTCCCCTTGTCCTATTATAATTTATAAGTTTATAACTACTGAATTCTTTTTTTTTTTAATTATTAAAATTACCATTTTCTAACCGTTTAGGATTTTAGAAAAAAATATATATCTTTTTTTTTTAGAAGAATATTGTAAATATTATTAAGATAAAGCAGCTAAATCAGCTGAGATTATAACATTTAGGTGAGGAGGAACATATTTCATCCACACTAATAAACTACTAACATGTCTAGTTAGATTATGTGCTACATGTTGTTATCGTTATACCAGAGTTCATAGCAGATGGTTGAAGAATTAGGACTTTGTCTTACAAAAACCCTACGTATTAAGTCTAACTTATTAATTTATCACTAAGATTAAACCTTTTATTATACGAAGAGGTTGGTAGCTATTTGCCTGATAGCCATGTTTGAGTGCATATTTGTGTAAACACAAATGTAGAGTCTAGCAGTCATACTTTCAAAAGGCAAAGGCAAATTCAGACGTTGATTTAGGACACCATTTTTTTCTTATCTTCTTTAACATTTCTCTTTTGCTTTCCACATCAAGTCTATTTCTTTACACAGAGGCTTTACATTCATATTATTTCCCTGTCCTTTCAGTGGCTTCCATAGAAAAACCGACACAACCACCCACCACCCCCCCCAAGCCAATCCTACACCGTGAAATACTATGATTAAATATATATTTATTCTTCTAATTTGCTGACTATCAATTCAGGGGCTCCAGGTCCAGGGCTCATATTCAAATATTTATGGACCCAATGACTTTTCATTTTACATTGAATTCATCGCATAATGTAGAGACAAAAAAAAAAGTGATGTGGAAGACACAACTGCTTGTGGGCCAAAACTTTGAATCAATTTAGGTGCTGGTTCATGGTCCGGACGAAACAGAAATAAGCTTATTAATTGCTTGTGCTTAATTTTCTTTTTCTCTGTCGCAATCTGTTTGTTTTCAAGTAAATTTCACATCATAATTACATCCCACTAAAATCTATCAATGACTTGCAAAACACGATTATATTACTAAATGTACACTGACTTGTGAAAATGCAATTTTGCCTGGCAAATGACCTGTTTCTAGTCATGGCTTGCCGTAAGGAAAGAGGTTTTAGTATGATACCAAAAATGGTTCTAATTTGTTCAATGTTGATTATGTGATGCAATTTAATCCATTTATTTCCAAATACATGGATAAGATTTTAAAATTTTCATATATGATAGAGTTAATTTTATATATATATATATATATATACATGCAATCCTAATCATTGCCACCTCAGAGGTGTGAAACATCCAATGATGCAAATTGATTGCATGTTAGGAAAATGCCAGAAGATAAGGACCAAATTTGCTGAGTTAGATTTGGAGAGAGAAAATCATAAACAAAACAAACAAAAAAAATTCAAAGAACTAAACTTACACTTTTTTTTGTTGTTGGAGAAACTGTATAAATTTCTGGGTGCTGATGTGTACGAAGTATATGCACTACATCAGTTGAAATTGTGAAAACGTGTTTTTCAAAACACGATTTAATGATTTCAAATTTAGAACTTAAGTACATAATTTTCAAGACTGTGTAACTAGTTGTGTGCAACAAACATTAACCAATATTTTGATACATAGGTGAAGAATTCCTATAGACCCCACCACCGTCCATATAAAAAGTTGTGTACACTTTATACATTAAATTCTTATGTACATTAAAATAAATGTTTATTTAATGAGCATCACTCTATGAAAACCTTAAAAGAAGTTGTTTGGCTGGAATTCACTGAGTTAAACCAAAATTAAGAAATAAAAAGCAAATAAATGTATACATGCTTATTTACAAGTAAAATCCATCCATATCCCATTGCTATTAAAAATTTAAAACATTAATTGCCAGCAGGTAGCCAGGTAATGAGCTATTCATGCTCAAATAAAACTACCACGTCTCATTGTCCTCCTCATCTTTTTACAGCCAAAAATAAACTATCCATATTCCATAAAAATGTAGTAGGAAATAAAATAATTTATTTACACAAACATGTAAAATATTAACATACAAACAAACAAATGCCACCATGTATTCTACACTTTTTTTTTTTTTTTGATGCCTTTTTTGCCTTTTCCTTTGTTGGGCAAGCAAGCAACAATTGCATTTCCTAAATTATCTGCTCAATCTCTTTACATTAAAAATAAAAATAAAAATAAAAATAAAAATAAAACTTTAAACTAATAACAAAATCAAGATAAAACTTACCCGCAATTCCTAAAACATTGTACCTTAAGTTTTTCAATCAAATTCAACCATATGATTTATCAATCGTAAGAACATTTTGCAAAATCATATAGTTAAATTTAATTTTGAAAAATTTTAAGGTACATCACTTAAGTAATTGTACATAAATTTAATCATATTAAAAAAAAAAGTCAAACTGAGAGATGATCCGGTAAGAACCTTTAGAAAGGAGGGAAGGTCCGACCCAAGCTACCAACACTAGCCCAGAATCCGACCAAATCTTTCCTGTAGGGCAAATACGTCTTTCTCTTATCCCTCTCCATGCTTTCCCTCTTCCTCTCATAAAACACTTCATGCGCAGACGACACCGTTTGTTCCTTCTCCTTCTTCTTCTTCGTCTTCTTCACCACCACCACTTTCTTCATTTCCTTCGAATTCGAATTCAAATTCTCTTCCTCAAAGCTATTATTACTGTTACTAATCTCTTCCTCCTTGTTCTTCGGAGTCAAAAAGACAAACGAGTCCTTCCCTTCACTGTTACTCCTTCGAAGCAAATTCATAAGCCTCCAACGTTTGGAAGAAGAAGAAGAAGAAGACTTGGTATTAGACGAGGTTGTCGTCCCAGTTGAATTGCTTTTCTTGCATTGGCTCGGTGAGACGGCTGAGGCTATGGCTTTTGGTGAGCTGTTATTATGTGGGGTCCATACACAGTATGTACCAGGTGGGACCCCTTCCAGCTCATCCACCTCCGACGACGACGAAGAGTACGACGTCGGATCATGTTCCGCGCTGAACAGCTTCTTTAGCGGAATCCGAAGACACCGCACATCCTCATCTTCTTCTTCTTCTCCTCCTTCTTCTCTGTTCTTCAAATCCTGGCCGTCGGTAATTTGTTGACTTTTGATGGGGTTCTGATTAGACAGAAGGAGGTCGCGATTGAAGACCGGGAAAACCGGACCGATCTGACCGTCCAACACGACCACATCGTCCTCGGCTTTACGAACGGACACGAACTCGAACGCTTCCTCATCATCGTGATCACGATGATCAAACTCGCCGGTCACTTTAGCGGCTACGTCCACGAGTTTATCAGAAGAGTAGCTATTGAAGCTTGGACACACCGAAAGTTCCCAACTTTCTTCTTGCATTTGAACCCTCTTTCACACCCTTCTTCTTCTTCTTTTCTTCTTATTAAGCTTTTTTTTCTGGGTTAATAAATAGGGGGATTAGTATTTTGCTTTTGTGTGAATAGTTGTGATGGTTGGGTTTTTTTTTTTTTTTTTTTCAGTTTAGGATTTTTTGGGGAATGAAAATATAAAGGGGGATCTTATAAATATGGGAGGTGGGTGTGGGTGGCAAAGGAAATATAATAAAGGCTTATAAAAAAAAGTGTAGTGTTGGCGCGTGAAAATGAACCTAGATGCTACTGCTACTAGCAGCAGAAGTGGTAGAGTAATAATGGTTGACAATTTCTCATCGCCTTCTTTGATACTTCTTTTTCCTGATTCTCACGTTAGAAACCTCATTGTGGTGACTGAGTTCACACGGATCATGCCATTTCATACCCCCTTTGTTGGGTTTGCAACTAACTCGGTTTCTTAGTTTTTGGTTAGAGGTTGGGAAGAGATTAAGTGCAGTGCTCATGTGTATTTCACCTGATTATGACACATGTTGTAACGGGTCTAATGTACTGAAAGCTCAGGAACCCAAGTCTCAATTTCTATTAGAGTTCGAGTCTATGTTGTTGGTCTAATTAAGCTCTGTTTGCTATATGAGTTAGATAATCATCTATTTTACTTGTTAAGAGGCAAGACTTACCTTCTCTTGTACAAGAAAATAGGTTTCAAATATCGGATTGTTGTAACAATTACTATAATATGTATATCTATATATAGCGATGGGGCCCAAAAACATTTCCAAGCTAAATATATAAAAAAATTGAATCCAAAAATATATTACTTATATATAGTATATGTCTAGAACACACTTTAACATACATTACTTTCTCATCAAACAACAAAAATATTTAGACCGAGTAATTTTTTATGTAACTCGAAATAAGTTTTTTCTTGTCATCCAAGCTGTTTGTAAACTGTAAAATATCTTTTTTGATTATAATGATCATAATTAATATACATTTTAGATTTATATTCTTAGCTAAACAATGTTGAGATTACACTGCCAAAGTAACTAGCAGCTTTAATTATGAAACATATACAAATTTAAAAAAATTTTAAATAATTTAAATAATAAACACCAATTTAAATGTCTAAACATAAATATAGGTCAATATAAGAAAAATATAATAATAAATTATTTTTGAACAAAATAAAACAATAATATAACTAAAGAAAAATATTTATTTTTCATAGACGACAAACGCAATAAGGATCTTTACCTCCTAACCATGAAATTTGTAACTGTCCTTTCTTCTAATTGGTTTTCTTAAAAAAAAAAAAAAAAAAAAAAAAAAAAAAAAAAAAAAAAAAAAAAAAAAACTATTGCCAATATCTCTAAGTCTTCAAATGCAAAATAATTATAAAAAAAGAGGTTTTGTTTTTAGAAAATAAAGAAGATTTATTTTATTTAAATAAATTTACTTATTTATTTACAGGAACATGTATCTAGAAAAAAATGATACATTGATCATTTATATAAATTATCTATTTTAAAGAAAATATACCTTAAATACAAATTGATTTAACGAGTTATATATGGTATACAAATAATAAGAGGGGCAAAAAGAAAGCATAATTCTGCCAAAAAAGTGTATATGTTTATTTATTTTTTTAATAAAATATATGAGAAGGAATATATATATATATATATATTGGACAAAATTTAGATACAGTATCTTAGGTGTTGTTCCTTAAATTTATTTCTTAAAATTCAGCCATATGACTACTTAACTAAAAAATATACTTCTATCCCATGAGAAAAAATATACATAGCAAAATCTTAAAAGGAGAACCTAAATAACAGCACCTAAATACTGTACCTAAGTTTTGCTCATATATATATATATATATATATATACTTTTAATAAATTTATTTGTAGTCAATAAAGCTTTTCGATGTGGACACATGTCGTTAGCTTAAATCACATTAAATTTGTATGTTCATTCTATTCTTCTTTATTTTCTTTCTCGTATTTATCTACAAAATTCTTACAAAGTTAAAGATATTATTGTACTTATAAAGGAAAAAAATGGTTCGTAAGTGTTCAAAGACCCGAATTTAATCAAGTAGATTTGGATTGGTTGGATTTGATTTTGGGTTTAAGATTGTGTAAATCTAAATTATTAGAATATGAAACTATAGATGCATCGGATTTCAATAATTAATATACTTACCTTAATTATCTTTCATATACATACATGCACACACACACACATATATATATATATATTCAAACTCTTTAGTCTGGATTTATTCAGTATTTTGATCAATTTGGTATTTCTCAAATTTTCATTGTGTCTTTGGTTACCTATTTGGGTTTTTCTCGATCAAGAAAAAAAGTTAACTTGACTACCTTTGGGTTTCCCAAGTATTGAAATATATTAAAGAATATTCAATAAATAATGTTACGTCCCATAAATAATAATAATAATGTTACATTCATTTTCCACTGAGGAATATGAATTAGGACCTTACATAGTTACATATATAAAGACGATCATACAAATGATCCAATTAATTTGACCCCAGGGTTCTCTCCATATGAGCAAAGGAGAAAACTCTTATAATTAAGCACCAATTCAAGAGAGAAAAATGTATTTTCACATGTCAAATTGAAGGTTTTTTTTTTTTTAATTTATTTATTGAGAAAGTGGTATTAAAGGGATTAAAAATTTAAAACTGCAACCAGGAGTAAATATACATTATGAATTATCTTGCCAAGAATTTTATAGCTTAATTGAAACATTTTCATATTTCCAACAAAACGTTTTCAAATCATCTCCTCCCATTATAACTAAAAAAAAATTAAAAAAAAAAAAAAACCGTTATCCCAGTCAAAAAATAATGGCATCAAATTTAAAGGGACTAGTATATAAAGCAAAATTATTATCTAAAAACTTTTAGCCATCAGTCGTACAAGGATTTAATTCCCAATGAGAATGGTGAAATTGACAGTCGCAACCAAATACATGTTTATTAGTGAACCTTACGTCAATGTATATGTTTGTCAAATTTAAAATTTTGTTCCGTTTTTGTTTACTTTGTTGGATATAAAATTATAAAAGGGTTTTCGATTTCTTTCAAGTTTTATTTGTTGATTTTGATGTGTGAAAATTATGGAGACAAGAAGCGTGCGTGTTTTATGTTTTAAAGAGGGAACTCGTTTTTTTAAATAAGGTAAATGACTTGGACAAATTGGTGTTTTCTTTTGCAAGGTTTTATATTGGATTGGATATACTTTTTTGGGGGAATATATATGTAGGTACTCAAGAATTCTTTACTTTTGGCTTTGGCTTGTTTGCCTTGCCTTGCCTTTGGCTTGAAATGGAGTTAGAGTACCATTAGTTTGGTTGCTTTTTTGGCTTGTTTGCCTTGCCTTGCCTTTGGCTTGAATTCTTTTGTCCCACATTGGAAAGATTTCTTTCCTCTTTCTCCCTTAAAAGGGATGAACCAATGGAGTTAGAGTACCATTAATTTGCCCCTTATAAGGTACCCTTATCAATGGAGTTAGAGTACCAAAGGCAAGGCAAACAAGCCAAAAAAGCCAAAGGTAAAGAATTTTTGAGTACCTACAATAAAAGGATCTGGAACAAAAGAATTCAAGCCAAAGGCAAGGCAAGGCAAACAAGCCAAAAAAGCCAAAGCCAAAGCCAAAGCCAAAGAATTCTTGAGTACCTACAATATATAAATATAATTTTTGAAAGTACCAAACCCATTTTTATCGATATGCAATGAGTAAAATTGGGGATACAATTTTGTTCGTACCTTATTAAGGTGGTAAATTATGATTGAAACAACATTACTACTGATATCACATTTAGTATGTACCAATCACAATATGTTATGTTAACAATTATAAATAATATAATTCTTGAACTTTTAAAAATTGATTTAGAGCTTCAACCTTTTGTTTTGTTTTAACAACTCAATGCTTGAGCTTGAGAAGCTTCTGATCTAGTGGGCTCATAAAACTCATTAGGATAAGCAATATTATTGAACCAAACAAAGCAACAAGCAATAAAACCAAAAACAACTAAAACACTTAAACTATAAGACAAGTAAGCCTCCCCAGAACTTACAAGCGCACAGCACCCATGCAAAAGGTTTGGTTAAAATATACCAGATTCTACCAAGTATACAAATAGAACCCAACCATACATGCTCTCCAATTATATTGATATCCAATAAGTAAAATTGGGGATACAATTTTGTCCATACATTGTTAAGGTTGTAAATTATTATTAGAACAATATCATTACTAACACCACATTAGTATATACCAATCATAACATATTATGTCAACAAATATGAATAATGTGATTCTTGAACTTTTTAAAATTGATTTAGAACCTCAACCTTTTTGTTTTGTTTTAACAACTCCACCTTTTTTCCTCTTTTTATCTCTCTCTCTCTTATCTTTGTTCTTTTATTATTAGCGTAAATGCACTTTTAGTCCCTATATTTTGACTTTTTTCCATTTTAGTCCCTATATTTTATTTTTTTCACTTTTACTCCCTAAAACCAATTTACGCCCTTCATTTTAGTCCTTGAAGCCCCATTCCGTCACCAATTAACGGGAAAACTGACGGGATCAATAAAATAATAATAAAAATTTACTGTAGCACTGACACGTCAAAATATAAATTTTAAAAATTAATTTATTAATTTTAACTAAATAAAAAAAAAATCAAAACAGAATTAAAAATCAAAACCCAAATGAATTATGATTTAAAGATTAAGAAAAGAGAAGAGAGATTTGGTTCGCAGGGTCTAATTTGGTTCGCAGGTTCTCCCTTCATCAGCTCTGCTCATCACCGCCAGAGGTCAGTTCTCCAGCCTCCAGCAGTGCGGTTCCTGGACTCGGTTCGATGCGGTGCATCGGTAGATCAACGTCCACAGTTAGTAAGCCACGACACCCACAACCACAGATCGACACCCTCAAATCCAAAAAAAGCAGATCAACACCCACAATCATACATCCAAATATCTACACCCACAAATTGAAACCCAGTAACCCATAAAGATCCAAACCCACTAAACACAAAAAACTTAGCTAAGATTGAAGCTTATAAGTGTTGGGTATCGAAGATCCGAGTTTGAGGAGAGAGAAGAGATCGATGGCGGCAGCGGTTAGGGTTTAGTGAGAGAAGGGATCAGTTCGGTCTTGCTGTGGTTTTTGTATCTCGTCTTTGACAACTTCACCGCACCAGCGTCGGAGCAAGTCTCGATCTCCGCTTGCGGTGTTCGGCTTCTTCTTATTTTTCTCCGTCGCTGCTGCTGCTGGTGCTCCTTCTTCTTTTCTACCTCTTCTTCTTCTTCTTCTTTTGTGCAATATGGGTTTGATGATTCATATATATATTGTAAATGGGTTTGATGATTTTTTTTTTTTTTTTGGTATAATGGGTATAATGATTCATATATGATTGATGAGTTTGGGATCTAAATATTTGTATATAGGTGTAATGAGTTTAGATCTAAATTTAGGATGATTTTGATAAATTGTGGAGATGCTGGAATTCAAGAGGAGATAGTCGGAGAATAGAGTTAGAGAAAGAGAGATAATATGATAAGAGAGGGGAGGGGAGAGAAAATATAATAAAAATTTCTGTTTTTTTTTATTTAGTTAAAATTAATAAATTAATTTTTAAAATTTATATCTTGACGTGTCAGTGTTATAGTAAATTTTTATTATTATTTTACTGATCCCATCAGTTTTCCCGTTAATTGGTGACGGAATAGGGCTTCAAGGACTAAAATGAAGGGCGTAAATTAGTTTTAGGGACTAATAGTGAAAAAAATAAAATGTAGAGACTAAAATAAAAAAAATTAAAATATGAAAACTAAAAATGTATTTACGCTTTTATTATTTAATGACAATCGGCATGTACCAATTGTTCTTCTTTTTAGTTCGTGCAAATCAAACAGTTTTTGGCTTTTTGCTCTATATGACCACACTAGAAAACAATAGTACAATAATACTTCCTTTCCTCCATGTGGCATATGCCACTTGAGTTCATTAACACTTAAATTTTGTCTAGTTGCATCGGACGGCTCAGGTTGATCTTCGAGAAGATCAAAACTTTTCCTATCAAATTCAATTCAACGATTACTTTCCCACAAAATAGACATACACATAAAGATAAGATCAAAAAACAGGTTTTGGAGAATTAATAGGAACATGATGTAGGAAAGTCCAAAATATGCGAAGTCATACATAACTTTGGTCCAAACGGATTGAAATCAAAAGTGGGATTCTACAATCTAGTCTAGAATAAAAACGCAGACTTTCTAGAAAGAAAATCAGGCCCAAGGATAACAGCTAATCCATGATGTTGATAGAAGAAAAACCTTGTTTGGCAAGCATAAAAAACAAACTTTGGCGTAGACTCCGGAGATGTAACTCTTTGAAGCACAGAAAGTCATGCTAAGCCTAAGGTACATTATTATAAAATTATGATTATTAAATATATATTATAAATAAAACATTTAAGGTAGGATGTGGGTTATATATATATATATATATATATATATATATATAATGAGACTGAGAGAATACCCACCACTTGTGGTTTTTAGTGGTACTATTTTATTTAATGTTTGCTTAAAATTTAATACTGTGCATACCTAAGTGCTGACATAATTTTTTGGAAACCTCCTTTTTTTTTTTTGGTAACAATATTGTGTTTTGGGACTATCTGAATCAAGGATCAATTTTGTACAAAATGTCTAACATAACTCTAATCTAGAAACATGTTCACTTCCTTATTCATCTTTCTTTTTTAAAAATGATGCTTTCAATAGTTTTTTAAAAAAAAGTACTTCCAAGTGACATGGACGCCTAACAATTGAATATAAATATAAACAAGGAAAAATTAATGGATGCTTTACAGATATTGACTTATGAAATATTTTTATAAAATTTTTATGGGAAAAAAAAACAACTGATTTTTTCAACAACTTTTTATATTTTTCATGAAAAGTGGTATTAAAACTTTTTTCAAATGGCCCTTTAAAAAATGTCTTTAAAATTACTCATATAAATATCAATAGAGTAATGGGAATGATACAATTTTTTTCATGTCTTCTATAACTTGTTGATGGTATTAACCATGAATTGTGATTGGTTCAACATCATTTTCACATAAATCTAAGGTTAAAACTATGAATCATGTTACTTAAAACATTTGTTAATTGTTAACAGATCATTTTAGAAAAGTTTTAATACTACTTTCAAGAGAAATATAAAAAACTGTAAAAAATGTTAATTACTTTTTTTGTTTAACATAAAATGTTTCTAAACATAGTTTTTAAACCAATGTCTTTAATGCATCTGTTAACTTTTCTCTAAAATTATTTATACAATTTATTCTAAAAAAAAAAAATCGAAGTGTTTCCTTAAAAAAAAAAAGTGTACACGGTGCACCAATCACAATATTTCAATTTAATAATCGTGAAAAATCTTATATGACTAGATTTATGAATATACACATATAACGACCTTTGGAAATCAAATAGAAGTATAGAACTGCTACTTATATAATAGAACTAGCATTTCTTCTAGAATGATTTAGAATAATCATTTCTAACGTATTAGAAAAATATTAGGTAGTTCCACTGACATAGCATAAATTATATCAATTTGGAAAGTAAACTAATAATTCTTGAAAACAACTCAAATTATATTTAATCTTAAATACTGTTAACAGAAAAAGTTTTTTTTTTTTTAATTAAAAAAATGTTTGAAAACATTGTACCATTGTCCTAAAGGCTAAAGTATAGGAGGTCGGCCACATAAAATCTTTTATGTCATCCTTTACTTGTAAGCTGTGAATACCATAGAGTTTGACCATAGTTGCATTATTGATCCAAGCATAGAAAATGATAATTTTCATTTGAAATAGATTCATTTTATGATATAATTTTTTTTTTTAGAGAAGTTATTTATTATCAAACTAAGACACTAATCAATTTTTTGTGTAGGCGGGGATTGAACCCTAAATATTTTATTCAACTATCAAAAACTTTACTAATTAAGCTAACTAGAACCCACATTTTATGATATAAATTAAACATTAATCTAAATCTGTATATAATACTATCACATATAAAATTTTAAATAATGTGATATTATATACACCTAACGAACTTTGAACATCGAGCGCATTGAAAACCCTTTGGAGGGAGCTTGAAGTCATTGCCCAAGATTTATTTGAATGTCAAAGGACTTGATACGAGGTTAATGAAGCTTAGCTAGATATCAACTGCGTTGAACATCTCTTAGAACCCAAAATTTTCAAGATTATACAGCTTAAAAAAGGCCCCCACATACCTGAATTTCAGTAATGACTGATGAAAATGATTTGCTGCAGTGCATTATGACCATCTTTAACACTCTGTTTCAGCTCATTCATCCTTGTTGAAGACTCAAGAGGGACAAAATTCTGACTTTCTCACGCCCAACAAGTTAGCCTTTTGTGTGATTCGGAAATATAGGTTATTATAGATTATAGGTACAACATGTTATCATTCTTTCTTTAATAATAGAATTTCAATGCTGATGTCCCTTTTGTACTCATTACTTTGCCACCAAATCTACAAACCCGTGGAAAAACCCATTCCTAATGTTATGATGGATTACCGACCTCTATTGGTGTTAGGCAAAAAAGATACGGTTTATTCTCTTGTATCTTTAGGAATTATACTTCATATATAAGATCATTATGTAAACAGGAAATGTAAATTGATGATCTTGCTCTTATGATCATTATTATTATTTTTGGTATAATTGATGTTAAAATTATGAGTAAGTTAGAAGCGAGGGAAATATAAAATAGAAGTAAAATTAACGCGATTTATTAATCTAACAACTTGTTTACAGTATATAATTCCTAACTTTAAGCTAAGTATAAATTAATACTAAGGTTTCAGATTATTTTATTTGCACCACAGGTATATAGATACATGGGCTTACAATGAGTTTGGAACTCTTGAACCATGATAAATCTAACAAGTTTGACAAAAAGGTTAAGACTGCGTCTTCATTTTGAGAAAAACTAAAATATAACATGCGTATGGTCTACAATTTGAGAGTTTTAAAGTAAAGGAAAAATATACAGGAATTTGCAACAATAAAATCAAGGGTATTTTGAGCATTTAAACTTTACCAAGAGGCCATGGGCTTGCTATTTGCGCAAGGCACCAAGCTCCAGAAGTGTTATAAAGGGTTAGTGGGGCGCTCTTCTATCCGATGTGGGATTCAAGCCAAAGCTTGGTGCCTTGCGCAAGTAGCAAGCCCATGGCCTCTTGGTCCTACACTCGGGGCGAAGGCAAAAGACGCATCGCGCCTGGCACCGCGTCGTATAACAATTAGATGTGGGGGGAAACAAATTCCTACCTTACAAGTTCTATAAAGCTTTTTTTTTTTGGTGTGTGTCTCTAATATAACACACTAGATTGAAGTGTATGTCATTGTCATATATGAAACATAGTAGACTTTTGAATAATATTCTACATTGTCCAATAAATCTAAAGTTGGTAGTTGGTACAGATATTTTACCTTTTATTTTATTCTTTTTCCTTTGACAGTATCTTACTTAAGACTCACTGGTGAGCAAGTGCATCCCAAGTCAAAGTGCAAACTCACGATATTGGTTTCCCAAAATTTTTTTCATGAGACCTTCACATAAGTGAAACATTACTGCTTAGTTTTATTTTCCCCCCAAATAAAAAAGTTACTTCTTAATTAGGTATATATTCAATCTACAAGCCTTTCAAATTGGCTTGGAATATAATTGGAGCTGATTTCTATGGGTTTATCCTATTCTTAAAGTTAATGGTTTGGTGTTGTTGCATTGCTAAATATGATGATAAGTGATAACATACACTAAGGGTTTGTTTGGAATTCACATATTTTGCTGAAACTGAAAACTTTTTGCTAAAAGTATTATAGATAAAGGTAAAAGTTAGCTGAAATAGTACAGTAGGACCCATGAATAGTACAAAAAAGTGCAGTAGTGCTCATAAATAGTAGCAAAAATAAGCTGAATAGTAAAATAACTTGACAAAAATAAGTGTTGCCAAACACACACTAAGAGTCTGTTTGGGACCTGCTTATTTTGCTGAAACTAAAAACTTTTTGCTTAAAGTATGGTAGATAAAGATAAATGTTAGTTGAAATAGTACAGTGAGACCCATGAATAGTACCAAAAAAATGCAGTAAGACCCATAAATAATAGCAAAAATAAGCTGAACAGTAAAATAAGTTGGCAAAAAATAAGCTAGCCAAATAGACACTAAGTGTGCGTTTGTGTAGCTGATTTTCTGCGTGTGTTTGCGTTTGCGTTTCACTTGGCTAGTCCCATGACACTATTCATGGACCAGCCAAGTGATGAAAAACCCGTGGCACTGTTCCCATGACATTGTTCCGTAATAAAAAATATTTTGCTATAGTATTTTCAGTAATAAGTTTTCAGTTTTCAGTAAATAAGCGGTATACAAACGCGCCCTAATACTAGAAAGTAAGCTACAACAAATGCATTGAGGAACTGATACTCCTTACTTATAGTACATCTTTTAAAAATGTTAAATTATTTTTGGAACCCTCTAAAGAATATTAACCTAAAATGTTGAAATTGATCTAGAAATTAATGGGTAGTTAAATATGATGGAATAAAGATTAGAGATAGGCACCCCTTGCCTCTCTTATATAGGCATTGCTTATAACTTTAGATTAGACTAGGATTCTAGGAATAATAAAAATTATAAAGGGATTCGGGTGCAAAATATTGACGGGGATGTTGGGTTAGACCTTGCGGTTGAAATTCTATAAACACTTTCTGTGCCATAATGGCCAATATCATGTGATTTTCATGTCGAGGAAAATGAAAGAGGTGACCCGTGAAGTGGAGAATTATCATTTTCAATCGAGGGACCACATTGTTATTGCTTTTTAATACCGTAAGTTCCAAGCAAATTCTGTAAATTAATGTGATGTGCATAATCGCCAAGGGTCTTGTAACTAAATTGGCACCTCCCCATGCATTAAGTGCTTGGAGGTTTAGAGGGGAAATTGTTTGAACTGTAGAATTAGCAGCATATTATAATTATCTCTAAAAATAAATGTGACATGCATAACCACATGTTGCTGACCTAAAAAAGGGATACAGTGGACATGTCCGAATCGTATTGTATCCAGTGACAAGCTTCACCCTAAAAGCCTAAAAGCCTAATAAAGAGAATTTAAGCCTTTTTTGAGTTCATAAGTTAGTCGTCAACAAATACATTAAACGTAGAAGTCTTGAGCCAAAACTGTTGAGACCCTTCTTTTCAGATCTTTGAGTGGTCTAGGAAGACAATTTAAGCAAATACTAGAAAATAAAAAGTTTACTCTTTTGTTTTTTCACAACTTATTGGGATGCTAAGTTGTTATTGGTGTAATACTAATATCGCTTTTATATAAGTTTATCACCAACATCGTTTTCATTAAACAAAATACTAATCACCAGGTTTCACTTTAACAGTTGTATACTTGTATCATTTGTCTTATTCCAATTTAAATGCCTCCAACCACTTCCATATTTTGGCCTTTCCAGAATAAAAAGGAGCTTGTTTTCTAGTTATTGTGGCCATAGTTAGATACTTGTAGCCAGGGGCAGAACAGATTCTAGTGTTGGGTGGGGCTCAAATATTGAAAATGTTGAGGACAAAAAGGTAACAAAAAAACAAAAAAAATGTTAAGGACGAAAAAGTATGTGGCTAATAAAACTAACAGGGTAAATTATATGATTTCCCCCTAATTTAGAGTTATTTCAAATTAAGTCCTAAACTTCAAAAAAAAAAAAAAAAAAATTCAAAACTCTAAACTTCCTTAACTATTTCAATTCACCCACTTAAAAAGTGATTATGAACTAAAATTAACTTAAGTTCAAATAAACTGTACTTAAAAATCATCTGAATTCTAAAAGACATATCACATTAAAACCAAGCAGTATTTGGTGCCCAAAAAACAATTATTTGTTAGGGTTTCTTTGAAGTCATTTCATAAGCTTGTCTAATGCCAAAATATAAATTATGATTCACGTGGAATGATTTTTAGTGTCTAAATAAGTTCTACAAATTTTAAATTTTGTAGATATTCATTATTTTATGGTTTGTAAAATGTCAATCAAGATGTTAACAATATAAAGTGAAACGGAATGACTAGATCCAAGAGAGTGGTTGGGTGTGACGGCGGTGACTCGCTTCTGACGGCGGCTACCGGTGAAGGCGAGGGCAGCGAAAGAACGCCGGAAAATACCACTAGGTCAGAGCAATGGCTCTGATACCATGTTAACAATATAAAGTGATACGGAATGACTGAATAATCTGTATATTGATGTGTGTGAAACAATGTACAAAAGAGAGCCTTATATAGGCTAGGTATGTGTACAGTACAAGTAACATGAGTGCAGTACAAGTAATATACTGGGCTAAGCCCAATGGGCTAATCTATACACTAACACAAGATATAAATTTTGATGATTTTACAATCTATAAAGCTCAAAGCGGTTCCACAGATAATAGATCACTCAATAAGAAAACAACCTATTGGTAATCTAAAAGAATATAATGCCCCAAATGTATATTCACAATGTAGATACAAGAAAGGTGCTCGCATTTAATATTTACATATTTGGGACAGTGGAAAGCAGAAAGTAACAGGTAAAACACAGGGGTTAGTGCTTTTTGAAAATTTAATAAATCAATATATTACTAATCTACATGAACATGTGAGAGTAACCGATTCTACCTACATGCTCATTCCCAACCTATGCTTCTAACACCAACCATAACATATACAGCCACCAAATATCCCAATTCATATAAGTTAAGAAGCATACTGTCCTTCATGAATCCCTCTGCATCAATGTCTTCCTAAGATGCAGTTTCTTCCTGACTCGCCTAGGTAATTCAGCCTCTAAACCTTCATACTCTCTTCTTTGTATTATGTCATGGTACATTGGTTTAAAATTTGTTTGGAAAACCCTAGAGGAAAAATAAGGCAGCAGAGTGCAAATGACAGCTAAGAGGGTGACCAACCAATAGAGAACACTCGGGGCGCATTCTTCCACAAAAGCCCTATATGCTGTTGTTGACATCTCTGGTGGGAGATAACCATAAATAACTAGGAATATATACCAGAAGGCAATGCTGCCCCAGATGAAGAAGTGATGGATCCAAGTGAAGTAGTTGACGGAGATTGCCATTTGGCAATTTACAGCCCACACGACACAAGAATACATTGTGACCCCGAGGACTTCATAATCGACTACTTGTCCATCTCTCCGAAAGGCTTGTTTAATCATCGACTTGGTTGTCAAGAAGAAGATAATTATGGACGTTAGAAATCCATTAAACATCCAAGCAAGTATACGGGGCCAGCTGAAGAGGATGTTCTCGATTCCCTCCAAATATAAGAAGGGGTACTACAAACAAAGAAGCAAGAAAAATAAATGGTTATTTAGGCTCCTAGATAAAGCTCTCAAGGAATATTTAGGAACCAAAAAGGTGAAATTCTATGAAATGAGTGTTTTGTTTAAGATGTACCTACTTGCCTGCATTGTTGTTTATAAAGAATCACAGTTATAAGTTGCAAGATAAATATTGAAACATTATTTTCATGTCATGATATTATTTAGGCATCCTCTAAACTTAAGTGAACCCACTGTATTTGATGTTGAAGCATACTTGTAAAGATTAAGTGTGCTTAACCTATCAGTTTGAGAAGCAGGAAAGAGAGATATGGGAAACAGAAGTGAGGAGGCATAACCCAAAAAGAATATTGGAAATGCAGGTATAGAATCAAATTTGCAGCGCAAATGGTTAATGAAGAAACACCTGCGAGGAATTGTGTTAAACGTGTAATAAGCACTACTCACTGTAAAATACATGAAGAACTAAAATAAGAAACAGAACAAAAGGAATCCCATTTCAATTGTCTTCCAAAAATATAACCGGTTACAAAGCATTACATATTTCTAGCAGGTTCCACTGGAGAAATGCAAATCAAAAAGAGTTTTTTTTTTTTTTTTTTTTTTTTTTTTTTCAGATATCAAGAGAAGCAGACCATGCATAACATGGAAATGCCCTTCATAGCAGAAAAATATTGATGTTGGTAACAACTATTTTAAATAATGCACAGACAGTAAGAACTGATTTGTTTTAACTGCTTATGTTTAAGTGGAATTACCCAATGCTATGCTGCAGCTGTAATATGCTGATGTAAAACATGATTATGCAGGCCATATGTTATGTAAAGCTACAACAGGTTTTTTCTTATCTTTATTTGTTTCTTCCTGGGTTTCCATTAGTTGTTTTACAATGAATATAAAGCCCAGTGAAGGGCAATGATTCCGTACCTTGAGGCAAAGTTGTGCAGAAACATCCTGGTCAAAAACACCAAGAGCAATTACGGGAAGTGAGGTGAAGAAGACATTGTAAAATGACATGTACCAATCATTATATGCAGGTTGACCAGAGAAAGAAGCATGGGCCTCGAACCAAAACAGAGTGAACCCAAATGCTATGTTCTTGTAGAAGAAGTAGCATATCTGCATTAACCAAACAGAAGATGATACTGCAAGTCAACTGAAGATGAATATTTTTGTTTAATAGTTGTTTAAATCCCTCATTTTCGGACAAGACACAAATCAATATATTGGCAAACAAATCATTACCTTCACAAGGAAACTGAAAGGCATAAGCTATTATGCAGCTTATACCCCCAATCACACCATGAAAAGTGTTAGAAAGTAAAACAAGAGCAGTAAACAAACTTAGTTTCTGTCCTCCTTACACACACCCCCCAACCCCCAAACCCCACCAAACAAAGACTCAAAACAAAATTAATGAACATCAAGTACAAAGATAATGGAAGAGTGGATTTTGCTCACTCAACTTATTGATAATAGTTTTTTTTTTTTTTTTTTGCCTGGGGGAAGGGGGGTTGAGTTTTAAATTAATAGAAGCACTGTTTTACCATCATTGCTATTCTTCTGTAACACCAATGTCCATGTACCAGCAACAAACGTTCTAGAAAACGGAATTGAGCTATCGCAAAATCACTTGCCATCACCGCCTGCAGTTGAGAAATTTTTGGAATCAGAAGTTGGGTCCTCACTTTTTTTTCAGCTTGAATCGGTCACCAAATAAAATGTATGCTGTGTGTATACATAGGTTATATAAGACATATACAATATCTCTGGTTTTACGTGAAAACACAATATCTGGGAGGAAAAGGTTTGAACCAGTTTAATTGTCAGCAAAAGCAAAACAAAGAGAAGAAAAGGCAGTTCTAATCAGAACTTCTTTTCATATGCTCTAATTTTTTGCAACTTTTCACAAATGCAAATCAAAAATAAATCATTAGTCACAAGAAATGGGCACTAAACATGCGAAACTCCAGCATTCAGTAATTTCATCAGAGTATACATAAACTAAAGAGGGAAAGGAGAGAAGATAAGGGATATGAGAAAAATAATAATATGAACTCCAAACATCTGAGAATAGAAGATGCATATTGAGGAAAAGAGAAGATGTACACATCATATAAATAAAAATTAAATATATGTTTACCTGCATCCCTTCAGCACCACTAATGCCAACTCCAATATTGGCCTCTTGAAGCATGCCAACATCATTGGCCCCATCACCAATAGCGAGTGTTGTCCTACCAGTTTCTATTTTTACCAATCTTGTAACCTGCATATATTCTATATTTCTATCAGATTATCCTTATGTTAGCCAAAACAGTAACTAGCCATTCTTAAGATGCCTAGATAATTTAAACTAGCAGAAACTAGATATTAGCATGATCATAACACTTACCAGAGCTTTCTGCTTGGGCGAAGTTCGGCAACATATAACAGAAGCACAATTAATTGCAAGTTCAAAAAATGACTTCCCTATGTCCTTTTTTAGTGAAAAATCCAAGGATTTTCCATCAATTATTAGGCCAAACATGGTGTCTCTTTCTTTTGCTGAGTTTATCTGAGACATCCCTTCTCTAATTTGCTCCCTTATGCTTTCAAGAGACGCCTATAACAGTCAATGATTTAGAAACTTACTGCCTAAAGAATTTAAAAAAAAAAAAAAATCAATGTTGTGTACTTCAAAATCTTGCACCTTTGCAATGGCGTCTTTATCCCCTTGTTTTTCCAAGGCATCAATGACTGGTGAATCCAGAGTAATCACAATTTGTCTCATGTCTTCTCTAAGTATACTACAAGCATACCTGGAAAATTTTAAATAGTTAAATATGAATCTTCAAGAAAAATAACATATATAATTCCTGCACCAAAATTTTCTGCAATACCCAATATTAATTGCTGTCTCCATCTTATCACCAGTTAATACCCATAGCTTAATTCCAGCTTGGGCAAGTGTGTAAATACATTCTGGAACCTGAATACCAGAGAACATAATTAAAGCGAAACTAATCATATAACATAATGCAATCAATGTTTCCAAAAATAGAATGAGAGGATCTTGTTTTGTCTTAATGATTATTAACTTCCATTTGATATACACTTATACAGTGAGACAGCAGAGAAGGCTTAAACTTATAGTGAAAGCATAATCTAACATTTAAATAACGGAACTTCAATTTTTCAATACAGACCCCCTTTTGCAGTTTGTCTTCAACAGCTGTAGCACCAAGAAGAGTCAAATTCCTTTCTATCCTATCAGCAACTGCCTCCACCAATTCATCACGCTCTGCAACGACAGATGTTTTGGCCTTTGAAAAATCCTCTTCCCATGATTTATATTCGTCTTCACCAAGCTCACGGTATGCAATTACCATGATCCGTAGACCTGCTTCTGCATATTTTTTGATGTGATCCTTGGTCTGGGACTCAAACTCCCGTCCGTCTTCTGAAAGCCTTCTGAACATTACACTATAATATATGCAAATAAATTAAAATCAATTGACTCAACATTCAACTTCATATATGTAACAATAAATCATGTATGCATAGTTTTCTTACCTGTCTGCCCCCTTGGAAAGAAGCAACAACTTCTTTTCTTTACTCCTTACAATCACTGACATTCTTTTGCGAGAAGTAGTAAACTCTAAGACTTGCAGACGCTCGTAGTCTCTGGGGAAAAAAAACCCATGTTATATGCTGTTTAACAAAAAATACATAAAAAGGAAACTAAAAGAAGTCCCAAAAAGAGAAAGAGAGATCGATAAAAAGAAATATAAAATAACATGCTTGTCCAAAAGTTGTATTTTGGGCGTTTGTCTTGAGAATATTGACCTAGATGTAGCTGCCATGGATTTGACAGCCACAACGATGAACCTGTCTTTTTAAGTTTTTTTTTTTTAAAAAAAAAAAAACTGAAAAACAATAAAAGAATGGCCTCGAAAATTTACACTCATCCCATGGTGCATGTTTTCCCTTAGTCTCTCTCTATGAGAGGTCAATAAAGTCTTCAAAACTTCTATACACATCTCTCACATATTACACTTTTCTATTAATTTCTTCACTTCCTCACCCCATGGTCTTTTTACACAAAAAGGCCTCATAATAGTATAAGTTTTCTCCCTCAATCTATCATCTTGACGTCTCCCTAATGATTGCAAGAGCTTTAAGAAACATTTTTCTTAACAGATCACAAATCAGAAAATAACTTGTTAGTTGTTACATCTTCTAAAACAACTTCAGACATCGTCAACTGTTTAAAGAAAAAATTTCTGACCTCAAGAAAAACTCCCAGGTGAGTTTTGTGCTTATAGACAACATGAAATTAATTTTACTGTATATTTGCATCAGATTGCAGTTTTCAAAAGCAGAGAAAATTGGAAATTGCATTAATCTAAATGTGCAACCAGGATGACTTTCTTCATAAACAAAAGCTGGAAATTTCTACATCAAAATAAAAAACATGGTATCTCAAATCTGACAAAATAGAGCAATTAGCTATGACCATCAAAAGTTGTATGGGCAGCTGGCAGCATGGGAAGAGGAAACCATGCGGAAATGATTCTACAATGTGTTAAATAAATTGTTGCATGAGAGCTTACCTAACACCCCTTCCAGTCTTAGGATCTAACTCGCGCAATTTGATACTTGTTTGTTTTGCTTCAAAAAACTCAAAGCCAATCTCCTTTGCAGCTATGAGAAAGGCTGCTTCATCTGGTGACTCAGCTTCATACATAATTTCTCCTGTCTCTTCATTTTTTTCAGGAATCGCCGTGTGACATATTGCCAAGACCCGAAAGAACTTCCGTATTATTTCTGGATGGGGTTCTTTAACCCACTGACCATTCATGATTCTTTCATCTCTAAAGTTGAAACCCCTAACTGACTTTCCAGAGTCCACAGCCTGATCCACATGCTCTTGAACATCATCACCAGTTTCAGGCAGTGGATGCCCCCTCCTCCTTGCCAGTGACCTCTCCACTTCTGTCATACCACGGCCATAAGCAGTGCCTGCTATTGAACATTTAACAAACTCCATGGAATTACATGTCAAAGTGCCTGTTTTGTCAGAAAATATAGTATCTACCTGACCAAGGTCCTCATTTAAATTAGACGTGCGTGCACGTGCACGTGCACGTGCGTGCTTGTCTGTTTCCTTATCATACATTTCCAGATCTTGGTTAATAAAAATACACTGTAAAACCTTTACAATCTCAATGGATACATATAAAGATATTGGAATTAGGTATCCATACAACATAAGGGCTGTCAGGAAATGAAAAAATGCAGAAAGTGATGGTCGTTTAGGGTCATAAAAGACAGTTGTATCATCTGGACGAAGATACCACCTTCTAAGCCTTCCACCGCTGAAATCTTTTTTGGTTTCAATTCCAAAAAACAAAGATCCAACAAAAGCAATCAATACCAGAGTACCGAAAAGTAAGTAGATTATCTTATCCATTTTTTTCTCAATTTTACTTCTCTTGGAAGGAGGATCTGAAGCATTCTGCATCACTTTTGTGTCATGTCCCGTAAAAATAACAACACCAAAGACATATTCAGTATTTTTAAGCTTAGAACCTCTTAGTAGTAGCTGTTGTATGGAAAGTGGGTATTCTTTGCCATGATAAGACAGAGTTCCAATGAATGAATATAACTTTTCATTGGGGTCCTCACACCTGATCACTGCCGTAAATTCTTTAAAGAACTTTTCATCATGAAGATGGGACGTCACGTCCAAGGCATGCTTCAATTTCAAATTGGTCTCTCCATCAAGGTTCATGGTCTCAACATAACAAACCCCATCCTCATAGCTAGTTGAAAGCAGGACTAAATCAGCAGGGAAGTATTCATCCTTACACACCTTTACAATATCACCAACTCGAACTTTCTTCCAATTAGTCTCACAGAATGTATTATTATGATCATACACTTTGACCTTTCGATTATTTGCCTCTATATCCTGAAACCATATTCAACATTCAGGAAGTAGCAACATAATTAGAAAAAGAAAAACAAAGAATAAAGGGATGGCGTAAGTGTGCGAGAAAGAATTCCAGCAGATTGAACATTATGAAAAAAAAATATTAAAAGATAAGGAGGAAGCATCTTGATAAACAGGTAAGATTAGAATTGGAAGACACATCTAAAATGAATCATTACACAGACAGATAAATATGCCCTCGAAGTGATCCATATAGAAAATCGTGCTCATATAGATAACCTGAGGTTAAAGTGGCACCTATATCTTAAATTTAATGACTTGTTAGGATGTGCAACACTTTCTGTCCCACATTTTTTTTTGGAGAGTCCACCATAGAAGTTAATGTAGAAAATAATAGATGGATGAAAGCAGTGCTCATGAAAAAATGCAATTAGAATGAATATTATGAAAGCAACTATTGAATACTTTTTTTTAATTGGCAAGGTACACAGACACACCTAAGAGGTCTTGGTCTCATGATCTCACACTCCATATTATTATTGAAAGAGGAAGTTCCATTTGAGCTTGAGCTCATTGGCAATATGCAACTATTGAATACCAGAATGGTTGAAGTGAGTTTGGTTGCTAAGAGTTATGTGTGTTTTCATGAGATTCAAATTAGAGATATGAACTTATGAAAGTTATTTTTTAGACATTCTAGGCCTTCAAAACGGTGGTATAAGAGATTGACAATATGGATGATCTTATGAAATATGTGAGAATATGTATTCTCTTCAACCGGTCCCCTAGAATTTTTTAATTTTTGATAAAGTACAGTTTAATTAAGACATCCAATTGGTATAGTAATGTGGTTCATTCCAATCATGCAGCATCCATTTTGGTCTTAAAACAACTCTTATCTTTAAGAAGTGGTTTGATACCATGGTGTGGTTCATTACAATATTTATGACCATTACCCAACATTATTTCAGAACATTTATGGTACCACAAGTGCCAGAAATAACATACCAGAACTTAATTGATAATACTTGATAAAGGAAATGTATGCTCACTATCTTGTTTATTATGAATCTCCCAATCAAGGACCCCAATGCCTTTGCACTCCTAGTCTTGATGGAAACTAGAAGAAGCCATTGCTAATTGCCCGTTTCCTTAACAAAATTTATGACCTCAATCCCAATCACCCAGTTCCTCAATCCACTTCTAATGATATCAGTATATCTATTTAAAAAAAAAATTGTTTGAACCAATGCAGAGTCTTTTTACCATAGATGTAACACAACTTGACAAAAATATATTCTTTTTTTTTTTTTTTTTTTTTGAGAAGCGACAAAAATATATTCAGTGTGGAATAATTTGCAATAACAAGTGCATCGACATACAGAATGAAAAGTCCAAGGATATCTACAAGATTCAAAATCCAAAATAGCACAACAAATAAAATTGATTTCAAATATTACCTGCTTTCTTCTTCTCCAATCTTCCACGCCTTCCTTTGCCATAGTAGCTCCAATCACCACTATCAATGGTGCAAGAATACTAAGAGACGAATAAGGCGCCAATGGGCTAAATGAAACACAAGCCACAACAAGAAAGTATATATTTGCAACCCTCCTAAACTGCTCAAATAAAGACTTGGGAATAAAATTAGCCGCGGAATACTTAGTAGTTGAGACATAATTTCCCCTGTAGTTCAACTTAACTGCCTCCTCCGGATCATTACAATACACTACCCTTGAGTACCCTTTCTGCCCAATTTGGTCATGGTTAGGTTCATGCCTAGGGAGAAAGCATACAAATGAATAGAGTTTCCTAAAATTTATGAATATCCTTTGCCTCATCCCTTCTGGCATTTTCACACCTTAACAACAAATGGGTCTCTGTATTTTTCCAAGAAAACCAAACTACCCCTCACAATATCACCATCCACATTGTCATCTCTCTTATCACTTTCCAGAGCAATCACCATTCACCAAGCAACCAAACAAGTCACAAGTCACAACTTCTTCTCTAAAATTAATTTCTCATTGCTTTGCAATATATAAATATTCACATACTCCCAATGCAAATGTTTTTAAATCAAATTTTAAAAAAAAATTAAAAACCCAGAAATAGCAATTTACACCAATTCCACTGAGACAAAATTGGTGCAATCAACCAAAAATAAAAATTACAACTTGATAAGTTCAAGAGCATTTACCACTAGTTTTGTAATCTAGAACCAAACATAGAAAGAAAGTATGTTCACAAAGTAAAACACCAAGCTCCATTCAATATCTCACCTACAGAACAGAATTGTTATACTCCAAACTTTGCAAGTAATATGGATAATATTCTTTGGCAAACATTAGAGTTCAGTATCTCTTAGAATTCCTTACTTTCATATGAAGTTCCAGAGAGATCTCTTTCTTGGGCGGTTTAGCTAAATTGTTAGAGAGAGAGAGAGAAAAAAAGTGAGGTTTGTATGAGATATATACTAGAGTAGTAGTAGTAGTTGTTAGCTTCTTTTGCCGCTTCTATAAGCAAAGCAAAAAAGAAAGAAAAAAACAAACAAAGAGAGGATAAAGTAGGAGCGAAGCAGGAGATTGTTGCTCCTGGACTTACAAAACAAGTACAAGGTGTTTCGCTCATGAAATCTAGCTGAAGTTCACGTAAGACTGTAGGGAGAGATTCCACGATTCTGTGCTTACACATTGCTCATAGTGTTGGGACTTTTAGACGTATCTCTCTCTCTCTCTCTCTCTCTCTCTCTCTCTCCCTTAACACCCGAGTAACACGCCAAAAAAGATGGATACTAAGGGTCCGTTTGGATTGAACTTATTGTCGCTGAAATTGAAAACTGAAAACTGAAAATACTGTAGCAAAATAATTTTTAAATGTGTGAATAGTGCCGTGGGACCTATTTTTAATATTTTTTATTGCGTGAACAGTGCGTAAACAGTGCACGCACTGTTCATGCAGAGTGTTTTTTGTCTCTTAGAGTCAACATAAGCAGCTGGAAAAAAAAAAAAAAAAGAACCAAAACGCCAAACGCCAGACGCAGACGTGGAATCCAAACCGCACCTAAATGAGAGAAAAAAAATTTATATATATACATGTGTGTGTATATATGTTTAATTGATAAATATTGATATATAAAAAATAGGATTTGAAGATAAAATCAAATTTAATCTGAATTTTTTTTAACTTATTTTTTTGTATTGGGTTATTTTGTGCACATTTGGCTATAGATTAAGAAGTCTGCTTATTTTATTATTCAGCTTATTTTTACACTTTTTGATACTATTTATGGGTCTCACTATACTATTTTAGCTAACTTTTACTTTTATCTATAACACTTTCAGTAAAAAAAATTTAATTTCAACAAAATAAGCGGATCCAAACAAACCCTTTATCCTTGAAATACAATACAAGTCATGTTTTGGTAATTAGCTTAAATGAATATTGTGTACAAATTTTGGGTACAAGGCTCTAATACTAGAGTACCAGATAGTAGATACATTGTCCTTTGACTATAGTAATTGTACTTGTATCTTTTACATATTAGTGTATAAATATGTGCACACGCGCAAATATATTTAAAAACAATCACAATTATATATATATATATATATATATATACATGGTTGTCAAAATCCCGATCTAGATCCTGCGATTCTACGATTTTGCGACCTCACCTGCCTAAAACGATCCAGATCTTTCTAGAATCTTTTGATCGTTCAGGATCGGTAGGATCGTACGATTCTAACGATCCCAAACGAAATTGGTTTCTTGTAATCTTCTTTAACTTGATAGAAGGCTTATTTGGACCTAAATGAAAAATAAAATCCCAATAAACCAAGTTTTTTCACTCTAATGTAAATAGGTGTCAGTTGGACCCAAATAAAAAATATCTAAATAGAGTATCACATTTTGAAGTTTTTGACATCTTTAAATGATTCTTACAAATGGATGTAGTGATGTATAGTAATTATGTCAATAAATGTATAATTTATGTGATTATTTAACATATCAATGTGTATTTTTTGTTTTTTTCTCAAATAATGTAAGATTTTACGATTCACGATTCGATCCTATGACTCACGATCCGATCCTATGACTTACGATCACACTTGCCTCTAACAATCCTACATAAGATCTCAATTTTGACATCCTTATACACACGGGTATTTGAGTATTTGGGTACCAATTGGCACTTCCTACGACAGTGGGTAGAGGTGGACCCTATAGTCACAGAGTCGCACCTAAGTGGTCGTCACTTGTGAGTAAAGTATAGCTGGATTCTTGTTGCCGGGACCATGCAATTCAGTAGTAGTATAAAATATTATAGTAACTGTGCCACATGCAATAAGGGTCCGTGGATGTGACTGTCATTCGTTGTCCCTACATTGCAGAAATTAAACCAAACAACAAGACATGCATCAAAGGTGACCCACCCATTATAGTGTAGGGTACAAAGCCATCGCTTTAACAAGCTACCTAGGTAAAACTACCGTCTTTTATGGTTTAAATAATAATTTTTGTTATTTAAATAATATCTATTTATTTTTACAATACTTATATTTTTATAGTATCTTTTTTATAATATTTTTTTATTTACACGTGTTTCTATAACACTTAATTAATATTATTAAAAATCTTTTACCAAGCTTTAAAAATCCCAAGTTGGTGGACTGAGCACATTCTTCCTTGACTCCTAGTCGTAGGTAGATAAAATGTCAAGTTTAGGTTTAGTATCTAGTAGTACTTGATTTGTTGAGATCATAATATGTGTTTACTTTTAAATATATGTCACCATTTGACTAGATTCAGTACACTGAATGCACGAACCTAAACCAAGTCCATAGATAAACCATTACGAATCTACTCCATTCAATTATTGTACAGATTTCACTCAACGAGAAGCGTAGTAAATAGTAATTGCCATGAAAAGTACAAAGCATGAACCTTCAACTTGTCTATGCTTTCTCAACTGAATCTGATTACTAAATTCTAGTTTTTGACGAAGATTAACTAAAGTTTTGACTAATATTTGGGTTATCTTCATTTGGGTCTTCTTCTTTTTTTTTTTTTTTCAAATTTTTATTTAACTTTTTATGATTGATTTTATTTTTATATTGGTCATTTACGTTTTAAATTTTTCATTTTTTTTTAAATTAAATAGTAAACTGAACCAATATGAAAGAACAAAAAATAAAAAAACAAAATCAAATATAAAGGTTCAAAATAATCTCAAACTTTAAAGGCTAAAAGTTTACTGTAGTCAATTTTGATTATGATTAATTTTTCTATGTAAATGTGATTTTGAATTTAATTAGTCTCCTTCCAACATATTTGTGAATGCAATTTTTTTTTTCTTCTTATCATGTGTCCAATGTTCTTAGGTTTCTTTTTTGGATTGAGAATCAGTACTGCATGCTTTTCTATCAACTATGATAAAATTGATTTCAATGATTTTATGAATGTTTTTATTTTGAGAAGATGATTTTATGAATGTTAAGACTTAGCGTCCATTTGAGAACAATTAGAACAGCTTATTTAGCTTTTTGCTGATTTTTTTTTTTTTTTTTTTTTTTTGTTGAAAGTTTGCTAAAGTATACTTGTACTTTAAAAAAAATCTGTAAAAGTAAGAAAACACATAAAAAAATGTAAATAAAAACTAAAAAAAGCTAAATGTTAAAAACTAAGCTTATAATAATAGACTTAACATTATTTAAGATATGACCAAAAGATGATTAAGGACCGGTTTTACCTTAAAAGTGTAACCCTACATGCGTGATAACAACTCATGTACCCAAAAAACAATGTGTGATGCATGAGGTCTATGTCTATCACAGCTCTTATATATTAAGAAAGTCAGAGTAATCAACTCATCTTAACCCCACTCAAGCATTAGTAAACTATTGTTTATAAAAAAATTACATGGGACCACGCAAATGTAAACCAACTTAATTGTTCATGAAATTTGACCTCAAAATAAGTTCTTAAACGGCTTGCTCTTGTTCAATAGGAAGTCTGCTTAGGGTTTTTTTTTTTCATGTTGGAAACAATTTCCGAGAGAGCTAGCCTTAATGGGAACCAAAGGGTGTGTCTGATTTTTATTTTTCTATGTTGGCACAAAAATGGTTGGATTTTCCACATTAAGGGCCAACTTGAGCATGTGCTTCAGCTCGGACTTGACAAAACAGACTTCAAATCCGGTGGTAGATAGCTGAGCTTAAATGCAGTGCCTTGACTATCCTAGATAGGATGTCCCAACACCTTGTCTACTTTGCATTTTTCCACACAAAAGAAAAGCATTAGGCTTAATTATTTGACCCCAAAAAGACAGCCAAGTACAAAACAGAGCAAAACAAAATAGACTTGGTCCTGGTGAAACAGTCCAAGACTCAACTTAAGCTTAATTAAGACCTGGGGCTCGAAATTTCGAGTGCATAATTCTATGACTTTACTATCGTGAACTCGGACCCAAAAAAAGAAGGAAGAAATAAGATTACTGAAAGCTATACTTTAAAGTTTAAAGTATAAACCCAATGAGTTTAGGTTTCTTATGCTTCTTTTATTTTATTTTATGTTTAAGAGAGTTTTAACTTACAGCATTAGTTCTTGATAATAATTTTTTATTATCGAAAATTGAAAAGTAGATTTCTTATTCAACCATCAGAGACTTTACTAATTTAGTTAACTGAAACCATCAAAAAGTTTGACTTGATTATTCTCTCCTCATACCAAAGTTGATCTATAATATGTTCACATAATTGGGCTGGAGGGTCAAAATTCCATGCTTCTCTATTTTTTCCTTGAGTGGAAAAAGGGATAACCTGTAACAAATATATTCGAAAAGGAGAAAGGGATAACTTGTAACAAATATATTTCAAAAATAAAATATGAAGGCACATAATGTTTTTTTTTAATAAAAATTTGTATTCTATTTACATATATATATATATGTAGGGTCCAAATTTGTTGGGCCTGATACCAACGCCCTGACTTGTAAGCCCAACAAATTCCCAACAATAAATTTGTAGAGTAATGGGTTGAACAGCTGGGCCAATAGTGGGTTTAGCAACGGTTCATACAGGCGGAAACCATCTAAAAGAAAAATAGGATTAAAACAGACTTTCTTAACAGGAAAACTCTTTTAGTCCGAAGAGGATTAGAACATAAAGACTTGGTGAATACTAATATTCATCCTCCCCTCTTGCGAAACTTACTCCCTCTATATATACACCCCTTTCCCCATCTTCACCGCACACTTGTCCTCCATCTAGGTGCCCACTCAAGTACTAGTCACATCAGCCGTTTGCTTTAATCCCCAGTGAGTGGTGGTGGGTGAAGATACACTGTTCAGGTGTCTTCTCCACATAAATGCGGCCAGGAAAGTTGCTGCAGTGCATTAAATGTGGCGGTGGCAGCTTTATTGATGAGATATTTCATGATAGCCTTGCTTTTGGACGTGCTCGAAGCTCAGCTCTGGCGTGGGGGTCTTTGGCATATCTATTCGATCAAGTACTGGACAGCTCCGGTGGGTTAGGTCCCTTCGGCCCAACTAGATTGTCTTCGGATGATGCGTCTGTCCCTTATGGATTGTTTCTCCACCGGGGTGGTAAAGCATTGATACTTTCATCCTCTTCGGACAGAGGGCCCTATCTGAACTGGGCCTCAGGCCCAACATATGGCGTTGGACTATCTCCCCCACAATAGCCCCTCAAAACTTCACTTTTTACTTCACATCCGAAGAGGAAAAGTGGGGTTTTGATTTTTGACAAAAAGGGCACTTAACTCTGTCCTCACACGTGTGCGTGCGTAAGTTTGGGCGCCTTCTTTATAACCGCTGCTGTCGCGCCGTTTCCGAGGCGTCATTAATTGCTCCAGGCGGCGTCTTGTCCCTGAGATCTAGCGGTCCATTTCAAATCAACGGATGGGATTCTCCATAAGATTTTTGGGCGGGGTAAGTTCCTCCACTTCACCTGCCACTATATAAAACCCCCAGATAGGATCGTCTTCTCATTTTGCAAACTTCAGAACTTCAGACGAACTCAAGCGCTCAGACTCTCAAAGCTCTTCCTGTCATCTGCTTCAAACCGTTCCAGAATCCGCTTCGACCTCACCGCGACACCAGAGTTCATCCTCCGATTTGATTCTGCGTAAGTTCTTTCACCGAGATTTTTGCGTTACATTCAGATTGCCTCTTCGGACCGTGGTAGATTGTCCCAGTCGCCGTT
Source organism: Quercus glauca (assembly GCA_023736055.1). NCBI lineage: Eukaryota > Viridiplantae > Streptophyta > Magnoliopsida > Fagales > Fagaceae > Quercus > Quercus glauca. The sequence goes on from CM043316.1 coordinate 27,219,825, forward strand.
TCGCATTTCCCTTCCTCCAACCTTGTTAGCAATGGGTAGATTTGAGTACCTAGTGGACAGTCCTTCCCAGATAGAGAAGTTTAGGGAGACATATCGCATTCCTCAGGAGGTGGGCTTGAGGTATTGCTCCGCGGAGGGGTTATTACTGAACCGAGAGGAGGGTGAGGTGATAATCCCCATCATCGCCTTCCTGGAGGGGGGAATGACCATTCCCATGGGTCCAGTCACCAGAAGTTTCCTTACCGCCCATAGGCTTAGCCCTGACCAGTGCGCACCCAACACCTTTAGAGTCTTAGGTGCAGTTGACGACCTAAACCGCCATTTAGGCTTGGGGTTAACTTGGCACGACGTGGTACATATGTACGAATGTCGTACCAAAAAAGGGGCGGGATACTATCTAAGGTCCCGGTCCGATATCGTCAGACTCTTCTCCGGTCTTCCCAAGTCCAACAAAGGGATGAAGGACGATTACCTCATCGTCTCGGGTGCCTGGCATGATGGGATTCATTGCCCAACCACGCCAGGAGCACCAGGTGGGATATTCCCCCTTGAGCTTTCTTTCTTGCTTCTCGCTATTCGGAATTCCTTTTCACCATGTTGCACTCCGCTGACTGTTTTACCACCATCTTTGCAGATAAGAGGCACGTAACTCCTCGGCTGAGTCTCGCGAATACGGCGGCATTGAACTACCTTCTTCGGTCGGAGATTTTTGTGAGTGAAGACGGACAGCTCAGATTTGTCCCACTCATCCTCGGCTACACCCCGAAGACTGAGCTCCAGCCGAGAGGTAACGCCATTACACTAGGGGATCGCCGCATAAATCGTATCGACGTTGCTAGGAAGACGTTTCTAGCCCCCTTTGACCTCGTACCAGTGCCCCACCCTAATCCGCAAGGCATACCAGAGCTTGTTCAGCCCGTTCAACAAGTTCCTCTTGAACCGGTAGCGGAGGAGGAAGGAGTTTCTTCTACCCCATCGCTTGATCAGCAGATCGACCAGTTTAGATTCGAAGAGGATACCTCGGGGGAAGTCGAGGTTTTTTCTGCCGAAGAGGTGTTTGACAGGCATTCGGCTGCTCCGTTCTTAAATCTAGCTCAGCCAGAAGATTCCGAGGACGACGACATGCAGAGTCTGTCCAGTTTGTTGAAAAACCGGAAGACAACGGATGCGGCCAAAGGCACCAGCACCTCCCAGCCCAAGGCCAATCTTCCACCTCCGCCTCCTCCTCCTCCAGTCCCAAAAGATCTTGGGCTAAAGGCACTGCCTGACCTGAAGAAGAAGAGGGTGGTGACGGATGTAACCGATATTGAGGAAGGGGAGGTGGTCCCTCCGAAGGGCCCCAAGCAGCAGAAAACGACCCATAACGATAGGGGCAAAAGGGCGGCTTCTACGGAGAGCCGAGAAGAGAATTTGGCCGCAGACGTGCGGCGAAAGACTCGGGATTGGTCTCCGAAGCTCACCTTGGATGGCGCTGCCATCCCTCACGATGCGTCCCTGCGAAACTATGCTGGGGGGAAAGCAGGGCGCATAGCAGAAGCGTTGGAGAAGCCTCTCCTCCTCCCAAAGGACATGGAGTCCTATCGGCGCTTCACCGAGCAGGAGCTCTTTCTGTCCCTAAAAAGGGATTTGGGCATGGTGAGATAAGTAATCATCTTGTACCATTCGTGTGTCTTCTTGACTTAACGCAAAAAGTTTTTGCTTGCCATGCAGATTGCCCAGCAAATTTTTGTAGCCGAGGAGTGGAACAAGGACAAAGACATCAAGGTGCAAGCTGAGGTTCGTTCCAGGGAGGAGGTGGAGAAGGCATTGGGCAGGGCGAAAGACGACTACGCCCGCGTCTCCGAGGAACTGAAGGAGGAGGGGAAGGCGAGGAGAAACGTAGAGGCAGGCCTAAAGAATGCCGAGCAGCAGGCCGAGGACCAACGACAGCAACTGTTCGTCACCCAGACCAATCTGGAAACAGAGAGGGTGTTGGTGAAGGAGTTGCGGGCCGAGCTGAGCAAAGCCAGGGATGCTGCTAAAGTGGCTAAGGAGGACGCTCAATTGGCCAAGGAAGCAGTTGAGGCTGAGAAACAGGCCGCCTACATGTTGGGGGTGCAGGAGACCCAAGCTAGGCTAACCGAGGAGTTCGCCACAGTGTGCAGAGACTACTGTACTATGACATGGGGCAAATGCCTTGATGCGGCTGGAGTCCCTGCAGAGTCTGCCCTGAGACGACCCGAGAGCATCTATATTCATCCTGATATAAGTGACCTGCCAGATGCCCCGGAAGCTCCCTCGGCCGGTCAAGAGCACCAAGTCCAAACTGAGGAAAACCCAGCACCCCTTCAGACTGGAGAGGCGAGTAGCCCACCCAAAAAGGATCCAATGCCTCAAGACAAGGCTTAGGATGTTAGGATTATGTAATAGTTAGGGCTCTGCAGTATCCATTTTTTTTTTACAAGACAATCTTTTTAATGAATGAAATATTTTCCTTCTCACTCTTCATTGCTTTTCTGGTGTTTGCTAAGTTGCACTTATGGCTAACAATGATAGTTTGATAATCAAGGGTGAATAAAAACCATGGTATTCTTTTACGCGCATTTAAATATAGCCTTACGTGAGCATAGTTGGATTCTAAGTTTACACATGAACGCTAAGTCTAACAACGTAAAGGTGTTTAATTAACCCAAATAATCTGGTCCGAGGACTACAAGCATGAATGGTTTTAAGTTTAACACTTATGGAAAACGATAAGGAGTGTTAACTAACCCAAATCATCTGGTCCGAGGACTACAGGCATGATTGGATTTAAGTTTAAACACTTGTGGAAAACGATAAGGAGTGTTAACTAACCCAAATCATCTGGTCCGAGGACTACAGGCATGATTGGATTTAAGTTTAAACACTTGTGGAGCGAGGAGTGTTAACTAACCCAAATCATCTGGTCCGAGGACTACAGGCATGATTGGATTTAAGTTTAAACACTTGTAAGAAATCGTAAAGGAGCGTTAACTAACCCAAATCATCTGGTCCGAGGACTACAGGCATGATTGGATTTAAGTTTAAACACTTGGGAAACGATAAGGAGTGTTAACTAACCCAAATCATCTGGTCCGAGGACTACAGGCATGATTGGATTTAAGTTTAAACACTTGGGAAACGATAAGGAGTGTTAACTAACCCAAATCATCTGGTCCGAGGACTACAGGCATGATTGGATTTAAGTTTAAACACTTGGGAAACGATAAGGAGTGTTAACTAACCCAAATCATCTGGTCCGAGGACTACAGGCATGATTGGATTTAAGTTTAAACACTTGTGGAAAACGATAAGGAGTGTTAACTAACCCAAATCATCTGGTCCGAGGACTACAGGCATGATTGGATTTAAATTTAAACACTTGTGGAGCGAGGAGTGTTAACTAACCCAAATCATCTGGTCCGAGGACTACAGGCATGATTGGATTTAAGTTTAAACACTTGTGAGAAACTTAGCATAACAAAGTGGCATCATGACTGAAGAAATTTTTTCTTAATAGTAGTACCTTTTGAGGTTATTTACATTCCATGGTCGAGGCACTACGTGATTGTCCAGGTCCTCCAAGAAGTATGCTCCAACGCCAGCCCTTGACGTAATGCGATATGGACCTTCCCAGTTCGGTCCCAGCTTTCCCCATGCCGGATTCTTTGCATTTCCTACCACCTTCCTTAGGACAAGATCACCAGGCTCTAGAGGTCTCAACCTCACATTGTTATCATAGCCCTGTCTGAGTTTCTGCTGGTAGTGCGCCAATCGGACCATTGCGTTTTCCCTTCGTTCTTCAATCAGGTCGAGACTCTTTTCCAGCTGCCGGTCATTGTTGGTTGGGTCAAAAGAGCTGGTCCTGTAGGTTGGGAACCCAGTCCCGAGAGGTATAACAGCTTCAGCCCCGTAGGTCATTGAGAAAGGGGTCTCCCCCGTGGACCTACGAGGCGTGGTTCTATACGCCCACAATACGTGGGGCAGTTCCTCCACCCATCTACCCTTCGCATCATCCAGCCTTTTCTTTAGCCCGTTAACTATGACTTTATTGGTGGCTTCGGCTTGCCCATTCCCCTGGGGATAGGCAGGGGTGGAGTATCTGTTGGTGATTCCCAGCTCACTGCAATAGCTTCTAAAGGCTTTGCTATCGAACTGAAGCCCGTTGTCCGTGATGAGGGTATGTGGGATTCCAAATCTGGTGATGATATTTTTCCAAATGAACTTCTTTGCGTCCACGTCCCTGATATTTGCTAGAGGCTCGGCTTCCACCCACTTGGTGAAGTAGTCCGTTCCGACCAGCAAGAACTTCCTGTTTCCGGTGGCCTTGGGGAAGGGGCCTACGATGTCCAGACCCCATTGAGCAAAAGGCCATGGACTGGATAGCGGATTAAGGGTTCCACCAGGTTGATGTATGTTCGGTGCAAACCGCTGGCACTGGTCGCACTTTCTCACGTACTCGTGAGCCTCCCTCTGCATGTTTGGCCACCAATAACCCTGGGTAATAGCTCGATGGGCCAAAGATCTTCCCCCAGTATGGCTCCCACAGATTCCTTCATGCAGCTCTTCTAACATCGATTCAGCCGCTTCGGGGGCCAGGCACAACAGATACGGGCCCGAATAGGATCGTTTGTACAGTTTGTCGTCTTCGGACAGACAGAACCTCGTAGCCTTCCTTCGTATTTTGTCCGCTTCCACCCTTTCTTCGGGCAACACATCGTCCCTCAAGAATTTGATGATGGGGTCCATCCAGCAGGGGTTGGTTCTGGCGCAATGAACTTGGAGTGGCTTTTCTCTTAACTCCGAAGGACCCTGTACGTCCTCAATCAGAATGACCCTTGGTAATCCTTGCGCCGAAGAGGTGGCGAGTGTAGCCAGAGAATCGGCATGGGTGTTGCTACTTCTAGGGATGTGCCGAAGGGTAAAACATTCAAACTCCGACTGTAGGGACTTGACCAGGTGCAGATATCCCTGCATCCTCTCGTCTCTTGCTTCGAATTCCCCAAGCACTTGGCCGACGATCAACTTTGAGTCTGAGGATATCTCAACGGATTTTCCACCCATCGTTCGCACCATCTTCATCCCCATCAATAGAGCCTCGTATTCTGCCTCGTTATTCGTCGCTGAGAAGTTTAGCCTTAAGGCTTTTTCAATGATGATTTTCTCGGGGGATATCAACACTAGCCCCACGCCTGAGCCCCTCTGATTCGACGCGCCGTCTACATACACTTCCCAGGGCGAGGTGCTTTGTAAAGCAATCGTGCCGACTTGCCTTCCTTCCGCGCCTGGAGTTTGTGCCGCTTCCTCTAAATGGGGTTCTGTGAACTCGGCGACCAGGTCCGCAAGGACCTGGCCCTTTACTGACGTGCGCGGCATGTACTTAATGTCGAAAGCCCCCAGCATCGTCCCCTATTTGGCAATTCTTCCAGTATAGTCGGCGCTTCGGAGTACGGCTCTGAGTGGGAGCTGTGTAAGGACTATAACGGTGTGAGCTTGAAAATAATGGGGCAACTTTTTAGTACCTAGCACAACGGCCAGAATGGCTTTCTCCAATGGCAAATAGCGGATTTCAGCCTCTTGTAGCGACTTGCTCACGTAGTACACTGGCTTTTGCACTCCACAGTCTGTTCGGATTAGCACCAAGCTTACAGCATTAGGGGCCACGGCAATGTAAGCAAACAAGACTTCGTCTGGCTGGGGACTGGACATGATGGGTGGCTTAGCCAGGTAGTCTTTAAGTTGCTGGAAGGCAATGGCACATTCCTGTGTCCATTCAAAATCCTTCCACTTATTGATTAACGAGAAGAAAGGCCTACATCTGTCTGCTGATCTGGAAATGAACCGATTAAGGGCAGCGGTCATCCCAGTCAGCTTCTGAATCTCCTTGGGATTCCGAGGAGCTCGCAGGTTGTTGATGGCCCTTATCTGATCGGGATTAACTTCGATCCCCCTGTGTGTGACCATATACCCCAGGAATTTGCCTGATCCAACACCGAAGGAACATTTAGTGGCATTCAAGCGCAATCTGTGTCCCCTCAGAATTTCGAATATTTTACTGAGATCCCCAATGTGTTCGGCAACAATCTTGCTTTTAACCACCATGTCGTCAATATAAACCTCCATGCTTTTGCCCAGCTGTGGCTCAAACATCCTCGTCATCATCCTCTGATAGGTAGCCCCTGCGTTTTTCAAGCCGAACGGCATTACCTTGTAGTGGTAATTTCCTACAGGAGTTACAAAGGACGTTTTCTCTTGGTCTGCGAGAGCCAGGGGTATCTGATGGTAACCTTGAAAGGCATCTAAGAAACTCATCCGAGGATGCCCGACAGTAGCGTCAACTAATTGGTCTATCTTCGGCATTGGAAAAGGATCCTTTGGACAAGCTCTATTAAGGTCGGTGAAGTCCACACACACCCGCCATTTCCCACTTTTCTTTTTTACTACCACCGTGTTAGCCAGCCATTCGGGGTAGAAGATCTCTTTAATGGCTCCTGCCTGCTTGAGTTTCATCACTTCATCCCTGACCGCGTCAGCGTGTTCTCTAGACGGTCGTCGGAGTGGCTGTTTTTTAGGGATGATGGCGGGATTGACGTTCAGGTGGTGGCAGATGAATTCTGGACTTACTCCCGGGGCATCCGCGGGGTCCCAAGCAAATACGTCAACGTTGGCTCTGAGGAACTCTATCAACCCCTCCCTTTCCTGAGGGGGAAGCATGGATCCAACTTGAAAAAACTTCTCTGGGTCGTCACCAACAACAACCCTCGTTAAGTTTTCGCACACTGCATCTTCGACCGAGGCCTCGGCGTCCAGCGCCGAAGGTCTTAATTGCTATAAACTCTCCTTATCACAGTTCGAGGGCTCGGCATGCTGCTCATGCTGGATGGCTGCCACTAGGCAATGCCTGGACATAGCCTGGTCCCCTCGGACTTCTTCAACTACTCCCTCCGAGGGATACTTAATCTTCTGGTGGAGAGTGGAGGATACAGCCCCAAGGGTATGAAGCCAGGGTCTGCCTACGATAGCGGTGTAAGGTGAGTAAGCGTCCACCACTATGAAGTCCACCTCCACAATCTCCGTGCCGGTCTGCACAGGCAGTCTGATCTGGCCCTTCGGAATGATCACCTTGCCGTCAAAGCTGACTAAAGGGGAACTGTATGGAGTTAAGTCTTCGGGGGACAAGTTCAGCCCCTTATATAGGTCTGGGTACATTATCTCTGCTGCGCTACCCTGATCCACCATCACCCTTCTCACGTCATATCCGCCTATTCTCAGAGTGACTACCAGGGCGTCGTCGTGCGGCTGTACAGTTCCTATTTTGTCCTCTTCCGAAAATCCCAAAACTGGGATGTCTGTCCTAGGCTTCTTCGGCCCTCGGTTGCTGCTATCCGAGGGCATCCGAGCGACTGACAATATCCTGGATGGGCAAGATCCCGTCCTCCCTGGTGCAGCAAAAATAACATTAATTGTCCCCAAGGGGGGTTTCACGAAATCATCCCTCCTGGGCCCCGTGCTAGTTTGACTTCCCTGACCATACGAGTGGTGCAGGAGGTGTTTTAACCTGCCTTCGCCGACCAGCTGATCCAAGTGATCCCACAGGCTCCTGCAGTCCTCAGTGGTATGCCCATGATCCAGGTGATACTGACAGTAAAGATTGTGGTTGCGCCTCTCAGGGTTTCCCACCATCTTGTTCGGCCTTTTGAAGAATGGTTCGTTCTTTATCTTATCCAGGACTTGGTGCACTGGTTCGCGAAAAACTGCATTGACCGTTTGGGAGTTCGCTGTGCTTTGGCTGGCCCAGTCCTTCCTCGGCCTGTTGTGATTCTGCCGGTCCGACCTGAAATCCCTCCCCTCATGAGGGATAACCTTCTCCTTTCCCCTACTCTGCTGTTGGTCCTCTTCAACTCTTTTGTATTTGTCGATCCTATCCATCAACTGGCGTATACTGGTGACAGGGTTGCGCGTCAAGGACGTTCTCAAAGGATGTTCGGTGGGGAGGCCCAGCTTGAAGGAGCTTATGGCCACCAACTCGCAATCTTCCTCCACCTCATTATACGTTTCCCAGAATCTGTCCGAATGGGACTTCAAAGTCTCACCCCCTTTCATACTGATGGACAACAAGGAGGCCACGGACTGGGGAACTCTTCGGCAGGTGACGAAACGGGATCCAAAAGCCTGAGTCAGCCCTTGGAAGGAGCTAATGGTGTTCGCTTTCAGACCGTCGAACCATCTCATGGCTATTGGTCCTAGGCTGGATGGAAAAACCTTGCACATTAGGGCCTCGTCCCTAGAGTGTACTGCCATCCGCTGATTAAAATGACTTACGTGCTCCACTGGGTCGGTCCGGCCGTTGTAGATGGTGAATGTGGGCTGGTGGAAACGCCTGGGAAGTTTGGCCCGCTCGATATTACGTGTAAAAGGAGACCTGGAGATCTGATCCAGAGCTTTGCTCATAGCATCGTTCCCCGTGCCCCTTGGAAAGGAGCTCTGAGGGTTTCTCTCACGGTCGTACGCTTCCTCATAGAGGGGAGGCTCACTGACTGGTGTTCGAGACCTCCGCCTGTAATTGTCGTCCCGTTCGCCCTCAGAATCCTCATCAGAGTACGAGGAAACGCGCTTTCTTTTTGCGTGGCGCAACTCTTTTCTCAGCCTCTGAATCTCTAACTGCATGGCCTGGTTTTCCTCTGCATGGGACATGTGGCTCTCTCCATGTGATTGGTTTTGGTCGCCACGTTTGGCGTGTGGGTCCCCCTCGCGATCGTGTCTCCGTTCCAGATGGACGAAAGGGTCGGTGTGTTGAGATGACCTGGATTCTGCTGGTCGTTGTCTTGATTCAGCCATCTTCTGAGGTGTTGCTCCCACCTTTGCTCGAGCTGTTTCCCACAGACGGCGCCAATTGTAGGGTCCAAATTTGTTGGGCCTGATACCAACGCCCTGACTTGTAAGCCCAACAAATTCCCAACAATAAATTTGTAGAGTAATGGGTTGAACAGCTGGGCCAATAGTGGGTTTAGCAACGGTTCATACAGGCGGAAACCATCTAAAAGAAAAATAGGATTAAAACAGACTTTCTTAACAGGAAAACTCTTTTAGTCCGAAGAGGATTAGAACATAAAGACTTGGTGAATACTAATATTCATCCTCCCCTCTTGCGAAACTTACTCCCTCTATATATACACCCCTTTCCCCATCTTCACCGCACACTTGTCCTCCATCTAGGTGCCCACTCAAGTACTAGTCACATCAGCCGTTTGCTTTAATCCCCAGTGAGTGGTGGTGGGTGAAGATACACTGTTCAGGTGTCTTCTCCACATAAATGCGGCCAGGAAAGTTGCTGCAGTGCATTAAATGTGGCGGTGGCAGCTTTATTGATGAGATATTTCATGATAGCCTTGCTTTTGGACGTGCTCGAAGCTCAGCTCTGGCGTGGGGGTCTTTGGCATATCTATTCGATCAAGTACTGGACAGCTCCGGTGGGTTAGGTCCCTTCGGCCCAACTAGATTGTCTTCGGATGATGCGTCTGTCCCTTATGGATTGTTTCTCCACCGGGGTGGTAAAGCATTGATACTTTCATCCTCTTCGGACAGAGGGCCCTATCTAAACTGGGCCTCAGGCCCAACATATGGCGTTGGACTATCTCCCCCACAATATATATATATATTTTTAATGTTACTAACTATATTTTTATTCTATTTTTTATTATTAATATACTATTAAGGCATTTGATTTATATTTAATAGTTTTGCTCATTTATATATAATAAATAGGAATTTGACTTCCATTACCCTATTTTATCTAAAAGATTGGAGAATAAACTCATCTCAAACTTGAACGAACTATAATGTTTACACAAATTAATGCATACAACGAAATATAATACTTCTGTTGTTCTCTTCCAGGTTCAGAGGAAACAAAATCATTAGACACTAATAACAAAAACCAACTTCAAAATTTGTACTCCTCATAGTAGAAATTTTACTATCATTTCTTCTTGGGAAATCTAAAATTTTAATGCAAGACTTCAAAGAAAAAGTCCCATGTTTGAATAGTTCAGATTACAAATATATCATCTATCTAAACTTTATCAAAAAAAGATTTCAAATATATCTCTTTTAGCAAAAAATTGGAACTCATCAAATACATCTTGTCTGTTTTCATGTTGCATTGTTGCCCAGTTATATTTGTGCTAAGTTGCTAACACTCAATAGAAGATGAATCTCTTTCTATTTAAACTTCTAATTGTAAAGCAGTACCATTAAAAAAGCTACTAACTACACCATCACTCGTATTATTTGTCCTATGACTAACATTCCTCCACCAATTCAATATCATTCTTTGTTTTTAACCCAAAACGAACAAGACTTTCTCTAAAGTCCATGTAGGAAACAGTAGTACGAATATTGCTAGATGCATAATTTCTCCTTTGTGCCAATATTATCCTTTTTCTGTATATTAAGCAAACTCAATGATTTGAAGAGACACAAAACCAAGATAGCCACAAAAAATGAGATTAAAAAAATCAAATTATTGAAGTGTCCAAGTAACTTTTTGACCAGCAATAAAATGGTAAAAGTTCAAACATGCTATTTCTACCAATTTTTTTTTTTGTGTGTCCAACATGAGAAAATCATGTCCAAAATCCAAGACAAAATAATTTAAAAAGTCTTCTTTATTTATTTTTCTTATAAATAATTAATTATAAAAAGTCTTCTTTATGAACAAATTACTGCAACATGAACCTCCAAAATCCATGACAAAAGAGTTATTGAAGTGTGCTTTGTGAACAAATTATTGCAACAAGAACGTCATTGACCGTAATGAATGATTCAGTCCTCAATATTCGTCTAATGCAGTACAATGGCATTATGTTTTGTTGTAAAGGCAGATAGTAGCAGCATTACAATTATAACTACTGTCATAATGCATGCAGAAGGTCAAAGAGTGACAAAAATTTTATAATTAAAGCTTGACACATAACATCACTTTGTGGATATTATTAGGTTATGGACACAAACAAATTAACGATCAAGGTAGAAATTTGATGTTTTCCTTCACAATTTAACAATGTTGAGTACTAACAAGCAAAGAAAGTAGGCATCAATTACCACCAGAACTAGCAATAATCTTATGCTCCCACACTTTGCATAAATGTCCAAAAGGGCATTATTAACACGCAAGTTTACACTCAAAACCAATCTTCAATATATAAACATGGGCCTCCTACCCAATGCCAAGGCACCAAGCTCAGCACAAGCAGACAACAAACATACCATGGTGAACCCATCTGGCTAGACACCCTCCAAAACCCATTTCCCTGAAAAGTTTAAGAGCCTCACTGGGCATCCCATTAAGAGCAAACCCATTAATCACAGAATTCCAAGCCACAAGATCTCTATCAACCATTAAATCAAACATATTATGTGCACAATCGGCATGTCCACAAGCAGCATACATATGAACCAATGAGTTCAGAACAAATACCAACGACTCAAACCCATTCCTTATAGAAATAGAATGTATCTTTTCACCCTCTCTAACAGCAGTCAACTTGGCTACAGCCTTTAAAAGAAAAGGGTATGCGTGTGTGTCAGGTTCAACGGAAGACACATGCATTTGGCGATTAACTTTAAATGGGCAATGCTCAATTTTGATTGCATTCAAAATTGAGAGACTAGCAGATAACTAATCTACATGAAAATGTGAGACTAACAGATTCTACCTACATGCTCATCCCAACCAATGCTTCTAACACCAACCATAACATATACAGCCACCAAATATCCCAATTCATATAAGCTAAGAAAATTACTGTCCTTCATGAATTCCTCTGCATCAATCTCTCCATGAGATGTAGTTTCTTCCTGACTCTCCTAGGTAATTCATCAGCCTCTACACCTTCAAACTCATTTATTTGTATCATGTCATGGTACATTGGTCTAAATCGTGTTTGGAAAGCCCTGAAGGTAAAATTAGGTAGCAGACTGCAAATGACAGCTAAGAGGGTGATCAACCAATAGAGAACACTCGGAGCACACGCTTCCACAAAAACCCTATATGCTGTTGTTGACAACTCTGGTGGGAGATAACCATAAATAACTAACAATTTATACCAGAAGGCAACGCTGCCCCAGATGAAGAAGTGCTGGATCCAAGTGGAGTAGTTGATGGAGATTGCCATTTGGCAATTTACAGCCCACACGACACAAGTATACATTGTGACTACAAGGACTTCATAGTCGACTACTTGCCCATCTCTCCGAAAGGCTTGTTTAATCATCGACTTGGATGTCCAGAAGAAGATAATTATGGAGGTTAGAAATCCATTAAACATCCAACCAAGTATACGGGACCAGCTGAAGAGAATGTTCTCGACTCCCTCCAAATATAAGAAGGGATACTGCAAACAAAGAAGCATGAAAAATAAATGGTTATTTAGGCTCCTAGATAAAGCTCTCAAGGAATATTTAGGAACCAAAGAGGTGAAATTATATGAAACGAGTATTTGTTTAAGATATACCTACTTGCCTGCATTGTTGTTTATATAGAATCACAGTAATAAGTTGCGAGATAAATATTGAAACATTATTTTCATGTCATGATACTATTTAGGCATCCTCTAAACTAAAGTGAATCCACTGTATTTGATTTTGAAGCATACTTGTAAAGATTTAATGCGCTTAATCTATCAATTTGAGAAGCAGGAAAGAGAGATATGGGAAACAGAAGTGAGGAGGCATAACCCAAAAAGAATATTGGAATTGCAGGTATAGAATCAAATTTGCAGAGCAAATGGTTAACGAAGAAGCACCTGCAAGGAATTGTGTCAAAATGTGTAATAATCACTACTCACTGTAAAATACATGAAGAATTTAAATAAGAAACAGAACAACAGGAATCCCACTTCAATTGTATTCCAAAAATATAACCTGTTACAAAGCATTAAATACTTGTAGCAGGTTCCACTGGAGAAATGTAAATCAAAAAGATGTTATTTTTTTCCCCAATATCAAGAGAAGCAGACCATGCATAACATAGAAAACCCTTCATAGCAGAAAAATATTGATGTTGGTAACAACAATTTTAAATAATGCATAGATGATAAGAACTGATTTGTTTTAACTGCTTATGTTTAAGTGGAATTACCCAATGCTATGCTGCAGCTGTAATATGCTGCTGTGTAAAACATGATTATGCAGGCCATATGTTACGCTAAAGGTACAACAGGTTTATTCTTATCTTTATTTTTTTCTTCCTGGGTTTCCATTAGTTCTTTTACTATATATATATATAAAGCCTGGAGAAGGGCAATAATTCCGTACCTTGAGGCAAAGTTGTGCAGAAACATCCTGGTCAAAAACACCAAGAGCAATTACGGGAAGCGAGGTGAAGAAGACATTGTAAAATGACATGTACCAATCATTATATGCAGATTGACCAGGAAAGATGCATGGGCCTCAAACCAAAACAGAGTGAACCCAAATGATATGTTCTTGTAGAAGAAGTAGCATATCTGCATTAAACAAACAGAAGATGATACTGCAAGTCAACTGAAGATGAAGAAAGGAAAACAAGAGAAGTAAACAAAATTAGTTTCTGTCCTTCTTCCCGCCACAACCACCCCCCAAAAAAAAAGAAAAAAATCCAATTGGTAATAAGGAAGACACACTTAAATCTTTTGTGGCATTCGACATCATGTCATACTGGCCTAATTTTAGAGTGGTTATAGAAAGTCAAATTGTGGTCCTCCCAACAATCCCTCCCTCACAATGACACTTCCGTGACTCAAACCCATGACCTTGGCTCTGATACCATTTGTCGGACCATGAGCTATGTCATTCTACCTCAAAACCAATTTGTGATAAGGAAGACACACTCAAATCTTTTATGTCATTCAACATCACGTTACGTAGGTCTGTTTTTAAAGTGGTCATAGGGAGTCAAATTGTGATCCTCCAACAAAACATTTAGTACAAATATAATGGAAGAGTGATTTTTCTTCCTCAACTTATTGATAATAGTTTTTTTTTTTTTGGCCAGGGGAGGGAGGGTTGAGTTTTAAATATATAGAACTATTTTACCATCATTGCTATTCGTCTTTAACACCATGTCCATGAACCAGCAACAAACGTTCTAGAAATCGGAATTGAGCTATCGAAAAATCACTTGCATCACTGCCTGCAGTTGAGAAATTTTTGGAATCAGAAGTAGGGTCCTCACTTTTTTTCAGCTTGAATCAGTCACCAAATAAAACATATGCTTTATGTATACATAGGTTGTATAAGACATATACAATATCTCTAGTTTTACATGAAAACACAATCTCTGGGAGGAAAATGTTTGAACCAGTTTTAATTGTCAGCAAAGGCAAAACAAAGAGAAGAAAAGGCAGTGTTTCTAATCAGAACATCTTTTCATATGGTCTAATTTTTTGCAGCTTTTCACAAATCCAAATCATATATAAATCATTAGGAATTTGGGGACAAGGCTTCTACACTAGAGTAAGATATAGTAGATACATTGTCCTTTGACTATAGTATCTTACACATATGGTAAAACGACAACTAATGAAAAAACAAATATGGGAACATTCATGTAAAACATTTTGCATTTTACACTATAGCCACATCCACATGCAATAAGGGTCAGTGGATGTGACTGTCATTGATTGCCCCTACATTGCAGAAAACCAAACAACAAGACTCCTATAGTCTCAGAGCTCAAAAAAAAAAGGACTCCTAGTCTCCTAGGCCTATATGGATAAACCATTAGGAATCTACTCCATTCAATTATTGTACAGATTTCACTCATATCCAAGGTGTAGCAAATAGCAATTGCCATGAAAAGGACTAGGCAGGAACATTCAACTGTCCATGCTTTCTCAAGTGTATCTGATTACTAAATTCTAGTTTTTGCTGAAGATTACTGAAGTATGGTTTTGACTAATATTTGGGTTATCTTCATTTGGGTCTTTTTTATATGATTTTATTTTTATATTGGTCTTTAATGTATTAAATTTTTTATTTTCTTTAAGAGCTAAATAGAAAGTAAAATCAAACATGAATGACCGAAATGATAACAAAATCAAACATGAAAGGTCAAAATGAAAATTTTAAACGAAAAATGTTAAAATGAAAATAATCTCAAACTTTAAGGGCAAAAAGTTTACTTTAGCCAAATTTAATTATGATTCATTTTTCTATTTGAATATAATTTTGAATTAATTAGCCTCCCTCCAACATATTTATGGATGCAATTTTTATTTATTTTTAATTCTTATCATGTGTCCAATGTTTTTAATTTTTTTTGGGTTGAGAATCAATACTGCATGCTTTTTATTCAACTATGAAAAAAATTGTTCATAAGGACTTTATGAATGTTAAGTGAAAAATATTACATACCTCTCCTAGCCAAGGACAACCCCATGCCTTGTATTCCGTACATGAGAGAAGTTACAATTGTGCAAACTACTAACAATAGACTTAAGATCATTTAAGATATGACCAAAACATGCTTATAAGGACCAGCTTCACCTTGAAGAACTTTGATAACAATCTCCGAGTTAAGTGTAACCCTACATGCGTGACAACAACTCATTTACCCAAAACACAATGTGTGATGTATGAGGTCTATCACAACTCATTTAAGAAAGTTGAGTACTCAATTCATCATAAGTAAACTATTTGTTTATATAAAAATTACATGGAATCACGTAAATGTAAACCAACTTAATTATTCATGAAATTTGACCCCAAAATTAGTTCTAAAACAATTTTCGCTTGTTTAATAGGAAGTCTGTTTAGGTATTATTTCATGTTGGAAACAATTTCCGGGAGAGCAGCCTTGATTTGGCTTTGTTAGATTTGGGAATGGGAACCAAAGGCTGTGTCTGATTTTTATTTTTTATGTTGGCACAAAAAAAGTTGGATTTTCCACATTATAGATTCCTTTATAAAAATGTTATCTTTAGTGTAGTCACCATTATTTTAACACCATTACTTTTAGATGAATTGCATAAGCCTGATTAATAATCTCTAACTCTCTCTCTCTCTCTCTCTCATTGTAATCCTTGCATAATTATATTTGATGATCAAAGTGTATTTCATGCATCGCACTGGGTAGCAAGTAGTCTATTAATCTAGACTCTATCTATAAATAAATAAATAATATAAAACTGAAGCATTGTAGACTTTTTGTTGACTCTTAATATCTTGCCACATCATATTTGAATTTTCCACAATTTTCCATGTCAAACTTTTTTTTTTTAATATCTACAATTTTCTGCGAACTTAATTTGCGAAAGGCTTTGCCTATTGATAATAAAACATGCCTGCCTGCTGGCTTCTCAGACTCCTCTGTTTAGGGAGAGAAGAAAAAGAAGGAAGATGAAAAGGGTGCATGGTTTCAATTTTTATTCTTTCAACTCAAAATTAGGGTTTTTGTTAATTTTTTATATTTGTTTTGTTTGGAACGATACTGACTTTCTTATTTCTTTCTCTTGAGTCACAAAATCTTTTTTTTTTTTTTTCTCGTGCAATCTTAGTACTCAGTACCATGGTACCCCCCCTCTCTCTCTGAATCTCTGCCTCAATCTGTATAGTATCTGATACCGTGCTCATCCTGTATAATCATATATAACTGTGTTATATTTTAGATCAAATTACAATTTCAACAACAAATAGTGCTGACATAGGAAATTAGCTTTTGTTTGAAAAATTCACATTACATTTGTAGATTTTTGTAATTTCCTGTGGCAGAATTATAGCTATAAATTGATTTTCTCATGCTCAACCTTTAACACTTATTCAATATCTCGTTTTCCAGAGGATACTTTGAATAGCTTGTTTTATTCAATGTCTTTTTTTCCATATGTTTTTTCAAACGGCAACATTATACTATGGAACAATGCTCATTTTTTCTTTGAGCCTTAGTTTCAAGCCTTTAACCCATAAGCTAATCAAAAAAGAGCCATTGCTTTGCTACTCTCATGGGTTGCCTGTTGCCCTCACCTAATAGAAGATATATAATAGAAATGGATTTTACTGACCCAAACCATTGTAGACATCAAAATCTTCATTATTAAATTGCAAGCGTTCGATTGATCAAGTCAATTTTCATGTGGGGATGTGTCAATGGCGGGAAGTCAACAAATTTTAATTCAATGGGATCAAGTTAGATGTGAAGTCTTTGAGTTGTCCGACTCATTGTGATTTGTGAGAGATCTAGAACCTAGCTAGATTAAGGATTGGGGACTAGGATACAAGGTGAAAAGGTGTGAAGCACCCATATGAGAGTTATGCAAACAATAGACAAACTGAACTTCTTTCCTTCATTATTCTCATAAGTCAAGGTTTAGTATGCAAATTAAGCACAAAAGTCAAAAACCATTTACTTGTGAACTGCATAAAGGGATCTGCTGGCTGCCCTAACCTATTGTTTTAGCAAATATCTAATAGATGAGTCTTTACTTTATAGTCCATTATGCTTTTAGATGGGAGCATACATTGAAAATTTTAAGTGCTCTTAGTTGATAGTAATAGCACTGGAGTAGCCAAAACATACAAATCACGATAACAAAATACCATATGTTTCTCAGTAATTTTCTCTTGATAGTGGTTATTCACATTTGGGTAGTGATGACTCTCTCACAGGGCCGGCCCTTCCCTTAAGTCAATTAAGCCATTGTTTAAGACCCCCAAGTGAAAGAGAACCCCAAAATTTTGAAAAAGAAGTAGTAGAAATAAATAAAATAGTTTTAGATGAAACTTCAAAAAATCTTATACATCTTTGTGACCAAAGGATAAAAAATCTAGAACATCCTTGTAAATATTGGTACCTAAATAATTTTTTAGTCTAAACAAAATCAATTATCCCGAAAATATCATCCTTAACCTCTAAAGAAAGAAGGATTGAAAAGAAAGAAGATGAAGACAAAGTTGAGAATCTAAAGAACTAAGAAGAAAGAAGCATCATAAACTTACTAAACTGTAAAGAAGAATATATGAGAGAATAAATGCAATGGAAAAGTCGAGGAGCAGAGGTGGCCACATGGGTGGGAGCTTGGGAATGGAAAAAATGATTTGAAATGAAGGTTCTAGGAAGGTAGTTTTATTTACCAAATTTGTTCTTGAAAAAAATAATAAATCTGACCACTTATTTTGAATACATTTTAAACCACTATTTTTTTATATATAATTAAAATCTTATATCAATTAATCTATATAATTTATCTATAATAGTAAAAAGTAATATTAATTACTCTAATATATAGAAACTAGCCTCATCATATGTGCTTTGCACGTGCGATGAGACTTTTTTTTTTTATAATATAGTGTCATTATTTTCCTTTTTAAAAAAAAAAATTGGATAAATTTGTTTTGAAAACATAGATTAGTAAAAGAATATCCAATTTTGTAAGAATTTTAAATACAGTTAGAGAATGCCCCATTTTAATTTTCGCCTAAGACCCCAAAATGTTCAGGCCGGCCTGCTCTCTCCTGTGCTATTCTCACATTCCTACAATAAGGATTGGATTTTTGTCCTATTTTTGCACAATCAGTAGCAGAAATGCCAAATTTCCAACGGAGGTTGCACAATTAGAGATTATGAATAGTGCATTTTTTTTTTAATTTTTAACTCTCTTCCTTTCCTTTTCTTGTTGATTTCCTTTTGTATTTAAATAAAAGTTTCTAGTATCTTTAGGTGTTAGTGCTCAACTTCAAGACGCATTCTATTTGCTGTTGACGAATTTTTAATAATAATTTTATTGTTAAGAAGCTCCACGCAGGGGGGATTTCTACTTTTTCTTCTTATTGTTATAGTTAGAGTTATTTAATACATACTTGTCAATGATTGGGTTGAAAAATTTTAATGATATCTTTCATAAACCTAGATTGATATTAACTGTTATTATTGAGAAAGTGCAAAACAATTTTCTTTTGTTTAAGCTTATCCGTAGGGTGGATTGAAAATTGCAAGTTTTGGATAAATGTATAGTCAAGAAACAAGAGACATACCAGTTTTGGATAAATGTACCGTCAAAAAACAAGAGATATACCAGTGTGGAACAAAATGCACCATGCAATTACACCATTTCCTTCACAAATTTTTTTACATTTTTAACTTTTTAACATTGACTTTTTACTTCTCTTCAATATTTTTTATTTAATAGTTGAGCTTGAAAGTTACTTTTTGCAACTTTCAATCTCAATCATTTTATTGCATCGGTATTGCACCAAATCCTAATCCTAAATGAGTGAATGTTATATTTAGCTTGCAGTTGAGCAGGGTGGCAACACTTACAATTATTGAAGCATTTAGTCTTGAAGCATGCGCCAATTTTTTTTTTTGTTTTTGGTTACTCTGTAGGAAAGTATTATGATGATGGGAAATGTAGCTCATTCTCAGGTGTCAATTACCATGTTTTCATTATAACTCTTAATACTATGGTTTTTTTTTTTTTTTTTTTAATTTATTTATCGAAGTGTATATTTTAATAAGATTTTGTTCATTTTTGGATCAAGTTTTTTTCTTGTTTACTTCTATCTTGGATCAATTGTTTGTAAAATAGGCCAAGCATCCTTGGAAGACTCAAGTTGTAATCCTTGTTTTCAAGAGAACATATTGAGCCGGTCAAGAAGTTGAAAGCTTTACCAATAATTAGAGCACTAATCAATAGCACTTACATGAAATTCCATCATATAAACTGGCTTTTTGGTGGAGAGGCTATGTGGACAACTTGTTATAATTCACGTTTTTAAGTCATCCTATTTGTGTAACAAATTTGTTTAAATTACATCAATTTATCAACACAAAATCAGCTACAACATGAAGTTGAACTCCATCACAACATGCTATTTGTATAACAAATTTGTTTAAATTACATCGATTCATCAACACAAAATCAGCTACAACATGAAGTTACAACTTGCTCAACAATTCGATTATACAATAACAACAACAGAAGGGCAACAAGAATTATGCCATGGTAGATACAGGTTCAACCAGACTTCAAATTAGTTTGGTTTTATGCATTGCATAAGATGAATCTCTAGAAGAGAATCGGCCAATTAAGAGAGTACTGGTGCATTTCTAAGTATGGTGAATCTCCCTCAACACTCACAACATGCATAGAAAATAGCTTAACATCACTTCAAGTTTCTATCAGTGCATTTCCAAAATCAACATAAAAATAAAATAAAATAATCAACTACTGCCAAACTCAAACCACAATAGTAACTAACAAAGGGAATGGGAGAAAACTGATACATTGTGACGAACTTCAACTAAGAGCTTATTATTAAGCTAAGAAGCAAAGTTGTTTCAGCGAAAGAAACTAAGAAAAGGATTATTGTTAGTGCTATAAACCCAAGAAAAGGATGATCTTAGGCAAAGAAATATAATTTGGTATCAAGATTTCTTAATTGCCAAAGCCAAGAGACCCGTACAGACAACAATTACAAGAAGACCACTTTTCATTCAATCACAGCATTTGGCCATATCCCAAAACCCCATTTTTCAAACTCAAGCCAAAGGGGTTTCGGTCATGTCTAGAAAACAAATAAAAACTGAAACAAAAATAAAAAATGAAATAAAGAACATAAGAGATAGGAACCTGATGGCCACCAACCGTTTTGACACCAGTGAGAAGCACCACTAGCGGCAGCGGGTGTGGGTTTAAGCAGAAGCTTGGCCGCAACTGGACTTGAGAGATCAAGAAAACAAAGAAAGGCAGTGAAGGAGAGAGTATGGTATATATCTAACCTGGGACTTATGAGATTGAGGACCAAATGAAAACATGAGAAGGGAGGTCGGAGGTTGCTACTGTCAATGGAAGTGGCGCGATGGTGGTGATGACGTTATGGCTACGACGATGGCTAAAGGTAAGACAGTGGCAGGCGGCGGCGACTATGGCTGATAGAGCAATGGTGGCTAGTGAGCAGTCGGGATTGAGAGAGAGCAGAGGGTGAGTCTAGGCAAGATAGAGGGAGAGAGAGAGAAAAGAGTTTAAATTTCAGAAGAGAAAATTGCAATTGACGCAATTGATGAAATGTCATCCAATCAGAGCCGTAGGATTGAATGGATAGCCACAATCTAAGGTATTGCACGAGGTGGGTATCCCACCAGATCTAAATCTGGGGGAACACAGAACACAGTCACACACATCAAATTTTTTTTTTTTTCTTCTTCTTCTTCTTGAAGCTGTAACTCTTCTCCAAAAGCGAGTGTTGGACTTGGAATGCAACACATTTAACCTAACCAAATTATTTTGATAATTAGGGGAGGGGGAATTTAATCCCTGAATATTTCCATGGGAATTCCATTGGAAATACTAATAGGTACCAAAAGAGATAACTTTAAAGAATGTGATGGTAAAGAATTTCCCTAATTCAACCTATTTATCAAGATGATTTTATGTATAAACGTTACGTAATATACCTCACATGTAACAATGGTTCCAATATCTGTGGGCTCTACACCCATATGACATCACTGTTACAAAAAATAAAAATTCCTATATATAAAGCTGGTATGCACCATGATAGCAAAGAATATAAATCTCAACATGCCTGAATGTGTGGAATTCATGCCATGACAAATGTGATGATTTCTTACTCTTGGAAACCATAGCCCTTCACTACAGAAAATTTCATAACTTTGCAGACTACATGGGCCAAAGTAACTTTTCATCATTGTCATAAATCAGGTCGACCCCAAACTTCTTCACTTGGAAGCCACCGCTTATTATGTATTATTGAATACTCCATTTCATCTCCGGCTTCAATAGAGTGCAACCACAGATATTCCTAATATGGTATTACACGACAATTCTTTTGTCGATATTGTCATGTGATTTTCTTGGTATAATTTTTTTAATTCATAGATTATAGTGAATCCATTTATATCATGAAAGCTTCTTGCAAATATCGCACATAAAGACCATCCTCGAATCTTTTGCTTTACTAGCATGGGCACAACAAAATATAAAATTGATCCCTTACTCTTGTACTCGAGCCAATTTGGAAGCTCACCCAAAGGAAGGAAAACAGTAAAACTATTGGTTGCAATCAATTCCTAATAAATTAAATCATGAGCAACAAATTATTATCCAAATTGAAAGTTTAAAACCCAGTACAATCAAACTAAGAGAGAGAGTGTGGAGATAGAGAGTCATTATCTCTTTCATTTTATTTTATTCAACATTTAAATTCAGCAACATCCTTCATAATCCATATCATTAAATTATTTATATTTTGTCTCATTTTAAAAAAAAATTAAACATATAATATTTTACTTAAATTCAAATAAATAAAATTGTTCTTATAAAGTCTTCCCATGAAATCTTACAATGGAAAAATGAAACACAAAACAAATACCAATTTAGAAACACTAAATTAAAAAAATAATAATAATAGAATATAAAACCAAACATAACATGAAAAAACTAATAGTGATGGCTATACTAATTTAATGGCAGCAAAATGGAATGAAAAAAAAAAAAAAAAAAAAAAAAACATTACAATGCATATTTAGTACATTAGAATTATTATCAAATTTGGGAAAACAATAGGATGCCAACGAATAAACAAAAAGAGAGAGATTTATAGGTAATAAAGTGTAGAGAGAGAAAGAAAAATAAAAGAAATTAAACGTCAATTTGTAACTGTTATTTAGAAAATAAAGAGGCCGATGATTACATGACGGGGGAGTAAAAAAAAAAAAAAAAAAGACCATACGGAGGACATTAAAAACTTTATAGTATAATAAAATCAATTGTAGCATTTATTTTTACTATGCTCCATTGCAGTCACGTCAGCGACCATGTTATTATCATTTTTCTTTCCAAATTTTCCTATAATTTTTTTTAATGTTTAAAGTGAACTAAAAAATCTATTATACTACAATCAAAATATCATATTTTTCTTTTTAAAACTATTCTTCTTATTATTAAATTCTCAACTTATTTTTACACTTTCTCTAACCTTTCTCATTCCTTTTACCTTTTCATCTCTCCACTACTCTCTACCTTAATATCACTATTCATCTTGCCATTTATCTACATTTATTTTGCCTTTTTTTTAAAAAAATTCCCTCTCCCATTCTATGCATAATTCTCTCTCTCTCTCTCTCTCTCTCTCTCTCTCTCTCTCCCCCCACACACACACACATATATATACACACACACACACACACATATATATATATATATATATTTTTTTTTTGAGTTTTTGTGGATTATTTTTCTTGCATCTCTACTTTAAGTTAATGGATTTTTGTATTCTTCAAAATTCCAAGGGGTTGATACAATTTATTTTTGTGTTTCAAGTTGTTATCTTTTTTTGTATTCTTCAGAATAATTTGGTGTTTATTGATATACATTTCATTTTTACTATTTTTCTTTTCATCTTATTTTATTCAAAATTTAAATTCAGCCATATCCTTCATATTATTAAATTATTTATATTCTCTCTCATTTTTTTATTTAAAAAATTAAACATAAAATATTTTACTTAAATTCAAATAAATAAAAATTGTTCTCATAAAGTCTTCCTATGAAATGCTACAATGCATCAATAGAAGAATTGAATACAAAACAAATCCTATTTTAGAAACAGTTCTAAATTTATAATAATAATAATAACAACAACAACAACAACAACAACAATATCATAAACAAACTAATAGCTATGGATACACTAAGTTAATGGTAGTAAATTGGAATTAAAAAATAAAATAAAAACAAACGTTACAATCCATATTTAGTACATTAGAATTATCATCAAGAAATCAAATGTCAATTAGTAACCGTTACTTGGAAAACAAAGAGCTTGATAGAAGGAGTAAAAAATTAATTAAAGATGATCTTACGAATTTCAATAATATCAATTCTTACATTCACTTAATTAAATCATATAATTAAATACAATCACACAAAATATAAATTTAAAACTAATCGAACTCTAATATGGAAAACCATATTTCTTATCAAAACTAAAAAGAAGATATTCTTCAATAATAATAGAAATATATAAGAAATAAAGATGGAAATTTTCAAAATCTCAATTTTGACATTTCATTTAACATTATTTAGGCAACATTAAGACAAGATATACGAATTTTAGTTTTTAACTTCCATAGAATCAAATGTTTCCCACATTATTTCAACCTTATGGAAAATAGGGTTTACATGTAGCATGCAAAATGTGTATAATTGACTTAGAGATGTACAAAGTAGTCAACCAACTATGGTAGAATTAAGGTTTCAAAATTTAAATAAAACAATTCTACAATAATAAAAAATTATTTTGCGATGAACGTGATTATGAAATGCATTTCTCCTCATTAAATTAGTTCAAATTACAAAATAATGATAACAATGAGACCTCCCTTACAAAAATAATCACACGCAACGCGCAGTTTTACGACTAGTAAAATATAATAACTCTGTCTTTCCAATGTCTTCGGCATCACAATGATTGCCAAGCGTAATTAGGAGGTTGGATGGCTGCTTGCAGCAAACTATGAGATTAGGCAGTGCAGTAAAGTGTATGGACCTACTAGGCGTGGCTCTTACATCCCACTTTTGGTTATTTATTTTTTTGCTTTCAATTGATACCCATTAAAGGAGATTACAGCGACACAGTTTAACCTCAATAATAATGTAAACTTTGCTATCAAAGTATAGCATTTGCAATACATATGCACATCAGGATTCAAGACCCCTTAGCAAGAAAAAATTAACACACAAAAATAATGACAAATTCATCTTATATGTATTGACCTTAAACACTTTTCTGGTACTAAGCATAACATCTGACTCTGACTCTGACTCATCAGGATTCAGCTCAAGAGTGACAGAAATATTCTTCTTGCGACCACCACGCAGCATCTCCATTGTCACCTGAGTGCTAAAATAATTAAATATACGCTTCTAGAAGCTAATTAAATCAACTACAGCTCTATAAATTTTTAACTAAGCATCTTTATATATTTTCAGGCTATTAATCAAAAAGTTCCTCAGCCACAGTAAAATGGAATAAGCTCATATATTGCATGATAAGAACATAATAGAAAACCAAACAATTATTTTAGCATGCTTTAAAATTTTCTATCATGCCTTGTAGAGTGGTGTTGCATGTGCAAGAACAATTTAACTTTTTGTTGACTTCTTCTAATGTAACCATATAAGCTTTTAAAACTCATATTTTCCCACATCATTATACTTATATATTTTTTAATTTGGTTTTCAGAGTTACAAATAATCCTAAACTATGTTAGGATAACTAACCGTGACGCCCAATACTAAATAACTATTGATAAGTGTCCATTTAAACTAAATAGAACTCAGTCCTCTTGGATAAAGCAATTAAGTAATTAACACAAACAAATTTGACTTATTTAGGTTTGATCTTCAATAAAAAGAATCCTTATTAAATTAGGTATGCTCTTTTCTACAAATTTTATGATTATTTTTTAATTTATTAATACTTATTAAAAATGTTAATATATAAAGTCTTTGATTCTATCAAACATTGTCATCAGAGAAAGTTTCCCATTTTGAAATAGCCATCTCTGTCTCTGCTCCTCGCACCATC
The DNA here is from genome assembly GCA_023736055.1 of Quercus glauca. NCBI lineage: Eukaryota > Viridiplantae > Streptophyta > Magnoliopsida > Fagales > Fagaceae > Quercus > Quercus glauca. The sequence goes on from CM043316.1 coordinate 27,245,415, forward strand.
CCCCACCCAACACACACACAGCGTATAAGAACATCAAAGAAATGAAAACATAACCATACCTTATCACCCTCTTTACATAGGTCAAGAATTTTAAACAAATCATTGCTGTTGGTGACCTTTTTACCATTCACAAATGTTATGATGTCACCCAGAATGCTGGCATGACGATCGGTTTTTCGTAGGCCTTGCAGCATAGAGATTGATCAACAGTCACTGAATGGAAGCAGAAAACCATCAAACTTAAAGAAGCTGAAGTCAGCAAAAGAAGGATGATCAAAACGAAGCATCTTGCCTAATAACCAGGAAACTAATTTCAATGATATTCATAACTCTTGAAGAAAAATGAGCATGACACTTTCCAGGCTAGAAATTCATTTCAAGAAAGCGTACTTACTGCTTTAGCAGCTGGCCCATCCACGGCAACATCTATTACAAACAACCAATCTGATTCATCCAGCAACAGAACAGATGACAACGTAATTCCTGAATATGGATTTAAGACCTTTCCATCTCTCACCAACTGGTCAATAATGCCACGTACCTAGATATGTAAGGAGGATAGTGATTTAATCACTTACCAAAACAAAGAGTATAGCAAACTAGGTTTCGCTTGGTTGGGAATATGGAAAAGTGGAAGGATAGAAAATAAGGAAAGAATAGAAAAGTGGGAGATGGCAAAGATTTTAGTTTTCCCTTATGTATGTTTGGTTGGGAGGATAGAAAAGTAGATGAATGGAAAAGTCATTTATTTGGTTGAGGAGAAAAGTGAGAATGAAGAATGTAGTTTACATAAATTTCCTATTATGCCCTTAATTATATAAAAAGTAATTTTTTTATTAGCATGTTACACATTTTTATTATTTTATAAAAATAAATAAAAGTGAGCATATCATTTTTTTATTATTATTATATTAAGTCATACCAATTTTCTTCCTATCTTAAGTTATGTTTTTATTTTTGATAAACTTCTTAAATTATGTTGGTTAAAAAAAAATAATAATAAAAAACTATCAAACTTCCTACCTATCTACCTACATCTTTTTAAATTATCAAATATCAAGCTTTCTAATATAATAAATAAATGAATAGCATTGTTTCTAACTTTTATAAATTAAAAAAAATTAAATTATATAAATAAATAAGTAAATAAAAGAAGAAGCAAAGTTGCTTCATCTTTAAGCCCATTAACTTCAAGTGAATGAGGACAATCACAACTCCCCAATATCTCATCCCCCTTTCCTTTCCATTCGCAACACATTACATACACACACACAGAGAGATATCCAAGAAGTAAAAATGGGGATGAAAATTCTCTAGTGCCCTCAAAGATGCCACCAAAGTCAGCATCAGCATTAGCTTTCCTCTGTTCCTCTCTTTCCACTAAGGATTATGGCCAAAATTGGGAATTAACACTGAATTTCAAATAATATAATTAGTAGGCACTGTTACAAAAGTATTTTTTTACTAACATCTCAAGTATAAGAGATTCTATTTTGGGCTATAAATCGAGTCTTTAAGGGTCGGTTTTCATGTTCTGATCAAGTCTGAGGTGGCAGTTTGTCCACCTGGAAATCGAGTCTTAGAAACTCGATTTATATATCGACGCTTAAATACTCGATTTGTTCTGTAAAAATGAAATTCTCGCAAGTGTTGGAGTACAAAACACAAACACATATCAACCACCATCAAATACAAGCACAGACTAGCCACTATCAAATACAACCCACAAATCCGAGCATTAATCCAACAACTTAGCATAAATCCAACCAAATCTGCCCCTAACAACCACCTAAAATCCAGATCAAAAAAATAAAAACCCCAAAACCCATCAGATCAGAGATAGAAAGAATCCAAGGAGAGAGAGCTCACCTCAACTCGCCGGGTTGATGCCTGGGTCGCGTGGCCTAGGTCGCGCGGCCTGGGTCGAGTTGCCTGGGTCGCACTGCCTGGGTCACGCGACTTGGGTCTGGCACGGTGGTGGGTGGTGGCGTGGTCTGGCTGGATCGGGCTACTATAGGTTCTTTGGTTTCTGGATTGATGAGAAGGTGAGGTGAATGGTTTGTAGTGTAAAGAGGCTGAATATGTAGGGTAGGCTTATAAATCGAGTCTTAGAGACTCGATTTCTAGGTGGTCACCACATGGAAAAGAATGCCACATCAGACATGATCAGTCCATGAAAATCGAGTCTCAAAGACTCGATTTATAGCCCAAAATCGAGTCTCTTAGACTCGAGATGTTAGTAAAAAATATAGTTTGAAAACAGTGCCTACTAATTATATTGTTTGAAAATCAATGTTAATTCCCAATTTTGGCCAAGGATGGCCTATTGGTAGATCTTTTTTGTTTTTGTTTTAATATAAAAAATTCCGAACTCTTTAACTTCTACTTCTTTTTATTACAAACCTTTTTTTCCCATCCTTTTGATGTAATTACTGTGTTCTTATTTTTCTGAATGGAACTAATTTTTCAAACATTGTCAAAATAAGACGTTGTAATAGTAAGCAAGGGACAAAATAGTGATTCTCAGTTCCTTCCAATTTTTCTCCCGTTTTATCTCCAATTTGGAGAGATCAAGTTTTGGTGTGCCCGGTGGAAAGTACACGGGACCACCCATTTTCCACTCCCAACCAAACAAGAGAAAACTAACAAAGTTTTCTCTCCAACTTTTGTCTCTCTCCCCCCCCCCCCCTGGGCAGTTTCCATCCCCTCTGTTTTCACCAAACCAAACACAGTGAAAATGAAATTGATTTCCACCCATATATCTTTAGCCCACAAACACACACACAAAAAAAAAGAAGAGCCTAATTAAGATCCATTTGGTTGGAGTGGTGAAAAAATGAGAAGATAGAAAATGGAAAAGTAGGGGGACAGAATAGATTTTAGTTTTCTCTTGTGGTGTTTGATTTGGGTGGTGAAAAAAAATGGAAGGATTGAAAACTCTCTCCCCACTTTTCTCTCCCTCATTTTGCATCACCCCACTTTTCACCCTAACCAAATGCACTCTCAGTCTAAAGCATAAAGTTTAAAAAGTTGTGTCTCAATTAAATCTACATGATGCCATACCTAAGTTCTCCTATCAAGAATAAAAAAAGTAAAGTCTACATAATAACTCACAGAATGAATAGAAATTGAATGTCCAACACCACAGAATGCACCAGATGGAGTATCAATAGTCATGTTTATCCCAATCAGACTTTCATATCTATCAAAGAGAGGTCCTCCACTATTACCAGGATTTATGGCAGCATCTATCTGTATAACATCCCGAATAGGTCGACCATTAGGCAAAGTGATCATTCTGTTGAGTGCGCTACAGAAAAGAACAGAAAGATCACATAGTAAACACATTTTTTTTTGTATAAATGTCAAGAAATGCTTATTCCTTGAGAAATAACAAGAAAAGGCCACACTTATATTGAGAATATCAGTAGGAAATATGAACACAGGACCAATATGAACGGTTATCTCTCTCTCACACACACACACACAAAAAGATATTTGAAATTATTCATGCACATTTTTGTTTCTCCATTAGACTGTAAATAAATAAAAATATTATAAAATATATGTTGTTTCCAAAATACTAAAAGGTTTCACAAAATGTGGAACAACCAAAAAATCACAGCCGATCCTACTAGCATTATGGCAACTTTTCCTATATTAAACAAGGTCCATGCACAAAATTTAGAACACTTCAGAAAAGAGTCAAAACCCTATTATTTATCCCAAATACTAGCATTGAGAAACTAAACTTTAATGAGCTTTGTACCTGATACCACCAATTGTAAGAGTATGGTCAAGTCCAAACTGTAAAAAAGACCATTAATACATAAGTTAAAATATTTAATTGATAGAAATCAAGAATTAGTAATATTAGTAAATGATGATTGAAGTCTTGATTTGGCAATCATTGACAACATGCAGAGTTGGAGGCAACCACAGGTAACCAACTCAGATGAATACTAAACGCACCAAGCCACAAACCATTTGGAAGCCTCTCCAATATATATATTTGATAGTTAATAAGAATTTTATTAAAAGAGTAGTTCATGCAAAAAAAGGGAGGGGGGGGGGGGGGGGCATGAAGTAGCCAAGTGAATAACAAAACAACAAGATGTGAATAACAAAACAACAAGAAATTATGTGCATGAAAAAAATAATCTATAAAAGTCAGAATGCAATCACCAGATGTGAGTCCCCAAACTTCAAACCAATCAAACAAAGTGCCTACAAAATAGGCTAGCTCTACAAATACTCCTCAAATTATTACCAGTGAGAATCTTCACCCAAGCCGCCTTCCAAACAAAAAATAAATAAAAAAATGGAAACTTGCTCGGGGCTTTCACACCCCAAATACCTTTCCACAGGAAAGTGTTAGAAGAAGGTCCCCTCAAAGTATTATAAAAAGAACGAATGTCAAAAATCTCCATTCTTCTTCAACCTCCACCTCACTGAACCTCTACCCTCATACAAAGGAATATAAGACTCTAGGAGATAAAGAAAATCCGCCACCAACTACAACTTCCAATCAATAAAATCTCGATGAAACCGCACATTCCAAATTCAACTCTCCCCCACACTCTATCTCACTTATAATGATTCCACTAAAGCCTTCGTATTTGTAGAAATCTCATACAAAAACAGGAAAGCCACTTTAAGAGGCTTGTCACCACATCAACAATCATGCCAAAACCCAACTCTATTCCCCTACCAACCTCAAACCGAATGTGCTGGTTGAAAATCTCCTAACCCATCCAAATACCCCTCCAAATGCAACATAGAACCCTCACTCAAATTTGAATTCCAACCCCCAATTCTTTCCCAAATTTCAAGGCCATCACATGCCTTCTTAGTTGTGTGTCCTCCACTCCAGACCACCACAACCATTTCCCTAGTAAGGCTTTATTGAAAGTGGTAAGCTTCCTTAATCCTTATCCCCAACCCACCATTAGCAATGGGAAGTGGTAGTGTTGGTTCTGGTCCTATAAGTACTGATGTCGTTTTGGGGCGATATACCATGATCCTACTTAGTTTTGTCTTTAGGAGATGAGAGCATAAGGCCGTCTATCTTTTGTCACCAACTAAACAAATATTTAGCCTACCCTTACATTCATGGACGGGGCTAGATATTGACTAGGAGGGCAATGCCACCCCCACCCCCCCCCCCCTCCCCCCCATATTTTTTTTAAAAAAAATATTAGTATATTAATAGGTACTAATTTTAGCAATTTTGTTCAATAAAATTACACTTTGCCCCCCCTTAACAATGCCATCAATTTTTTTAAGAGTAATGTTATTACCACAAACTTTTTTACAACATTTTTACAAACTATTGACATTGAAAATTCTTATTAGTTTGCACACTTGCGTCACTTTATACTTGCCAATAACCACTTTCCACATTAGTAATTTGTAAAAATTTTGTAGTTTTACCATTTTCCACCTTTTAAAGGCCATAAAAAATTAATAGATTAAATCTAAAACAAAATATACAAGCCCAAAAAAATTATTCCAACAACAAAATTTACCAATAATAAAGCTAAAAAAAATTAAGTCCAATCAACAGTAGCGGCTCCAGAAATTTTTTTTAGGGGTGTCAATAGTGTCTTGAGCTAGGATTTTGTTGTGGGGAGTAAAAAATAAAATAATTATTATTATTATTTTTTTTTTTGTATATACAATTGTCATATTACATGCAATAATCTAACATAGTATTCTAAATAGTATACAATACAACTATATTGTAAAATAGTCTAAAAAAATTATTAATAGTTTAAAAATCGGTAAGAAAACAACGATAGAATGCATATAAATAAATATAAATAAATAAATAATCATAATATATGTCAAATTAATAATAATTTATTATAATCATATGTAATATCAATTAAATAAAAATATATGATAAAGAAGAATAGTAACACACCAAAGAGTAGGCCTGAGAGTAAACGTTAAACTAAGCAAAATAAATAGTAACTTATATAAGATTTTGCTTTTAAAGTGTATGGATTTTTAACCACACATGTGGTCATTCTCTTGGAATTGGAGCACGCACTAAAAGACTTTTTGGACTCAAAAAACTATAGAACACTTATCAAACTACTTGATTAGATAGAAAGAAAATACAGAAAGGAGAAATAGAGAATGAGAAAAAAATCATAGATGTAAATACAAATCAGTTGGTTGTACAAGTGGTGTAATCTTGTTGTTGATAAAGAAGAAAAGTGCAGGAAAAAAACAGTTTTATTCTACCCTCAACAGTAAAGTAAGCCAGAGCCAAGAGAGAAGGTTTATTTATTTTTTAACAAATGAGCAATTTTAAGAGTAGTGCTATTGACAAAACATTTACACAATAAAATCTAGATGGCAAGTTGTTAAAAGTACTTAAAAAAATGATGTCAAATATGAGTTTAGATAAAAAGTCAATTACAACTTGTCACTTAACCTTTATTGTAAAAATATTGTGAAAATAACACTAACATGATCACATTTCAAGTTTATTTCAATTGGGTTTAAACAAAATTTAGCGTTAGAGTGTTCAAAATTTTATTTTAAGGGTCAAAACAAAAAACAAAAAAAAAATTTAAAAATTTTATATATAATTTTTTTTTGGGGCAAAGCCAGGGGGTTCATTTGAACCCCCTGGGCTGGCTGTAGAGCCGCCCCTGCCAATCAACCTATTTTACCCAAAACAAACAACTTGGCACTTTTAAAAGTTTTAAACAAAAATCTTTAGTAGTAAAACAGTAAAGGAAAAGGCCGGAGCCGCCACACACAAGGAGCAGCAGAGCCACCCCCCCTAATTCCAAGTCCTAGCTCCATCCTTACTTACGTTAACCATAGTCACCATCATTTGAGCCATGAAGGAACTTTTGCTTTCTTATTGAACTCCACTAAATATGGGATATCAATTTTTGCAATTCAACAAAACATTTTTGTTTATGGGTGTTCTCTTGGGGGTTCAAGTTTTGACCTATTGTTGCATTTAGAAACCACTATTGTCTCTCTTTTCTTCCAAAAAAACAAAAGAAGAAAAAAAGAAAAAGGTTAATTACACCTGTGATTAGGCTCGACTTGCCTAGCTGTGATTCAAAAGTTGCTACTTTGCCCACCTAAAGTAAGCTATTTTAGGCTGTCATAACACACCTCTGCCTTTTCTGTTAAAAAACATATTTTAATTTAAAAATACAAAATAAAACGAATCAATAAGCTAGGGTTCGAGGAAAAATTGGGGAGACCATTTTCATGTCGACAAATTCATTTACCTTCATTTTGAAGAAAATGTGAATTCGTGTCTTGATCAGCTTCCATATGATTGATTTTTTCAATGATAGAAGTTGATGGCACAACATTGATTTCAATAGGAACCTTTGTGATTTGCTTCACTAGTTGTTCATCACCGTCATCTTGGGCCTTGCCATTTGGAAATGGGTATAGATGATGAAAGAGATGGGATTCAAATAGGAGGTTTCGGCCTCTTCAATATTGGGTGTTGAAGTATTTAATCAAAGAAGGTGGCTTTCATGGAGTTTACTGTGAAATTTCAATCACTAATAAGAGCAAGGCCGCCACTTTGGTGCCCTCTTGCTCTTGGAGTGAAGATTGAACCCACAAATAAGGGGTTTATACCCCATGACATGGTTTGACTGCTTGACTAATGGGATTTACTGGATTTTTGTTGTTCGTTGGATAGAAAAAGAACAAAGCATTGAATGAAAAGGTCGTACTTTTACAAAATGAACACAGCATTTTTATGTTGCAAAATTCTAGCTCGAGCTCATTGGATTTGAGTTGTGGAGGCGGATTTGCTTCGAATTAGTCTGATTCTTTGTATGCCTCTAATAAATCAAGGTCTTTCGCCAATAATAAAGCCTATTCATACCAGTCTCTTTGAATTTGGTGAAAGTTTAAGCTCATCTTATTACAATTCATGTTCAACTCAGAATAATAAGCCAAAGCATGAGAACGGTTTCGTTAAGACCAAGTCCGAGGCCTTGAAAATCTATGGAGATTTGAACAAAGTGATGTAGCCAATATCACCAGGTGGCAAGCTTGAAACTTTTCTTCCAATCCTAGATTTTTGATCCATTTTATGTTATGTTTTTGTGTTAAAATCTGTTTTTTTGACGGAAGAGATGTGTTACAGCTGACTAACGAATCTAAACTCAGATGGACAAAGTGTCAAATTTTAAACCACAAATAGACAACTTAAATTTAGACCAGTCCACGTGTGTAATGTGTAATTAACCCATTGCCCAGATCAAAAACAAAAGAAAATAATATATATATATATATATATATATATATATATATATATATATATATAAAAGGAAGGAAGAGAAAACATACATAATTAATCAATAAATCATTGGTGTCTTACACATCTTTCATGTATTTCCAGAGGGTTATATGGTTAAGTAAAGGTTATTTTGACTCGGGTTGGTTGGTAGTACTATGAGTAGGGTTTAGCTTGAATTTTCTGCATTTTAATTGATAAGGAGAGTAAGTGTAATTTCTACTTCACATACCAGATAAACAATACACTTCCAAGCAATAGTGAGTTGAAAAAAATATGTTTTGCAAGCAGCGTTAAAAACTCATACTCACGGGGCTTCCAATAGCAAAAACTGAATTACCAACACGTAGGTTCGCACAGAGACCAATGCTTATCTAGAAAGCGTCGACGTGGCTCCAAGGTAGCGTACTAGAGTCTGATGCGGCCCGACGCAACATCCAACGTCCGACGCGCCGATTCTCCCTTTTTTTTTTTTTATTCGCGCCGACTCGGCTTGATTCGCGCCGATTCGGGCCAATTCCGGCCGAAATAGCCACCGAAATAGGCTAATACGGCCAATTCCGGCCAAAACAGCCGCCGAAATGGGCAGTGGCTGCCATTTTTCTGCTTCATGTGGCCTTGTGAGAGGAAGAAAAAAAAAAGGAGGGAGAAGTAGATGAGAAGACACAAAAAAATGGATGGAAGAAGACTAAGGTATGTAACAAAAGAATATAAATTAAGTAGGTGAGAAAGTCAATTATTTCATGTGGGTGGGCTTGGGAATTGGAAAATGAGTAAAGGAACTTTCTTGAAATGTGGTTTTTTGTTTACAATTACCAGAAATATTGATTTTATTAAAAACAAATTATAAATAATTGTTTTTTAATAATAAATTCTACCCTTTATTTGAATTTTTTTATATAAAAAATACTACATTCACTATATAAAAATATTTTTAATAATTTTTTAATCGCCGCACCTTGCCCACCCACACCCTACTTTTTCAAAAATTGCCGAGTCCCGCACCCGCACCCAAATCCGAATCCGGAAACGCACCCGTGCTTCATAGATGCTTATAGGCTTCACTTTGCCTTCAAGTTCTTCCACATGCAACACAGCAACATCCTTATTTTTGCAAAACCCAACGACTTTTGCATCATAAGCTGTGCCGTCAAAAATAGTGACCCTGTTCATAAATAGCACCACGAACAATAAGGAAATATATGTTGCACACCGAGCTTTCTCCACCCTCCACAGCTTTGGTGATCGCACAAAAAAGAATCCCATTTTTACAACAATAACATAATGAACAAAAGACCAAAAAAAGAGAGAGAATTGATAATCAAGGAAATGAAAAGAAAAAAAAGAACGAACCTAAAATCAGAAGCATTCTAAATGACATGACAATTGGTAACAATGTGACCCATATTGTCCCACATGAATCCAGATCCACTGCTACACAAGGCTTCCAATAGCAAAAACTCATACTCATACTCACAAGGCTTCCAATAACAACAACTGGTTGACTTCCGCATGCAACACAGCAACAACCTTATTTTTGCAGAACCCAACGACTTTTGCATCATAAGCTGTGCTGTCAAAAGTAGTGACCCTGTTCATAAATAGCACCACAAACAATAAGGAAATATATGTTGCACACCGAGCTTTCTCCACCCTCCACAGCTTTGGTGATCGCACAAAAAAGAATCCCATTTTTACAACAATAACATAATGAATAAAAGACCAAAAAAAGAGAGAGAATTGATAAACAAGGAAATGAAAAGGAAAAAATGAACGAACCTAAAATCAGAAGCATTCTGAATGACATGGCAATTGGTAACAATGTGACCCATATGGTCCCACATGAATCCAGATCCATTCATCTTCGAACTGTTAAAAACCACAATGGCATCATATAGCAAACACACAATTTAAAAACAAAAACCGAACATAATAAGCAGAATGCGATAAAAGAGAAGAGAATAGTGTAGTGGACCTGGAGATTCCAACAACAGAGGCACAGTTCTCACCATAAACCCGAACACCAGGCTCATCCTCCTCCAGATGCATGGGGCGCCCGTGATCCTCCTCTGGATGCATGGTGGGCCTGAGAAGCGCAGGCCGATCCTCCTCTGGATGCATGATGTGCCTACGATCCTCCTCTGGATGCATGATGGGCCTGTGAAGCGCAGGCTGATGCTCCAAGTGTATTACTTTTCCATTGAGGATTTCAAGGATCTTCATTATATCTCTCTCTCTCTCTTTGAAACACCAGAATCATAATCAGGACTTGTGTTTTTCATTCCCGTATACTACATCATCCAGTATATAATAATAATACTATAATACTAGTAAGTAAATAGATGTCAATCATTATTTTGCATTGCTTTTTGCTGAAAGCTTTTTACTAATGAAGAAGCTGGTGCCAAACAAAGAACGCAAGTAATGAACTTCCTTCCCGGAATCAAATATCTTCATCTGCTCATCTGGACTAGAGGCAGAAATTTGGATTGTTTATTGGCTTTATCTCCTTGGTTTCTGTTTTTGACGGAATTGATATAGGATTTAGCTTTGTTCAATGCATTTAAGGGTTTTCTTTAAGAACTCCTTAAGATTGCAATTTAGGAAATTCACCTATCTGGGTTCTTTTCTTAGTTGCAGGATATAATTTCATTGTTACTTTGTTACTAGGGGCCAGAGGGGGGGCGAGAGGGGGCACCTGCCCCCTCTGACTTCACCTAAAATGTCCATTATACATGCTTATGTAAAGTTGATTTAGCTCCTGACAGAATAGAAAAACAAAGAAACAGTTTCCATAAACCAACAGTACATTATATGAAATAAATAATAAAATAACAAATCTTCCAATTGAGAAAGCCTAAAGACACAACAAAATCTAACAATATTTTTACAATACTCTTATTTTTAGTTGAAATGAATTTCAGCATAATTTATTTTATTTTATTTTGACCAATGATGTACTAACACCTTAATTTATTATAAAAATATTGTGAGATTTTGTAGTGTCACTAAAACAATTCCTCCCACTTTAAACAATCTGACACAAAATAAATGCCACCTGTGGGGTCATAAAGCCCAATGATATGCGTCCACTCTTTGTACTGGGCCTGAAGCCCATGACGAGGCCCATAGTCGCATATGAGGAAGACAATGGTGACCATAGCGGCCCAAGAAACCATGCCGAGGACAACTCTATCCTCGGCTATCCAAGGCCGAGGATGAGGTAATGAGACTTATCGACAAAGATAATCTTCCAAAGTACCCTAGGGAAAAACATAAGTACAACAAGCAAACATCCTGGAGCATGGCGGTAGAGCAATTCCAGGGAAAGCTGCAGCCTCCACATTAACTGCTCCACAACTACCACTATGGCCGCATTAATATAGAAGTGATACCTAAACTTCTCTGACTCACAGCTACTACCTAGGAGCTCTGATAGGAAGTTGACGTGACAAAAATAATCAACAGCAGATCTGACCCGCACGTGTATGGTGGATATAGAGGAGGAAACTAGTATATAAGGAAGAAGGAGCCCTGAGAAAGAGGAGGGGATTCCACCATAGAAAACACTGTAGCAAGCTGAACTGACTCTGTAACCACTGTTACTATCACTAAAGAAATAACAAGTTCAAGCTCCTCGGACTAGTTCTGAGGACGGGATAGCTTGCTCGAATCTGTTTTTGATTCATCCATTCATCATTTAAAACATCCTTCAACTATTGTTACACTCTTGAAACTCAGTTCTTCTACCCATTCTCTACAAATTTGTTGTGTTGGGCTTGTTAGGCTTGAATTCATTCATCCTTTAGGAATAGTATTCAAATCCGGGCCCCACACCACTAAACAAAACTTGTTAAAGCTGTTTACACTTTTGACCAATCATAACTCTTTTTATCTTTTTTTTTTTTTCACTTATCTAATAATAATGTCTTGTACAATACTAAAACATTAAAATGTCCATTACTTTTTTATAATTCATCTCTTCCATTTTCATAGTTTCAAAATTTGAGTCTACCAAAAATCCAAAATTTTAAATAATTAAAAGAATAGAGAAAAGTTGAAATTTATTTTCTCAATTTATTTTGAGGAATCAAATTAGATTTCTAAACTTTATGTATATAGATTAATCTCTTACTTTGATGATTGATTGTCAATTAATACCTATGAATTAGATGTTTTACAATTGTTTATTCATTTTACAATTGTTTAATTTTAATAAGCTTTGTATGACAATTATTGTTTGTTTATAATTTTATTATTAATATCAATTAATAATTTTAGGTTATTTTTTTATTATTGTCTTTTGATCTTGCACCCCCAAACTAAAATCCTAGCTCCGCTACTGTTTGTTACCCTTCGTAAATTTGCAATTCAGTTTAGAGAGGTTGTGGAGGAAGTAAATAAAATGAGATTCAATCCTTCCACGATGAAGTTTGTTTGCCTATATGCCTTTTGTGATTAATTTTAGCACATTCCCATTTTTTTTATTTATAGAAAAAAAATAAAACAAAACAAAATGAGATTAAGAAATTTAAGAAAGATTATCTTAACATCAAGCGGGAGAAAATTTTAACCGATAACATTAGCCAAATTTAAATTGCTTCTACTTCTACCATTTATTATGATTACTAAACCATTTAAAGTTTATAAATGAGTAAAAGAGCTAGGTTATAACTTATAAGTTTATAAAGGATAAAAGAATACAAATATTCATCTGAATTAATAATATTATTTGAATAAAATTATTTTATTTCTATCATCGACCGTTGTGGCTTAACCACCTTAGTAGGTAGAATATATGATCAAAGAAGAAAACTTTCATAAATTTTTTTTTTTTTTTTTTTGATAGGAAAAAACTTTCATAATTAGATATTTAGTGGACACATAAAAATCATTAAAATTTTATAAATTATAACTCAGAAAAAGTAAAAACACACCAGAGTAGTAATTAATTAAATGCAAACCCAATTCTCAAATAAATAAATAAATACGTACCCATCACTGTAAAGAGATCCAGGAAAATTCACTGCTTTAGTCAATGCTGCCCTCCACCTCTGAACCATCTCCATATCATCTAATTCTACTTCATGTGTAGCAAGGTCTCTCTCAAACTTTCCCTTTATTTCTAATGGGTTTACTTCAAAAAAAACCAGTAATACCAATTGACCTTTCTTCTCACACTCAAAGATCTTGACGAGTTTAGTCAAGCACCAGGTAGAAGATGCATAGTTTTTAGAAATTACGATAATAGAAACCATCGACGATTCAATGACTTTGAGAAGTTCCGCTGAAATATTTTCTTCTCGTGGAAGAAGGTCATTATCCACGAAGGTGTAAAAACCCATGTCACACAAAGCCTTATATAAATGGCTAATAAAACCATGACGGGTATCTTCACCTCGAAAACTCAAGAAAACATCATACGTCCATTGGCGAGTGGAAGAAGAAGAAGAGGTTCTCTCATTGGTCAGGATAGCCATCGGGATGATATGTTAACCAAAGATCAAGAAGATCTAAAAAAAAAAGGATCGGAAGGTAAAAAAGTAAGAAGATCTAAAAAACAGGAGCGGTAGGTAAGAAAGATGATCAAAGATGTGATGAAATGGGAATCATAAAAGATGAGTGAAGATCTGGAATTTGCATGGAGGTTGAGAGCAGTAGATTGAAAAGTTTTGCATTTGATTGGGAAATTGATGAAAAATTGATGATTTTCACCAATCAGAGAGAGATGAAATGTAGCTAGAAATTTGGGAAATTTGGAATTGATAGAGAAAAATATTGGGGACAAAGGACAATATATAAAAAGAAATCCTCCTTCCACGAAATTTCGGCAATATAATCCTTGTGGTCCCCACAACCAGCTACAATGGTCAGTGACTCAGGCTGCATTTGGTTCAATGTAAAATGTTTTCCAAGTGTAAAATATTTTCAAGAAAACAAAATATTTTAAGGTGTTTGGTGACATTTTAAAAAATACTTTGAAAAATATTTTTTAGTGTTTGGTTGTGTTCTTGAAAATACTATTGAAAACACATTTTCTACTTGATGCTCACATTTTCTCAGCTTCTAAACAAATATATAATATCAAACCAAACCAAAAAATTCATCAAATCCAGTCAAATTGAGAGAAGAAGGAAGAGAGAGAGGCGACTGGGTTCGATCAAGAGGCGGCGAAGGCAAGATCACGCAGCAGAGGCAACTGGGTCACTCGTTGACTGGGTCTCGATGGGTCACTCATCGACAAGGGTCACGATGGGTTCGATCTAGAGGCGGCGGAGACAAGATCGGTGACATGGGTTTGATGGCGGCGAGATTGGCGGGTGGGTCTGAAGGAGGCGACGGGAACAAGATCGATGGGTGGGTCTAATATCGGCGAAGGTTGGTTGTCTTCTTCACTTTCCCTTCTAGCTCTCTCTCTGTCTTCGGGTGTGTGCTTGAGCTGGGTTGTCTTCCTTCACTTTTCCGAAAATGCTTTGAAGGTAAAATCAAAGCGTAAAATCATTTACGCTCAAAGTGGCTTAATTTTCGGTCAAAGCGTAAATGATTTTCTGTTGACTGTATTTTCCGTAGCTGCCAAACACACACAAGGGTGTAAAATGTTTTCCTGAAAGTGTTTTCAAGCAAAACAAACGCAGCCTCAGTGCACATTCTTGGGCGTAAATGCATTTTTAGTCCCAACATTTTGGCTTTTTTTTATTTTAGTCCCTACATTTTAATTTTATCACTTTTAGTCCCTAAACGTTATTTTCGTCATTTCCGTCAGTCAACCGACACAAATATCTGAGATGGCATGCTAAACGCTAACGTG
The DNA here is from genome assembly GCA_023736055.1 of Quercus glauca. Taxonomy (NCBI): domain Eukaryota; kingdom Viridiplantae; phylum Streptophyta; class Magnoliopsida; order Fagales; family Fagaceae; genus Quercus; species Quercus glauca. The sequence continues at coordinate 27,260,519 of CM043316.1, forward strand.
GCAAAATGATAATAATAATAAATACCATGTCAGCATCTAATTTTAAAAAAATATATTAATTTTAACAAAATTTAAAAATATAATAACAAAATTTAAGACATAAATATACATCAGATTTGAATAAAAATATACAAGACGATGAACCCAGATCACAGGAACACAAGAACACGAACCCAGATCATTAGAACACAAACCCAGATAGCAAGAACAGTACTCAAAGAATTTCTATTCCAAAATTTGTATACATTCTTCCACCAAAAATCAATTGTAAATTAAATAAAAAATGGGTGTTGTGTTCTTCCACAAAAATCAAAACCTAAACCATCAAACCCAAGGACCACCACTACAATCCGCCACACTAACCCATATCCACCAGCACCAAACCCGAATGACCTCCAGCACCTCCACTACCTAATCTATCACCACCAAATCCTATAATCAAATTTCAACCACAACTCAAACATATTTTGAACCATTGAACAACCCAAACCCCCACACCATCACGGATCAAAGAAAGAGGCACCGAATGGGTGAGTCCAAGAAAAAAAGAGATAGAGGGAGAGATCAAAGAGGCTACCTTGATGGTGGCTGGTGGCGGTGAATGGTGAATGGTGAATGGTGAGGAAGGAAACCACAGCCACCACCATAGATCTGAGTTTCACAGCACACACAAGGGGGAGATGCCATGTTGCCCATCATTTTCTCCGATCCATGCTGCCCACCAAGCACCAAAGCCTCCATGATCAAAACCCAGAAGAGGGATAAGCAGATCTACTCGCCATTGGTTCCGACGCCGATCGAGATGTACTCGCCGACTTTCTACACTGCCTGTACCGCCGGCAGTATTCTCCGCTGTGGTCTCATTCACATGGCCATCACTCCTCTCGATCTCGTCAAGTGCAATATACAGGTCTGGTTCTTCTAGATCCCTCGCTCTCTTCCGTTTTCAGCTTCTTTTTCTTCAATTTGATTCAACTTTACATTTCTTTACTCGGATTAGATCTGTGTGTATCAATATTTATCTATGTGTGTTTACATTGAGCTAGTCTTCGTGTTAAAGCTTTTCTCCGTAGGTCTTCGGCCATAGGTCTTCAGCTATAAGATGGATCGGCCATGAGAGGAGAGAGAGCTCAGGTATGAGCCATATGAGAAGAGAGAGTTTGAGATAAGAGAATAGTGTGTGGCCGTGTAGTTTGAATTTGAGATGAAAAAAAAGAAAAAGTGTGTGGCCGATTTAAGAATAGTGTTTCAGGTTTGGTCTTATGTTAATTTTTTGGGTTTTAAAATTTTTGGTTTGGTGTTCTTGATCAAGAAACTTTTAGATCTTAATTCATGTGAATTTTGGTTTTTAATTTTTTTTTTTTTTTATGTAGTTAAAATTTATAAATTAATTTTTAAAAGCACCTCAAGTTTAAAAGACTCGATTTACCCCTTATAACTCGAGCCTCAAAGGCCCGGTTTCTATGTTTTGATTTGGTTTTTTTCCACGTGGTATCCACCAGGAACTCGAGTCATAGAGGCTTGAGTTTCATCTCGACCCTTTGAGCGTCGATTTCCTTGTTCTGAGAATGATGTGGTCTATCCACGTGGAATCCACCTGGATATCAACCCTTAAAGGCTTGATTTCATAAAGGGGAAATTCGTAAGTCTATCGCTCAGTCACAGGTGACCTCTCCACTCTCACGCACCTCCACTCTCACTCATCCTCTCCACTCTCACTCAGTCCACAAAGACACTCTCAATTCCTCACTCTCATTCTGTCAATTCCTCGTCCTCCACCAAATTCTTGTTTCCATAGACTCACCCTCACTGAAACCCACGCTAGGTAATTCATTTTCTTAAATGCTTTTTTTGTTTTGTGGGTTTTTTTTTTTTTTTTTGTGCTTTTTTCTGTTCGTGGTTTGAACTGTTGATATCATGCAAATCAAAAGGGAATGCATTTCAAATTTCTATCTTGTTCTGTGACATGCATTGTTCTGGGAAAAGGCCTAAACCCAATGGTTTTTTGGATGTGCCTGGTGAAAAGGCTTAAACCCATTGTTCTGCAGTGATTGTTATTTTTTTTTTTTTTTCTCTCTTATTTACAAAATATGAAAATTTTAGTAAATGTATTTACTTAAATTGGTCGTTTTCTGTGAGAAACTAAGAAAAAGAAAGTAATTGTAGATTGAAGTCCGAACTGGGTCTTTATTAAATTAAATTGTTGATGATAGGCTTTGTTAAAGTTGATGATTTAGTGTTTAGTTGGATCCATATTAATGAAAAATTTTAAGAAATTTTGAAAGTTCGATGACTTTCTTCTTGCTAAATTTGATAATGTATTTTTGATATTGTGTTTATTAATGTAGTATTGCTGTAGTGTTATTTTTATTTTATTTTTAATTGGTATTGGTATTGGTATTAACTGATTTTTATGGGACTGATGTGGATGATATGACTCACGGGTCTTACAATGTTGGTGCGGAGAATTTTTAGGAATGAATGTTTAGTTCAAGGGTTCTAGTGTGGCACCAAGGGGCCTTACTAGCCAGGATTAGTATTAGCTTCACTAAGAATATGTGAGAAAATTTGTTATGCTTCATACTAAAAATAAGTATCAAGATGTAATGATCCTTATTGGGAAAAAAAAGTTGGGTCCAAAATCTATGCTTTTCAATTAAAGCCAAACAAAAGGTCAGGTGTTAATGGGATCCGAGTTGGTACAAAAAGGGAGAGAGAAGGCCTAACTTCAAATATTGCTTGAGATTTGGGAATATAAATTATTCGTTTCACTTGTTGTGTTCAGCTTTATATTCTATCAGTCATAACTAGTCATATAATTGATCGTTTTTCCATGATAAGTTGTAACTAATTAAAAAAGTAGTAAAACACAAAAAGTATGACCTTTTGACTTATATACAGTCCTAGAACGTATATACATTCCTAGAACACATGCTTTAGACATTAGACAAAGCAACAAACCCCACCTCCCTCTTCTTTTCTTTTCCTTTTTGGTCTTACCCCAAAAAATGAAATGTCCTATAACGCATGTGGCAACAACATTCCTTATGTACAGTACAAACCCCTACAATATTGGTCCAACACCTATATACTAAGACCCTACATTACATTACAATGCAAAATTCTCACACACCATCATATGCCACATGTCAAAAACCCAATTGCATCACCATCTTAATTAGGTCTTTGATGTTTGATTGATCCTCTTTCTTTTTTGCACTTTGCACTTTGCACTTTGCATTTGCTCACCAGCAAAAGGAAGCATGCACCAAATAGTCAAGATTGGACAAAAAATTTATAAAGATGGGCTTCAATTCAAGGTGATTGATCTTCTGGCCCCACTTTCCAAAAGAAAAAATTGATATTGTGGGGCCCAATGGTAAAGCCCTCGCATGTGAGAAATTATACCATCCTTATGGTGGACCAAGTCATTTGTCCACCATTCCAATAAAAAACCCCCACCTATTTAAAATTGCTGAATCAGTATTTAGTTTTTATTTAAAACTCCACAATTTTAAACAAGTAGGAGTCTTTTACTGAAATGGTAGACCACATCACTTGTCCACCATAAAAACCTTATAATTTCTCCTCGCATGCCTTCTGACGATAGATGAGAAATTGATTTCATCAGCCATTTAGGCCCAAGCCAAACAAACAGAAAAAATAGGAGACGTGGCCACTTCTATATATATTTAGATTCAACATTTCTTCATTCATAGTTTAAAGTTTTAAAGTCCATGATAGAGTTGCTTTTGCTCCTGATAGAGTACATGCCTTGGGAAATTGGTATTTTGTTCACTTTTCTAATGAAAAATCTTTTTATTTTTTCTAGTACTCTTGGAAGTTAGCCAGTTAGTCTATAGCTGCATTTGGAGTGAATCCAGTGCCAGATACTTGCCTATTTGAATTACTGAATATAGCTGCATTTGGAGTGAATCCAATGCCTTGGGATTTCCATCCACATTATTTGACATGGCAATGTCATTGTCAAGTGCTTATTGCTTATCAAGCATAATCTGTTGTGTTCCAAGGCCAAATGGAAAATAATTCTGAAGTAGTTGAAGAAGTTTGAATTTGAATAGAATTCTAATAAAATTATGCAGTAGATTAGGATGAGAATTTCTACAATAAATTAGGATTAGGATTAGGATTAATATTTGTATTTCAATTCAAATAGGAGTTGGGTCCTATGTTTTAGGAATTTGTGGTGATGAGGATTATCTCCTCACTAGTATTTATGTATGTAGGAATTATGAATGAAGTAAGCAGAAATTAAACCAAAAATTCTATTATCTCTCTCAAGTTCAGGAGGCTAGTCACCTTGAATTGACTAAGTTATCTTTTTAATTTTTCAGTTCACAACATTAGTCACCTCGAATTGACTAAGTTATCTTTTTAATTTTTCAGTTCACAACATTTGGTATCAGAGCATTTCGATCCATTTGAAATATCGTCGCATCTCAACAAGCAACCAAACTCACCCTTCTCAACACAGAAACCCACATCCAGCCAACACCAATATCAACACACACAAAATATTATTTTAAAACCCACCGTACATCAACCTATAGCCAACACCAATATCAACACACACAAAATATTATTTTAAAACCCACCGTACATCAACCTATAGCCATCCACTAAATACCAAAAAAAAAAAAAAAACCATCTTCCCCACCATAATCCAAAACTCAACTCACGGAATACCCATCAAGCCATTCATACAACTTTCCAGGTGCAGCAAGTAAAAAAAAAAAAAATCATCAAGCCATCATGTTTGCGACTCAAAGGAAATTTATGGAGATACCAAAATTCAAAGGCGGAGACCCTTTTTCATGGCTTTTTAAGGTCTACAAATTCTTCGCTTTTAACAACACACCATCACATGATATGGTTTCCATTGCCTCTTATTACATGGAAGGAGAGGCACATGATTGGTTTCAAACCTTAGAGGCTACGGGATTATGCACAGATTGGGTGGAGTTCATATGCGCCCTTCAAGATCGATTTCGAATACCAATCAATGAAGTATCAATGGAGGCTCCTACGGAAAAATCATTTGAAAATCTTGTCCAACCCGTTCAAGAATCAAATATTCAAGAACCAACAATGCAAGAAAGTAATATGTTGGAGGGTGCACTTTCTACAAAAATTGAATCTAAAGATCAAAGGTTCAATGAAGTGGAAAAGATTGATCAAAGGGATCTTTTCATGAATTCAAATGAGCCGATCTCAATCCCACACATTGAATTTGTCATTCCCGATGAGTTCAAGGGTACGAGAAGCAAGTTATTTTTGTTTCTAGTGCTCACAGAAATGGTTAAAGAATTGGTGCAAGTCTCCATGGTCATAATTTTCCTTCAACACTTCAAAATCCGAGGCCGAGTATTCTCCAATCAATGTGAGCAAAGGTTAATTTCTATGTTGCAGAATCTTGAGGACAAGATTCATCAGAAGGGGAAGGGAATGTTGTGTTCCAAGGCCAAATGGAAAATAATTCTGAAGTAGTTGAAGAAGTTTGAATTTGAATAGAATTCTAATAAAATTATGCAGTAGATTAGGATGAGAATTTCTACAATAAATTAGGATTAGGATTAGGATTAATATTTGTATTTCAATTCAAATAGGAGTTGGGTCCTATGTTTTAGGAATTTGTGGTGATGAGGATTATCTCCTCACTAGTATTTATGTATGTAGGAATTATGAATGAAGTAAGCAGAAATTAAACCAAAAATTCTATTATCTCTCTCAAGTTCAGGAGGCTAGTCACCTTGAATTGACTAAGTTATCTTTTTAATTTTTCAGTTCACAACATTAGTCACCTCGAATTGACTAAGTTATCTTTTTAATTTTTCAGTTCACAACATAATCGTACTTCCTAGTGACAACCATGTTAATCTACAAGATGTCTCCAAAATAAATAATATTTGATATTTGTTTGAGATGCATACTGGTGATTCATTGGTCCTATTGAATGTATCATTGATATTCATTTTTTTGGTCTAAGCAGTGCTTCTCTTAAGCTACCCGCAATTGCAGCACAAGGCCCTATTATGTGACATTTATTGTTGCAACATCCTCAGATACTTACTAATAGTATAACATGCAGTTCTTTAAATAATGCAACAGTATGCAAGACAAGCACTTGTACTACCTGTACTTGTATCATGGTTTTCTTAAAGGTGGTGTCATTTGCTTAACTCTTCTCTGACATTCTCTCCATCATAATGACCCTATGAAGTCCATATTCAACCGGCTAAGTTTGTGTGCCTAATATAAGAGCAACTGCACCAGTCTTTCTAAAAATTTCTATCTATTTTACAAAAAGAATCTACTTTTTCTATTTTACACCATTATTTTTACAAAATACTTACATCAGTTCATCTATTCTACCCTCTCTTTTATTTAAATAATCATTTTCTTTCTTTTTTATTATTATTTTCATTTAATGATTCTCTCCTTTCTCATCAAATCTGCTCTCTCTCTACGCCATTGTTGCTGCTTCTTTGCAGAATTTTCTTCTTCTTCCCTTCTACTTCTTCTATCAATAACGTGAAAATGTCCCAGGGAAAAAGAAAGAGCAAAGAAAAGACAAAAACCCATTCCCTTCTCTAATCTTTTCGACCCAAAATCTCTCCCACACACAGCTCTCAGTCAAAAATGGTGCGAGAACAACCGGCCACACCAGCAAATGGGTCCTTAATTCCCTTCTTCTTCTTCACTTCATCTTTTTCTTATTCATTTTCTTTTTCGGCCTCCGTCTTCTTTTTCTTTGCAATATGGGTTTTTGATGATCCTTTATGGATTTGAATATGGGTAATTTGATGAGCTTGGGTTTTAGATTTAGGATGAGTTTGACAAAGGAAGAGAGAAAATCAGTTGGGAGAGATGAAGATTGAGAGAGGTGAAGAGAGAAATATTAAAAAAATAAAATGCAAAACTACAATAATCGTGCATATTTGCACGGTTACTGTAGCAAATGTGCAAATATGCACACTTATAGAAATATTGATGTGAGCATTTTTGAGGAAAAATGTGTAAAATTGGTGTCTTTTTTGTATTATGCAAAGGTTTACATCCGCTAATGTGGATGCTCTAAGCTTTGATAAAGAGATGTGGAAACCAATCGTTACCATAAAGAACATGGATGCATAGTCTATATTTTGCAGTTTTTACTTGGCCAATTACTTGTCGCCATTTATTAAAGTGTAATTTCTATGATCTCAATTCCTATGCTTAAAGTTCTCCATTTTGATTTGGTATTGCATTACTAATAGTCGTAATGTACTTGCAGATTGAAAGATACCTCTGTTTGTTGAGACGTCACCCAGTGGGCACTCCAGACTACAAGGACATTACTGATGTTCTAAAGGCAGTGTATGAGATTGACCGTGTACAAGCTCATATCCCTGAGGCCCCAAATGAGGAGGTAGCTACTCTTGAGGCAACGGCTACTGAGAGGCCAAGCACGAGCACAACTCCTGCCGGACGTGGCTCTCGTCCACCTGTTGCTACCCCTCGGGTTGTCCCTACCCCTGATCTCTCTCCATCCACCCCACATCCTTCTCCTAGCCCCAACATCCCTTCACCCATCCTACATCCATCTCCTACCCCCCAACATCCCTCCACCCACCCCACGATCATTTTCTGAGCTTTCATGCTCAAGCAAGTGGGTAAGAAATCCCCAATTCGCATGATCAAAGGCTTTCTCTATGTCCAATTTACATAACAACCCTGGTTGACCAGACTTCAATCTACTGTCAAGACATTCATTAACAATAAGGATGGAATCAAGAATCTGCCTATTTAGAACAAAGGCATTCTGAGGTGCTGAAATGATATCTCCTAAAACCATATGAAGTCGAATTACTATGGAAAGGTATTTGGGGTGTGAAAGCCCTGGGTAAGTTTCCATTTTTTTTTATTTTTTGTTTGGACGGCGGCTTGGATGAAGATACTCACTGGTGATAATTTGAGGAGAAAGGACTACATTATTGTTGATTGGTGTTGCACGTGCTGATGTAGTGGAGAGACGATGAATCATCTTTTGATTCCTTGTGGGGCGCCTATCATTTATGGATGTTTGGAATTTAGTTTCGTTGTGTTTGATGTGGAGCATTCGAAGGGAGCAAAATAATTGCACGTTCGAGTATTTGGAGAGCTAGCCTATTTCGTAGGCACTTCGTTTGATTGGTTTGAAGTTTGGGGACTCACATCTGGTGATTGCATTCTGATGTTTATAGATTATTTTTTTCTTGTACAAAATTTCTTGTTGATTTGTTATTCACTTTGCTACTTCATGCCCCTTTTTTTTTTTGCATGAACTACTCTTTTAATAAAATTCTTATTAACCATCAAATATATATATATTGGAGAGGCTTCCAAATGGTTTGTGGCTTGGTGTGTTTAGTATTTATCAGAGTTGGTTACCTATGGTTGCCTCCAACTCTGCATGTTGTCAATGATTGCCAAATAAAAGACTTCAATCATCATTTACTAATATTACTAATTCTTGATTCCTATCAATTAAACTTATGTATTAATGGTCTATTTTACAGTTTGGACTTAACCAGATTTTTACATCTGATGTTATCAGGTACAACACTCATTAAAGTTTAGTTGCTCAATGCTAGTATTTGGGATAAATAATAGGGTTTTGACTCTTTTCTAAAGTGTTCTAAATTTTGTGCATGAACCTAGTTTAATATAGGAAAAGTTGCCATAATGCTAGTAGGATCGGCTGTGATTTTTTGGTTGTTCCACATTTCGTGAAACCTTTTAATATTTTGGAAACAACATATATTTTATTAAATTTTTATTTATTTACAGTCTAATGGGGAAACAAAAATGTGAATGAATAATTTCAAATATCTTTTTGTGTGTGTGTGTGTGAGAGATAACCGTTCATATTGGTCCTGTGTTCATATTTCCTATTGATATTCTCAATATATATGTGGCCTTTTCATGTTATTTCTCAAGGAATAAGCATTTCTTGACATTTATACAAAAAAATGTGTTTACTATGTGATCTTTCTGTTCTTTTCTGTAGCGAGCTCTGCAGAGAAATCGCTTCGCCGGCTAATGGTCGACCTATTCGGGATGTTATACAGACAGATGCTGCCATAAATCCTGGTAATAGTGGAGGACCTCTCTTTGATAGTGCTGGAAGTCTGATTGGGATAAACACGTCGGCTATTACTACTACGTCTGGTGTATCCTGTGGTCTTGGATTTTCAATTTTTATTCATTCTGTGAGTTATTATGTAGACTTTACTTTTTTATTCTTGATAGGAGAACTTAGGTATGGCATCATGTAGATTTAATTGAGACACAACTTTTTAAACTTTATGCTCTAGACTGAGAGTGCATTTGGTTAGGGTGAAAAGTGGGGAGATGCAAAATGAGGGAGAGAAAAGTGGAGAGACAGTTTTCAATCCTTCCATTTTTTCACCACCCAAATCAAACACCATGAGAGAAAACTAAAATCTATTCTATCCCCACAAAAGAAAGAATTAAAATAAATGCCCAATTAAGATCCATTTGGTTGGAGTAGTGGAAAAGTTAGAAAATAGAAAATGGAAAAGCAATGAAAAAGTAGGTGGATAGAATAGATTTTAGCTCTCTCGTGGTGTTTGATTGGGTGGTGAAAAAATGGAAAGATTGAAAACCCTCTTCCCACTTTTCTCTACCTCATTTTGCATCCCCCACTTTTCACCCTAACCAAATGCACTATCAATCTAAAGCATGAAGTTTAAAAAGTTGCCTCAATTAAATCTACATGATGCCATACCTAAGTTCTCCTATCAAGAATAAAAAAGTAAGGTCTACATAATAACTCACAGAATGAATAGAAATTGAAAATCCAAGACCACATGATACTCCAGACATAGTAGTAATAGCCGCCGTGTTTATCCCAATCAGACTTCCAACACTATCAAAGAGAGGTCCTCCACTATTACCAGGATTTATGGCAGCATCTGTCTGTATAACATCCCGAATAGGTCGACCATTAGCCGGCGAAGCGATTTCTCTGCAGAGCCCGCTACAGAAAAGAACAGAAAGATCACATAGTAAACACATTTTTTTTGTATAAATGTCAAGAAATGCTTATTCCTTGAGAAATAACATGAAAAGGCAACATTTATATTGAGAATATCAGTAGGAAATATGAACACAGGACCAATATGAACGGTTATCTCTCTCTCACACACACACAAAAAGATATTTGAAATTATTCATTCACATTTTTGTTTCTCCATTAAACTATAAATAAATAAAAATATTATAATATATATGTTGTTTCCAAAATACTAAAAGGTTTCACAAAATGGGTAACAACCAAAAAATCACAGCCAATCCTACTAGCATTATGGCAACTTTTCCTATATTAAACTAGGTTCATGCACAAAATTTAGAACACTCCAAAAAAGAGTCAAAACCCTATTATTTATCCCAAATACTAGCATTGAGCAACTAAACTTTAATGAACGTTGTACTCGATTACACCAGTTGTAAGAGTCTAGTCAAGTCCAAACTTTAAAAAAGACTATTAATACATAAGTTTAATAGTTTAATTGATAGGAATCAAGAATTAGTAATATTAGTAAATGATGATTGAAGCCTTGATGTGGCAATCATTAACAACATGCAAAGTTGGAGGCAACCATAGGTAAGCAACTTAGATGAATACTAAACGCACCAAGCCACAAACCATTTGGAAGCCTCTCCAATATATATATTTGATAGTTAATAAGAATTCTATTAAAAGAGTAGTTCATGCAAAAAAAAAGGGGCATGAAGTAGCAAAGAGAATAATAAAACAACAAGAAATTATGTACAATAAAAAAACAATCTATAAACATCATAATGCAATCACCAAATGTGAGTTCCCAAACTTCAAACCAATCAAACAAAGTGCCTACGAAATAGGCTAGCTCTCCAAATATTCGAACATGCAACTATTTTGCTCCCATCAAATGCTCCACATCAAACACAACGAAACTAAATTCCAAACATCCATAAATGATAGGCGTCCCACAATGAATCAAAAGATGATTCCTCGTCTCTCCACTACATCAGCACGCGCAACACCAATCAACAATAATATGGTCATTTCTCCTCAAATTATCACCAGTGAGTATCTTCACCCAAGCCGTCATCCAAACAAAAAATTTATAAAAAAAAAAAAAAATGGAAACTTGCCCAGGGCTTCACACCCCAAATACCTTTCCACAGGAAAGTGTTAGAAGAAGGTCCCCTCAAAGTATTATAAAAAGAACGAATGTCAAAAATCCCCATTCTTCTTCAACATCCACCTCACTCAACCTCTACCCTCATACAAAGGAATATAAGACTATAGAAGATAAAGAAAATCCGCCACCAACTACAACTTCCACTCATTAAAATCTCGATAAAACCGCGCATTCCAAATTCAACTCTCCCCCACACTCTATCTCACTTATAATGATTCCACTAAAGCCTCCGTATCTGTAGAAATCTCATACAAAAACAGGAAAGCCACTTTAAGAGGCTTGTCACCACATCAACAATCATGCCAAAACCCAACTCTATTCCCCTACCAACCTCAAACCGAATGTGCTGGCTGAAAATCTCCCAACCCATTCAAATACCCCTCCAAAGGCCACATCCATGAGAACCCTCACTTAAATTTGAATTCCAACCCCCAATTCTTTCCCAAATTTCAAGGCCATCACATGTGTGTGTCCTCCACTCCAAACCACCACAACCATTTCCCTAGTAAGGCTTTATTGAAAGTGGTAAGCTTCCTTAATCCTTATCCCCAACCCACCATTAGCAATGGGAAGTTTTTTTTGATAGATCATTAGCAATGGGAAGTGGTAGTGTTGGTTCTGGTCCTGTAAGTACCCATGTCGTTTTGGGGATATATCATGATCCTACTTAGTTTTGTCTTTAGGAGATGAGAGCCTAAGGCCGTCTATCTTTAGCCTACCCTTACGTTCATGGACGGAGCTATATATTGACTAGGGAGTCAATGCCCCCTCCCGCCCCTTAAATATTTTTTTTATAAAAAAATATTAGTACATTAATAGGTACTAATTTTAGCAATTTTGTTCAATAAAATTACACTTTGCCCCCCTTAACAATGCCAACAATTTTTTTAAAAATAATGTTATAACCACAAACTTTTTTACAATATTTTTACAAACTATTGACATAGCAAATTCTTATTGGTTTGCCCACTTGCATCACTTTATCACTTTATACTTGCACACTTTCCATGTAAAATTTTTGCAATTTTACCATTTTCCACCTTTTAAAAGCCATAAAAAACTAATAAATTAAATCTCAAAACAAAATATACAAGCCGAAAAAAATTATTCCAACAACAAAAATTACCAATAATAAGCTAAAAAAGATTAAGTCCAATCAGCCTATTTACCCAAAACAAACAACTTGGCACTTTTAAAAGTTTTAAACAAAAATCCTTAGTAGTAAAACAGTAAAGGCAAAGGCCGAAGCCGCCGCACACAATGAGCAGCAAAGCTACCCCCCTAACTCCAAGACCTGTCTCCATCCCTGCTTACGTTAATCACCATCATTTGAGCCATGAAGGAACTTTTGCTTTCTTATTGAACTCCACTAAATATGGGATATCAATTTTTGCAATTCAACAAAACATTTTTGTTTATGGGTGCTCTCTTGGGGATTCAAGTTTTGACCTATTGTTGCATTTAGACGCCACTATTGTCTCTTTTCTTCCAAAATAACAAAATAAGAAAAAAAGAAAAAGGTTAATTACACCTGTGATTAGGCTTGACTTGCCTAGCTGTGATTCAAAAGTTGCTACTTTGCCCACCTAAAGTAAGCTATTTTAGGCTGTCATAACACACCTCTGCCTTTTCCGTTAAAATACATATTTTAACTTAAAAACACAAAATAAAACGAATCAATAAACTAAGGTTTGAAGAAAAATTGGGGAGATCATTTTCATGTCGACAAATTCATTTTCCTTCATTTTGAAGAAAATGTGAATTCATGTCTTGATCAGCTTCCATATGATTGATTTTTTCAATGATAGAAGTTGATGGCAAACCATTGATTTCAATAGGAACCTTAGTGATTTGCTTCACTAGTTGTTCATCACCGTCATCTTGGGCCTTGCCATTTGGAAATGAGTATAGATGATGAAAGAGATGGGATTCAAATAGGAGGTTTCGCCTTTTCAGTATTGGGTGTTGACGTATTTAACCAAAGAAGGTGGCTTTCATGGAGTTTACTGTGAAATTTCAATCACTAATAAGAGCACAGCCACCACTTTGGTGCCCTCTTGCTCTTGGAGTGAAGATTGAACCCATAAATAAGGGGTTTATATCCCATGACATGGTTTGACTGCTTGACTAATGGTATTTACTGGATTTTTTCTGTTCGTTGGATAGAGAAGAAGAACAAAGCATCGAATGAAGAGGTCGTACTTTTACAAAATGAACACAGCATTTTTATGTTGCAAAATTCTAGCTCAAGCTCTTTGGATTTGAGTTGTGGAGGGGATTTACTTCGAATTAGTCTAATTCTATGTATGCCTCCTATAAATCAAGGTCTTTTGCCAATAATAAAGCCTATTTATACCAGTCTCTCTGAATTTGGTGCAAGTTTAAGCTCATCTTATTACAATTCATGTTCAACTCAGAATAATAAGCCAAAGCATGAGAACGGTTTCGTTAAGACCAAGTCCAAGGCCTTGAAAATCTATGGAGATTTGAAGAAAGTGATGTAGCCAATATCACCAGGTGGCAAGCTTGAAACTTTTCTTCCAATCCTAGATTTTTGATTCATTTTATGTTATGTTTTTGTGTTAAAAGCCGTTTTTTTTATGGAAGAGCCAAATGTGTTACAGCTGACTAACGAAGCTAAACTCAGGTGGACAAAGTGCCAAATTTTAAACCACAAATAGACAACTTAAATTTGGACCAATTCACGTGTGTAATGTGTAATTAACACATTACCCAGATCAAAAACAAAAGAAAATAAAAAATTTATATATAAAAAAGGAAAGAAGAGAAGACATACATAATCAATCAATAAATCATTGATGTCTTACATATCTTTCATGTATTTCAAGAGGGTTATATGGTTGAGTAAAAGTTGTTTTGACTCGGGTTGGTTGTTAGTGCTATGAGTTGGGTTTGGCTTGAATTTTCTGCATTTTAATTGATAAGGGGGGTAAGTGTAATTTCTACTTCACATACCAGATAAACAATACACTTTCAAGCAATAGTGCATTGAAAAAAATATGTTTTGCAAGCAGCGTTAAAAACTCATACTCACAAGGCTTCCAATAGCAAAAACTGGTTGACTTCCGCATGCAACACAGCAACAACCTAATTTTTGCAGAACCCAACGACTTTTGCATCATAAGCTGTGCTGTCAAAAGTAGTGACCCTGTTCATAAATAGCACCACAAACAATAAGGAAATATATGTTGCACACCGGGCTTTCTACACCCTCCACAGCTTTGGTGATCGCACAAAAAAGAATCCCATTTTTACAACAATAACATAATGAACAAAAGACCAAAAAAAGAGAGAAAATTGATAAACAAGGAAATGAAAAGAAAAAAAAGAACGAACCTAAAATCAGAAGCATTCTAAATGACATGACAATTGGTAACAATGTGACCCATATTGTCCCACATGAATCCAGATCCACTGCTAAAAACCACAATGGCATCAAATAGCAAACACACAATTTAAAAACAAAAACTGAACATAATAAGCAGAATGCGATAAAAGAGAAGAGAATAGAGTAGTGGACCTGGAGATTCCAACAACAGAGACACAGTTCACATCATAAACCAGAACAGCAGGCTGATCCTCATCCGGATGCATGCAGCGCCCATGATCCTCCTCTGTATGCATGGTGTGCCTGTGAGGCGCAGGCTGATCCTCCTCTCGATGCATGATGGGCCTGCAAAGCACATGCTGATCCTCCTCTCGATGCACGATGGGCCCGTGAAGCACAGGCTGATCCTCCTTTGGATACATGGCTGATCCTCCGAACCCCCCATCTCTTATGATTCCAATTTCCTCACATCTTTGAAACACATGTTCCACAAAGCCATATATAAATATCTAATAAAAACATAACGGGTATCTCCACCTCGAAAACTCAAGAAAACAGCATACTTGTATTGGCAAGTGGAAGAAGAAGAAGAGGTTCTTTCATCGGTCAGGATACCCATCAGGATGATATGTTAACTAAAGATTAAGAACAGGGACGGACCCAAGATTTCAAGCAGGGGGGCCAAAGTTAAGCGAAATTTTTTTTTTCAAATACGCATCCATATAATATTAAAAAACTATCAACCAGGACAAATGATACAATCAACTACCGACAAAAACAAAAGACACGAAATACTATTGCTTTTTAATACAATCATCTATGAAAAGGGAACTTGACGCTCTTATAAATCTTCAAGATCATCTATGATTAAATCCAAACTAAATGTCAAAGCTATATCATTTTCAATGTATAAATTTAGTATTTTTAACTTCTTTTCAATTTATAAATTTATCTAATTTAACATTATGAGTTAACAATAAGTACAAGTAAATCATTAAATTTATGTGACAATTTACTATATTATATGATTTGTTTTTTTCTTTTACCTTTGGTCTCTGTATCTCTGCTTTTATTTATCTCTTTCTCTTTGTCTTTGTCTTTTCTCCTTATTTCTGACCCTCAACCAGTCCCACTACCGACACTATGAATTTATTATGCACTACCAAAAACTTTTACTAACTTTACCTTCTTTTTTTTTTTTCTATGAAAACTTTTACTAACTTTTGTTATGAAAACTTTGATCTCAAAAATCAACTAAGCAAAAACAATCAAACCCAAAAAATACCCATTTCCGTCATAATAAAAATCAAAACCCAATTAACCCAACATTTCTAAACACAAAACCCTAATTTTGAAAATGAAAATTCAAACAACATTCATCAAATCAAAACAAACCAAATTTATCATTAAAAAAAAAAACCCTAATTTCATTCCACCAATCAAAACTATTAGGGATGGCAACGGGTCGGGTTTGGGCCGGGTTTTTTCACACCCGGACCCGGCCCGTTTAGGGTACCGGGTTTTTCCCCAGGGCCCGGACCCGCCCCAGCCGGGCCCTGCGGGCCCCGTTTAGGAATTGGGCCCAAACGGGGCCCAACCGAAAAAAAAAAAAAAAAAAAAATTGAGCCCAAATTTTAATTTAAGCCCGGATTTAAGCTCAAATTTTGCCCAGATTTTACCTACATTAAGCCTGCATATTCAAGCCTAAATAATTAATGTAGCCCAAATGCCAAATCAGTCCAAATCATAGGCTAAGGATACTAAACACATCTCGGTTTATATTACAATTGAAATGTATTATTATTATTATTATCATTATTATTATTATTATCCAGACAGCAGTTCACATAGAAAAGCTTCCAACTTTACATTAGAATTAGTCAATGTTTAATCTTTGAGCAAGTAACAAAACTCTACTTATTCAAAAAAAAAAAAAAATTCCACAACTCGAACCAAAACAAAAGAGCGACTTCCAAAGAATTTCATTTATGATCATTTCACAAGGACATTATTTCCATTTCCCCTACCCCAAAAATTAAAGTCATATGGGAGACCAAAAAATTTCCTGGTAGAGTCAATTTTAGAAAATTAACCTTAACATTAAAAGCAATTAAAAAAAGCAAAGTAGAGCTTCATGCATTATCATTGTACTCCACAACTCATCAACCCCATTTGCAATGGAAATGATTACAATGGAAATGATCAGATTCAAAATCAACTTTGTTACAAAGCAAGCCCAATATTCATAAAATCAAAATGGTCCTGGATTACACATTTACACCCAAAAAATCAAAAATCAAAAACCAACACCATCTCTCATTCTATCTGTCTCTGAAATCCGAGAAACCCAACACCATCAAACTGAAGAAAATACCTGAAGAAAATCTGATCCTCTCCGATTTGGCTGAAGCTGATCCTCTTCGATTTGGCTGAAGGCTGAAGCTGAATCTGATGCTCTCCGATTTGGTCAAGCCTGAAGAAAAAACTGATGCTCCGATTTGGTGAAGAAAAGCGACGACAGCTCCGATTTGGCGAAGAAAAACGGCGACAGCTCGAGGTGAGGCGGTGGTGTTGTGATTTGGTGGTGTTGTGAGGCCGTCTGGGTTTTTGGTGGTGTTCACGGTGGAGTGAGGGTGAGGGAGTGTAGGACTGTGTCGGATTAAGAGGGAGGGAGTGTAGGGAGGCTGCTGAAATGGGAATTAGGGTTAGAAATTTTAGGTATATATATATATATATATATTAGGGTATTTTAGTAATTTTGGGGGTATACCCAAATAACCAAAAGCCCAAACCCTCAAAATCAAAAATTCCCATCCCACAAAACACCAAAAAAAGCCAAAATATTTAGTTAACTCAGCAGCGAGATATTCGAGCACGGCGGAGAGATAACCGGAGCACCGGCACCAACACGCTCGGCGTACTTTCCGGCCTTGAGAAACCTAGCGATCCTGCCCACTGGGAACTGAAGCCCGGCCTTCTGCGACCTCGAAACTGACTTCGACGCCTTCAGCTTTCCTCTTCCTCCCTTGGTCGAACCTCCTCCAGCTCCGCCCGTTGAACTCATATCGCTCTCTGTATCTTTCTCTCTCTACACTTTAAGTCTGTCTCGCCTCTGGCTTTCTCTTCTTCTTTTTTCAATTCGTTTTTCCGTTTGGTATTGGACTACTGGGTTAGTGGGTGGGTTTACTCTTTTTTTTTTTTTTCTTTTTTTTTTTACATTTTTTTTTTTAGCATTTACATGGGCTCTGGGCTGGCCGACTCAGTGGGATGGTTCAGGATTCTTGGAGGTGGCCCAAGTATTCTTCTTGTTTTTCTTTTTGGAAAATTTACCTACTAAATTTTTTTTTTTTTTTTAGCCTGGCCCCCACCTGGATCCGTCACTGATTAAGAAAATCTAAAAAAAAAGGATCAGAAGGTAAGAAAGTAAGAAGATCTAAAAAACAGGAGCGGTGGTAAGAAAGATGATCAAAGATGGGATGAAATGGGAATCATAAGAGATGAGTGAAGATCTGCAATTTGCATGGAGGTTGAGAGCAGTAGATTGAAAGGTTTTGCATTTGATTGGGAAATTGATGAAAATCATGGTTTTAAAAATCGGTACATTGAAAGAACCGAAAAATGAGCTAATTACCAGTTTTATGGTCTAACCGGTGACGTCATAAATAATTTAATTATTATTTATTTAAATTATATAAATAATCAATCATTTTTTAATATACTAAAACTAACAAACCAATAGTAATAAATATGTTTCCTTTAAAAAACATACAAGTATAAAAGTATATAATATCTCTTTAAAGAATTTAACATAATAACATTACAAAACAATCATCCTTAACATAATAAACTTTCAATAAAACCAAATAAATAAGTTCATTAGTCATTACATTTACATCCAAATGGCAAACAACTATTAAGTTTAACAACAAACAGAAAATAAAACACTAAACAAACAGTGGTCAGTAATGATACTTAATGATTAAATTTAAAATCCAAAAACAATTATGCAGGCAAGGTGTAAATAAATAAATAATATGGTGCCTAGAACAGAGCAAAACAAATTGAAATAAAGCATGTAAATCAATAAATAATAAGGTGTCTAAGCTCAGAAGAAACCATTATGCAGACAAAAATTTTCCAATCTTCAATTAACTTTCAAATAGAATCCAGATTTAGATTGAGCAAAACCCAACCGATATCAAAGTCAAAAACTTCAAAAATCAACTATAATAATGAAATTTACCCCAACAAAAACAAAAAAATGAAATTTATAGGAAATCAGAAATCAAAATCAAAGAATTACATCCATAATCTCATATTCCAGTCATCTAGATTACTATATGTTTAAGCAATACAAAAACAGATTAAGAATTAACAACCAAGCAAAACCCATCTCATATCAGAGTTAACAAGTCCAAACCAAACAAGTCTTTTTAAAGAATTCTATCTGTGACTTATTAAAACCCAAGCAAAACCCATGAACATTACAGAATATTAAAACCCGTGACTTATTAAAGAATGACTTCACATGAGAATTCTCTCTGTGAAGTCACGGAAGGAGAACCTGAGATGAAGTCGAGAACATGAACTAAGAATCTAAGATGAAGCCAAGAGAAATGAAAAAAACAAAACAAAACCAAGAAAATGAAGTAATCAAAAGAAAAGAATATTACCTTCAGACGCCAAGAAGCAGAGAGTAGAGAGGGCGAGGGCGAGACCGATTATGCGAAGGGAAAAAAAAAAAAAAAAAAAAAAAAAAAAACCCAGAACACAGCTTCAAATGCCGAGAGGAATGATGAGAAGGGAAAAAAAAATTTCAAAGGTGAGACCGTAAGAGTGAGACAGAGAGAGTGAGGGATATTCAAGATTTTAGAGAGGGTGAGCTTGAGAGAGCTTGATTTCAAAGAGTGAGGCGTGAGATGACAGATGAGAGTGTTTAGGAGTTAGGCTATTTTCGATTTTTAGGCTATTTTCGATTTTTTCTATAACCGGATCGGATTAAAGACCGATTCTCGGTTGGACCAACTGGTCCGGTCCGTTTTTAAAACTATGTGAAAAACTGATGATTTTCCCCAATTGGAGAGAGATGAACTGCAGCTGGAAATTTGGAATTGATAGAAAAAATGTTTGGGGACAAAGGACAATATCTAAAAAGAGATCCTTCTTCCACGAAGTTTCGGCAGTACAATCCTTGTGGTCCCCACAGTCGGCTACAATGGTCAATGCTGGGGTAATCTGGGTAACTGGGCATGAGAATCAAACTTTCTAGTTAGTTGATCTAGTTTCTAAACTATATTACTTAATAGCAATTCAAGTCTAAGAGACTCGATTTTGGCCTATAAATTGAGTCTCAAACACTCGATTTCCATGGTCTGATGTGGCATCTTTTTCCACGTAGAAACCACCTGGAGACCAGCTGAAAATCGAGTCTTAGAGACTCGATTTACAATTCAAAAAATTTTGAAAAATTTTCCAGTCTCCAAGTCTCTCATGTACAAGCCAAAATACCAACAAAAAAAAAAAAATACAACCAGATCACAGAGAGGGAAAGACCAGATCAGAGATGAGAGAAAGAGAAGGAGTCAGATCACAGAGAGAGAGAAAGAGCTCGCGCGACCCAGGCGGCGCGGCCTGGGTTCGCTCCGCGCGAGCTCAGGGTCGCGCGAGCCCAGGGTCACGCGGCCTGGGCTCGCCTGGCCTAGGTTCTTTCTTCTTCTTCAGGTTTTTTTTTTTTTTGTTCTTCTGCTCTGATTCTTTTTGGGTTCGCCGACCTGAGTTCTTTCTTCTTCTTCAGTTTTTTTTTTTTTTTTCTTCTGCTCTGATTCTTTTTGCTGTGCTGCTGTTCTTTTCTTTTATATAGGGCTTGTAAATCGAGTATAAGAGACTCGATTTCCACGTGGACGCCACATGGAAAAAGTGTCAACTCAGACCCGATCAAAATATGAAAATCGACCCTCAAACACTCGATTTATGGCCCCTAAATCGAGCCTCTTAAACTCGATTTGCTAGAAAAATATATAGTTTGAAACTATTGACAACTAACTATATAGTTGAGATTTTATGGTTATTTACCAATTTCGTTCGTCAATGTTCATACTAGGAGTCAGGGAAAGGGAGGATATAAATTTTTTGAAATTCCACAATGTAAAATAAGGTTTTGTACAGTACAGGTGCTTTAATGGATCATTGCAAAATGGACTCTTTGATTTTTTTTTTTTTTTTTTTAGAAAGGGCTCTTTGATCTTTTTTTTTGGCCAAAATTGGTAATTGACACCAATTGCTAGACTATATAGTTAGTTGGCAACGTTTTAAAACTATATTATTAACTAACATCTCGAGTTTAAAAAACTCGATTTACCCCTTGTAACTCGAGCCTCAAAGGCTCGGTTTCCATGTTCTGATTTGGCTTTTTTCCACGTGGCATCCACTTGGAACCCGAGTCTTAGAGGCTCGAGTTTCATCTCGACCCTTTGAGCTTCGATTTTCGTGTTCTAAGAATAAATCTAAGAATGACGTGGTTTCGCCACGTGGAATCTACCTAGATATCGACCCTTAAAGGCTTGATTTCATAAAGGGGAAATTCATAAGTTTATCGCTCAATCACAGATGACCTCTCCACTCTCACGCACCTCCACTCTCACTCACCCTCTCCACTCTCACTTAGTCCACAGAGACACTCTCATTCTGTCAATTCCTCGTCCTCCACCAAATTCATGTTCCACAGACTCACCCTCACTGAAACCCATGCCAAGTAATTCATTTTGTTAAATGCTTTTTTTGTTTTGCCAGTTTGATTTGATTTGATTTTTTTTTTTTTTTTTTGCACTTTTTTCTATTTGTGGGTTGAATTGTTGATATCAGGCAAATCAAAAGGGAACGCATTTCAAATTTTTATCTTGTTCTGTGATATGCATTGTTCTAGGAAAAGGCCTAAACCCAATGGTTTTTTGGATGTGCCTGGTGAAAAGGCTTAAACCCATTGTTCTGTAGTGATTGTTATTTTTTTTCTCTTATTTACAAAAGGTCAAGTGTTAATGGTATCCGAGCTGGTACAGAAAGGGAAAGAGAAGGCCTAACTTCGAATATTGCTCGAGATTTAGGAATATAAATTATTCGTTTCACTTTTTGTGTTCAGCTTTATATTCTATTAGTCATAACTTGCCATATAATTGATCGTTTTTCCACGATAAGTTGTAACGGATTAAAAAAGAAGTAAAACACAAAAAGTTTGACCTTTTGACTTATGTACAGTCCTAGAACGCATGCTTTAGACATTAGACAAAGCAACAAACCCCGCCCCTTTTCTTTTCTCTTCCTTTTTGGTCTTACCTCAAAAAATGAAATGTCCTATAACGCATGCGGCAATAACATTCCTTATGTACAGTACAAACCCCTACAATATTGGTCCAACACCTATATACTAAGACCCTACATTACATTACAATGCAAAATTCTCACACACCATCATATGCCACGTGTCAAAAACCCAATTGCATAACCATCTTAATTAGGTCTTTAATGTTTGATTGATCCTCTTTCTTTTTTGCACTTTGCATTTGCTCACCAACAAAAGGAAGCATGCACCCAATAGTCAAGATTGGGGAAAAAAAAATTTATCAAGATGGGCTTCAGTTCAAGGTGATTGATCTTTCGGCCCCACTTCCCAAAAGAAAAAATTGATATTGTGGAGCCCAAAGGGTAAAGCCCTCGCATGGCTTCTGATGATGGATGGGAATTTGATTTCATTAGCCATTTAGGCCCAAGCCAGACAGACAAAAAAAATAGGAGGCGAGGCCTCTTCTATATATATTTAGATTCAACATTTCTTCATTCATAGTTTAAAGTTTTAAAGTCCATGATAGAGTTGCTTTTGCTCCTGATAGAGTACATGCTTTGGGAAATTGGTATTCTGTTTGCTTTTCTAATGAAAAATTCTTTTTATTTTTTCTGGTACTCTTGGAAGTTAGCCAGTTAGTCTATAGCTGCATTTGGAGTGAATCCAGTGCCTTGGGATTTCCATCCACATTATTTGACTTGGCAATGTGTTAGGAACCCAGTGGTTCATAATGGAGATTGATGGGAATTATAGGAAAATGGATGGGAATTGTAGGGAATTTGACTTAATTCGAGGTAGTCACCCTCCATAAAAAAAGAGAGAGATTAAAAGAGAGAAAGAGAGAGATGCACTAATGCACTAAGAAATTGGTTTATACTTGCATTCATATCTAATGTTGAATTACAATTATATATTTATAAGAGATTAGCTCTAATCTCATTGGCCCACATGGCTTAAGATAATTGGCTAGTTAATTCAACATGTGCTCTATGAATTAAACCATGTGTTAAATGAACTACATGTGCTCAAATCCTAATTAACTCATCCTAATCTCAACTAACTAACTAACTAAAGGGATTACAACAATTGTTACAACAATTATTTATATTCCTAACAGCAATGTCTTTGTCAAGTGGTTGTTGCTTATCAAGCATAATCGTATTTCATTTTTGTCCTAGTGACAACCATGTTAATCTACAAGATGTCTCCAAAATAAATAATATTTGATATTTGTTTGAGATGCATACGGGTGATTCATTGGTCCTACCTTAACAGCTTTTGGGCTTGGAAATTAGCAAAAACTAGAAATTTGATTTATTTGCAAACTGTTGAATGTATCATTGATATTCATCTTTTCCAATCAGTCATGACAAGTCTAAGCGGTGCTTTTCTTGAGCTACCTGCAGTTGCAGCACAAGGCCCTATTATGTGACAATTATTGTTGCAACATCCTCAGATACTTACTAATAGTCTAATATGCAGTTCCTTAATTACTAAATAATGCAACAGTATGCAAGACAAGCACTTGTACTACCTATACTTGTATCATGGTTTTCTTAAAGGTGGTGTCATTTGCTTAACTCTTCTCTGACATTCTCTCCATCATAATGACCCTATGAAGTCCATATTCAACCCGCTAAGTTTGTGTGCCTAATATAAGCTTTGATAAAGAGATATGGAAAGCAATCGTTACCATAAAGAACATGGATGCATAGTCTATATTTTGCAATTTTTACTTGGCCATTTACTTGTCACCATTTATTAAAGTGTAATTTCTATGATTTCAATTCTTGTGCTTAAAGTTCTCCATTTTGATTTGGTATTGCATTACTAATTGTCGTAATGCACTTGCAGATTGAAGGATACCTCCGTTTGTTTAGGCGTCACCCAGTGGGCACTTCATACTACAAGGACATTACTGATGTGCTGAAGGCAATGAATGAGATTGACCGTGTACAAGCTCATATCCTTGAGGCCCTGAATGAGTAGGCAGCTACTCCTGAGGCAGCGACTATTGAGACGCCAAGCACTACTGAGAGGCCAAGCACGAGCGCAGTTCCTGCCGAACGTGGCTCTCTTCAGCCTGTTGCTACCCCTTAAGTTATCCCTACCCCTAATCCCTTTCCATTCACCCCACATCTATCTCCTAGCCCCAACATTCCTTCACCCACCCCACATCCATCTCCTACCCCCAACATCCCTCCACCCATCCCACATCCATGTCCTGGGTCTGACATCCCTCCACCCACCTCACGGTCATTTCCTGAGCTTTCACCCATTCCATTGTTTGACCTTGGTATTGATCCAACACCTCCTGACATGCACATGGAGCCACCCTTCCACAGTATGTTTATTGGCCCTTATTCAAGCATCGACCCACCCTATACTGACCATGTTCAAGCTGAGCTGGCTATTGGGTTACCTATAGAGCCAGAAGATTGGCCGAAACGCACATCAAAGGCACCTCCTTGTGAGACAATTGATCACAAACATGGACACAAAACTGGGCACGAGGCATCTGACCAAGGACATGCAAGACCTCTTCCTTCGCACAGTAAACATTATACGAGACAAAATAAGGTTCAAAAAAGATAGCTGACAAAGAAATTATGTGAACAAGCATTTTGATGTAAAGAAAGGATAGGCTAGTCTGGTATTTTGTTGTGAACAAGTGTACAAAGTTAAGCATGTATATTTTGATGTATTCTCCATTATATGAACAAGCAGTGGTGATACACAAAATGCCTTTTTGGAAATGAATATGTACAGCTTGATTATAAATATACAGGGAAATGACTTGAGTATATGAAACTTGAGAAACTTGAGTATATGACTTGAGTATAAAACTTTCATATACAAGGAAATGCTTTATAATTTGCTTGATTGTGAATATACAGGGAAATGCCTTTTTGGAAATTTGATAATGTTTGATTGTGAATATCAAGGAGCTATGCCTTGTTATGTAAGGAAAAAAAAATTCCAGTTGAATTCGAGTATATGAAACTCAAGTAGGGAGACATGTCACGATTCTGTGCTTACACGTAGCCCATAGTGTTGGGACTTGCAAACGTATCTCTCTCTCTCTTAACACCCGTGTAACACGCCAAAAAAGATGGATACGAAATGAGAAATATATATATATATATATATATTTAATTGATAAATATTGATATATACTACAAAAGATAGATATATATATATTTAATTGATAAATATTGATATATACTGCAAAAGATAGTATTTTGAAGATAAAAGCAAATTTAATCTGAATTTATTTTTTTACTTATTAATTCGAATTTATTTTGTGTGGGGTTATTTTATCAATGAAATACATCCATAAAAAAAAAATTTGAAATACAAGTCATTTTTTTGGTAATTAGCTGAAATGAATATTGATTGTGTACAAATTTTGGGGACAAGGCTGCTACACTAGAGTACTAGATAGTAGATACATTGTCCTTTGACTATAGTCTATAGTGCTTGTATCTTATACTTTTACCAAAAAAATATGTATCTTATACATATGGTAAAACGACAATTAATGAAAAAACAAATATGGGAACATCCATGTAAAACACTTTACATTATAATTGTTTGGGTATTGTACGTTAAGTTTGCTGATTAAATTTATAAATATGAATATTTGTTTATAATAAAAATAGTGATAATATAATTATATAAAGATTTGTATTCATTTAATAGGACTCTTCTTCCACATCAAAAATATGAATATGTTCTTCTCAAAAAACAAAATTTAATATCCCCTCAAAAAAGTATATATTAAAATGTATCACTAGCGGAAATGGTACAAAACTCCAAATTTCTTGGTGTGTATATATATATATATATATATATATGACATATTTGTGGTTCATGGTGTATCTTTGCCTCGGTAATAATTAATAATGTTTTTTTTATAGGAATATAATAACTTTATTAAGAATAAGATAAATTAATATATCTTGAGTCAATGCAGACCCACTCATATTAAGATTTTCCTCTATCTAAGTTACATAACTATCAATTCTCTTGACAAAATGTGCTAAAAGATGTGTTGTGCTGGTTTGTTCCCTTGACGCTACACATGTGAAATCTGCGTAGCTCTAAAGTCGGATAATAATCAATAATATTAGTATCATACACGTTGTCATAATTATCTTATATATTAGACTATAAGTAATGGGAGAAAAATTAATGAGTCCATATATAATAACAAAAAATCAATTATAATCTGTTACGTAAAATAGTCGTTACTTGATGAGAAACTATGTGCGAAAGATAAAAATAATAGCATTATTTGGTCATATCGACCAAAAAAAACATATCATTATTTGACCATTTGTGTGGCAATTGGCACTTCCTATGACAGTGGGTAGAGGTAGACCCCATAATCACAGCATCGCACCTTAGTGATTGTCACTTGTGAGTAACGTAAAGTAAAGCTTCTCTAATTTTTCCTGAAAAGGAAAAAGGATAAATTGTAACAAATATATTTCAAAAATAAGATATGAAGGCGCATAATGTATTTTTTTTAAAAAAAATTTGTATTCTATTTACATATTTATGTATTTATTTATTTAATATTACTAGCTATATTTTTATTTTATTTTTTATTATTAATATCCTATTAAGGTATTTGATTTATATTTAATAGTTTTGTTAGCTCATTTATATATAATAAATAGGAGTTTGACTTCCATTACCCTATTTAATCAAAAATATTGAAAAAACTTATCTCAAGCTTGAACTATAATGTTTACAAAAATTATTGCATACTAAGAAATATAATACTTGTGTTGTTTTCTTCCAGGTTCAGAGGAAACAAAATCATAAGATACTAACAAATACCAACTTCCAAAATTTGTACTCATCGTAGTATAAATTTTACCATCATTTATTCTTGGGAAATCTAAAATGTAAAGTACAAGACTTCAAGGAAAAAGTCCCATGTTTGAATAGTTCAGATTACAAATATATCTCTTCTCACCGAAAATTGAAACTCATCAAATACATCTTGCATGTTTTCATGTTGCCCAGTTATATTTGTGCTAAATTGCTAACACTACCAGTTTCATTAACAACTTTTAACACAATATTTACTAATGGAAATATAATTTACAATCAGAATGAAAATAAAAATAAAATTTATTGTCTCCATCGAGTTTTCCATTCATCTATTTCATCATCTCTTGCTCGTAATTGACCTTATAAAGATCATACCTCTATGAACAATATGCTGAGAACTCCCAACTGTGCATACCCCATTGCTTTCCTAAGGCAATAATTGTTCACTGATGATCATTGTTCTGGGCAGATTCCCACTAATTCCGAAGTAAAAAGTAGCATGCGACACAGCACTCAAAGAAGATGAATCTCTTTCTATTTAAACTTCTATAGTAAAGCATTACCATTAAAAAGGCTATTAACTACACCATCACTCATATTATTTGTCCAATGACTAACATTCCTCCACAAATTCAATATCCCTAAACGAACAAGACTTTCTCTAAAGTCGAAATGTAGGAAACAGTAGAGTACGAATATTGCTAGATGCATAATTTCTCCTTTATGAACAAATTAGTGCAATACGAATCTCCAAAATCCATGACAAAAAAGTTTTTGAAGTGTGCTTTGTGAACAAATTATTGCAGCAAGAACGTCATTGACCATAATGAATGATGCAGTCCTCAATATTAGTCTAATCCAGTACAATGGCATTATGTTTTGTTGCAAAGGCAGATAGTAGCAGCATTACAATTATAACTGCTGACTTAATGCATGCAGCAGATCAAAGTTTGAAAAAAAAAAATTATAATTAAAGCTTGACACATAACATCACTTTGTGGATATTATTAGGATAAGGACAAACAAATTAACTATCAAGGTAGAAGTTTGATGTTTTCCTTCACAATTTAACAATGTTGAGTACTAACAAGAAAAGAAAGTAGGCATCAATTACCATCAGAAATAGCAATAATCTCCAAGTTAAGCATAGATTGGCATCACAAAAACACGAGGAGAGGGTAACAAGTGAGTGAAGTTTACAGGCATATCTCCAGCAGCAGCTTCATCTCATCTATGTGAATGACTTATCAAAAAAATCTTTCTTATATGAATGCAAACCTCTACCATATGATTTTAGTCAACAGTTACAAAGTATCCTTCAGTTACCAGTAATCTCTACAAGAACAAGAACCATCTTTGAAATGGTGAAACCGACTACGATCCCTCACAACAATCTCTCGCTTAAAAACTTTTGATATGAGTTTAATTGCTAGATGGCAATCTGCACAGGCTCTCAGATTTTTCACAACCCTAATTGGGGTCCCTGGTGCTGTATTAATGAGCATAAAAGCAATTGCAATTTTCTCACTGTGATAAGACAAAGCATTCTCCTTTTCCTCCTCTTCTATGTCTGCAAGCACATTTGTTGTATGAGGCATATAACCTTCCAATTTCAACAACTTTGTGATCTCTGCTAACATCGCATATATATCCTTACTTTGGGGATGAGAACTATCACCCATGGTAAATTCATAAACATGATTCCCTAACTCAACAAGGCTATACCCAGGAGTTTTTATCACTCCTTCGGTAAGCATTATCCTCCTAACCTTTTGCACATCTGACCAATGACGCTCTGCCGCATAAAGATTTGAGAGGAGTACATAATCCCCACTATGTCCAGGCTCCAATTGTAGGAGTTGGGCCCTTGCAACCTCCCCAAGAGCCAAATTTCCATGAATTGTGCATGCTCCTAACAAGGTCCTCCAAACAACAGCATTGGGTTGCAATGGCATGTTTTGAATATATTCATATGCTTCTTTCACTTTCCCTGACCTACCTAACAAATCAACCATGCAACCGTAGTGTTCTATCCTAGGCACAATGCCATATTCATTTTTCATCCTCTTAAAATATTTAAAACCTGCATCCACCATTCCACAATGACTACAAGCATACAGGACCCCAACAAACGTTATCTCACTTGGCACCAACTGTTCTCTTTCCAACCCCTTGAAGAGCTCAAGTGCTTCCTTACCAAACCCGTTAACAGCCAACCCAACAATCAAAGAAGTCCAAGAAACCACATTTTTGTCCTCCATCTCATTAAATACTTTATGTGCCTCTCTTATGCTCCCACACTTTGCATAAAGGTCCAAAAGGGCATTATTAACATGCAAGTTTACACTCAAACCAATCTTCAATATATAGACATGGGCCCTCCTACCCAATGCCAAAGCTCCAAGCTCAGCACAAGCAGACAACAAACTTACCATGGTGAACCCATCTGGCTGGACACCCTCCAAACCCATTTCCCTGAAAAGTGTAAGAGCCTCACTGGGCATCCCATTAAGAGCAAACCCATTAATCACAGAATTCCAAGCCACAAGATCTCTATCGACCATTAAATCAAACATCTTGTGGGCACTATCAGCATGTCCAAAAGCAGCATACATATGAACCAATGAGTTCTGAACAAATACCAACGACTCAAATCCATTCCTTATAGAAATAGAATGTATCTTTTCCCCCTCTCTAACAGCAGTCAACTTGGCTACAGCCTTTAAAAGAAAAGGGTATGTGTGGGTGTCAGGTTCTATGGAGGACACGTGCATTTGGCGATAAAGTTCAATGGCTGGCCACGGGTTCTCACTCTCAGCATAGCCTCTAATCATGGTATTCCATGTGAAAATGTTGGGACCCTGTATCTGTCCAAATATGTGTTGGGCATAAGACATGGGAGCTAAGAGGGACACAATGGTGAAGATGAGGTGTTTGCCCATCTCTGGGTTTGACAATGGGACAGCATGTCTGATTGAGTAGGCATGGATTTGCTTCAGTTTGAATAAGGAGGAGGCACATAACTGCAAGTGAGCAATGCATTTCTTGACAATGTATGGTACTTGGTTTTCAGTGTAAGTTTGTTTCAAGTTTGGCAACGAGGATAAGTGGTTCCTAGTGTTGTGAGCTAAGGTTGGTGTCAAAGAATGTAATATGGATGAGCAAACAAACGAGGACCGGTTAGAGTGCATCAGATTATGTTTCTATAATAAAAGGGCTAATAGTAGGTGTGGAGAATACACTTACTCCGCCTTTCATGCTCCTCTTCATCCTCTCCAGAACTCTTTCAAAAGCAGGCTTTCCATTAAGTCTAGCAATGCACCTGTCCTCTCACTATCAAATTCTAACCAAACCCAAACCCCCAAACAGCAAAATCAAATTTCAGCACCACACTAACATTTAAAACACACAGACACACACGGATGCACAACAAGTTTGGACGTACTTAAACTCTAAGAAGCATTTCAACAAGCATGTTTTGTGCGAACAAAAAAATAAAGTGCTGATGGCATGAATATCATCAACGGCTAGAAATTTAGCTTTATACTACTAAATAAAATAAATTTTGTCGAATTATGTAAAACTATATTTCAGAATTTGATGCATAATCATAACCTATCAAAGCACCCAACAAGAAATGGACAAACTTTAAATGGGCAATGCAAGTTCACGACCCACTTGATTGCAATAAAAATTGAGAGAAAAATACGAGAAAATTCGGAGGAATCAATATTTATTTTCTCTTCTCAAATTTCTAGGCAACCAAACAGACGGCTAAGGTGAAAGTTTGAATTACCTGAACGTTTTGTTGGCGGAACAAACATTATGCGAACAACAACGTTGTTCTGTGATCAAAAAAGTTGAAAAAAGAACACTGAAAAAGGCCGAGATAGCGTGGGAAATGGGCTTAATAAAGGCCCGAATATAACGATGTAGGAGAATAGTGAATAGCGATTCGGCTGGGTAGGCCTTACAAGTTACAACTAGTGTTCATTTTGATGGATGCTATTAAAGCCCACCCAGTCCTACCCTTCTTCTTTTTTTCATTTTTCTTTTTTTGTTAAACTAAAGCCCCTAAGTCCTTTTTTTCTCTTTGTTTGGATAATTTGTTACGATAATTACAATGAGGAAAGACAGATTTGAATCCTGGATGTTTCCTTTGAAAATACCAAAAATTGCCAATTGAGCTATAAAGCTCTTGACCATCAAGTTTAACTTATCTAAGCAACTTCATATAAGACTAGTCTTGTAAGCAATTAAGGTACTATTAAGTATTATAATTTTATCTATTGAAAATAACGTATTAGTTTTGATATTTGAATAAAAGCTCTCAATCATAAAGGATATGAAAAGGCAAGTAACTCAATTGACAATGTATGTCAAACACTAAAATTGTATTCCTAGGAAAGAATGAAATGATCCATCCACTTATGGCTTCTAGAAGTGTTAGAGAGAGAAAATGGTACAAGTTAATTTCCATTGCAATAAATTGCAAATTTGCTACCACCAAGAAAGAGTGAACCATTCTGAGTTTTAAAATAAATACTAAAGAAGCAAAGGCAAAAGTAAATCAGTAAAATAAAAAATTAATTTTTGTGGTTAAAATGAATATTATTTTACCTCCTTGATTTTTAGAATGTTACACTCAACCCCTTTTATTTTGGACTATATTACAACTTCATATTTTCATCTAAATTGACAAAATATGATATTAAAATGACAAAATATACCTTTCATTTTTTTTTTTTTTTCATTTGCTTTCTATATCTAGTATGTTTTTTAGAATTGTCACGCTTGACGATGAAAATTCAAAACTTAATAAAAAACAATTTAAATCTTCTTTCTTAAACTTAATAAGCATTGAAGTTTATTTAGTTGCCCATCAAAATCCTATATGTTATTAAGTGATTTTTTTTTTTTAAGAAATACATCATTTATTCAAATTCATCAAAAGTGACTTTATCCGCCTGAACAAAAGAAGAAGTGATGGGTGGAACATCCTACATCCACACTGTACTATCTAGAAAAAACACAGCTTGTTTAGCTAAACTGTGAGCAACTCTATTGTTTTCTCTCATAGTATAAGAGTAAGTCAATTCTGAAAAGAAACTAGAGTAAAGAGTAGTATCCTTCACCAATAAGCCGTACGAGGCCAAATTTGTATCACTAGAACATAGAGCTTTCACCACTATTGCCGAATTTCCTTCAACAATAACCTTGGCAACAGTTATCTCCCTACCAAACTCCATAGCTCTGCTCGCTGCCATAACTTCAATCTCAACAGCTTGATAAGCTTGGGGTAATTGTTGTACTAGGGATGCCATAACAAAACCCCTATTATTTCGGATTGCCACACCTATGCGCGATCTATTCTCAATAAATAAAACCACTCCATCATAGATTTTTTTTTTTTTTTTTTTTTAAATCATGCGGTGGTGGAATCCATCTAGACCTCTGTTTTTGTTGTTTTAAAAAAATGTTATTAAGTGATTGAAGCATTGAAAGGTCAAAATGGTATTTATGTTATTTTATTTCCAACTATGTCAATTTGAACAAGAAATATAAGGGGTCTAGCGCAATGTTCTAAAAGTTAAGGAGCTAAAGTGAGTTTTTTTTTTTTTTTTTTTTTTTAAGAAACAAACAAACACACACAAGGGAGAGGGAAATTGGCTCTAACACAAAGACACACCGTCATTCTTGTGAAAGTGAATTGCAATTAGTAAATAAGATGCAATATTTTAATTATCTAATTATTTTTTTAATTTTTTATTTTTGATGGCCAACAATCAAAAGGAAGCTAAGAACCGCGAGGTTTATCATTGTATTTTGGTAAAAATATCATTTTCGTCCTTACATTTTGATCATATTCCTATTTTGGTCTCTACTTTTTTATTTTATCGTTTTTAGTCCCTAAATGAAAAAAGCGTTCAATTTTGGTCCTCACAGTTACTCACTTAACAAAAATATCATACATAACAAACGGAATGCACTGTTGACACAGTAAATGCTGATGTGTCCATTAAAATAATATTAAAAAAAATTTATTTGGCTTTTAAAAAATGCCATGTCAGCAATTTAATTTTAAAAAAAGCCATATCATATAAAAATAATAAAAAAATTCTAACCTTCTTTTTTTTTTTTTAAGAAAAGAAATAGTTAAATTATTATTATTATTATTATTATTATTTTTGGAAGAACATGAAGAACTCTAAACATGTGTTTTTCATTTTCTTCCCCAACTAATCGTGCCCATAAAATTAAAAATTCTAGACTTTCTTTTATTTTCTTGCATTTTCTTAGCAACCAAACCCATAAAATCACTCAGATTTACAAAATAAAAAGACATGCCCATAAAAATTTACAAAACACAAAGACATTCAACAATTACACAAAGACATTCAACAAGATTTTCTTATACTTTGAAAACAAACACAAAAACACAAAGCTCAAACCCAAATTTTTGGCCTCCATGCACAACCAAACACAAAACTCAACCCATATTTTCTTATGTTTTTTGAGAAACCAAACACAAAACTCAAATCTCAAATCAATGAACAAAACCTTATATTAGAAACCACAAACAGCCACAAGGACAAACCTAGGATTTCAAGCTAGGGGAGCCAAAGATAAGCGAAAAAAAAAAATCAAAAAAATTTAAATACACATCCATATAGTATTAACAAATTATCAACCAAGACAAATACACAAAAATCATTGTTTCTTAATATATTAAGATGCAATCATCTACCAACAAAAACAAAAGACACAAAACACTATTGTTTCTTAATACATTATTAATGAAAAGGGAACTCGAATCTCTTTTAAATTTTAAAAATCATTTGTGATTGAATCAAATCAAATGTCAAAGTTATATCTTTTTCAATGTATAACATCAGAGAGTTTGTAAAAAAATAATTTTCCATTTTGTTACGAATGTTAGTTTTGAATAGGCGCTAGTGAATCATTGTTATTTTCTTAAATTTTTGTGACAATTTATTATATCATATGATTTGTCTTTGTCTTTTGTCTTTATCTTAGTATCTCTGCCTTTATCTCTTTGTCTTGGGCTCCATATTTCTATCACTCACCCAGTCTTCTAACTTTATCATTTTTATTTCTTGAAAGTTGAATCACTGTTCCTCTTTCTGTCACTTGTCCCTATTATTGCCCAACTACCAGACAACAAATAGTCAAACACTAATATATTCTCTAATCTCTACGGACTCTCTCTCTCTCTCTCTAGATATATATATAATATAACTTTACTCACAAACCCAAACACACACACACACACACTCTCTCTCTCTCTCTCTCTCTCTCGATATATATATAATATAACTTTACTCACAAACCCAAACACCAGGAAAAAGCCAAAAAAAAAAAAAAAAACTCTCTAAGACAGGGAGTCACAAACACAATCACAGATTCATATATTCAATTCATAATCACCATCATCACTGATCAGTAAAAACACAAACACCACAAGCACAAATTCTGAGATTCACAATCATTATATTAGGTTTTGAAGGATAGATTAAATACTTGAGCTTGAAGTGTGAATTGTGAAGGTTGGAGCAATGAAGCTCGCCAGGGCAGATCGAGCAATCAGCAGCAAGATGGGTCTCGCGTGGTGGCAGCAAGATTGGTCTCGAATTCTCAGTCTCTCTTGCCTCTCAATTTCTCTCTATCTCACCTCTCAATTTTTCTTTTTCTTTTTTTCTTTTTTTGTTCATTTGTTTTTTCGTTTGGACTAGGTTTACATTTTGTTGGATTTACATTTTTGTTTTTTAAGATTTACTTGGGCTGGGTTAATAGTTCATGATTTTGGAGAGGGCCCAAGCTACAAAGTAAAGGGCGCCCAAGTGTGTGTGTATATATATATACATATATTTTTTATATATTAAAAATTAACCCACTAATTTTATTTTAACTTTTTGGCCAAAGGGGATGGGGCCCCTTTAGGCCCCCACTTGAGTCCATTCCTGAACCACATAACCTTAAATCCGGCAACCCACACACCACCTTTAACCCTAGATCCAAAGCTATCGATTTAGTTAGCCTATGGGTTTAGAGAGAAAGCCACTACTGGTTTTGGCCATGAATTTGGAGAGAGAAAGTTTGGGTTTTGTCCATGGGTTTAGAGAGAGAGAGCTGGGTTTTCAGCCAAGATTTAGAGAGAGAGAGAGAGAGAGAGAGAGAGAGCTTGGAAAATATGAGTTGGGTCAGATTGTTGATTGAAGTTAATATGAGCTTGAGTTCTAATGTTGTGTTTGGTTACCAAGAAAGTTTCAGAAAAATTAAAAAAGTTATGCAAACAATTTTTTCCTAATCTTTAAAACTGATTTTTTTTTTCAATTAAAATTAAAATTAAGAAATTAGAATTTTTTAATTTTTGACTTTTTTAAAAATTTAATTGCTGACGTGGCATTTTTTAAAAGCCAAATAAATTTTCTTAATATTATTTTAATAGACACATCTGCATTTACTGTGTCAATAGTGTACTCCATTTGTCACGTATGATATTTCTGTTAAATGAGTAACGATAGGGATAAAAATAGAATGCCTTTTTCATTTAATGGACACATTAGCATTTACTGTGTTAACAGTGCACTCTATTTGTCACGTAAGATATTTCTATTAAGTGAGTAATGATAGGGACAAAAATGGAATGCTATTTTCATTTAGGGACTAAAAGTGGTAAAATAAAAATTTTGGGACCAAAATGAGAATAGAGTTAAAATGTAAGGACGAAAATAATATTTTTGCCATGTATTTTTACTTGCAAATGACCATGTTAGCCTAATGGCACCTCCCTAAGCAACTACCTAAGGCTAAGGGAGTCTCGGGTTAAAGATTCAGGGGGTGGGCTATATTTAGTATTGATATATGCTTCTAAACTAAGCTAAAAATAATAGTAATAATAAAAGAAGAAGACAAGCTTATCTCTTAAGTATATAATGTGGGGTAGTAAAATTATAATTTTGTATTGAGTAAGAAATAAAAGATCGTTATATCAATGTTATTTTTACACTTAAAAGTTCAAAATAATCACTCATTCATGTATTGGTATTGGCAATGGATCCTACTATCTGAGTGGGGGTGATGTTGGAACCAACAATTATTCATATGGAGATAAAATTTCCTATCATATTACACAAAACTTTAGGTAGCAAAATTGTAATTCAAATGCCACTACTTGTGTGATCACTTACTTGTAGTAAACTTATTGCATATAAAATTGAAATCTAAAAAAAGTAATAATCTATATATATATATATATATATATAAAACCGAAGCCTCTGAAGTTCCCACAATTTTTCATGTTACCACTATTTTCTTTTTCATTTTATTTTAGATTATTTTTATTTTAGGTTTTATATCTTATATATTTATTATTTCTCTATTAGCTAGATAACCTTATCAGTGTTACAATAGTTTAGTTTAAGTAAAACTCTATAAGATATATGTTTCAATAAAATCATAATCTATATATATATATATAAATAGATACAGATCCTGCGTGAAGTCAAGTTGCTCGGGCTTTTACGGTATCCTGATATTGTTGAAATTAAGCGCATCATGTTGCCACCATCAAAGAGGGAGTTCAAATACATGCATTTACGTCGTCTTTGAGCTAATGGCATCTGATCTTCACCAAGTGATTGAAGCTAATGATGACTTGACCCATGAACATCATCAGTTTTTTCTTTATCAGATGCAACGTGATTGAAATATATGCATGCAGGTAATTTTCTTAATATCTTATCTTTTTTTTTTTTTCCTTTTTTTTGTGCTTTTCTTTAGTTTTATTCTTTGTTTAGCTCCCGTGAAATTTGTGGTACAAAGTATTTAGCATCATAGGTAATACTTAGCCTCTTATTCAAATTTGAGAGGGTCTTCAATGTCAGCATTGATTATTTTTATTATCAAGTTGAGATTTTAATTGGTTTATCAAGCATGGATTAGTTAGAGGTTGAGGAGTTTAACAAGGTTTTGGGCCTGTGGAAAGCATGGTTTTTGGACTTTTTTTTTGGAGAGTATTTCACTATTTCGTAGTGTATTATTTTGGGTATTTTGTTTTCTAAGTAGGAAATAGACAACCTAGGTATAAATAGTTGATTTATTATTTGTTGTTTCATACTTCTGAATTGTTTCCGTAGTTTGTAAGTGTATGGAAGGAATTAGGGTTATTTAGAGTGTAGTTTTTGGTGGATAAGGCTAGAAAAATATATAGAGGTAAGGTTTAAAATATATAGCAATGTATAGATCCTATGAAGTTAGATACGCTATGCATTTTTCTGAAAGGAAATATATGAACTTAACTGAAATTTTACGTGATTAATAATGTTATTTATTTATTTTTATTTGTGGATTGTGGCAACATGGTTGGGACTTCTATGCAAAATACAGATGGAGTAAATAAAAAAAAAATAAAAAAAAACCTAGAGGTAATAAATGCCTAAAATTATTTAACATTTGTTAATTATCCCGTGCGTTGCACGGGTTAGCGATTAGTAAAATAATTAAAAAAGAAGAAGAAAAATCCAACGTCTTCAATAAACATTCAACATGATCTTGTGGTTTTCAATATTCAAACTTTTTGATAGTTGTCTTATACCATCCTATACTTTTATGCCTAATTTTTTTTTACAAAATCTTTACCATCTTTCTTAAAAAGCGTAAGTGATTATCATAGGAAACTTTAATTAGCCAATTTATTAATCAATGTCCTTTTTATTGGAATTCTTTTTTTTTTCATCAGATAAATAATTTTTAATAAATTTTTTATCCTGTTTTATAAATGTTGCTTATTTTTGTTTTGAACCTTATGTTTGAGTTCAAATCCCATTGTAGGGATAGCAAAATACCATGGCCTACACATGTAAATTTTCTTCACCTCAAAAAAGGGATAACACAAAAATTAATTTTACTTATCTTTCTTGTTTTATTCAATTCTAAATATGTATGAATTGATATGTAAGTTCAAATTCTTCTTTAAACATATTATAGTTTTCAAAACTTGTATTTTTAATAGGGCAAATTACATTTTTTCACTCTAGACTATCACCTCGATTATAGCTATACTTGACCCCCTAAACTATTAAAATGCACAACTGACTCCCAATTTAAAAAATACACTACACTTAACCCTTTAACGTTTGAAAGACCAATTTATCATTCTGCTATTCGTTTTGGAGAAGGATTAATTAGTTTTTAAATGTTAATTTTTTTTTTCATACTTAACACTAATACAAATGGCATATGAGACATTGAAACATAGTTTTAACTTTGGAAGTTTAATTGTGCTTTTAATCATTTAAAAGATAAGGGTAATCAAGGTAATAATCTAGGATGGAAAATATAGTTTGACAAAGTTTAGTTGCAAAATTGGTTGTAACTTAAGACTAAAACCTTACTCAGTATCATTAACATTACTACATATTTCAAATTGAGAAAAAATCTTAGATTATAACTAATTTTGTAACTAAATTTTGTCCAGTATAATTTAATATATTTTTCCTCCATTTTTCTCTCATCTAGTCTACCATCATTACCATCCCCTTCACCTTATTAGAGCATCCACAGCAAGTGTGGCAAATGTGGCAAATGCCAAATATTTGGCATATTTACCGCACTAAATACCAAAAATCCCTTTTATCAGATGTGCCAAATCTCATAAAATTTGCCACATGTGAACAGTATTGTTACAAATTTGCAACGGTACGGACGAGAATGCTAAAAAAAATAGTTTTTTATTCATTATCTCTCATCCTTTTTTACTTTCTCTCTTCTCTCTCTTTCTTTTTCTTTTTTCTTTCTCCGCCACTCCATCTCTGTCACTCTCTTTTCCTCTTTCTTCTTCCTCTATTCTTCTTCTTTCTCCAGAAGCTTCACTTCCGTTGGACTTTTCTTCTCTTGCTTTGTTCCACGAGTCAAGGCATAATTGTTCTCAGAAGATTATTATTATTTTTTTAGATATTAATTGTTTTTTTAATTTTTCTGGGTTTTGTGGAGTAGAAGAATCAGGTGGGTGATTTCATATTTGTCTTTTAGAGCTTACTGAATATGGGTTTTGTTGCTTGGATTGAACCAACAAAGAGGGTATGTTCTTCTGCTTCTGAATCTCAGCTCTATTGGGGTTTGATATTTTGTTGCTTTTGCTTTTGCCGATTTTGCCGCTGATGGTTGGTTGAGTTTTTTCATTGATTGATCTGTTGGGTTGGTGTTTTGTTGAAGATTTTGAGTTTCTTTATTTGTTTATTTTTTTTTATAAATTTTGTTAAGGTTTTTGGATTTAGAATTTGTTGGAGGATCCGGTAATTGTGGATGTAGTTTGTGGCGGTGGTTGTAGCGGTAGTTGTTGTTGTGACAATGGTTGTAGCGGTGGTTGTTGGTTCTTGTGTGGTGGCGACTGCCATTGGCTGTGCATTTGTATATTTGCTGGGTTTTGGGTAAATATATTATTTTAATGTGTAGTAAATATTATTTTAATGTATATAATTGAATTATAAAACATCTGAGAAATAAAATATTATAAAATAATGTAGTAAAATAATAAAGTAAGTTTTTATACAACATTTGCTGCGGATGCTCTTAAGGAAGCAAATTCCCCATTTATATTCCCCAAAAAAGTAATAACTAAAAGGAAAAAAAAAAAAAAAGGATTTGTTGTAAATCTGTAAATCTAAAAGATTCTTAAAAAAGAAGAAGAAAAAGTAAATATAATAAATCCACCCAATACCCATCATAGTTGACCTTTTACTTCCTTACCAACTCTCTTCCCAGTGACGCAATCACTCCCCCGCAGACTTGATACCTAACTCCTCATAGTAAACTAGCCGATACAATCCCATACTTCTAAAAACCCCCGAGATTTTCACTTATTAAAACTCAAATCTCTTGGCGGGCATCATTTCTATTTTTCTGTCTCACAAAGAAATTTGAAAAAAAAAAAAAAATAGAAGATCACAATCATGAAATTATGATAGACCAACTCTTTCTCCTCTCGAACTCGAAGGGAGTTCACTTATTTTT
Organism: Quercus glauca; assembly: GCA_023736055.1. NCBI lineage: Eukaryota > Viridiplantae > Streptophyta > Magnoliopsida > Fagales > Fagaceae > Quercus > Quercus glauca. The sequence continues at coordinate 27,300,336 of CM043316.1, forward strand.
TTATACATAAATAAGCATTATGGAAAATTTTAAATAACTCAAGATGTTTATTAAGTCAATTATTTTTATATAACAAATAATAGTGTCAAAAACAGTTCTATTGAATTTCTCTTAATGAGTAAGTGTCGTAATTCTATTCACTAATTCGAGTAAACAAAAATTTCGTTCACTAATTTAAACTATATTTAAAAGATGTTTATCTAATAGATAGGTTCATTTTCACACTTCCATATTTCTTATTCGATGACAAAATACTTTAATAGTTGAGCAAATTAGAACCCACTTTGATTTATTATTATTAATGACACTTAACAAAAAATTATGGGTCTATGAAAATACTTACTAATCGAAGTGGTATTTCTTTTGAGATTCAAGTAAGAGTTCAACAATAATGACGTTAATTCTTTAAAGTGTTCTATATTCGTGGTTTGAACCTTACCTCCCCTTATCTTACCATCTAGCTATCTAAAAAAGTGGTAGTATATCTTTGGGGGGGGGGGCTTCTTTCCCCTTTACCACACTGCTCTAAATTTACCTAATTTCATGATTAGAAAATACATAGCATTGTACTTAGTTGAGAATCTCCTCTTCATTATCTTTCACAATTTTATGAGACGTATTGCTAGCCTTCTTCACTCTTTGTGTGCTAATCAATGCTTGATGCGTAACAACTGACAAGACGACAGAAGCAAACCTAAAAATAGGCTGTCTAGCCAAAAAATACAAGACAAGAATTTTCTAAACTCTTCCTATACTTTTAGCTTATAAAGCTCAATTATATAGATATCAATATTATACCATATTCATTATAAAAAAAAAAGGTATGTATTTTTAATTTTATATTATATGGATTATATGTCTTTTGATAAGTATATATTATGGATTATATATAATGTATTAATAATTTGATATCTTATCAAAATTTGATATCTTATTAACTTATTTATAAATAAACTTTGAGCCTAATATAAAATCTATATATAAACATATGTTATACCTATAATCTTTTATCAGTTATATGCTTATATGTACCTGTTATAATAACCTGATTTTTATTTTTTATAATTCAATAATTAAGAGAGATGAAATTTAAATTTAAATGTCTCCCCATGAAAGTACAAAGAAATTTCAATTATGAGTTGAGCCTAACTCTTTTTTTTTTTGGATAAGAACTCTGTTTGTTTCAGCTATAATGTTCTCTAGAAAACGAGTCATTTTCCAAAAAGTATTTTCTATAAAATTATATCATTTTCTTATGTTTGATATCAACTTTAAATAAGTTGAAAAATAATATTTTAACTTTCTTTATTTAGTTTGTTGTGCGATAGAATTGTTTTCTAAACAAATCTTAAAAAACAAACCATACTTTTTCCATTGACCAAAAATAGTTTTCTTTTGACTCATTTTTTTATAATGTTGCCAAACACTGAAAAATACAAAAACCTATATTTATAAAAGATTTTTCATCAAAACAAACATAGCATGGGCTTAACTTTTTTTTGTTCGTCGAGTACTATCTTTATAAACAAACAAACTATCTTTATAAATATATTTTTTTATTGAAACAAACATAGCATGGTCCTAACTTAACTTGATTACTAAATACATATATACAAACAAATCTCAATTAATTTATACAGTCATAATCCATCATATCAGAGTTTATTATAATTATATTCTAAGTGCACAAGATGAAAAACTCATTTAAAAAAAAGAAAAAAAAAAAAGGAAAGAAAGAAAAGCAATTCAGCTTTTTTCTTAATATTTGGAAATATAAAATAAAAAACGGTGAGAGATTCGATCCCAGGACCTGAGGCTCGGACAGTTGGATACAGAAGGACACACACACAGAGACATAGGAGAGAGAAAACAAAAAAACAAGAGAGACAGAGAGATATCAAAAAAAACCTTTCCTTCATCGTCGTCGCCATCATCAGCATCATCGTTTACGTCGAACTACAGCTGAATCGGCGTCGTTTTGTTCTGTTCTTTTGAGCCGTCAGATTCAGTCCTGTGTTCGATGTGCTTTGTCCCAAAACCCTAGGTCCGTACCATAAATCTCCACGGCTTAATTCCAATTATTATTATTTTTTAATTTTTTTTTGTTGGTTCTAATTTCAAATTCTTTATTTATTGGATTTGTTGAGTTTTGTTTTGTTTAGGAAATCGAATTCAGTGTTTTTGGAATGAAATGATTCAGTTTGATTAGGTGAAGTTGGGACACTTAAAGATTGAAACTTTTTAAGTTTGATGATTTGGGATTGGATTGAAGTTTGGAATTTTTTTTGTTTGTTGCTGTGGATTTTTTTCTTTTCTGGGTTATGGAAAATTTGAATTTTGGACTACTAAATCTGAATGGCAAGTACTGTTATTGTAGTGAATCATTGTTGTGAGAGTTTCATTGCTGGGTTTTGCTTATTTAGCTATGGGAACAATCAGAGAGTCCTTGGCATTTGCTTTTGTAAGAGCTTTTTTATTTGGGGTTTAAAAGCTAGTTAAGCAAATGCATTCAGGGTTTAAATCCCCCTTTCTCCACTTGTTGTTACAATTGAATTATATATATAAAAAAGGTAGATAAATTTGCATTTGAGTAAGCCAATTGCTTGTTGAGGAATTAAGTGATGTGGCACTTCTAATAGGACCCTTTAATATGTTTGCGCCTGTGCTACATGGAATCTAAAAATGGAGCTGGTTTTTATTTTTGATGGACATTGTTTGGGGTAAAAGATTATGGGTATTTGGTGTGCATCAAAATGGAGTATTTTTGGGGGCCAGTTGAATTGTCTTGCTTAATTGAGTGTCCTTATTCGTTTTGACTTGAATTCAACAACAACAACAAAGCTTTAGTCCCAAAATTTTGGGGTCAGCTATGGGTCCTCAACAGATTAGTTAGGGTCATTCACATGTATTCTTTTCCTCCATTCTATGATGCCTTTAATGTGAATACCCTTTGATAAATGTCATGTATTTGTTTGATTTAATCCTCTTAATCTTGTAAGTAATTTCATTAGAGCAAGTTAATGAGATATTATATTGGGTTGATTTTGTTGTCAAAATGCACTTGGGAATTAGATGAAAAAACTCAAGAAATGCATATATATTTTTTCTATACCTTGAATTATGGAGTTTTGTTACTTGTTAGTACCTTTTGCTGTTCCTGATTTGAGTCACAGACTAGTGGAGGCAATGAGTAATGACATCCTTCTTCTTACCACCAAAAAAAAAAAGTCCTGTATGTTCATTAGTTTTTCTATGGGTCCTGTATGTTCAACAATTCCCACATTATGCCAAAATCATTATTTTGTTATCAACTGCAATACAACTCTAATAACTAACCTTTTGAATTTGTAGGAGTTATCTGCTTATTTTTCCTCAACAAATACTGGTTCTCCATATTCTGTGTGCATGCTATACACAAAACATTTTTGTTGGTATTGGGAGCTTTTATTGTTGTTCAGGATTGGACATTAGCCTGTGGTTATGCTGAGGATGCTAGAGATGTAATTGATATTTCTGGGCTCATGACTTATTTACTGGTGTGCAGTTCTAGTAGCAAATGTACACGATAACTTATATACTTTCATTTTTCCCTCAATCTGAGATAACAATCTTGCACTTGCTGTTATCAGCTTGTATTGCTTGAGGGTTGATGATCTTGGCCCTTCTGAGGTCTTCTCTTAAAAAATTGGCTTGATGAAGTCAATGGATACACTTACTATTTTGTCTTGAATAAAGAGAGAATGGTACCAAATTGGAAGAAACCTCACATTAAGTTGACACCTATCTCCTTAGCATACGTTTTATTCATGTTCTCTACAACATCTAGGAGTAAAGAGGGTGTTAATGGTGCTGCATAAGAAGAAATCATGGAGCACGTATCAGAGAAAAAATTCCCTCTCAATGCAAAAGATTATAAGTTATACGAAGAAGTCGGTGAGGGAGTCAGCGCCACTGTGTACAGGGCTCTCTGTGTTCCACTAAATGAGATAGTTGCAATCAAGGTTCTTGATCTGGAAAAGTGTAATAATGACCTGGTAAGTGCCCATTTGTCCAAATATCTCGTATGATATAAGATTTTGATGTGTAATTAACACACACACACGCATATTCCCCGGATGCGCAAATTTCATTATATATATATATATATATATTATAAAATACACATACACATACATATACATACACATACATCCTTACATTTAGTTGATACTTGCCAAATGGTACACAATTATATTTGGTTAACAGTTGTTATCACTTGCAATACAATTTTCTGTATCAGATATCATGTTTTTACTTGATTAATTGGTTAATTTCACAATTATGCATATGTGGAGCTTAATTTGTTTGGCTACCATTTTCTTGCTGTATCAGGTATCGGGTTTTTTACTTGATTAATTTCTTAATTTCACAATTATGCATATGTAGAGCGTAATTTGTTAGGCTACCATTTTCTTTGAGGATATGTTGCAACATTGTTGACTCCAGTTGCTTATGAACATGGAAAGAGAGGGTAAATTTTTTTATAACATGGTTTAATGGCTCAATTACAAGTCATTCTGTTCTATATATTGCATTGATTTCTCCAATATATATACATATATATTGCATTGTGTATGTCACATTTTTTCTCCTTGCCATTAAAGATGTTTGAAAGACCTGTTTGCTTAATCTATTCCAAATTGTCCCCCAGGGGTAGCACAATTGGCTAGGAACCATGCCCTGCTAGTTCAAAGCCCCCCTTCCCCTTTGGCCAAGATCTATAAAAAATCAATTCCAGTAGAAACATTACTCATGGCAGTTCTTATGTCAGACTGATGCTTATTTTTGAAACTTTCAACTGCTTAAATAAATAGTAATGCAACTTATTATGCTACTTTGGTATTGAGATATATATTTCCTCGGAAAAAAATATGCAGGATGGTATCCGGCGAGAGGTACAGACAATGAGCTTGATTAATCATCCAAATTTGTTACAGGCGCATTGTTCTTTCACTGCTGGCCACAGCCTTTGGGTTGTGATGCCATACATGGCTGGTGGATCCTGCCTTCATATAATGAAATCTGGTTACCCTGAAGGTTTTGAGGAGCCTGTTATTGCTACTTTATTGCGTGAGGTTCTGAAAGCTCTTGTTTATCTTCATGCCCATGGGCACATCCATAGAGATGTGAAGGTGACTTACTCTACCTGCTTGACTCATTCGCCTCTGAATGATTTTTTTGTGTGTGCCTATTTTAGCAGGAAAGCACCATTTAGTCAGTTATTTTTTCCACTATAAATTTTGGACTTTTTAATGCCTTGTTTCATAAAACGTATTAAAATAGTTTCGTACAACCAAGGGTTCCTGATGACAATTATATATATATATATATATATATATATGTATATTATATTATCTATTAAATGATGCAGGAAAGACATGTCTTCTGTTTTTTAAGATATAAGTAATGCTTGTATGGAGTATAGAATCTCTAGGGTCTCACACCCTTTTTATTTGTTCGTAGCCTATCAAGGTTAAGGTTTCTAAGTTGGTTTTCTTGTTTATATGAAAGCTAGGATATGTTTTGAATCATATGTCGTATTTTAATTTCATGTTAATTGTTTTTTCGTCTTTTTAAATTCTTTCTTTGCTCTTGCATGTGGGAATGCATTATGTTGTTCTTGTTAATGTTGGGGAACATGGGTTTGCAGGCCGGGAATATCTTAATTGATTCTAATGGTGCAGTCAAGTTAGCTGATTTTGGTGTATCAGCATGCATGTTTGATACTGGAGATAGGCAGCGTTCCAGAAATACTTTTGTTGGGACTCCATGCTGGTAGGATTTATTATTTGAATTTTATTTTCATTGGGCCTTCCATGATTTTCCATTTTTCTGAGATCCCACTGGAGTCCTTGATTTATCAAGGCAGTTGAATTTTTTATATGATTTGATACTCTTTTTTCTCCCCTTGGTCAGGATGGCTCCTGAAGTTATGCAGCAATTGCATGGTTATGACTTCAAGTCAGTGGTTTGCTTATCTTGTACATTTTTTTGTCCCTTTTTCCACCAGTATTTCTCATTCTTTAATAATCTTTGTAAATAGAGCGGACATATGGTCATTTGGAATAACAGCACTTGAACTTGCACATGGCCATGCCCCATTTTCCAAGTACCCTCCAATGAAAGTAAATTTCTGAATTTTCTGTGATTTACAATGCTTTTGTATACTGGATTTTTTTCACGTATGTTTACTGAATGATCCTTTAGTCTTGTTTATTAATTATTGCAGGTTTTGCTGATGACTTTACAAAATGCACCTCCAGGTTTGGACTATGAAAGAGACAAGAGATTTTCAAAGGTTTGTTGTTTACTTGAAACTTTCTGATATCTAGTGCTCTTGAATATTGTTTTTGAAGCACTCTATTGTTCCAGTCTTTCAAAGAGTTGGTGGCGACTTGCTTAGTGAAGGATCCAAAAAAACGTCCAGCTTCAGAAAAGCTATTGAAGCACCCTTTTTTCAAGCATGCACGCCCAAATGATTATCTGGCTCATACCATTCTTGATGGCCTTTCTCCATTAGGTGATCGTTTTAGAATGCTGAAGGTCTCTTTCTTATCTGAAATCTCTCTTTCTAGTTTTTAAACTGTGTTTGAGTTGAAGCACAACTTCTGATATAATTCCTCTGCATTGTCTTTTCTGTTTAAGGCAAAAGAGGCTGATCTTCTTGTTCAGAACAAGGCTCTTTATGGGGATAAGGAGCAGTTATCGCAGGTGAGAATTCTTCAAAATCATTAGAACAAGTAAAAAAAAAGAAGTAATATTGCATTCTAGTCCCGCATGTTTTCTTTCTTTCTTCTCTGTTCCCATATTTTAGGCTTTCTGATATGAAATGAATATGTTTGTATTCATCCTTTCTCAAAGGATCTTTTTTTTTTGGCCAAGAATCTTTGGACCACGTTGCATCTCCCATAATAAACAAGGGGTTCAAATCTTACCAGGAATATAAAAATTGGACAAAGACATGAGCATTAGACTTTTAATGCATACATACATTGTTTTCCAAATTCCCCTCTCTCTCTCTCCAGCTCACTCGCTTTATGAGGTCAGGGGAGTGCCTCCTAAATAGGAAAAAAAACAAGGCTAAGGGTGTGTTTGTTTCGTGTAAAACGTTTTCCGAAAAATACATATTTTCCGGAAATGTTATTTTCCGGAAAAGGAAAATATTTTTAAGTGTTTGGTTGAATTATGAAAATTGTTGTAAAAAATATTTTCATGTGTTTGATTCTATTAGGAAAATGCTATTTTCCTACAATTTTTTCACATTGATTCCGGCAACAACAACACAACAACAACAACAACAAATTAATTCCGGCAACAACAACAACAATCAAACTTTAAACAAACAGAACTAAGATGGGTCTGGGTCTAGGTCTAGGTCTCGGCGATGGGTCGACGACGACATCTGGGTCGAAGGTTTGGGTCGTCGAAGGTCTGGGTCGTCGGTCAAAGGTCGAAGGCGATGGATCGAACGTCTGGGTCGAACGCCTGGGTCTGGGTCGAACACTTTGGGCTTTGGGTTCGTGGGTCACCGGCTCTGGTTCGAAGATCGGTGGGTCGTGGCGATCGTGAAGATGGGTTCGCCGGCGAACTCGCACCGGTGCGAGCTGGGCTCTCTCTCTTCGATCTGGGCTCTCCGTTTCTTCCTTCCTCTCTCTCTCTCTCTTCGTGCTCTGTTTCTCTTTTCTGGAAAATTGGATTTGAAGTGAAAATGAGGACTGAATTTATTTTCCACCTTCATGCCTCTATTTTACGGTCAAAGGGGAAATGCATTACAGTTGACCGAATTTTACAAACCAACCAAACACACTAATTTTCCGGAAGTGGTTTGAAGCCAAACCAAACACAGCCTAATAGTATTGAGGATGGTCATGTGACAAGAAACATGAAAAACCTGTACTTCTGTAGAGCACATTTGAAAGCAAATGTTGGGAGCTCTCTATTAAGTGTTGAATCTGGTATTAAACTTAACATACATGAATTCATTGCTTATTTGCAGTGTCTAATTAACTTGTCATGATGGGAAATAATAGTGAACTTGTGTGGAAGTTAAATCCTTAAATTGATGTCGAATGAACTCTAGTAGAGAGACAAGGAGTTGCACGAATTACCTTTTTCAAGGTTTTATTTAATGGTCAAACTTAGGTTTATTGGTTGATTTACATTTACTAAAGATTTTATACCTGGTTTTTTCTCTTTATTGCGTCATTGTTGTGCTCCAGTTGGCTTTACTGCTGTTGGCAATGAGCTCTAGCTCATATGACACTTCTTTCTTTAAGACTGGGTGGAAATTGAGATTGTGGGTTTTATACCCACCACTGAGTGTGTGTGTATTACCAATTAAAATAAAGTTGGTTTTACTGTTGTTTTTATGTTTATGCCCTTTTGGTTGCTTTTTCTCCCTCTCTCAGTGTTTACTTGATAGCTGATGTTTAAAGAAAGTAAATGGCGCTAATATCTATGCTTGTGTCTTGCACTAAGAAGTCTCTAAGTTGGGTTTCAATGACACCCTGAATGTAAATTCTCATAACTTTGCAGCAAGAGTACATTCGAGGAATAAGTGCCTGGAATTTCAACCTCGAAGATTTAAAAACTCAAGCCGCCCTTGTAAGTAGAGTCAGTTCCTAGTTTTATGTCTAATTACTTTATTTCATAATATCTTGGGCAAAGGGTTTTCTGGTGAAAAGTTATTCCTGTTGCTTTGTTTTCTCTTATTATTAGAACTGTGCTGCCTGCAGATACAGGATGGTGGCATGCCAAATGCTGAAGACCCGGATGCTAATAAGCAAAAATATGTGCATGATTTTGTTGGGTCCCCAGCGGAGAGCCTGTCCCATGAAAGGGCCAATAGTTCAAATGCTGATCCTAGTCTGGAGGTACCACTAACATTGCTAGAATTTGCTCTCTTTTTTTAATTGTATTTGTGTTCATAAATTCCCTTGAATCGTTGAAATTTCATTCTTCCATCTGATTGACATCTGCCTCTTATTTATTAGTAAAGAAACATCTTCCTCTGTTTTTTTTCAGGATGGGTTCAGTGATATTAGTGATTTGGAGAGCTCATTTGCTTCATTTCCTATGAAACCTCTTAAAGCACTTAAGTATGAATTGTTATTATTTATTTTTGGCCTTGTGTTCAATTCTTAATTACTCAATCTTTAATTCTCTATCACATTTACTGGGTTTGAGCATACTGTTTAAACTTTTCCAAGAACCATCATGTTGAAAGATAATCTTAATGGGATCCTGGCAAAAGAGAAGTACTATATAATATTGCCAAGTAATTTATTGCATGCAATGTTTTGTTTTGTTTTTTTATAACGTTTCCAGCTATTGATTACTGTTCTTTTTTGACGTTCTTTACATCCTTTGCATTCATTCAAATGATAATAAATTTAGCAGTCCAACACCTATATTATTAGCACCCTGATATTCATCAGTTCAATTTATCCTTTATTTAAGCAACCATGTCTTTTGATGCAGAGGTTGTTTTGATATTTGTGAGGATGATGAGACTGCAAATAGTCCAATTGGTGTGCATCAGGAAAATGGACGAAATGAGGGTGAGAGTTTGTGTCAAGGTAGTATTTTACATCGCCATGCCATTCCAGAGCATAAAAAATTCTTGAGTGGTTCTCTACTACAAGAGAATGCTCTATCTCCTAAGAAGGTTTTTAGCGATGGGGACAGGTAAGCCAGTTCTAAAAAATTCAACTTTGTTTTGTTGTTGTTGTCCTGATTTTTTTTCTCTTCATACTTTTTTAATGCTCTCGCTCATTAAAGAAGAGATGTCTTGTTGTCTTTCCATTAACACGTTCCTATTTAGGGTTCGTTTGGGAACAGTTTATTTAGCTGAAACTGAAATTTTTTTTTGCTGAAAGTATTGTAGATAAAAGTAAAAGTTAGTTGAAATAGTACAATGAGACTCATGAATAGTATCAAAAAGTGCAGTGGTACTCATGAATAGTAGCAAAAATAAGCTGAATAGTAAAATAAGCTGAGTATAACTCTAATGCCAAACTTAAGTATCATATTTGATGACTTACTAGTTTTGCTCAGTGCAGGGGAGGAATCATGGATATAATCCTTGAACTTGAGTCATATTTGTTTTTGATTTGGTTTATTGGCAGCACTCATCGTGATATGAAGATCATGTGGTCTTCTGATATGCTAGGTCTTTAAACCTCTCTGAGTAAGGTGTTGGTCATAATATGTATATATGTTGTAGTGTCGCAACTTTGTCAGTTTATTTGTATATGGTTTTCTGCAGTTTCTATATGAATTGGTGTTATCAGACTCCTTTTCTTGTTCTCTTTCTTCCTTGAGAGAGGGTTGTATGGAGCTGCGTATGTTTTTATAACTCTTCTATTTATCTGATTTCATTGAAAATTGAAACCATTACGTCACAGAGATATGGTTGCTTTGCTTGGAAGCTCCTCTTGTTGAAATGTGGAAGGTCATGAAAATTAGGGAGTACTAGTTTTGTTGGTGACATGGTTGCATTTTTAGTATTGTTTTATCCTAGGAAGCAGAGACACGGAAAATTGGCTGCGTATCCATGTTGGACACAGACATACCTTGGACAAGACTGCATGCGTGTCCAATCATTTTTTTCTCCCACAAAACTATGATCAGAACACTCACTACCATTGATCTACAGATTTAAATTTGTGATTTTTCTTAGATTTGGAAAAGCAAATTCTATTTTATTGTTATCTGTGTTTCATTTGGCGTGATTCCTGAATCAGTTATATATATATATATATATATATTTGGCGTGAATCAGTTGTTGGCTGTTTTTTGATGCTCATGTGATTGTTTTCCAGCACTGATCTTTCCATTAAAAGTTTGTTTGTTTGTGTTTTTTTTTTTTTTTATGTGCAACATTATGTTATCTTATATTTTGTTAAAAAAAAAAAAGTTAAGTCTAAATCCACTACAAAATTTACAACAATTTTCACAACTGCTGAGATAGCTGGTTCTGATTGGTGTACACTTAAGGTGAGATCAGTGTTGTTCCCATGTGAAACTGATGTTTCACAACTGTGTTTGTACAATTATTGTTTAAAAAAAAAAAGAGGTTTCTGTTGTCTTGTAGTTATGTTGTACATTTGAATTATCATTGTCACGTACTTGAGTTGAGAAGTTTGGATTTAGTAAGATGTAATAACTCCTGTCTTGAAAATGTTATGAAGGGATTATCTACAATCAAAACACCAAGCTGAGCGTAACTATAGTGGTACATTGTTGTATCGTCAGAAGAAAGATGCTAGTAACATTTCATCTGGTACGTCCATTGTGATTTTATTGATCAACGAGCTTTAGCTCAAATGATACTTATTTCCCTCATAAGAATGGAATCTAGGCTAAGGTCATGGGTCTTAAGACTCACTGGGAGCTTGTATAACTTACCAATAAAAGAAATTATGATTTCCTTCCTTATCTCAACCTTACTTCTTCTTAAAGACGATGTCACTTTTTTATACTTATGAAGAATCTGACATTGAATTCTTGCATCTGCTGATGTAGTTGAAGATACTTCAGAAGGAGCAGTTGTACAGCGTAAGGGCCGCTTTAAGGTCACTTCGGCAGACCTCAGTCCCAAGGTACATATGCATTCATAGGCTATCATCTCTACTCAACCTGAGTCTATGGTTAGCAAGTGGATTCCATCAGTCTGATATAATATTCAAAAGCAGCCTATTTTATATGAGTTTTTTATCATTAGACTGATGAATGTCTGTGGGAAATAATATAAGTCTTTTTGCCATTTTGGGACCTAATCTCTGGGTTGTATATATTTAGTCTATGTTTCCAATGTACGGATTGCTTCTCTTTTGGCGCGTTTGATCCTAGCATTCCCCTGGGGAGCTTCTGCTTTGGATTAGCCTTTATGTGAAAATATTTTGAGATCTGAATGGAACAATTTTTTTCCCCAACTGCACTAATTAATTCAAACAATAAACTACCTTTTACTTAAATTTCTAGTCAAATTATGAATATATGTGACAGCATAGTTTTCCTTTTTATCAAGTTTAATTGTCTATGGAAACACCCTACTTCTAGATAACTGGCAACTTTCACCTTTCAAAGGGGAGAGCTGGAGAGGTCTTGGTCCAACGTCATTTGGGGGGGGGAGTGGTGGAGGGCTTGTATCCATCATGTTGCATAGCACATAAATAAAAGAAGTTTATTGAAGCAATATAAGGGTTTTTTTTTTTTTTTATAAGTAACAAAAATTTTATTAAACAAAGAAAAACAGCCAACCCGAGTACATTGGGAATGTACTATGGGGGCAAAAATCAAAAACCAAGATTACAACAATCAAGTAAAGCAGGAAGGGAAGAACAAGAAAATTGACAAAAGACCACACTCCAATCGAGGAGAGTGTGTAAAAAGAAAGACTTAATCTCTAACATAGAGCGCTCACATCCCTCAAAACTTCTAGCATTCCTTTCGCGCCAAATACACCATAGCAAGCAATGAGGTACAATTCTCCACAACTCAAAATTTCTATGTCGACCAAACTTACCCTTCCAAGACTCAAACAACTCAATAACCCTCTGAGGCATAACCCAATGAATTCCAAACAAACAAAACACCAACGACCACAACTCACAAGCAATGGGGCAATGAAGAAGAAGATGATCCACTGACTCCCCACAACTCTTACACATATAGCACCAATCAAGAACTAGTACACGTCGTTTGCGAAGGTTATCTGTTGTTAAAATCTTACCTAAGGAAGCAGACCATGAAAAGAAAGCTACCCTTGGAGGAACCTTCGATTTCCAAATCATCTTCCAAGGGAAAGATAAGATGATAGGAGGGTATAAAGAAAAATAGAATCCTCTAACCTCAAAACCTCTACCCCTTGCTGGCTTCCAACACATCCGATCCGGACCCAATCCCCGTACCGTCGAAGAGTAGACCATATCCATAAATAAATCAAAGGATTCTTGTTCCCAATCTTGTGGAGGACGACGAAATTTAGCATCCCAATGAATCCTCCCGCCAGACCAACACATAACCTCCGCTACTGAAGAATCCTTTGTTCTACTAATACCATAAAGTTCCGGAAAAGCCTCTTGTAGAGTACAATCTCCACACCACACATGTTTCCAAAACTTCACTCTAGTACCATCCCCCACATCATATAGAAGTAGTTTAGAAAAATTCACCCAACCACTTCTAATATGTCTCCACAAACTAACACCATAAGCACTGGTGACCTTTTTCGTGCACCAACCACCCCAATCATTCCCATATTTTACCTCAATAACCCTCCTCCATAGAGCATCGGTCTCCATGCCATACCTCCATAACCATTTTCCTAACAAGGCAGAATTAAAACTCCTCAGTCGTCTAATACCTAGCCCTCCAACCTGCAGCGGCTTACAAACCTGAGCCCAATTGACTAAATGTAATTTAGGATCACCATTAATACCACTCCACAGAAAATCTCGTTGTAACTTCTCCATACGATTTGCCACATTCCCAGGTAAAGGCAGAAGGGAAAGGAAGTATGTAGGTAAGGAGGAAAGAGTACTTTTAATAAGAGTTACCTTACCCCCCTTAGATAGATACAACCTCTTCCAGCCTGCTAATCTCCTTTCCATCTTCTCCAAAATAGGATTCCAAACTGACAACTCCTTAAATTTAGCTCCTAACGGTAGCCCCAAATATCTCAATGGAAGAGAGGCTTGCCTACAACCCAACATCCCCACCAGAACATCCATATTATGCACCACCCCTATAGGAACCAACTCAGATTTCTCCAAGTTAATCCTTAAACCTGAGACCTCCTCAAATCTAGCCAGAATTGCTCTCAAACTAGCTATTTGCGTAGGAACAGCATCACAAAAAATAAGAGTATCGTCAGCAAATAACAGATGAGACACCATCACCGAATTACCAGCCGTGTTACCTACAGAGAAGCCTGAGAACTGACTAGTAGTAGCAGCCACATCCAACATACGACTCAAACCCTCCATAACAATATCAAAAAGCAGTGGAGACAAGGGGTCTCCTTGCCGAATCCCCCTAGAACTACCAAAAAAATCAGAAGGACTACCATTGATCAAAATGGAGAATTTAACAGTAGAAATGCAACACATTATCCATTTTCTCCATTTCTCTGAAAACCCACAGCGCTGAAGCATATACATTAAAAAACCCCAACTCACATGGTCATAAGCCTTCTCCACATCCAACTTACACAAAATATAAGGGTTTTTTTTGGGGGTGATAAGTAAAATATTCATTAATATAATTATGATAAGTAAAATATTCTTTAATATAATCAAAAGTAGTGCTACCAAATTAAATGGGATGTATCCATAGAACAAAGCAGACTGTAAAGAAAAAAGTTTAGAAAAGAAGAAAACAAAAAGTACTACAAAAAATTAGAAGACTTCATATGCTAATTTCACTTATGTTGAGCTAGTTTCACCTATACTAGTGTTGGCATATAAAGTCTGTACAGAGTTTAGTTGTTTCCAATTACATATCATAGCAAGACATTGTCACTCATTATTTGTAGCATAAGATTGTCACACTGTACTAATTGCAGTTTCAGTAGCCTTTCTACAGAATGTGCCTTCATTCTGCGGATGGAACTGCCTGCTATCCAAAAGTTTGGCAGCATAGAATGTAGCGTCGTGGATTTATTATTATTATTATTATCGTCATCATCATCAAGTTCCAAGCTTGTTTTACTTGATGGATGCAACTAATATGCCAACTTCAATATAAAACATTAAATTTGTAAAGCACCGTGACGCAGGACAACCAAAACAATGGCTGAACAAATTTCAAAGGAACAAAAAATAAAATAAACTGAGGTTAGTTCTCTTCTATCAGGATGAATTGGATGAATTGTATGTGCGCTCTCAGTTATGGATGAATTGGGTGTGTGCTCTCAGCAAGACATTGTCACTCTTAGTTCTCTTCTATGAGGATGGATTGGATATGCGCTCTCAGTTAGTTCTCTTCTATCAGGGGTTGTATGAGGAAACTGAATTGGAGCGCCCTACTATGGATGGATTAGATTTTGCACGTATTGAAGAGGAGGAGAGGTAGTCCTTAGAGAAGGAGTTCACGAAGGAGAAAGTCATCCAGGTCCTAAGGGAGATGGAGGGTGATAAAGCCCCTGGTCTTAATGGTTTCACCATGGCTTTCTTTCAGAAATGTTGGAGTGTTGTGGAAAAGGATGTTATGAATGTCTTTGATTATTTTCACTGGCATTCTGTGTTTGAACGGTCTATGAATGCTTTGTTTCTCACTTTAATTTCTAAGAAGTGTAATGCTGTTAACATTAAGGACTTCTGCACTATCAGTTTGGTGGGCAGTGTGTACAAGTTGTTGTTCAAGGTGTTGGCTAATAAGTTGTGGGCGGTATTGGATAATCTCATCTCTGAGACTCAAAATTCGTTTGTCGGAGGAAGGCAAATTCTGGATTCAGTGCTCATTGCAAAAGAGTGTTTGGATAGTAAATTGAAGAGCCGGTTACCGGGTGTGGTTTGCAAGCTTGATATTGAAAAAGCATATGACCATGTTAACTGGGAGGCCTTGTTTTATCATTTGGACCGGATGGGTTTTGGGCTGAAATGGAAGAAATGGATTAAGGCTTGTGTTACTTCTGTCCATTTTTCAATCCTGGTTAATGGATCCCCTGAAGGTTTTTTTGGAAGCTTTCGTGGGTTAAAGACAAGGTGACCTTTTATCCCCGCTTTTGTTTCTCTTGATAATAGAGGTTTTAAGCAGAATTTTGAAGAAGACAGAGGAGAATAACCTCATTCGGGGTTTTCATGTGGGTGCAGTGAATTCTGTTGGTGTGCGGATTTCCCATTTGTTGTTTGCGAACGACACTATCTTATTTTGTGATGCCTCTAGGGAGGAGTTGCTGTCCATAAAGTTGGCATTGTCTTGTTTTCAGGCTTTTACGGGCTTGAAGGTTAATGTTGGGAAAAGTGAGATTGTCCCTGTTGGGGAGATGTATAATCTAGCTGCATTGGCTAGTGTTCTTCATTGTAGAGTGGGGAGTTTGCCTATGAAATGTTTGGGGATGCTATTGGGAACTTCCTTTAAGACAGTTTCGATTTGGAATCCTATTTTGGAGAAGATGGAGAAGAAATTATCAGGGTGGAAGCATGTCTATTTATCTAAGGGTGGTAGACTCACATTACTAAGGAGTACTCTCTCAAGTTTTCCAATGTACTTTTTATCTTTCTTCACTATTCCTAAAGCTGTGGCTATTAGAATGGAAAGTATTCAGAGGAATTTTCTTTGGGGGTCTTTTGAGGGGAGTTTTAAATATCCTTTGGTGGCTTGGGAAAAGGTGTGCTTACTTGTTGAATTGGGAGGTTAGGGGATAAGAAGTGTGGCATCGTTTAATCAGGCTTTATTAAGGAAATGGTTGTGGCGTTACGGGCATGAAGTTACCCATCTTTGGCAGGGAGTTATCTCCACAAAATATGGTGGGGGTCAAGGGGGCTGGTGTATGAAAGTGTGAAGGAAAACTCATGGATGTGACCTTTGGAGAAGCATTCATGAAGGGTGGGAGAGTTTCTCTAAGCATCTGTCTTTTATAGCGGGTGAAGGCACTCGTATTTGCTTCTGGCATGATAGGTGGATTGGGGACAACACCCTAAAAGATCTCTTTCCAGAGCTCTATGTGTGTTCAGCTGCCAAAGAGGCTTGTATCTCTGAGGTTTTGTGGATTTCGGAAGGAGGTACTTTTAGAGTATGGGACTTAAGGTTTTATAGAGTTTTTGAAGATTGGGAACTAGCTGCAACTTTTTCTCTATTTCAGTGTATCCAAACCTCGTATTCCTCGGGGTGATGGGAGGGATACCCTTTGTCGGTGGCTCAAAGGTGATGCTGCTCACGATCGGATACTCACATTGGATAATCTCATGCTTTGGGGTCGTCCTTTGGTAAATAGGTGTTGTATGTGTTGTGATGGGGAGTCGGTAGCCCATCTTCTACTTCATTGTCCTATTACACACACCTCATGGACCTTCATGCTTCAGACTTTTGGTATTCATTGGGTTATGCCAGGATCGGTGGTGGGATTGTTATCTTGTTGGTATCAGTGGCTTGGGAAGCATAACTCGAATATTTGGAATTTGATTCCAGGATGCTTAATGTGGATAGGTTGGTTAGAATGAAATCGTTGCTCCTTTGAGAATAGGGAGAAGATGTTGGATGAGTTAAAGGTTTTATGCCAGCGTAGTCTTTTTGAGTGGTCTTGTTGTTGGGGATTTACTGATTCTTCTTCTCTTCCAGAGTTTATGTTTTCCCTTAGATTATCTTTTTGATCTCCCTCTCTTTTGTTTTGTTGTTTGTTTTTATTTGTTTCTTGTTGTTCATCATCATGAACAACTTGTACTTTTCATTTTTCCTCATTAATAATAGTTCTCGTATTACCTATCAAAAAAAAATCTAAACCTAGTGTTGCTTAGAATTAGCACCAAATAGGATAGAAAACCTAGGAATCAGAACCTATGGTTGGCTAAATTCAGCACTAGGTCATTGGAAAATTTCCAATTAATTTTTTTTGCCATAAACTTGTCTTCATTGGAGCACAATAGCATGCTCATACAGACTACTAACACTAAACCATCCTAATTGATTCATATCAAAGTCCAATTATTGAATTACAAAAATAAACTTGACTCTAGGAAATTAAATAAAACAAAAATTAAGTAATTAGCTAATAAGACCTAGAATAATTTTTTTCCTTTTTGATAATTTAATGTTACATCAAGTGAGCGAGGAGGGATTTGAACTCTAGTTCTCTTCATAATAAAGACTTGGCAATGCCATTGACTACAAGGCTCTTGGCCTAGAACACAATTTAATGGACCAATAATAAAAATATAATCGACTTCTATAATTAAAAAAAATTGCCTTTGCGCTTCCCCCATGACGCTACTTCCTATATGAGGCTTTCTTATACTTTTGGTTTGAATATCACCATTTTTTTTTTCTTGGTTAGCATCATCCTTGTAGGCTTTATTTTGTAACTTTTTTTTTTTGGGGGGGTGGGGGGTGTGTATATGATATATAAATTATGATTGATTTTTTATAAAGTGCTTTGATGCTTGAAGTTCTGAAAACTAGGTATGGAACTTAGCAATTTATCTTTTAGGCAATGGCTTTATAACCATTGCCATGCTTTTCTCTATACAGGGTCCTACAAACAGCATGTTTAGCTCAATTTCTGGAGGTTCAACCGGTATAACAACCGCAAACCTAACGGCTGCCTCAATTCTCCCATCTCTGCAATTCATTTTGCAGCAGAACTCCACACAGAGGGTAAGTTTAAATTTGTATTTCCTTACCTTTCAATGTAGAGATATTATGCCTCAAAATATTTATTTCTTTCTTCCTTTATAAAAAATTTGACAGGAAGAACTTATGAAATTGATCAAGTATGTGGAACAAACCTCTGGTATGGCTCTCATCTTGATCATTCACTTTGCTGGTTAATCCCACATGCAAAAGTTTTGTTGGATTTGACCCCTTTTGCTTGATACAGGTAAGCATGCTGAGTCAACTGAGGTTGTCACAAGTGACCTGTTGCAGGTATTCTCATTTGTTGGAAACTTTAAAAAATATTGCTTGCTAAATATACTAAAATGTCAAAGACTATTCCAATTTAAGCAGTAATCAGGTATTATTTTAGTGTTATGTTTGTAGAAGGGGACAATCACCTATGGTATAAATAAAGTAGTAATTAGTAACTTGTAGTGCCTTCGCCTGATGAAACTATCTAGTGGAAATATGATTTTGAATACTTGGGTTAGGATCTCCAAATGACTTTCTTACATCTGACTGATTATTCTCTTAATGGGAGATCGAATATGGGTTGCAATAGGATTTGAGAAAGGATGGGAAGAAGGGGATGATATGCATATGCACATATAATCTTTTTTGTGAGATGGTTTCATTATTTGTTGATATCTTAAATTATAAATCGAAACCATCCACTAGTAAAGGCTATGCATTCAAACACAAAAAAACTGGCTGCCAACACAATTGTCAATTTCCGTGCTTGGCCAAGAGGAAGCAATCCTGTATTAGTCCCCTTTGTTGGTTATTGACCATTCTTGAAGCAACTTTATTTATAGATTTTCTAATTACTAATTGAGTAGTTTATGGCATAACAGCCTAAATCCCTTGATAAAACATGGTGGAGGATGAATTAGTGGGTTCAAGATCCATTTGGCTGTGTAATTACCAATGAAAAAAACTACAGCCTTCTCTTATTCACTTTCTGCACTGGTAAATCAGAATATCTGAGGAAATTATAGTTCCAATTTGACTTATTATGAGTGTGAATTTATGTAACTATTTTTTTTAATGATTTTTAGGGTTAAGTTAATTCAATGTTTAGACAACAGTTGCTTTCTGTTTAATTAGATGTTCTCAAATTTGAGCAACATGCAGATGCCTCCTGCTACCACCAGAGAGAGAGATCTGCAGTCTCAGGTGTTTCATATGCAGCAAAGGTACAGGATGAAATTCAGTGATATCTAATTACATACTTTTTAGTCTTATGCTGAACTGAATCTCATCTTTGATGTCAGTATTGGGAGCCTTGTTGAGGAATTGCAGAGGCAGAAGATGAAAAATGCCCAGGTGTGTATTTCCCTAAGTGGGACTGTGTTTGCTTTGTTGGCCTGTTTTAAGCAGTTGATATTTGCATCTTTCATTGAGTGCAAATGGCCATTGGTACTACTTGTGGTTGAAATCCTCTTTGATGGCACTTATTTATAAAATCAGTTCCAAGGCATGCATCTGACTTTGACTCCTTAAATTTTTCGATGTTGTATTTTAGTTGCTCTCCCCCTCAAAAAAGTGCTGTTTTTCTTTAATGCTATCAGTCAAAATCTATCTCTATGTGGACGCTGTTTAAATTCTTCTAAGACATTAGTGCCTAGGAGCCACTACTGACATTTCCACAAGGACAAATCATTCTAACAAAGTAAAGCATCTACATTTCCATACCAATTGCCACTTTATCAAATTTAATGTATTCAATAAGTATGAACCCCAAAGGGTTAGTATAGTGGTTCCTTGGTTTCAAAATTCTCACCATGAATAACACCACGATGAGATGTATGCCCCTGCACCTCTTTAACTCTCCACAAAATTAAGTATAAAAACATAGCTCTTTCTTCTTTGCTAATTTATTCTTGAACATTTCTCTCATCTCAATTTGTTGGTGTAGTATGAGAATGGGTGTATGGGGTTTGAGTTGGTTTTGTGATTGAAGTGGATTCTTAGGGTGGTTATGAACTTGTTTCTCTCTATTGTTCACTCGCTTTCCGGTCATTGAACAGTCTAGGTGTCTTTTGTCTTTGGGTTGTGCAGTTAGAAAGACAACTAAATACTTCGGTGAACAAAGAGGATGATGCATAATGATGTTTTTCATATTACCACCGCCTTGTGAACAAAAAGAAGCATAATTTCTTTGTAGTCGGTTGAGGAAGCCGAATTTCTACCGGTTGATTATTTCTTAAAGTGGCTAGCGAGGGTCTTCAAGGTACTTTCGAAGTTATAGGGCATTTTTTATTGTATTTTAGTGTATCATATGTGTGAACGCGTGTAAGGCAGATACCCAATTTTGAAATGCTATTCCTTGAGTCACTCTATCATGTAATTTATTGACTGCTTTTGTAATTATATTCAGTTTGGTCCTCTCTATTTACTAGCCTCGCGTTTTTTTTTTTTTAGTCCCCCGGAGAGGGGTGTTCTTATTGTTATTTGTAAGATACAAGAAAGGACAAATATTTTCTTTGTGCAAAAGAAAAAAAAAGATACAGAAAGGACAAAGGTTTATGTGGCCAAAGGTTAAAAGCAGCCACAACTTTCAGTTGCTTTCTTCTCCAAACATCCCTTGAAAATTTGGAAGGGTTACCATCAAGGTTGTCAAAATTGGGATTTTACGTAGGATCGTTGAAGGTAGATGAAATCGTAAATCGTAGAATCAGATTGTGAATCGTAAGATCTTACATATTTTCAAATTTAAAACAAAAAACACATTGATAATGACTTTGTATGTTGAATAATCACGTAAATTATAAATTTATTCATAAAAAAATTAAGATTTGTATCATATGATGTAATTTGCATATTATACATTGCTAAGTCTATACTAATGAAACAAATATATTTAAGTTTTGATCTAATATATCTAAAAAGTTCAATAAATGTTTAATTAACAACTAAATATCAAAATATTTATCAAAACATATGGAAAATATTTTCTAAGTTCTAAGTTCCTAGTTTGAAATTCAAAATAAGTTAGCAAATGGAAACTAGCTAACTACAATATAAAATCCAAAAGCAAGATGAATATTAAGGTGAAGTGAACATTTAATTATTTTCATTTTAAGGTTCTTATAACAATTGTCCTAAATTTCTAATCATCATCATTTATTTCATCATCTATGTAGACATTTTATATTTGTATTCTAGAGTTACAAAAGGCGTTAAGATACAATTTCACATTTAACTATTTAAGTTATACCATTCAGCAACATTTAAAGAGCATGCTCAAAAAAATAATCAATCAATATACAAGTACAAGCATAACTGAGAAAATTATATATATAAAAAATATTTTAGTAATATTAGAACACAAATTAGTATATTGATTAAACAAATTTAACAACATTATAGCTTAAAAGGTAGTAAAGCCAACATCAAATTTTTTCATTTAAAAATGATGAAGTATTCATTCATTTTGATTACAAGTGAATTAGAAACTAAAAAACATTTGTTTAGGTTAACATAATTTTATAAAAATAAAATAAAAAGTTATACTATCACAACGTGAAAAAATAAAAACCTTTAAAGTTTCATCAAAACAAAAAACTTATCCCATAAAAAAAAAAAAACCAAATTTTTTTGTTTTTAGTAGGATCGATAGGAATGGTAGGATCCCATTCGATCCTACGATCCTATGTACGATCTTAGTGCGATTCTAAACGTTTTGGTGAGGTGAGATCGTAAGATCGTGTGATCTTACTATCCAGATCGTGATTTTGACAACCATAGTTACCATAACTTTTTGGTCTACATATGTAAATTCCTTGGGTGTTAATGTGATAATTTAGTCGTTTCAATTCTCCTAACAATCTACACCAATCTATTTTCTTTCTTATTCATATCATTAAGCCCCTTGCATCTATGCCTACTTGGCACATGTAACAACACATTGCATTAAACTTTCATCCAATTTGACACTTCTTTTCTCTTAGAAGTAGCTCCAACCTCAGGAATAGAATAAGTAATGAAGAAAAGCCAATTGATTCAAAATACAATCTTCCACAATAAATATGAGACAAGGTAATCCTTAAAAGATAAGGAGTTAGACAGAATAATCTCAATATGATTAGTTGAATTGTTTTTAACTTAATTGAATTAATGTTCTTTACGTTAATTGTGGATGTTAAGGTTCAGGGGTTGTATGTGAAGTGTGAACCAGGAACACTTAGGTATCATTCTAAGCTCGTTACGGTGAGCAGGTAAAGGTAATATGTAGAGCGAAGTTCATGGAATGGACATGATCTCTTGCTCCAAGTTGACAAACTTATTTTCAAAAGTCTTGTAACTCAATTGGCATATCTTGGTGTTTTCACTTTTTAATAAAGGTAATAGGTTCAGATTTTTTTTTTCCCTCCCATTGTTGTAACTATTGAATTTTTTAAAAGACAAATTTCCTATAATCAACTTATACTAATAACTGCAATTGCCAGTGCTATAAGGTGTTTAACTCAGGACATCCATCCAAGAGGTTGCTTTGGGATGCCATTGTTCTCTCTCTCTCTCTCTCTCTCTCTCTCTCTCTCTCTCTCTCTCTCTCTCTCTCTCTCTCTCTCTCTCTCGTGTTACTTAAGCCTAATCACTCTTGTTTTAGTTAAGTGGGTGTATTAATTACTTCCTACTTCCGTAGATCCAATGTATAATTATACAAGTGAAATAGTGAAAGATACACCTCGTATGTGAGATATTTTGCTAAAACTTGTACAATGGGAAGTGAAGTAGCTTTTTTTTCAAAAAATATTCAGGCCTCAAGGATGAGGTCTTTAGAGACTTGTCAAGACTATCTAGTAAGTCTACCCCGATCTACTTCCGTAGATCCAATATATAATTATACAAGTGAAATAGTGAAAAATACACCTTGTATGTGAGATATTTTGCTAAAACTTGTACAATGGGAAGTGAAGTAGCTTTTTTTTCAAAAAATATTCAGGCCTCAAGGATGAGGTCTTTAGAGACTTGTCAAGACTATCTAATAAGTCCACCCCAGAATTCTCCTTTGTCATATTCCCAACCACAACTTGGGACATTTGGGGCCGTTTGGTAAGGCATTTTAAGCAACACTTTTAAGTTTTTAAACAACATTATACATATTTTCATACACTTTTTTACCCACACATATTTTCAAAAATACAAATAACGTTATTAGAACAATGTTACCAAAGCATTATATTTTAAGCATCCTTCCCAAAGCATTATATTCAGGAGAAGTTTTTAGAGTTATTTTTCATATTATCCTATTTTCAGGTTAAACAAGAAATTTACATTGGT
Source organism: Quercus glauca (assembly GCA_023736055.1). Classification (NCBI taxonomy): domain Eukaryota; kingdom Viridiplantae; phylum Streptophyta; class Magnoliopsida; order Fagales; family Fagaceae; genus Quercus; species Quercus glauca. The sequence goes on from CM043316.1 coordinate 27,323,979, forward strand.
TGCAATCTTTGGGAAGCATGTGGTTTCCACTTGAGGCTTGGATTGGTATCTACAATTTAATGCAGATCGTTTGTTTTTTTAAGCAGAACTACACATGGAATGCAGACCTTTGAAATGGCTGAAACTATAGGATCTCGTCTCAAGCTAAGAAAGTAGCATTTGGAGTGGGAATGTGAGATCACAAAAGTTGGCTACTTCTTGGAACCATGTGTAAATATTCAGAAAATATTTGATCTTTCTCACCAAAGGCTCTCAAGATTAATGGTCCGTTTAGATTATTGGGGGGGGTAGTAGAGTAAAATAGAGTAGAATTGATCTAAAATTAGCCTATTTTCAGCCAACTTTACTCTACTTCTCCTCTCTCCCTCCTCAATCCAAACGGGCCCTAACATAGGTCTGCATTTATTCATGTTGAAGAACCCATTAAAGCTATCTACAGTGGCGGTTTCTGCTTCTACTAGGAAGTAGGCCAAGTGTGTCAGGAAATTGGAAAGTTTCTGATGCTATGTAGCTCAGAGAGAGGGGGGCGGGTTATTTGAAGAGATGCCTACTTTGGGGCAGCATTTCCCTTCCCTACTAAGATGCTAGAGTTTGTAACGTATCAACTACGAAGCAACATGCAAATCCATTTAAGCTCGGTTTCAATGACCAAAGGTAAACCCATGCCATAGGTAAACTGACCTAATTATTATTTTTTATTTATTCTTGATAAGATAAACTGAGCTTGTTATTGAATAATCTGAGATGATGCTGTTCAAGCCGATTTATGGTAGGTTCAGTCCCAGCTTGGAATTAATGCCGACATGCTATACTTGTTCAATTATATAGAAGTATTGGACCATAGCGGCTGAGTTTGGTAGGAGTGCTTCCCCTGCCACAGGAGAGAGAGAGAGAGAGAGAGCCCTAAAAATCAAAGCAGTCCTTGTATTAAAGTAAGGTTTCAGATACAAATCATTAAACAATGGTTGAACATTCATATCTAATGACATGTACCCCAGCGATAACTATTGAACTACACATTTGCATTTAGGCCTAGTTAAGTGAGTATTAATATGCAACTAGAAAGCGACTATCAATCTCTTGAGTCCTGGAGAATGAAACCAACATCTGAGGTTTTAAGCATATTGCTTTAAGTTCAGCTACATTACGTTACCAGAGGCGGTTCTCAATAACAGCAGAAACAACTCCCTTCAGTGTCTCCTGTATAACATAGTGGGATCATAAGTTATACTGTGTCAATTGTTCCAAAGAAGAGGTGAATTTATTTATTTTTATAAATAAAGAAGATGTGAATATCTTTGAATAGTACCACAGAATGGTCCTTGAGTCCAAGAGAGATCACCAATGACCTGGAGGAGCCTGAGATGCTGAACACACAAGAGGACACATTAAATTATTTGTGATTCAGGTAACAGATTCCATGGAAACAGGTATCCAGAACATACATTGCTATTATATTAGGATGTCACTTATGCTGATTGGCATTCTATTAATGCTAGTAATTCCTCTTTTAGGCTAAATGTGAGAAGATCAATACCTTGCTATTAATATTCACATAAATGATTTTACAACTTCCAATAAAGTCTCCCAAAGAAAAAATGATTGCTAGCAATTCTAGCTCTGAGAAGCAAGGAACAAAAAATAGCTTTAAAACTTTTGTAAATATTTTGAACTAGAAATATACCTGATGTGTTGAATTAACTGACGAGCACATGCCAGCAGCATTGGCTGCATTTGTTGAAGTGGGTTGAAATCAGTATAAGTTAATTAACAGTTGTCATACTAAGAGGCTAGAGCCCAAGCTAGCCTACCTCATCTCGTTTGCCAAATACTGCAGACACATTGAATGTTGGCTCGATTGACACCCCTTCCTCCTTCCTGGTGATGAAGAAAGATATATATATCTCAGAAGCTCCTCTCAGTAGAATTATCATTTAATGGTTCAATGTGATTCTCACATCCAAGGATGAGATTACAATGTCACATTACTATGCAATCAATCTCTCACATTTTCAAATTGTCAAACTATAGGATTTAAAAAATAAAATAAAAAATTTCTTCCTCCTCTCAGCCCTGTGTTGAGTCTGTTGACCTTAAATTCTCTTCTTATTATCAAGTACTGGAATCAAGTTTTCCCTCATTTATTTATTTATTTATTTTCTCTCTCAAGATTTTGTTTTATTAAAAAAGCCCCATAACAAGATCATTCCTTCTACTCAACAAACATGAGAGAGAGTTTTTCGGATGTAAGTTATGCAAACCTCCCAGGTCAGCAAGCACGTACAAAAACATAGAATAACTAAATTGTGTCATCCATTCTAGGCTGACTGCAGGACAATATATGATACAAAACTTCACAGAACAGAACAGGAGTAAAAAATAACAGGATTTTTATCATAAGCCACAAAGTTTCCATATGAACAAAGAATTGGACAAAGTGAGAAAGGAACTAATGTGCATAATTACAGCAATGTTGAACTGAAATATAATTTATGAAGCAACAAAGAAATCCCACTTCACAGGATTGCTCCAGTAGTTCAATGAAAAGAATATGCAGACCTGGCATGGAGTATTGTCCCCATGGCTCCTATTTGAGTTGCAATCACCTAAAAGTTTTTCAAACATTAGAAGTGCACACAAACTGAAGCCATCAACACCCCGTCCCCTATTGGAGGGCCGCCAATAAAAAAAATCCAAATGAAGAGGAACTTAGAACTTACAAGAAAATGATCATCATAACTACAAAGGACTACATCTGTTTTGTTCCCCTGACAAGCAGAAACAAAATAAGCAACTGGGAAATAACAAATTAATAGCAATAGTCAAGCAAACAAAACAAGGAATGTTAAACCCAAAAGGGCCATGATTTCCATCATGAAATAGATTGGGGTAGTTGAAACAAAAACACAACCATTTAGAGATCCTGACTTACTTGTGCACACTTTGTAAGACCTATAAAATTCAATGTCCCTATGTCACCTGTCTCACATTCTTAGCAAGCCTAACCTTTGCATTCAGGTACTTCATTGAAATGAAGCCTCACTTGATTCTTTTTCTCTCATCTAATAAAAATACATAGTTATATCAACAAGAAAGAAACTAGATGCCATAATATGTAGTATCATACTTCTTATATTTGAGTTAAGTCTTCAAAGTATGCAATCCACATAAATTTCAGAAAACCAAAACAAGCCAAATCAGAATTCTCCATTCAATTATGGTTAAAAATCACAAAAGCCCTTACTCCAGCTGAGAAATTATTCCAAACATTGTTTTTTTTTTCTTTTTTTAAAGCAAACTGTAATTCCAGAATTAAAGCTCCACAAGCCCATCTTACAATCACTGAAACCATTGACCCATTACTTCAAATCTCCTAATCTTATCAGTAAAGTGATATTCAGAAGCAACCCAAAGTAAATTATGAAGAATGCAAAGAACCCATTATTACCAAAATCACACAGAATAAAGTATTGGGATTTTACATTGAAGAATTGAATCAAACAGGTGATGGGCAACATGGTTTGTTTTCAGTAAGATTAGATAAAGAAATCCAACGAAAAAGCAAAAGTCGTAATATTTTTACCTTAATATCCAATGAGAGACTCTTGTAGGTGACAGGGAAGCGCGGGACTGAGCTATCCATAAGGAACTTTCTCTCTCTAGACAGAAGGAGAGAGAGAGAGAGAGAGATTTTGAGAAGAAAGACTCGGTCTTGCAAGTGAACTGGGACCAATTTCAGAAGTCTTGGGCTGAACTGGGCCACGTTGTTGAGCTATTCCGAGCAGATTTATGGCTGCAGCCCAGCCCAGTCTCTCAGGAATCAGCCCACAAAAGTTGGCCCAGCCCAATTATTTAAGGTTGAGGTGGATCCGAAGTTATTTTATTTTATTTTATTTGGCCAAAATGCAAAAACACGCCTTAAGGTTTGAGTCAGTTGCAAAAACATTGTTTAAGGTTTCGGTTCTTCCATATAACACCTCCTTTGGAACTAATTTTCATTAGCTTTATGGATGGAAAAATTAAGTAGCAATCACGTGACTATATTAAAAAGATTCACCAACTAATTCATGCTACTAGTCACGTAATAGTTCGCCCTAAGAGTTATTGAAATTAGTCCTAATGGTCAATTTGGTTGATATGGAAACCTCAAAGAGTTATAAGGAATAATTGAAACTCTAGGAATTGTTTTTACAACTTACCTAACCCCAATAGTATTTTGGCATTTAGGCCTTATTTTTTTAAAAAATAAAAATGTATAATTACAGTAAGATTTTATTGAGACAATTATAAAAATTGGAGAGAAAATAGTCCCACTAATAAAAGAGCATAAGATAACTCTTGCATCCATGCATATGGAGATTGTCCCTCTCTTAATGTGTGGATCCAAAAACTGTGAGAGATAGGGCTGACTCAACCTTTAGACCACCTAAGCAATGGTCTTAAGTTTTCCAAATGAAAGAAAATAGTCCCACCAATAAAAGAGCATAAGATAACTCATGCATTCATGTGTATGCAGATAGTCCCTTTGTGGATCCAAATACTGTGAGAGATAGGATTGACTTTCTATCAAAAATTTTGTAACTCAACTAGTATCTTTTGGTGTTTCCAATAGAAACATCCAAGGTTTAAATTAACTATTAAATTAAAAAAAATGTAAAATTTTCAAGCTTCCAAACAAATGGAAGGTGGACAAACTCTTTCTTTCTCTCTATCAAAATTAAAATCAGAATTATTAGTTTTTCAGACAAATTCATTACTAAAATCCAATGTTCATTACCTAATAGCACTTAAATTGGCAAATTCATTTATGAAAAACAACATTCATTATCAAAATTAAAACAAATATTATATTATTAATATTTAAATATAATAAAATACCCTACTTAAAATCGTTGTTTTAGGTCATAAAATGCATTGTGTTCACCCTGGTGAGAAAGTATATACGTGGGTCAAGATATTTAGTGTGACTAAGAAATGTTAGATCACCTAATAACTTTTTATTAGATTAAAGTTTTAAGATCATGCCATTGAATTACATGTTTTCTATGTTATTAATACATCTACCAATTTTTTTTTTTTCAAATTAAAAATCAATAATTATGTCATTTATCAAATTTTTATTCAGGTTTTTGTCTTTTAAAATTATATACAAAAGACAGGTTTCTTAATCAAATAGTAAATAGTTCGATTGGTATAAAATTTTACATGCTTTCTAAGAATATAAAGAACATGTATCCTAACGGCGGGATTTTTAAAATTTAAACTAAATAAAAAGTTATTAGGTGGTGTGACACTATTTAAAGTTACACTAAGTACAACTTGATGCGCCAAGAATTTTAAGCTTGTACCTTAACTGGTAACTCCTGGCGTTTTCAACACAAACATTTAGGGTTCAAATTCCCCTACTCCAAATTATCAATGTATCAAAAAGAATAAAACTTGATACGATTGATTCTCAGGTCAAACAACCTCTCAAGATTAGATTATGGTGTACACTTTTGTGTTGGACACACTTTCACTCATAGAGGTTTAAGAAAAATCTTCTAAAATGTGTTTCCTTTTTTATCGGTGATGGTAGAATACCATTTGCACAAGAGGAAAATATGTGGGGGGAGGCAAAACACTTTATGGAGAATAAAGGGACAATGGTATTGTTTCGATAGAGATAGAGCAATTAAACAGCTAAGGAAAATGCTCAAAAAATAAAGAAGAAGTAAAGAAGTCTTAAGAACGATTGGTTCATTATCACTCCACATTTCACCAGTTCATACCTAATTTCAGATCAAGAAAACCCTACCACATGTCTTGGTGTATTAACAAGGTACATACTATCCAAACTAAGAGTAATTATAGACTTACAACCAATTTTACTAATTTTTACAACTATTTTATATGACAAACTTTGATTGGACGGTCACTTTCACATAAATTCACAATTTTTTTTTTATCACTCACAATTAACCACATCCAACAATGGTGAAAATTGGTCTACAATAATTGGTTGTAGCCCTATAAATTTTTTTCCCAAATAATAAAGCCAATGTATTATTGTGCATTCTTCTTTCTGGCTTCCGCAACGCGCCCACACCCACAAAAAGTGAAAAACCGAATGGACAGTGGCAGTCCTACAAGTACTCGAAAACCAGAACATGATAAGTAAGTGGGTGGTCACTCATGGACTGCTGATCAATTAGTACAATGTCCCATTGTCTAAAAGTGAAAGGACGTGAACGTCGGTCCTTCCTGTCAATTGGTTGTCATAAATTTTTTTGGATAAAAGTGATCAATGAAGCCAGGCAGCCACTCTTACTGTTCAAGGATGTGTGTATCTATGATGCCACTTGCGATTTCAAACGTCAGAATCTTCAATAGCTGTTGGGACGAAAATTATTTTATTATTTTTTTTATTATTTATAAGCTTTATTATTATTTTTATATTATTTATAAATTTTATTGTATTATTTTAATTACCTTTTATCTTTACAATAATAATTTTTTAATTTTTACAAAATAAGAAGAATCGAAACACATTATCTTCTTGAATTTGGTGCACTTCTATCCCATCACTTACTACCATAGCAGGCTTTTCACTATTGATTTTGCAATTCTTTTGTCTTTGGTTGATGTTAGTCTATGTATGTATCAAAGGTTTTTTTTCACGTCCAAATCTATCCCTATATATAGCTAAAATTTCCTTCTTCATTTTTTTTTCCCAGGCTAACCTCTGAAGGAAACACCTAGGCTTATTGAGCACGCGCGTACTCAAGATGTAATCCATTTGTCATCCATTGTTGGTTAATGAAATTTTCAGGTTTCCTATCAAAAAGAAAAAAAGAAAAAAAAAGAAAGAAGAATGAGAGGGGTGTTTAGTTTGTGTTTTCAAACAATTATTTTCAGTTTTTAAACAACATTTCACGCATTTTTACACATTTTTTTACTTATACGTATTTTCACAAATGTTTTCAATTTTTAAATACATGTACCAAACAAGCCTGAGTCTTTTAGCTCGATTTCAATTTGCCAAGGTATGAATTTTGGGGAGTAGGGCTTTTAGTCTATTGACAATTATTATAAAAATAGTTTTGTAAATAACATTACAAAGACTTATAGTCATGGAGTTGTTGATACTAGAAGCTTTGTTAGTTTTGGAAGAAGACGTATAGATGACTTGCTTAGCTCTTTTAACATGTGTCCATTGAGTGATACTAGAAGCTTTGTTAGTTTTGGAAGAAGACTTATAGATGACTTGCTTAGCACTTTAACATGTGTCCATTGAAAAAGAGAATTGTAATACGTAAAGGTTCCTTTACAAGAATAGTCTAATAATGTTTGAAAAAAAGAGACATGACATAAGGACCAAACTACTTGATAGACACTTACCTTGAGTTTCTCAAAAAAAAAAAAGACACTTACCTTGGAGTAATTTAACCTACCCAGGGGCCAGGACCAAAATTAAACATAATTAAGGCCAATTTCTCAAGAAGGGGCCATTGCTATTTTGTAAGATATATAGTTTTGCACGTCTGGAGTCTTAGCGTGCGTTTGGATGTGGATTAAAATTATAAATTATTTTACTATTTAATTTATTTTTGCTACTATTTATAAGTCCTACTGCACTTTTTGGCATTATTCATAGGCTTTACTATACTATTTTAGTTAACTTTTACCTTTATCTACAGTACTTTTAGTAATAAGTTTTCAATTTCAGCAAAATAAGTAGTATTCAAATAGACTCTTATACTTGATAGCTTAAAGAGGTGACTTGAATGAAAAGGCAAATACAGAGGAGTTTGGCTATGGTAGCGAGAGGGGCTCCCTCTCTTAATAGATATGTTCCCAAAAGTCATAACATGCATCGTTTATTTTTTAGGAAAAAAAAGATTTTCATGATTTCAATCGTACATATGTCAATTACAAAAAAAGTTTTCGAATTTTCTCTTTTCGTATGTAGTTGAACAAACAAGCATCTGAGAGTGAATGATGGCGAAGGGCAAACTCAACTACTTGCAGAATTGGCAAAATGTTTGCCTACTTCTCGAGATTTTTGATGAATTTTTGCTTCTGAATGATCAATTTTTTTCTACCTAAAGCGTTTTACTAAAATATAAGTCTTTTCTTAAAAAAAAAAATTCTAAAAAATTATCTCGTTTATATCTATATTTGATAGTGACCTAGAAAACGAGTTAGAAAATATTTTCTGATATTTTTTATAGTTGAAAAAATTGATAACACTTTTTATATAACTCAAAACATGTACAACATATATATTGTATAAATCAACTATATAATCAATATAAAATAGTCCACAAACATTATAAAAATAAACCATATTTTTAATAATTCAAAATAATCATATTCCCCTATCAAAATAGTTCAAGATGCCAAATAGGTCAAACAGGCACATCAAACTATATGATCTTATAATAAGAAGAGTTTATAAACATAAACTGCTTGAGTTTTATCTCACTTCTTTACACAAAAGGCTGTACCCAGAGCACAAAAATCCATTTTTGTTTGGTGATGCTGATTCCTAGACTGAAATCTAAGATCTATCACTTTTGGGGGAAGGTACTTGTTATCATACTAAGGCTTGACCACTTTCTCACCTCTTCACATATTTAATAAGAATAAAAAAAAAACTAAATTACAAATTATACTCTAATTTTGAAATGTTTTCAGTTTAGTTCTTTTAAGTTTTATTTCGTTTTTATATTTTTTGTATTTCAATATTATGTCTTCCTTTTGGTTCTACCTAATGTAGACATTCCATGAACCTCCATATCGTCAAGTCCACACAAATTTCATTTTGGAAAATGAAAAATACTCCCCTAAGGATTGATGTGATTGGTGAATAGGAGATCACAACTTGAAGTTTGTATAGGCTCAACCAACAAAGAGAGTGCTTAGCTCGTTTGGATTGAGGGAGAGGGAGGTGGAGTAAAGTAAAGTAGATTAGAGTAGATTTAGCCCAAGATTAGTCAATTTTCAGTCAACTCAACTCTACTCCTCTCTTTCCCTCCTCCATCCAAACGGGCTAGTAGTTAATGGCCCCTAGGACCACAATAGTTGGGTGCTTTAGAGATGATGTGTCCATAGACCTATGGGTATCAATGGGTATAAACAATCTTCCTTGAGGGGAGTGTTATCATCCCCTTTCTCTAACATCAACATTTATTATGCCTCACCAATTATCAATTACATTAAGTGATTTGGAAACAACTTATTTAGCTGAAACTGAAAATTTTTTGCTGAAAAGACTATAGGTAAAGCTAAAATGCAGCTGAAATAGTACAGTGTGACATATGAATAGTACCAAAAATAAGTTGAATAGTAAAAAAAGCTGGCTTTTTAAGCCAATGCCAAACGCACACTAACTATGATTAGACTTGTTCATTTCACTGTAATTTTGAGGTTGTAATTTTGACACACGTCTCCTTAGATAACCTGAGAGGGATAACCTAGTAGCGACAGGCCTAATAATTGGTTTTGACAGAAATACCCAGCAAACTCACCTCTTCCATGTCCTACAAAAAAACTCATCACCCCCACACCATATGCACATTAAGAATCATTATTACTCTTCAATATTTCATTCCTAAAAATCTTAACATACTAACTAAGTATTTAGTTCGTGTATAATAGAAAAAGATGTAGAATTTACATAATTTTGCCTAAAAATGACTCACATCAGTCTGTGTATAATTGTATAAATTTACAAGTTTACTATAGTAATCACGTAAATTTAAACTGGTATTATTCATTTTGCATTTAGTTATTTATTATTTTTTACGTATCTTGAGGATGAAGGAAGTGAGTGAATGGTGGTTGTTGTGTAAAGAAAGAGAAATAATAAAAGAAAAATCAAGAAAAATTGATATTTAATGAAATATAATGTAAAATAGATAATCTGATGTGGAGTGTTTTAAAAAGTGAGTATGTAAAATAGGAAAAAAAAAAAGATTCTAATACTAAAATACATAAATTTTGCACGAGCTGATGTGAATACTCTTAGCCATCAAAGTCGATATTCTTGACTTCTCCTAGTGATTGGTCTTGGAAGAATCAAGGTTTCACGTTTTAATTGGTACAGTATCAGTTCGGTTACTCAAGCCCATACGAGCACAGATTAGTTACATTCCTTGTTGCAGTTCCATCCCTTTCGATCTATCCACCCCACAAGAGGGAATCTTTATGCTACAATTCTCCTCTAATGTGCTTAGCCAAAAAAAACAAGCAAGAACGTAGTGTAGGGTACCCTTTTGTTTTCTTGCCAAATGTGTACATATGTGCCCTTAATTTTGTTTGAAAATTTGTCCAAAGCAAGTTTAAACATGGAACGCTCTCTCTCTCATGAAGAAAAGGAAGAACTTGCATGTAGCAAGAAGAAAGTAAAGGACGTGAGCCATGTTGGCTTCTGTGAAAGCCATAGCTCTGGTCCTACATCACCAAACCTCGCTGAGGGATCGTGGAACTCGAATGCTTCGTTTAGAGATGAGTTGGTGGGAGAAATTCCAGGGGCGTTCTCATAAGCTTTTAGCTTCGAGGATGGTATGGATGATGATGCTGAGTCAGACGGGGAGGTGGAAACGCTTCGGCAAGGGTTGTTATCGGTGAAACTCTCTAGGGAGTTTAAATAAAAAATTCGTAAGCCTTGGGTAAGAGCTTTCATCGTGAAAGTTTACGGACGGAGTGTGGGGCTTAACTTCATTCAAGCGAAACTCCTTGCTTTATGGAAACCTACAGGTAGATTAGACTGTGTGGACTTGGGTCATGGATTCTTTCTCACGAGGCTGTCTTTAGGCGAAGACTATGAGAATATTTTGAGAAAAGACATGTGATTTATCGGAGACCATTTTCTTTCTATCAGACCATGGGAATCAGATTTTAAGCCTGCTTTAGCAAGTGTATCATCCATTGCGGTTTGGGTTAGACTTAACGAGCTCCCCATTGAGTACTACAATGCGGAGGTGTTGCAGCTCATTGGGAAAGCTATCGGTAATATTCTTAGAGTTGACACTTTCACTGCGTTTGAAACTAGAGGGAGGTTTGCAAGGATCTGTGTGCAAATGGATGTGGAGAAGCCTTTGGCTACTGCGATTATGATAGGGAGACTTGAATAACAGATATGTTACGAAGGAATTCATAAAATATGTTTTGGTTATGGACGTTTAGGGCATAGGAAGGAGTAGTGCCCATATATTATCCGGCAAGAACCATCGGCCTCGAAGGTGGGGGGTGAAGGAAGTTGGTGAGACAGTGTCGAGCTCACGCATTACTCATGCCACTGACAAATCGAGGAGTGGGGAGGGGACTAGCGGTGTAGAGGTTGGTTCAGACTAGAATTCAGAACAGGTTGACGTGCATGATGGTGTGTACGAGCCATGGCTTATGGTGGCTCGTAGAAAGAATGGGACAAAACCTTTGAAGAGTGGTGGGACCTCACCTAGATAGAGCAGCATGTTCAGCTTCAGGGGGGGAGAAGGGGAGCTTGGATCGGGCTGTTGTGCTTGATGGGCCTACAAGGAAGCGAAGAGGAAGATGCCTCATCTGAAATTTTAGATAAGGCCCAAATAGCTTCTATGGTCCAGAGCATAAGAAGTGAGGGTCAGCTGCAGGCCCAATCTAGCCCAATTTTGATGGTAAAAAGTGGTGATACTAACTACACCTTAACTCGGCCCAAGTTTGCTCAAAACTCACAGAAGCTGTCATCGGTGAAGGGAAAGAAAGGGGCAGCACGCAATAGGTTGTCTTTTGGAGAACATAGCAACGTTGTTGGGATTCAGAGCTCATCTACCACCATTTTTAGTCAACCTAAAGTGAGTGCCGATCTGGTGGCTGATGTCGTTCATCTCACTGCTTCCACGGTTTCAACGGAGGGTAATCAAGACCGAGCTTCGAGCAAGTCCGACCTGAACAATGAGGTGGTTCAACTCCAAATGCAAGAAAGCATGGAAATTGTCATTAACGGAGATAAGTGTGAAGGAAGGGAGGCTGCCATACTCAGATCCGGCTTGGGAAGTCCCTGTGCTATGCAGTGTGAAGCCACTGGAGTGTGTTACGAACCAACAGAGTTTGGAGGGTAGATGATAGCTTTGTTCATGATGGGGAACAAGCCAACCACGTCTCTGGTGCAAGTTTTCCAACCAATGATGGGTTTCAATCTGCTATTAGCCTCCCAGGAAATGGAGATGAGGGATTTGCAGCACATGGTTACTTTGTTACCAGGGGAGGGCCAGACAAGGGAAGTGTTGAAGCGGTAAGGATGGAACTTGAAGGAGGAGAAGAAATTGAGGAGCCTTAGTGCTGATTGTCCGATCCATTCACACAAGTTTTCTAATGAATGTTATTATATGGAACTGCAGAGGTGCTTTGAAGCCCTCCTTTAAGAAATGTGTCAGTGAATTGGTGCAGACTCACAATCCAGCTATATTGGTGGTTATGGAAACCCGTGTTGGGGGAGATAGAGCTAGGGATATCACAAGCTTGTTGCCGTTTAATGGAGCAATCTATACTGATACCATTGGCTATGCAGAAGCCCTTTGGGTTTTGTGGAATGTTGACAGGGTTGATATTGCCTTGCTCTCAAGTACTGAGCATTCATGCGGAGGTGAAGGTACATTTCACAAACATTAGCTGGTTATTTTCTGCTGTGTATGCTAGTCCTAGGAATGCGGAAAGGCAAGTTTTGTGGAAAAATTTGATGAGTGTTGTTGAATTACATAATATGCCCTGGGTTATAGTTGGTGACTTTAATGAACCCCTCCTTAGTGAGGATAAATTTGGGGGTAGGGCGGTGAGTGTTAATAGGTCTTTACTGTTCAAGGAGTATTTGGATAAATGTAATATGCTGGATATTGGGTTCGTGAGACCCCATTTCACTTGGACAAATAGAAGGGAGGTTCAAGCCTTGATTCAAGAGAGAATTGATAGATATTTTGTGAATCCGAGTTGGTGTGTGATGTATACTGATGCTAAAATAACACATTTGACTTGGTGCCACTTGGACCACTATCCAGTGCTTTTGGAGTTGCAGCCGAGAACCCAAAATGGGAGGAGTAGGCCTTTTTGTTTTCAAACTGGGTGGTTGTTGGATCCTTCCTTTTTTCCGATAGTGCATTAGGTGTGGGAAAGGAATAATAGGCTGGTTGATGCTATTAATTGGTTTACTTAGAGAGCTAAGGAGTAGAATAAAAACCAATTTGGGAATATTTTCACTAGAAAAAAGAATTTGATGTCGAGACTGAATGGTATTCAAAGAGCTTTAGCTTTAAGACCATCAGATTTTCTTGTGAAATTGGAAGACGAGCTGCTTAGGGAGCTGGATCTTGTGCTTAGCCAGGATGAGGAGTTGTGGGCTTTGAAATCTAGGGTGAATTGGATGATACAGGGTGACCGTAATACAACTTTTTATCATGTTTCAACCTTGGTTAGACGAAAGAGGAATCAAATCATGGCTATCAAAAATGCAGTGGGGGATTGGATTCATAAGGAGGGGGAGATAAAAGACTTCATTAGGTGTGGTTTTGATAAGATTTTCTTGTCATCTCTCTTTTGTGTGCCTAGGATGGACCTCGCTGTTTCTCAATGGCAGCCTAGGCTCTCGGATTTGGAGAAGGAGAGTATTAGTGGGGGGGCTTTTGAAGAAGAGATAAAGGTAGCCCTTTGGTCTTTGAAACCTTTCAAAGACCCGGGCCCGGATGGGCTTCATGCGGGGTTCTTCCAAAGTTTTTGGCATATTGTGGATAATTCCATGATTGAAGAGGTTTAAAAGATTTTTGCAGATAGAAGAGTGTCGGAGGCCTTGAATAGTACCCACATTGCCTTGATTCCAAAAATTTAGGGTCTAGAAACTTTGGGTAATTATAGACCAATTAGTTTGTGTAATACGGTGTATAAGGTGGTTACAAAGATTATTGTGGCAAGGTTGCGGCCTTACTTGGACAAACTCATCTCTCCTATGCAAACGGCTTTTGTGCCAAGACGTAAAGGGATTGATAATATTATTATTGTCTAGGAGATCATTCATTCCCTTGGGAAGAAGAAGGGAAGGATTGGATATATGGCGCTTAAGATAGATTTGGAGAAAGCTTATGATAAGCTAGAATGGAATTTCATCAGAGATATGCTTATTTAGGTAAATCTCCCAATGGATATTATAGATGTCATAATAAGTTGTGTGTTTATAGTCTCTACATCTATTTTATTCAATGGAGAAGCCCGTGACCCAATCTTTCCCTCTAGAGGTATAAGGCAGGGAGACCCGATATCTCCATACTCGTTCATCCTTTGTATGGATTATCTTGGGCAGCTTATTGAAGAGAAGTGAAGTGGGAAGTTGTGGCAGCCAGTAAAGGCATCTCAGAGTGGTCCAGCTTTTTCCCATCAATTCTTTGCAGATGATTTGATACTCTTTGCTAAAGCTGATGGGGTAAATTGTGCAGCCATTAGAGATGTTTTGGACACATTCTGTAGCATTTCTGTTCAAACGGTGAGTGAAGCTAAGTCAAGGGTGTACTTTTCTCCAAATGTGGATAGGGATACTAAGCAGTCCCTTTGTGATACATTGGGGTTTGCGTCAACGCCGTATCTTGGTAAGTACCTTGGATTTCCACTAAAACAACCGGGTTCTTCCTCTCATGATTATAACTTTATTTTGGATAGAGTGAAGCAAAAACTATTCGGGTGAAAGGCAAACCTTTTATCTTTGGCTGGTCGTAGAGTGCTCATTCAGTCATCATTGGCTGCCATCCCTTCGTACAATATGCAGTGCTCTTACCTTCCGGGAAGGGTATTGGATGGGCTAGATAGAGTGAATAAGAACTTCCTTTGGGGGTCTACAGAATTAGCCAAGAATATTCATTGGGTTGGTTGGGAGAAGGTGACAAAATCCAAGGAGGAAGGGGGTTTAGGGTTGCAAACAACCAAAGGAAGAAATGTGGCTCTCTTATCCAAACTTAATTGGAGTTTCATACGGAGGGGGAGGCACCGTAGATTAATGTTTTGAAGATGAAATATTGCTACCATCGAAGGAGAGCACCTGCAAATGCAAATAAACTCCCTTGCTCCTCAATATGGGCAGCTATGAAGAAAGGGATGGGCACCTTTAATAAGGGTTGTAGATGGTTGGTGACAAAAAATAGTACTCTGAATATTTGGCACAACAATTGGACGAATGGAGGACCCCTTAGAAAGCTGATTCAAGGGCCTATTTCTTAAGAAGCTAATTGTTTGGAAATTAAAGATATTATGCTTGATGTGGGATGGGATTGGGAGAAACTAACCTTTGAACTACCTGATGAAGTCAAGGGATTAATTTGTGCAATTCCTATTTCGACCTTAGGTGGTGGCTCGGACAAATTGGCTTGGGCCGAGTCATCTAATGGGTCCTTTGATGTCAAAAGCGAATATGGGATGGCTATGGAGTCTTCAAATGATATTGCTTTTTCAGTTAGTTGGATTTGGAAGGCAGATTTGCTGCCAAAAGTTAGATTGTTTCTTTGGTTGTGTGCTCACAATAGTATCGGTGTTAAAGTTTGTTTAGGAAAAAGAGGAGTGGTCCAAGATGAAGTGTGCCCTGTTTGCTGTAATGGTGTTGAAACTATCTTGCATGCCTTGAGAGATTGTTCCCACCTGAAACGTGTGTGGAACCAGCTAGGGGCCACGGCTTCTAATTATGATTTTTGGCATGTTAACTTGTTGGATTGGCTGTCACTTAATGTGAGAACTAATGATAAGTTGCATGTCACGGGTACCCCATGGAAAATTATGTTTCCCTTTGCTCTTTGGAGCATTTGGAAGAGTAGGAATGATATTATTTTCAATAGGAAAAGTCAGAGTCTGAAATTGGCTATGAATATTATGTATCAAGCTGAGGAGTATCTTCATTGTATGGCTACGCCAAGGTTGCAAGCCCGTAGAGTTTTAAGGAGCATTCAGTGGGAGAGACCTGAGCAAGGGTGGAAGAAGTTGAACACGGATGGGTCATGCAGTGAGCTTCACGGCCTGGCTGGTTGTGGGGGAGTGGTAAGGAATGATGATGGGCAGTGGGTAGTTGGGTTCAACAAGTGGATTGGGGTCACTAACAGCTTTGTTGCTGAGCTGTGGGGGCCGCGTGAGGGCCTTAAGCTATGCTGCAATTTAAATATTCATTGTCTTGAAATTGAGATGGATGCCAAGTCCATTGTTGATGTGTTATGGAATGCAGATTATGCTAATAACATTATATCCCCTATTTTGGATGACTGCAAGTAGCTGATAACACGGTTCCATCAAGTTCGTATTAAGCATTGCTTTTGGCAAGCCAATCAATGTGCTGATGGTTTAGCTAGGATAAGCTGTAGGATGAATGCTAATTTTCTTATTTATGATAGCCCGCTTGTGGACATTTTAGATGTTTTTGAGGGAGACCTTAATGGGATGTATTTTAACAGGATATGTCCTGAACCTTGTATTGGTTAGTTTTTTTTTTAATGTTATTATCTTTTCATAAAAAAAAAAAAAAAAAAAAAGAAAAGAAAAGAAAAGAAAATTTGTCCAGAGCAACTTTTCTCAGGAAAATAACATGAATTAGTTTGCGTTTAGTACTCAAAACATTAATTAGAGTCAATCATTTTCTTAAAAAGCTTACATCCTTGAACCAATATTATTACAGCTTGTTTGACATCAGTTTTAGCTTTTAGCTTTTAACTTTTAGTTTTTATATGCAGCTTTTTTGCACATTTTCAATAAAAGGTTTTCAGTAAAAAAACTAGATAGGCTGTTCTCAAATGGACACTAACTCTTTTGGCTAACCCTATAGGGATATATTTTAATGTTGCTATATATTTTTTTGGGTGAGGTTTGGGTCCAGTGTCTAGTTGCACTGGACCTGTTGAAATTATAAAATGTGTCAACTTTTAAATACATGTCACCATCTTAACGGGTCTAGTGCACTACATGCACTGGACGTTAGCCTCACCCTATTTTTTTTCAAATTCCAATCCATGAAAGTCATTTAGAGTAAATTGATTAAAACTTGTGTATTAATTTGCTTAAGTATAATTGATGACAACATAGATTTGGATTATTTTCACTCTCTCTTTTCAGTCTTTTGTAGTTCTTGGACCCAAAGAAGTTAAATTCCGTGACCTATTGGAATTTGGCAAGCTTTTACTGATATGGCAATACCCAAAAATCCAAGCATTCTATTTTTAGATAAGTAATAATTATCACCGTGAAGAAAATAGCGCAATATGGGGAAATCAATTCCCATGACACCAACTTTCCCTGAGCTTGTAGGGGTTGTTGGCGAAGAGAAAGAGTAGATATCTCGTGCATACCGGTCACTCAAACACGTGACCCACACGAATTTTCTCTACTTACCGACTACGACATTAATTTTCTCTCCAAGCCTCTAGCCGAGCCATCACTATTTCCATTCTTTGAATGAGTTAATTAAGCGTAAACAACTTTGCTTTTGTTTTACTTTTATTTTTCTTTTCACCCTCATCTTTTTTTAAGCCTTTTATTTGTTGAGAAGGTCTAAAGATACAAAGAAATTCCACAATATTTTTGTTTTGAGTTTTAATGAAATCTGACATAATATCTATTTTATTTCATTTTATTTTGATCTACGGTGAATTGATACCTCAGTTTTGTGAAATTTTGTTATAAGATTTAATCTTTTAGAACTTTTCCAATATAATGTGTGTTTGTATGTATATATATATATATATATATATGTATGTATATAATATATATATATATATATATATAACTCTTCAAAGGTTAGGGATGGCAATTAGGTGAGTATGGTGCAGGTCTTAATCCCCCCACCCCCGCCTCACTTTCACTTTAGGAAGGGTTTGTTAACTTTGTTTCCCTCTCCTGTCTAAGTTGGCACTCACAACACTTGCCTGTCCAACCAAACACAATTTGTTTTTTCATATAAATTTCTTAAAACTTTATTTTAAATATATCATTCATTAAATTAAAACTCATAAAACATAAATAATAATAAAAAAAAGAACTCATAATGTTACAAAACCTTCTCAAAGTGTAGAAATACAACAATTAAAAAAATATAAAAACAATTAATATCATGCTTCATAATTGGGAAAACGAGCATCGTGGAAATACATGCCAATTAGTCCATAAAAGATGATGAAGATGAGCTGGCATAGTAAAATATATCATTCATTAAATTAAAACTCATAAAACATAAAAAAAAGAAGTCATAACATTACAAAACCTTCTCAAAGTGTAGAAATACAATAATTAAAAAAAAAAATTGATATCATGCTTCATAATTGGAAAAACAAGCATCGTGGAAATACATGCCAATTAGTCAATAAAAAAATGATGAAGATGAGTTGACATAGTAAAATATATCATTCATTAAATTAAAACTCATAAAACATAATAAAAAAGAAGAAGTCATAACGATACAAAACATTCTCAAAGTGTGAAAATACAACAATTAAAAAATATAAAAAATTGATATCCTACTTCATAATTGGAAAAACAAACATCGTGGAAATACATGCCAATTAGTCAATGAAAGATGATGGAGATAAGCTGGCCGAAATGGGAACTAAATAGTAAATACTTTTCGGGAGATCTCCTCCAAATCACTAGGTTAAATATTATTAGCAATACATAACTATATTATAAAATAGTTGTATTTATTTATTTATTTTTGACTTAAGTGTATTTTATTTTATTGAGTAAAGGAGTTAGTCTCCTAAAACATATGATAAGTTCTTTTACAATCACAACTCGAGCATCACAATTTTCACTACAATTCTAACGTGATAGACAATAGTTAGCCACCTTAAAGTTGTGAAAAAAATTGTGGCACAAAACTTGTGTCTATAAATTTTCATTTATTAATCTCTAAGATGAGTTCCTTAAAAAAGTATAAAATAATTAAGACAACTTCAGTCCTTTTGTGCCACACATTTAATACAATTTTTTTTTTTAGAGTTTCAACTTATGATGTCCGCTCCTGATGATAGCTCTTTATCATCAGACCAAGACACCAATTGATTTTTGGTGTAGGGGGGATTGAATTCCATATCTCTTATTCAACCATTAGAGAATTCCTAAGATGTACTTCGGTTAAAGGATGAAACAATGAAGACCAGAAATAAATAACTAACCCAAAATCTATCAAACAACAAAAGTAATTGACCTGAGCTCATCATCCTCATCCATTTAGTATTATTACAATTGGTATCATGAGTTTCACGACCTTGCTTCTATTCGTCTTTTGAGTTTTACCTCCACTTCTTCTAGATGAAACTAGCACTTTCTTTCTGTGATTTACTTAGTAATAAAATTTCAAATATATTAAAAACTATTTTAATAGTAATTGAAATTGAAATATAAAATCGATCATAAAAAAATAAATTAACAAAAGTTAGTTGATGTAATGAAAGCTGATAGGCCAAGAATGTATTGACCTCTTATGATGAATTAACCAATTAATTAGCCAAGTTAATTAATCAATTCAATTTGCATGCAATAAGCATGGTACTACAAACAAATCATCAACTAAATTAAAATGCAACGGAAAATAAATTGACACGGTGATTTGTTTACGAATAGGGAAAACTTACACGGCAAAAACCTCACTGGGTGATTTTAAGGTCACCACTCTCGAGAATTTACTATTATCACAACAAGCGGTTACAAGTAAAGGAATCCTAATACCTTATACCAACCTACAGTTGAACCCTTATCTTAATACCTAATTGGACTTGTTCTGTAGTGACAATCTCTTCTTTCAATGCACGACTCCCAGTACGTGACTAACCAATTCGATGCGCGGATCCCAGTACGTGGCTGACTCACCAATTTGAGAAAGATGTTGACTGCAAAGTTCTTTAGTTCATCAATATGATGAAGATCACAAAACTCATTGGTTACAAAACCCTACGGTGTACAAACACAACAACTTCATGAATAGAAAGATGAACTAGGGCATATGTCTCTGGTTCACAATATGCTTGTGTAAACTTTTACATTGAGTTGCATCAGTTGTGACGACCCTTAAAACAATCCTTATATATGTTTAGGACTGTGAGAAAAGAAAGCCCAAACATCTATTCACGGATTGAAGTGAAATCAGCTCTGAAAAACTGATTTTCATTAACCTCGACAGATAACCTATCTATCAAGAAGCTATCGAGCATCGGGCTGAAACAGCTTTTTAAACCTCGATAGATACTAGCTGTCAATCTTTAAAATCCAACACTTCTTCACTTGATTCTTGGACAAACTTGCATGGCCTTAACACTTAAACTTAAAACCTTGTTTCTTGAAGTATTAAACACATCCTAGATCTACCAAATTACAAGTAAAGTGCGTTTTGTCAAAAGATTAGCCAATACTATATTGACATATGTTCCTAACAATGGTTTGCATATGTCCTAACAATCTCCCCTTTTGGCAATCTGTGACAAAACCATAACAAACAAATGAACATATGAGAGAAGTCATAAATCACTCAACTCATATTCATTTGTTTAATACAATAAAATCTATCCTAACACAAACTCTTGAAAAAACTTTTCAAGAAGAGAGTTTATGGCAAGAAGACTTTGACAACTTATATTTCTGAAACACTTTAAAACAAAACTCATCAAGGCATCTTAGTGTGAAACAGAAATAAAAGATTGCATACAATATATAAGAATTATGTGTATAAAGAGAGAAAAGAAACAACACATGTAAAGATAGGTGAAAGAATTGTAATAACAACCTCATCATATATATAACATTATAAGTACAAGGTTTGCTATCACAATGTAAGAACAATATATCTCTAAAAGAAGAAAAGAAAAAAAAATACATAAGTCCTTACTACATCCCTCAAAGTATAAACACTCCCCCTAACAAAAACCTCCTATGCTAACTCTCCCCCTATGTATATGACTACTCTCATATCAAAACTACTTCCCCTTTTTGTCACGAGTGACAAAGGGTAAGTGAATCAAGTAGACATCTCATCATCACTGGGCGAGCTAGCACCATCGTCCTCATCAGTATCATCACTATTGGAGCCATCATCACTCTCATCCTCTGAAGTCGGTGGAGATGGAGAAGTATAAGCAGTGAAACCACCCATGGCAGCCTGTCATTGTTCAATACGATTAACACGGGTGTTCATCTGACACAACTCATCACTGAGTGTGTCAAGGTGAGCATCTATGCGCACAAGTTGTGCCATGATGGTCTCGAGAGTCACTTCACCCGTAAAAGACTAAGGAGCAGAGGTGGAAGGAGCAAAAGAAGCTGGAGGAGTTCCTGTCTCGGTTCATGGCCACCTCGGTCGAAGCTGGGCATTGCTCCGTTGAACAGTAGCAAAGTTTATGGCACACATAATAGAAAAATGTGTAGACTCTAGATAGGAGACAGAAAAATGGCGAAGGATCTGCGTGATTGCCGAAGGAAAAATGAGCTTATCACGGGTCGCCGTATCCCTATAGACATCAATAAGGGATAGAATGAAGTGAGAATGGAAGTCAGTAGAAATGTCCTCTAAGAGGGATAACAAAAATCGAGCACGAGGCTCTGTGATAGAGTTATAGTGAGACAATGGATGAAGAATGAATGTCATCACCATGTTAAGGAATCTCAGACCTTTTGCAAAGCCCGAGCAAGGGGTGTTTTGATGGTAACTCCAAGATAAAGGTGTCTCACAGAAAAGAGACGAGAGTTCGTCTTTGGACACAGTCCTTAGACGATCACAATCGGGGTAGTCAGGATGCGCTACCCTAGGTACGTGTAGTACCTCAGATATAAGATTCAGAGTAACTACAATGCGCGTACCTCGAACGCGAGTGACAAACTGAGGTACTAAAGTATCGAATCCGTGCATATTAGAGTAAAACTCCTGTATGATCATAAAGGGACAAGTAACTGGGATGCCACATAGTGACTTTCAACCCTTATTGTAGATGATAGTGGGAAGGTCAGTATCGGAAAAGTCCGATAGAACGACTTGGCGTTTTGAATGAATACCTCATCGTGAGAAGTTCTCCGAGAAGTCCTTTCGGGCTTTATCATCATGGAACCGTACAGAAGAAGGAGTAGAATTAGCGATAGAAGAAGAAGATGCCCCAGAACGAAGAGGGTTTTGGGACGGAGTGGATTTTCGTTCAGGTGCCACAGAGCAACTAACTGAAAGAGAGAAAGAGAGAGAGAAAGAAACACGCAGAAAAGCACCAACACAGATCAATAGCAAAATAAAGATAAATGAAGGTACGTATGCATGAAAAATGCATGAACATGTGGCATGTAAACTTAAAAACGTCATGGGCTTAACCTAATCCAAACCTATCAGCACACATCATTGCAACAAAGTAAACACACATCTAAAATGCATGAAACATTGTTATAATACAGATGTGATACAATGTATGAACATTTTGGGTCATTTAAACAAAAACTAACCCAAAAATTTCACAAAAACTTCATCAATTTTGAAAAACCCCAAAAATTTTCAAAAACCCTAAAAGATAGGTCAGAATGCATGAATGTATGATAAAAACATAGAAAAAAAAGATCATATTAGAATTAAAAAAAAAAATCTCTAGGCCAAAAAGCTTCTGGGATTGAGGTTTAGAGAGAGAGAAATGAGTTTGGGAAGGAGAGGAGACAAGATCTGTTGAGAGAAATCAAGGAGAAATGAGAGAAAATCGCGCTGAAGCATATATATAGAAAATCATAAAGCTTGATGGATCGAGAGGTATCGAGCTTTAAAAATGGGAGAAATAGCTATCGAAGAGCTATCGAGGATCTGTCGAGGGGTGTCCATAGCAAAAGGGGCTCGATGGATCGAGAAGCTATCAAGCATCTATCGAGCATCCAGAAAGTTCCTCGATGGATTGAGTAGCTATCGAGAAGCTATCGAGAATGCGATAAAAAGAAGCTGAATGGTCTTGATAGATAGCTTAGCTGTCGAGAGGTGTCTAGTAGCTGTCGAGATTGCTTAAAAACAATTTTTCAAGAAGAGAAAAACACAAATATGATTGCAATCAAGCATGCTACACAACCAAAGATCCAAACATCATTTTAAGCTCTCAAAATTATCTCTTAACAAGAAAAATGTCAAGCACATAGATTCAAAACACACACACACACACACACACTAAACAAGTCTAACCATTTTTATATTTCAAAAACAAGTTAAGATAGTTTAGTGAGCATACATTAACGCATGTATTCCTTGTGATGGCTAAATCACATTGTACTTGCACAAGTATCAAGAGTAGCAAAGAATCTTGCGTGTTGTGTGTGAAAAATATCGTAATATTGCATAAGTGTCTACATGTTATGATGATTTGAGATATGAGAAAATCACTTTAACTCACACACAATCATAACTGTTTGATGTGGACTATCACCTTCGAGGTACATCCAATAATTCCCACATCTTCTAGAAGACACACTTGCAATCATATATAAAGCATTTTGATTCTTTTTACTTTTTAATTTTCTTTTAAGCAAACCATGCATGAGCATATAAGAGATAAAAAAGAAATACCCAATTATGTTAAGTTTTTGACATTGTACTTTTGCTGTGCCAAAGTATACAGATGTCATTTCATGATTGGCGGGCAACAGTTGTGAGATGGTTATTTATGTCTTTCTCTTAGAATTTTCTAGTCCTTCCCGTCAAAAAGAGTGATACGAGTGTTAAGTATAAGAGATTACTTAATTTTATTCATCACAAACACGAGCCATAAAGCTCACTTGCTCAGTTGTGTATAGAGATGCTCATCTAAGCTACAAAAAATACAAAATTTAGAAAATTTTGTTTCAATGGCCATCCAAGGTACACAAGTACTAATGTACACAAACACACATTGTTTTTGTATTTTTCTGATTTTTCAATTTTTTTTTTAATTTTTATGAAAAACAAATATAAAGCAAAACTGAAAAATAAACAAACAAAAACATGTTAAACAAAACAAGGCATAAAACTAGACTGACTTAAAACATAAAAGCAAAACATATAAGTAATGCAAAACAAAAACAAGAATGGGAGAGAGAGAGAAAATGACTAAATCATTTGGAGCCTTTTTCCTTCCACACCTTGGAAGAACTTTTCTGTTTTGCAAATCCTTGATCCAACGGTGAGGGAGAAGAATTGAAACCGTTCAAGCTCAAAAGGAACATGAGGGCTTTGAGTAGATCTCCAAGAGGAGCAAAGGAGGATGAAAACAGATTCTGGTTTCTCGATGAGATCATACTGTTGCTCTGTTGAGTGGCTAACCACTTGTAGCAATTAGGTCGAGTATGTCCAGCTACTCCACAGTGATGACAGAGATGCTGCTTCTTCTGTTTAGGCTTTTGAGAGTTTCCCTTCTTATCCCTAGGGTTTTTAGTCTCCTTCTTATCTTGTTTAGGGTGTGCTCCTAAGATAGATTTTCCCTTATCTATGTTCTTACTAGCTAACACATTTTTCACATCATTGTTCTCAGATTCAACATTATTAGTAGGAGTAACAAAAACAGTAGAACTAAGAGAAGCAATACTAGGAGAAGAGAAATCATATCTTAAATTAGTTCGATTGGAAGCAGATTTCTGAAGACTGAGCATCTCATTAAGCTTTGCGCTTGAAGTCCTTTCCAACTGAGCTTTGACTTGGAACAATTTTGCCTCAAGCTTCTTGGTCTTTTCAGTTAAGAAATTATTCTCAAATCTCAGTGCTCCAGTGGTCTGATTGGCTTCATCAAATTTTGTGGAAATTTCTTCTCATTCAAGTTCCATTTCACTAAGTTTCTTAGTGGCCAACCTATACAACTATGTTTTTTCGAGACCTTGTATAATTTTGCATAGGCTGTGTGGATGTCATCTTATTCATCCATCTTCTTAAATTTAGACTCCACCAAGTCTTCTTCTTCATCCACATCTTCAACAATCCCTTTAGTAGGATTTACAGTGGCAGTGAAGGCATTTAGGATTCCATTATCCTCATTGTCAGGATCATCTTCAAGCTCGGTGTCGCTCAAGGTAGCAGCAAGTGCCTTGCTCTTCCAAATGGTCTTGAGGTATGTAGGGCACTCTTGTTTCATGTGTCTGAAGCCTTGACATCCAAAGCATTTTGGTTCTGAGGGAACAGTGTACTGACTGCCATCCTTAGCATCCTTCTTTACTTTGTCCTGGTTCTTGAATTGAGATGAGCTAGAGTGCTTGCGGTCTTTGTCAAATTCTTTAGCATTGGCATTCTTCATAAACTTTTTGAATTGCCGAGTGATATAGGATTTGAAGACTCATTAATGTTACTGCTCTTGACCTTTAATGTCATGCTCTTTCCCTTGCTAGATTTCCCTATCCTTGTTAAACCCAACTCATAGGTTTGCAGATTGCCAACCAACTCTGTCAAAGGAATTTTGTCAATATCTTTCGATTCCTCAATTGCGGTGATCTTGGTATGAAATCTCTCAGGTAGAGATCTAAATACTTTTCTGACAATCTTGGGTTCAAGAATGATTTCCCCAAGATTAAAGCTCGAGTTTACTATGTCCTTGAGTTTGGCATAGAACTCATCAAATGACTCATCCTCCTCCATATTAATCTCTTCAAAGCTCGTGGTAAGCCTCTGAAGTTTTGAATCCTTAACAACCTTGGTTCCTCTATAGGTTGTCTGGAGGATGGTCCATGCTTCCTTAGCAGTTTCAGTAGAGGATATCTTATTGAACTCCTCATTCATGACTGTACTGAATAAAGCATTCAATGCCGTGCTGTTGAAGTTAGCCGCTTTGATCTTAGCATCATCCCAATCAGCTGGTGCTTCCTTAGGCTTGGTCCAGCTTATCTCCACAGCTTGCCACACTTTCTCATCTAGAGATTGCAAGAAAGCTCTTATGCGTACTTTCCAGTATGTATAGTTAGTGCCATCAAATAAAGGAGGTATAAGAAGAGACTGTCCTCTATCCATGACAAACAGGGCTTAATGGATCACACATCACAGATTAAAACCTAATCAGAGTGTGCTTGCTCTGATACCACTTGATGGGCCAAGAATGTATTGACCCTTTGTGATGAATTTACCAATTAATTAGCCAAGTTAATTAATTAATTCAATTTGCGTGCAATAAGCGTGGTAGCACAAACAAATCACCAACTAATTTAAAATGCAGCGGAAAATAAATTGACACAGTGATTTGTTTACGAATGGGGAAAACCTACTTCGGCAAAAACTCCACTGGGTGATTTTAAGGTTACCACTATCGAGAATTCACTATTATCACAACAAGAAGTTATAAGTAAAAGAATCCCAGTACCTTATACCAACCTATAGTTGAACCCTTACCCCAAATACCCAATTGGACTTGTTCTGTAGTGACAATCTCTCTTTTCAATGCACGACTCCTAGTACGTGACTAACCAATTCGATACGCAGATTCCAATACGCGACTTACTCACTAACTTGACAAAGATGTTGGCTGCAAAGTTCTTCAGTTCATCAACACGATGAAGATCACAAAATTCCTTGGTTACAAAATCCTACGGTGTATAAATACAGCAGTTTTTTGTATAGAAAGATGAATTAGGACATATGTTTTGGTTCACAATATGCTTGTGAAAATTTTTTGCATTGAGTTGCATCAGCTGTGACGGCCCTTAAAACAATTCTTATATATGTTTAGGGTTATGAGAAAAAAAAAGCCCAAACATCTATTTACGGATTGAAGTAAAATCAGTTCTGAAAAACTGATTTGCATAAACCTCGACAGATAACCTATCTATCAAGAAGTTGTTGAGCATCGGATTGAAACAGCTTTTTAAACCTCGATAGATGCTAGCTGTCGAGTTTTAAAATCTAGCACTTCTTCACTTGATTTTTGGACAGACTTGCATGACTTTAACACTTGAACTTGAAACCTTATTTCTTGAAGCTTTAAACGCATTCTAGATCTACCAAATTACAAGTAAAGTGCGTTTTGTTAAATGATTAGCCAATACTATATTGACATATGTTTCTAACAATGATTCACATATGTCCTAATAAAAGCACATCACGTGAGATCAAATTTTTGGCAATTTTTTTTTATGATTGAGTTTTAATTAGAATGATATTTTAATTTTGCTGAAATATTAACAGCTGAGCTTAATTTTGAGTAAACTATGATAATAATAATTATATTAACGTATTATACACCACACAATGAAAACAGTAATAGGATATGCATTTACACTGAGTCGCATCACACTTGATATTAGAAGGCCGAGAAAGGTGAGTCGCATCACACAAATTGACAAAAACAGTGTGTAAGAATAGGACCATCTTGTACTATTAAAATAATAAATTATACTCTCTAAAAAAAAAAAATAAATTATGATATCATATGATAGATAATTATAATATACTTTAACATGGAAAATTATTAGGTACTCCCGGAGTACCATAAATGCGTGCTCCCTCCTCTCACATGAATGGTGGGTCCCACCATGAATTTAATTAGTGGGACCCACCATTCATGTGAGAGGAGGGAGCACGCATTTATGGTACTCCGGGAGTACACAATAATTTCCCCTTTAACATATATAAATAATCTCGTGGGTGACATCACTTCCGGCCCTCACCATGCTGTTGTCGGGAAATAAGAGCATGGAAAATTTGCATTTGAAGGGGTGGTTCATTATAATTCCTATAAAATAATAAGTCATACATAACCATACTATTTAATATATTTATTATTTTGTAACTTTTTTTTTGTATAAATGTTAATGACTCTTAAGCATATGGCTAATATGTGTTATTAGTCTGCGGCCACTCTATGGCTCTATCCACACAAACCCAATAATTACTTTGTTTTGTTTTGTTTGTTTGTTTTGTTTTTGTTTTTGTTTTTTTTTTTGTTTTTTTTTCCTTGAAGTGTACCTGATTGAAGTATGAAACAACAGATTATATATATATATATATATATATATATATATATATATATAAATATTGCTAAACAACAAAGAAATTAGACTATCTCAAAGTCAGTCAAACTAAGAACAATGGGAATGGAATTATATATCCACGAGTGGTAATGTATTATGAGTTCATGAATCATGACCTTATCTGCTAGGTTTTTATGTTATCACCAAGGTTGTCAAAATCGAAATCCTACATAGGATCATGGTGATAAGCCAAGAATGTATTGACCTCTTGTGATAAATTAACCAATTAGTTAGCCAAGTTAATTAATTAATTCAATTAACATGCAATACACGTGGTAGCACAAACAAATCACCAACTAAGTTAATATGCAGCGGAAAATAAAGTTAACACGGTAATTTATTTACGAATAGGGAAAATCTCCAAGGCAAAACCCCACCGGATGATTTTAAGGCCATCACTCTCGAAAATCCACTATTATCACAACAAGCGGTTACAAGTAAAGGAATCCCAGTACCTTATACTAACCTACAGTTGAACCCTTATCCCAATACCCAATTTGACTTGTTCTGTAGTGACAATCTCTCCTTTTCAATGTATGACTTTTAGAACGTGACTAACCAATCAATGCATGGATCCAAGTATGTGACTAACCACCAACTTGAGAAGGATGTTGGCTACAAAGTTCTTCAGTTCATCAACACGATGAAGATCATGAAACTCCTTGGTTACAAAACCCTACGGCGTACAAACGCAGCAGCTTCTTCAAGAGAAAGATGAACTAGGGCATATGTCTCCGGTCACAATATGCTTATGAAAAACTTTTGTATTAAGTTGCATCCACTTGCGTCAGTTGTCACGGCCCTTAAAATAATCCTTATATATATTTGGGGTTGTGAGAAAATAAAGCCTAAACAAATATACACGGATTGGTGTGAAATCAAATTTGAAAAACTGATTTTTGTAAATCTCAATAGATAGGTTATCTATCGAGCAGCTGTCGAGTATCGGGCTGAAAATCCCTTTTAAACCGCGATAGATGCTATCTATTAAGTTAGCTGTTGAGTTTTAAAATCCAGCACTTCTTTACTTGTTTCTTGGATAGATTTGCATGGTTTTAACACTTGGACTTAAACTCTTGTTCCTTGAAGTATTAAACACATCTTAGATCTACCAAATTACAAGTAAAGTGTGTTTTGTCATAGGATTAGCCAATTCTAAATGACATATGTTCCTAACATGATTCACATATGTCCTAACACGTGGGAAGTAGGTGGGATCGTGGATTGTAGGATCGGATCGTGGATCGTGGATTATAAGATTCTACATTATTTGAGAAAAAAACAAAAAATACACATTGGTATGTTAAATAATCACATAAATTATACATTCATTGATATAATTACCATACATTATTACATCCATTTGTAAGCATCATTTAAAGAGGCAAAAAATCTCAAAACATGACACTCTATTAGGATATTTTTTATTTGGATCCAACTGACACTCTCTCTACATAAAAGTGGAAAAACTTGGTTTATTAGGATTTTATTTTTCATTTGGGTCCAACTGAGTCTTCTGTCAAGTTAAGAAAATTACAAGAAGTCTAGGTCGTTTGGGATCGTCAGAATCGTACGATCTTACTGATCTTGAACGATTGCAAAGATCCTTGAAAGACCGGAATCGTTTTGGGCAGGTGGGATCATAAAATCGTAAGATCGTAGGATCCAGATCGGGATTTTGACAACCATTGTTATCACCTCTTCCTCTTCTTCTAGTTAAACTAAGTATCACTATGTGCATGGTTAATTCATACAAATTTATACATATTACAAATTAAATTTCATGCTTTCAAAAATGCTTCAATTTAAACCATAAATCCATATCATCTATCACTTATACATGAAACTATTAATGGGTTGAAGTGTACCTATAATATTCATATATAATAGGCGCACATGTTAAAATAATAATAAAATGTTGTTTTGTCTGCGGTGTCCAAGTAAACAAGCGATCCCCACAAACTTAGCTTCTTAAGGGGAGGATCTAGTTGCTTGGGCCTTCACTAATGATGGTGACTTCTCTCTTCGGACTACCTACAATGTAGCAAAAGGTTTAAATGCTTTAAACCCGACCACTTCCTCTCTCTCTTGGATATGGAAACTCAAAGTTCCTCCAAAGCTCGTTCTATTTATCTGGCTTTGCTCTTAGAATAGCAACCCTATTAAAGAAGTTTTGGGTTCAAGGGGTTTAAGCCTGGATCAGCATTATTCCATCCGTAAATCTCACACCGAGTCCATAAGCTACATGCTAAGAGAATGCCCTTACTCTGTCAGATTTTGGAATCAACTCGGCCCTCCCTCAGGACTATACTACTCATTCGGCCTCCCCCTATCAGATTGGATGCATGTCAATTGCTCCTCTATTCTGGTTTCTTGGCAACACGGCATTCCATGGTCCACTCTCTTTCTTTTTGGTCTTTGGTCCCTCTGAACTAACAGAAACTGTGTCACTTACCAAGCAAAACATCCAAACTAGCAACTCTTAAAAGAGTGTGTTGCAAAAGCTTTGGAGTACCATTTCCTCATGGCTTTAACCAAAATCCCCAGTGCAAGGCCTCGGCTCAATACCAAATGGGATAAACCCCCATTGGGCTGGCATAAGCTGAATACTGACGCCTTCATCATCAATGGTCACACTGGTGCTGGTGGCCTTCTCTAAGACTCGAATGGGAATTGGGTCCAAGGATTCTCAAAACCTTTAGGCACTGCAACGGTCCTAATGGCTGAACTATAGGCCTTGCATGAAGGGCTTCGCATGACAAGACAACTTAATATATATAATCTTACAGTAAATGCAGATTCCTCTAATGTTGTCAAGCTCATAACCTCCTCATCTTTCACTAATAGACTAACCCGACCATTGGTGACTGAATGCAAGGGCATTCTCCAAGCTTCCCATTAGGTCTAGCTCAGCCATTGCTATAGAGAGGCCAACCAAGCAGCTGACTTACTTGCCAAAATGGGTAGTTCACAACGAGTGGATTTTGTTTACTATGTTACTCCTCCCTTGACTTTGTTGGATGTTTTATTTTTTGATAGTGCTAGTGGCAGCGCACCAAATGTAACTATTATATCTAAAACTTCTGTATCTTTTGATACCCACTCCCTTGCGGGTTAGTTTGCAATAGACTCCTTGTTTAACCAAAAAAAAAAAAAGTTTATGGTTTTGAAATATGACTTGAAACACTTTTTGAAATATTTGATAGTAATAAAAAAACGGGTGATTTAAACCCTAAGCATGTTCAATGGAAACACTTTTAAAATTAAGTATACAATTTTGTAAAAATTTTCTTTGAAACTTTAGAAAATGAGATTTATTTAATTTGAAAAACTAGCTCTAATTAACTATGGGATTTAATATGGAATTTTCCCTTGCCTTTTTTTTTTTTTTTTTCATTATCATAATTTTTTCTTCTTATCCTTCTGTAAGGAAGAGTATTTCCATGTTCACATGCACTTGTGAAATGTCCATACTAAGGTTGTCAAAATCAGGATCTTACGCAGGATCGTGGAAAGTAGGTGGGATCGTGGATCGTAGGAGGTAGGTGGAATCGTGGATCGTAGAAGGTAGGTGGAATCATGGATCGTAGGATCAGATTATGGATCGTAAGATTATACATATTTTCAGATTTAAAGCCAAAAGCACATTGATAATGACTTTGTATGTTGAATAATCACATAAATTGTGAATTTATCCATAAAAAAACAAAGATTTGCATCATATGATGTAATTTGCATGTCATACATCGCTACTTTTATAATAACGAAACAAATATAATTAAGTTTTGGCCCAATGTTTCTAAAAAGTTCAATAAATGTTTAATTAACAACCAAATACCAAAATATTTATCAACACATATGGAAATATTTTCCAAGTTTTAAGTTCCAAATTTAAAAACCAAAATAAGTTATCAAATGGAAACTAGCTAACTAAAATATGAAATCCAAAAGCACGATTAATATTAAGGTGAAGTGAACATTTTTAATTATTCCCATTTTTAGGTTCTTATAACCATCGTTCTAATCATCATCATCCATTTCATCATCTATGTAGACATTATGTATTTATATATTAGAGCTACAAAAGGTATTAAGATATAACTTCACACTTAACTATTCAAGTTATACCACTCAACAACAAATTACAGAGCATGATAAAAAAAATCAATCAATCAATATATAAATACAAGCATACTAATAAAATTATATATAAGAATTTTTTTTTGGTAATATTATAACACAAATTAGTATATTGATCAAACAAATTTAACAACATTATAACTTAAAATGTAGTAAAGCCAATATAAATTCTTCATTTAGAAATGATGAAGCATTCCTTCATCATTTTGATTACAAGTGTACTAGAAATTAGAAAACATTTGCTTAGGTTAACATAATTTTATAAATAAAATATAAAAAGTCATACCATCACAACATAGAAAAATAAAAACCCTTAAAACTTCATCAAAACCAAAAATTTATCCCATAAAAAAAAACTAAAAACTAATGTTTTGGTAGGTTCAGATCAGATGGGATCCTACTGATGCTACGATCCTAGTGCGATTCTAAACGTTTTGGTGAGGTGGGATCGCAAAATTGTGTGATCTTACGATCCATATTGTAATCTTAACAACCATGGTCCATACTCAAACCTAATGCAATAATTAGCATCAATCACTAATACACACACACACATGTTCTTAAGGTAGTACGTGTAAACAATTGTCCATCATTTTTGTCACTTTAAGCCAAACTTCCAAAGCTAAGTCTTCCTTTTTTTGGCTACCTCAATTAATTGAATGTAGCATTCTAGATTCCAAGCAAATGTTTAAGTCAAGACGGTATTTCCTAACTTCGTTGCGCTATTTCCATTTTGTTAGGTAATTTTATATGAGTAATGTTACAAATACAAATTATTTTATAACATTTTTATAAACCACTGACGTGGCTTTAACATTTTTTAAATAATTATTAGTAAATATAAATGTGACGTCAGTGGTAACATTTTCTTCTTCTTTTTGTTAGGCAATTGTAAAGGAAACAAATTACAGATACAAACATCAGGCAAAGTCTAAATCAAAATTAAATTTCCAAAAGGGAATGAAGACCCCTATAGACTATAGTTTACTAACCCCTCTCTTCCCAAAACAACAAAAAACTTGACATCAAAAAATCAATGATAATATGTGGTTATACCCAATCGTTTCTTGACATCTTTTCTCATTTCTGTGGAAATAAATTAGGCATGGGTAACAAATATATACCCTTTTAACTATGCATGATTGATAAGTTTCATCAACCGACTAACACCATAGTGTAGAAATGATTTTCTGGGAATCTGGGGAAACTAGAGAGTCAACCTGATGCTAGTGTACTGGTCCTACTTAATACGAGTTTCTTCTAGGACAGTGACAACTGACAACAGCCATTACTTTGTTGGCTCCAAAATGAGTTTCTAGAACGTTTACAAGGCAAAGAATCGACCAACCATTGCTACAGTATTTTCTCCAAAATGAGTTTGTAGAAAGTTTGAGGCCCATTTCTATTAATAAGTTCACATAATGTGTTTTTTTTTAAAGATAATTTTAATTTATGGCATCCAATTTTAATAATATCTCTTTATTATTATTGGTTAGTTCAATAATGTATTAATTTGTCAAAATTCTAATAACAAATAGTATAATGGACGAGTAGAAAATATCTCCCCAAAAAAAAGGCATACTTGTTTTTTCAAAGTAAATGGTTAATAGTCATTCAAAGGTAATAAATTTTTTTTTTTTTTGAGGGGATTCAAAGTTAATAGTTAAATTAACTAATGTGCAAGTTGTTTGATCAAGGTTAAGGTTTTGTCTTGAGGTTGTACTTCAATATCATTTTAAAAATAGACAAAGTTTAGTTATAAAATTAGCTGTAACTTTAAATTACAAATTTACTTAATATCTTTTTATTGGAGGTGAATTTTGATAAATCCACTACTGGATTACATCATCTTCTTATATCTTTTATACTTGCAAAATTTCAAGAAAATTAAAGATCAATAGTTATGCTATCAATAAATTTTTTTAAATTGTAAGTTTTTGTAATTTAAAATTATGCACAAAATATGAGCTTATAGATCATATAGTAAATAATATCCGACTGACACAAAATTTAAGATGTGTATTAAGAGTATAAAAAATATGCAATTCAACGGTTAGATTTTCAAAATACATTATAATATTTATTTTATTGAATGAGTTTGTAATTTTAAGTTATAACCAATTCTGTAACTAAAATCCATCATCTAACAAATATAATAAAAAAATTGATTCATGGTTCTATTCAAATTTTAACAGTTATGATTAACGCGTAAATATGATCAAGTTTGACTCTTAAGCTACCAAATTTGAGGCCCCTGTCACGCCACGTGTTCCTAGAGGTAGTAAATATTAACATTTCTTATAAACTCATAGAATTTTCTTTAATTAAAATTTGGCTAAGCTGGCTAAGCTAGCTAAGCTGAGCCAATTTCACATCTTTGAATCTTGCAGAGCTGAGGGGGCTAGAATGAAAAATGCATGACTATTATTTATTACTTGGGTCCCTCTCTTTATTTTTTCGCTATGGTCTCTGCCTCTCTGGCCAATATTTATAATATAATACAAATATATAAAGGAAAAGAGCAACAACCAATATAGGCAGAGTCTCATAAGCTCATAAGCAACTTGTCACTTTCGTATAGTTCTCTCTTATCATTTGGAGCACAAACTGATTTAATCATCTTCATCAAAGTTATGGGGATTGTAAGGACGGAGGAGAGCAGGAAGTTGGAGTTGGAGGAGCTCCGCCGCATGTTGGTGGCGTGTGCCGGAATACAGAGGAGGAAAGACCAAGAAGAGTTTAAAGGGGTTCGAGTGTCATCCAAAGAAAACAAAGATGATATACTAGAGAAGTTGGTATGTGTCACTAGTGGTGTTTCTTATTTAGGCCTTGCTATTGTGAACAAGCTCTTGCTTCGTGGCTACTCAGTTCGGATCATTGTGGAAAATGAAGGTAATTTTTGTTATCAAACTTAAAGTTGGTTTTCCATTGTATAATCAGAAGTATATCTTAATATAGTAATACAGACATGTCGTATCATACAACAACAATCGAGTCTTAATTCCAAAATTTCGAACTCAGTTATAAATCTTCAACCGATTAGTCAAGATTGACCATGTCTCTTTTGTTTTTGTCATTCCAATATATCATCACAAACGTGCAAATGATGTATAAAAATAAAAAATTGAAATGTTGAATGATGGGTTTAGATTCTTTGGCATGCATAGACCCATCCCAAAAGAAAGAGTGTACTATTTGTTTCTTCAAACACTGCTTGGGCTTTTTTTTTGGGCCGAGTTTGATGGCGAGGCAAAGATATTATGGAATCAAATCCAAAGTGGTTTGTTTGTTTAGTTTTCGTTTTAGTTTTTTGTTTTTTTGTTTTCATGTTATCCCGGCAGGCTAAAATAGCATGATCTAATATAAAATTCGATTCTGTCCTTTGAGGAATTATCTGCAGATTTTAGAGTAACATTTAAAAAATATATATATAATATGCTTTTCTAATGAATTCCTTTTGTGTTTTTTGTTTATTTGATCTTTTTAATATTGTTCATTTGTTCTTTACTGCATACCATAGAGTCATGGCTCCTGTAGAGTTGAGGCTCAATTTTTCTTTTTCTTGATTGCCACTTTGCCAGAGGAATCAAATAATATTAAAAATATACATATATAGATATATTTTTTTAATAAAAAGAATTTGTTTAGTAAATCTTACATATTCGATTGGCTAAAAAATGCAGAAGATATAAACATGTTAAGAGAAATGGAAACGTCAGGAGAGATGAGGACAGTTAGCAACAATGTATCAGCAGTAATGGCAAAGCTGACTGAGGTTGAAAGCTTAGCAGAAGCATTCCAAGGCTGTCGTGGCGTTTTTCACACCTCTTCCTTTACCGATCCTGCTGGCCTTTCTGGCTATTCAGTGAGCCTAGCTACTCTTATTTATTCTTCAGTTCTCTCTCTCTCTCCTAGTGATTTCTCATTGCATTTGATAGTTCATATGGTCCCGGGTGCACCTAACAATCAAATCGGAATTTTTTTTTTTTTTGAAAGAGTTTCAACCTATTAATTGCCCACTCCTGACTCTTTATCGTTAGACCAAATAACCAGTCGATTTTTAGTGTAGGCGAGAATTGAATCTTAAACCTCCTATTCAACTATTAAAGACTTAACCATTAGAATTTGGTAGTCAATAGTCATTGTCATTACTTGCACTATTGATCATAAATGAATGTCAATGGTGTCCATTTTCAAGTTCATCCGGTAAGAGGAGTAGGTGCATTGCTTTAAATTGATGTTACGCTCAAAACAAAGTAACTCATTATAGGAGATACGTATCTTCACACGCGATGTTCTCGTATTAATTACGTGGACCTCCACTTAGAGGTGCCAATAGTCAAGGGCCTTTTAGCGGCTTACCCTATACTAGCTGTACTGAAAAACATTCTACAACATGATCAAGCTATTTTTCTTAGCATTTATACTGCAACAACAAGAACGGTCGAACACTCTTGATGTGCTTCATACGTCTATTATCAACATAGAAGATTTCAATGCCTCTGCCCAAAAAATTTCTGCATGGATATCCCAGTTAGGCCCATAAATTGGTTCTCCGTGGTAGTAACTCACCACGACACCAACCATCTTGAATTTGTGTCTATTTTGGACCCAACGCAACCTCCAAGGGACCACGCAATTATTATTGCTTTGTGTCAATTATTGCTCAAAACCAATACAATATCAAGTTGCATATACAAATATTTTTCTTTATATTTTTACAATTTTTAAAAAAAAGTTGTAGTGGGTTCCAATTAGCTCAATTGGTAAAGTATTTGATGATTGAATAAGAGATCTAGTTTAGCAAATCCCACTTCTGATCCACAAAACTAAAATAATGTTAGGTCATAAAGTAATTTTGCACATGCAAATACATTAGTATCTTATAGTAATTATGTGATTTAGGTAATCTATTGAGTTGTTCTTCACTACCTACTCAACTCATTGATGGGTTTTAACATGCTTTTTATATGTAGAAATCCATGGCTGAAATAGAAGTGAAGGCCAATGAGAATGTTATGAATGCATGTGCAAGAACACCGTCAGTAAGGAAATGCGTGCTCACATCCTCACTTGTTGCATGCTTGTGGCGTGACAACGCCCAAAATGATGTCTCCCCTGTTATCAACCATGACTGCTGGAGTGATGAAACACTATGCACAGACAAAAAGGTAATACATTTGGCATGAATGATCAAACCCAATTACGTTTTCTGGGCGATCCAAGCAATAATTGTACCGAAGTATTGCACTAGACATAGCTTAGGACAAAATTTAGATACAATTTCTTAGTTACAGTATATTAGTTTCCTCAATTAAATTCAAACACAAAGCTGAAAATGTACAGAGTATTGCGCTAGACAACATAATTTTGATTTTCTTAAACATGACAGCTATGGTATGCCTTGGGCAAGCTGAGGGCAGAGAAGGTTGCATGGACAATAGCCAAGGAGAACGGGTTAAAACTGGCCACCTTATGTCCAGGACTCATTACAGGTCCTAATTTTTGTCGAAGAAATCCAACAGCAACAATTGCTTATCTTAAAGGTATTGCTTTCATTCTTCATCCATTGAAAAACTCATTAATAGATTTATTTACCACCCTCCTTTTGTTGGAGCAAAACACACCCTTTTAACTAGGTTGTCAATGTCAAAACAGGAGCTCAAGAGATGTATTCAAATGGACTACTAGCAATTGTTGATGTTGACAGATTGGCTGAGGCACAAGTATGTGTTTTTGAGGAAATGGACAGGAATGCGCATGGCAGATACCTTTGCTTTGACAATGTTATTGGGAGGGATGAAGCTGAGAACATAGCAAGGGAAACAGGAATGCCTATAAACAAGATTTGTGGAAATGGGGACATTGAAGCTCGGTTTGAGTTGTCTAATAAGAAGCTTTGTTCTCTTATGTCAAGAACACTCCGGAGTTGTTACAGTGAATGTTAAAGAATTTTATTAGACCACGTATTATATGCTCCTTTTGAGTTTGATTATACACACTGGACGGCATGTTCAATTAGAGAAAATGAAAGTAGTGGAAAGTTTCTGGAGAAAGTTGCTCTCAGTGTGTGTTTTGATAAAATTAGTCTTTCCATTTGAGTTTCAATGATCTTAAAATTCAGTTTATATTTAAGCATACCTTTTAGTCTCCTGGTAAACGACTCCACTGCAATAAAAACGAATTACGGACAATCAATTTTGCCAAACAAACTATAGGAAATAACTCATTTTCATTTCAAAACCAATATCTTAAATAAATAAGAAGGTAAACTACATATTTAGTTCTTAACCTTTTGGTTGAATGTCAATTTGGTTCATAACCTTTTAAATGTGTCAATTTAGTCCGTAACCTTTTGGTATTGTGTCAAAATAGTCATTGTCATTAAGTGATAGATGAAAAATGTTTTGGGTCTAATGGCTAAAATAAAATATTTTTTTTATACACTTAAGATGCCACGTGTACAAAGATAAAAAAAAATATATATAAAAACAAAAAAGAAACTAAACCGACCAGGAAGAGAATAAAGAAGGATTGAAAAAAAAAAAAAAAGATTCAACAAAAATAATACAAATTTCTATATACATATTTAACGCATTCAACAAAAAATATATAATTTCTATACAAAGATTATCAAAATGAAAATTTCTACCTAGGTCTAGCACTTGAACTTAGATGGACATGTCTCCTCTTAGATCATCTTCGCCATCTATCAAATCATCGTCAACAGCCGCCCTCCTCTCCTGCAACCAAATTCATACCCAACCCAACAACCCCTTTGAAACTCTCATCGGATATGTAGTTTCATTTAGACAGGTGCCATTATACAAAGAGTTCAAACTTGAGAACAATTTCTCAAAAATAGTTGAATTCAACGTCATGGATGATGGAGCTACTTGCTGAGGACATTTACTTTTTGTGAGATATGTGAGAAAGGGTTCAAGTGAGATGCAAATCTAAGCAAAATAATTGTAGAGCAGGTGCAGTTTTTTTTCCCCCCTAAAAATCCCTTCATTTTTTATTTTCTTACTTCAACTTGGAAATCAGAAAGAACTACAGTGGTAGATTGATATAAATCTTACCAAATTCGTTTTGTATTTTTAATTGTAATTGAAATTTAAGTTTTTTATTTTTTAGGTTATGTGACAGTATACATGCCATCTTAGGAGGTGTGAAAATAATTTTTTTATTTTAACCGTTAGTCAGGTTAAAATTTTTCATTGGGACCAAATTGACATTCGGCCTAAAAGTTATGGGCTGCTCTCCAAGTCCAAATATACTTCTCTTTTCTCATAACAAGAACTTTTAGGCCCCGTTCGTTTGGGGTGAAAATAGGGAGGATGGAAAATAGAGGGAGGAAAATAGGGTGGAAAATGTTGTTTTCCACTGTTCGTTTGGAGAAGGAAAATAGGAAGGATGGAAAACTAGAGAAAAAGTTTTCTATCCGGGCCCACATTTTTTATCCTTCCAAATTGGGAGGAAAACTTGGAGAGAAAAGTGCTTGTGTAGCACTTTTCCACAAATGCCCTTCCCAGGTTCTCTTCTCTCTCTTTTGTTTTTTTTTTCAACGTTTTGTGTCCTTTTTTTTTTCCCCTTTTTTTTTCCAACGTGATGTGTTCTTCTTCTTTTTTTTTTTTTTTTTTTCCTTTTTTTTTAACATGACATGCTCTTCTCTTTTTTTTTTTTTTTTTTTCAACGTTCTGTGTCCTTTTTTTTTTTCCAACGTGATGTGTTCTTCTTCTTCTTTCTTTTTTTTTTTTTTTCCTTTTTTTTAACATGACGTGCTCCTCTTTTTTTTTTTTTTTTTTTTTTTTTTTCAACGTGACCTGATCTATTATCCCCATTATAGTCCTCATTAATCTTTTTTTTTTCTTGTTGATTTTTTGGTTTTTTTTTTTCGTCTGACATTAATTTTTACATTATAATAATAAAAATAATAATAAAAATTTATATATATAATGTGGTAAATTTTATATTATTTAATGGGTACAAATAAATCTATTTATTATATATTATGTAATAAGGGTAT
This sequence comes from Quercus glauca, assembly GCA_023736055.1. Lineage (NCBI taxonomy): Eukaryota > Viridiplantae > Streptophyta > Magnoliopsida > Fagales > Fagaceae > Quercus > Quercus glauca. The sequence goes on from CM043316.1 coordinate 27,364,090, forward strand.
AATAGCCAATTTATATAAGTTACATTTTCCATGCTTCCCTTTTTCTCTTCAACCAAACAAAAGAGTTTTCCACCCTCCCACTTTTCCACCCCTTTAACCGAACAAACAAGAGGAAAAACTAAATATTTTCTATCCTCCTATTTTTCCATCCTCCAACAATTTTCCATCCTCTCACTTTTCCACTCCTCCAACCGAACGGACTTATTCTTATCCCATAATGCAGTCCAAACAAAAAATGGAACTTGCTGAAGGGCCTTAACTTTCTAAATACACGTCTAAATACACGTGAAGGAAAATGAGCCTCTCAACTCATTATAAAATGAACGATGTCAAAATTTTCATTCTCCATCAACTTCCATCTCATACAATCCCCACTTAAATCCATTTAAGGTGCATTGGATTCCAAGATATGATGAAAATCCACCACTAAATCTAAGCCCCTGGTTGTTGGGTCATTTCAATTGAGATGATCTTTTCTGGTAACAAGAACTCGTTTTTTCCTGGTTCAGTAATTAAAAGGTCAGGACTCTCATGCATCAGTCCTTTCAATTTATTCCATTAATAGTGTAAGCAATCGATTTCTTAGAAGACACAAAATAGGTTTGCTCTTCATTCTTCAATGTCAATTCCTAAACAAATATGCACTAGAATGGAAATATTGAACCAAAATGTATTGTTGTTGGGTCATTTTCAATTGTGATGATAGATACTCATTTTGAATACTAGAATTAGCCTCTCAATTCATTACACAAAACCTACTCTTCTAAGAGGTAATATACACTCAACATCTACGAACGCAGGTACTATACATAATTATTAAAAAAAGAAATAAGTGAGAACATTCTAGGGAGCATCTCAAATAAAAACCTCTAAAATTTTCGTTAAGTTACAAATTAATCCTTATAAATGAAAGGATGGTCTGAAATTAAACTTTTCAATCTATTTCAACACAAGCTTTTAACTTTTTGATTAGTTCCAAATGTTTGTATTGAAACCCATTTAAAAATTCAAATTTTAATTTGTAACCAATGAAACCCATTGGATTAATTTGAAACCCCATTAATTATAAAGAGTAAAATTCAATTTTCCCTCAAAATGTTAGGGAAAAGTTTGTTCTTTCAATCAAATCCCTGCAAACAATTTAAGCATGAATCATAAGAAGCGAGACAATCAAATACAGCTTAGGAAATAATTGCAGAAAACAAACTATGTCCAAACACAGATCTAGGTTAAACAGTTTAATTAATTTAAATAAAAAAAAAAAGCATAAAAGCAGAAAGGGTGGAGGCTCAGAATGTTGCTGTCTCTGCTCAAGGAAGAGCTTATTGAATAAGCTCTTCTCATACAAGAGGTGTCAGAACTCATGCAAACATCATCTTTGCCCATTTCATATCCATACACAAATTGAAACTCTCACACAAAACAAAAACACGCTCAGAGACGCACAAAACAGAAACACAGAGAGTAAGGCAAGCTACGGCTGAAGTAGGGTTTAGAGATGCGTTTCTGAGAAGGAGAGGTTGTAGTATTTATAGAATGTTTGTTTATGGGCTTTTTCAATCGAAGCTAATTGAACCCTAATGAGCCCATATCTAAGTGGACTGATATAACCTTATTTGGAAAGACTATTTAATTGAGAAAGCCCAATTAGCCCCCAAAAGACAAGTGAAGGGAGGGTTTCTTTTGTCATGTACAATCTATAGGCCCAATGAACCTACAATTTCAATAAATAAAACAAAATTAGCTGATTTACATATATTAATCTTACATTTGTTCTTCTAAAAAAAAAAAAAAAATCTTACATTTATAGATATACAAAATTAAAATAACCTCCATCGAGATTTAAGAAAATGTTAATGAGGTTTTAATTTATAATATAGCAATATCCCCTAATGACATTACAAATTAAATCGAAATACATCTCTTTCAAATTAAATTCTCATAAAAAAAATAACCTCAAAATACAGTATTTATTAATTAAATTGGTTATATAATAATAAAATTTTTAAGAAATTAAAAAATAATAATCATAAGGGGGTAAGTGCTGCTTTAAAAATATGTGAAATTTTTTTACGTTTCCCTAAACTTCAAAAAATGTTACCGTAAAGTAGTTGGATCTAAATGGATAAATTGGTGTTTTGAATATTGTACACAAGTGAATGAATAAAGTACCATGTAGTGTATTGTCAAGTTTTGTCACAAAGATTTAGACAATAATACAAGTGCTTATAATATGAAAATGGAGACAATAATTGAATTAAAAGACATTAGTACAAATTAAGTAAAGTTAGAGTTAGGTACAAACTATTTTTCTAAATTTTATTTTACTATTAACATAACTTATTGTGATGTGAGAATATCTTTAATATTTAGGTTCACCACTAACATCTCTTTCAATATACACTAATTATAACAGATCATGTTAACAGCTGTGAAAAAATGTTATGTACCTAAACTTATTGCAATACAAATAATTTTTTTTTCAATGAATAGCGATCTATTATTAGAAAAAAAGATGAGAGGAAGGCCCCAATCCATGACCCATATCTACTGCTACTACTACTACAAAAAAATAGCCCACTTAGCAAGATTATGGGCAGAAATATTTAAATATATGCTTTTCATTAAATAAAATCCCGACACAAAGAATGAACTAGAGGAAGAGGCAGAGGGGCTTTGCACTGCATCAATCAGTTATATGGAATCTCCTTCAGAAATTGCAAAGTTTAGTTTGTGTTCCTTAGCCAAAGTGAGTACTAGGTGAGTTGCTTGGGCTTCTTCAAGCAGAGGCTCAAGTGAAGAGAGGATTTTTGAAGCTGTAAAGTGTAGACATTATGTCAGTTGTGTCATCTCTACAAATCACAACTGCTAAGCCTCTATTGGGTCTTATGGCAACATCAAATTTCACATTGTACCAACCAAGTTGTGGTGGAACCTAAACTGGGGATTTTGTGAAGTGGAAAGCTTCCCAAGTGATGGTATAAATTTTCTGAATGTCAGCTGCTATCATTTTTGGATAGGTAGAGGCTTCTTGTAAAATCGTTTGATTTCTCGTCCACAATATCCTGTCGAAAACTAATGCTGCAAACAAAGGGAATTTAGTTCCATCTTTTTCACAAAAATTAAAGGATTTTTTGATAAACATCATTAGCTTTACCAATCCACTTGTGTAGAATCTATAGATGGGTCATGGGTCCCAATTTATTAAGATCTAAGCCAAGGCCAACTTGAAAGTCGCTATCCTTAAAATTGATTTTGCCGACAATTGTCTGGTACAAGAGAGTTGGGTGCCTGGGTGCCTAGTCTCCAAGATTTGACAACCACTATTGACAACTAATAAGTAATACAATAATGCTAAATATACAATAAATATACTTCTTTTTTTTCCACATTATCTACAAGGTAAATTATGATTAGTACAACATTATTTTCACATAGGAGTATAGGATACTATTAACATCATTTTTATTATACACTAATCACAACTTTGTCACCTCAACAATTATAAAAAGAGTTGTGAATTTTGTTGTGTATGTAAACTTATTGTAAATATATAAGATTTAGGTACAGTACTTAGGTGCTATTCCTTAAGTTTTTCTCTTAAGATTTTGCTATGTGAATTTTTTCTCATGGGATGGAAGTGTATTTTTCAGTAAAGTAGCCACATGGCTAAATCTTAAGAGAGAAATCTAAAAAACATCATTTAAGGTATTGTATCTATGTTTTGTTCTTGTAAATAATAAAAGTACAATCCTAATATAAAGTCAACTGTGACATTAAGGATGAACTAAAGAACAAGAACAAGAGAAAAGATAGAGGAGAGAAAATGGAAATTATGGGTTAAACCATAATTTCAAACAATATGTTAATATTAGAAAAGGTATCAATAAGAGCATCCGTAGCAGATGGTGTAAAAATTATGCCATTTTGCAACACCAAACACCTACTTTATTATTTTACCACATCATTTTACAACATCACATTTATCAGATGTTTTATAATTCAATTCTATACATTAAAATAATATTTACTACCATTAAAATAATATATTATCACATTCCATTTACATCAACAAGAACAACAGCAACAGCAACAACAACCCACACCGCCACAGCCCACAACCACCGGCCACCCCCACAGATCAACCACCGACCACCAATATCAGCCACTGCTACCAAAAAAAAAAAAAAAAAAAACTTAAACAAACACTACAACCAATATCAGCCCCTACACACAAAAAAAAAAACATCATCAACCAAATCAAAAACCATCCCAAATCTTACACCCACAATCCGATTAGCCTACCACCATCAACAATCCGATCAGCCTACCACCACCAACCAAAATCAGCAAACCACCAACAATAAAAATAACCAACCACCAAAAAAGAGAGAGAGAGATCGGCGAGATCGGAGCGGCGATGACGATGGCGAAGATCGGAGTGGCCTTGACCATGCCGCTAGCGCCTCCGACGGCGATGACGATGGCGATGATCCAATCGGAGTGGCGATGACGATGGCGATGATCCAATCGGAGTGGCGATGAGAGAAGAGCTGGGTCCGATCGGAGTGGCGATCCGATCGGAGTGACGATGGCGATGTGAGAGCTGGGTCCGATCGAGCTACGCCGTCGTCGTTGGAGCGTGGGTGAGATCGAGCTACGCCGTCGTCGTGGGTGAGATCGTGGGTGAGATTGTCGTCGGATCACGCCGTCGTGGCTGGAGCGTGGGTGAGATCGTCGTCGGATCACACCGTCGTCGCTGCCGGACTGATCGAAGAGAGAGGGAACCGGAGAGTGAGAGAGCAGAGAGACGGAACCAGAGAGTGAGAGAGAAGAGAAGAAAAAACGAAGAGAGGAGAGAGAAATCAGAATATAAAACTGATTTTATTTTTACAACATATGTCCGTACCGTTGCAAATTTGCAACGGTACTGTACATATGTGGTATAAAATTTGAGATTTGCCACATCTCATAAACCCCTATTTTTGTCTTTGGTGTGGCAAATGTGCCAAATATTTGACATTTGGCACATTTACCACATCTGCTACAGATGCTCTAAGAAAGGGAGTGGAAAAATGCAAAGAATTAATGTGATTTGGTCTTATCAATTTACACTCACGGTAGAAAACCCCAAGTCACTATGTACTTATTATTAAGCTCTACATGTCACATTAAATCCATTGAAAGGTATATATAGTCGTCTAACTATAATCGAGCCTTGAACTAAGTCCCTAGGGTTGCAATAGTAAGAGACTGTGTATTAGTAGGATTAGAATTCGTATTACTATGAACTTGGTCCAGGATAATACAATCAACATTGACTAGAAGAATATAATGGGCTTGGTTCTTTTATATCTCTAACGTTCATCCCTAAACTTTTAGGTGAAAGAATTGAAGATAACTTGAGTTTGAAATAAAAATGTGATAGAGATTGGAGTGCAAATGACAAACTGGAACGAAGGCTAGATGCCAAACAGGTGCATAATTATTAAAGTAACACATTTGTAATGGTAGTGCAAATGTACACTTCATACTTGTTGATGTTACTGATTGGAGGCAATTTGAAAAACTTGGTTGAGAGTGGAAAAGACACATAATAAAAAAGAAAGCCAATAAGGGTCACCAACTCACCAATCAATGGCATGGTCGGAGGAACTCGGCTAAGGGTGGTAGTGACATGTGATGAAAAAGAAAGTCGAATGTTGGGCTAAGAAGCTAAGGAAGATGCACATGCCCATTGAGTATAGTTGAAAATTGAAATAACTAAGATTGTCTAGATTGAATGAGAGTAAGGTGTAACACCTAAGGAATTACATCTAAATTTTGTTCCATATAATAAATCTTGATTAAAATAATATAATGGACTTGAAACTTCTCTAATGTGGAAACTAACAAGAGTGGTTGCAAAAAGAGTGTACACAAGTAGTAAATGGGTCATTTTCTTTTCCACACAAATACTAGAAAAACATATAGTGAATGATAATGATACATAATAAAAGTGATGTCAATAATATACATTTTAGTAAAAGTGATGTTTCTCTTGATCACGACAAATTTTGTACGTAATTGTGAAAAATATTGTGTACTAATAGATCTTCCCTAAAAGACCACTAAATTGATGATCTTCAACGGGTTAATTCCTCAGAGATTCACTAATGCTGTAGTTTGGAAGACAATAAGGTAATTTCGAAACTGTTATGTTAGTACCTAATAGATTTAGGACATTCTTAAAACTCAACATTTTAAGAAATTCATAGCATGCAAATTACCAACAGGAACTTCAACTTGCCCTTTTTTTCTTTTCAGATTAACGACATAAATAAGATGTTCATGAACATAATGCTTTATTTGTAGGTCACACCTGTACCATCAAAATGCATGAATAAGTGAACACCCGAAACAGCATTTGTAACCAAAAAAAAAAAAAAAAAAACTTTGCTTGGTCGGTTCTTAACAATGCCAAAATGAAAATCTTTCTGGTCCTAGGAATTGAAGAACTTTGGTTGGTCGGTGTATAAACCAAAATACACCTTACTTTTCCATCCCCTGTTTGTTTCCTCTTATTTTCTAGGGCATGGCAGCTTTACTTTGGTCTATAGTTTGAATGCCTTGAATCCAATTTGCTTTAGGTAGGAAAGGAAACAGAAAAGATATTATAAAATTACCATGTTAAAAAGCTGTAATAGTTTATGGGCCCGATTTGCTATAGCCAAAAGATGAAACAGATAAGATATATTGCTTACAATTTATACAATATGTCGAAGTCCTTATTAAGCTGTATTAGTTAGTTTTAGTATTAATTCCTGACAGGCCCTGGTGGAGACCCCATGACCACATTGTCCTAGTCAATTTCTGTATTTACTATTACTTTAGACGAAGATGAATGTGGCTGCACGTGCATGACTCCTAAAAAGTTAAAAAAAAAAAAAAAAATCAAACTGCAGGAAGAAGTGGAAAAAGAGCTAGGTAGAAGAGGAACAGCTCCCTATATTCCCTGTCATCGGTACTCATCAAACGAATTCGCATCTCATAGCTCTCTCTCTCTCTCTCTCTCTCACGGAAAATCACACAGACATACACATATACTATACATAGAGTTTTTATATTCTGACTCGTACAGGGTATCTTATAAGAAAATGATTTGCTTTTAGTTTTAGTATTAAGAAAGGTTTAGAAGTAACTAAAATAGATTAATAAAAGGCAGAGAGAGAGAGAGAGAGAGAGAGAGAGAGAGAGAGAGAGACAGAGACAGATTCTGATTGCAGAAATGGTAGATAAACAAGAGTTTAAATCATCTAGGTACTCCAGATCAGATCGTAGTTGTGTTTGTTTTCTCACACAGCTGAGACTGAGAGTTTTACCTCCAAAATCAACATTGAAGTTGAATCATTTGGCAAATACCAATATCTTCAAGACGCAGTGAGCAGCTACATTGGATTCTCAACAGTACCTTCTTGTGCCAAGGTTAGTATTTTCTTCATTACATATTCATAAGAATCATAACCCACATTCTTTTTTTATATGAATACACATTCACTACATTTACACGCAACTTTGTTTCTGCTTTGAATATTTGTCACTGCAATGGTCAGGTAGTTCATGTGCTTTTTTTGGATGAATATACAGTATATACAATATCCATTTTCATGCTAGAACTATTTGTATTGTCTAACAGTAAGTTCATACTAGATCTTACCACCACCATTGTCCATTGATGCATTAGCCAGTGCTTTAAAATGTTCACTTTCAGCTCCTTCAAAGTGAAATATTCTCAATATTGCCTTTAGTAAAGACTAAAATTGTCACAATCATTTCTACATACTCAGAATCCTGCAATTACTGAGCTGGGTTCTGCCTCTTTTTCAGTTCATTTTCTTAATGATACTCATCGAGTCATCATGTATATATGCAATGCAAGTGACATTTCAATTGGAAACTTTTGATTTGGATTCACGTTAAGTTAAATGCATGCTAGGTGATTCTAGGTAGTCACAATATTGGAATACAAAGTCACCAATTAAGATCAATCAAAATTTTCACAAACTCAAGACTATCCTTAGATGAGGAATATCTAAATGTATGGTTGAAATAATGGAATTAAGAAAATGGTTACTTTAGGAAAATGCTCATGCCAGGGTAGTTCACTGGAGCAGAATAGTTTGTTGACATATGCTCCACATCATTCCAACTGTGGAGCCACATAAATGAAATTTATATAGTTGACAAATATAGATAATAGAGAATATCAACTAGCACGCTAAGTAATAATGATAACAGTAATATAAAGCAAGAAGCTAGCACATGGAGGGGTGGGTTTGTTGTACAGTTTATACTGTTTACCAAAACTTACTTTGCTTTGAACCATATTTTCTATTTTTTATTTCACAAGGAAAATTTAAGTTGATAGTTTGTAAATTAAATCCACAACAGATACGCGTTGAGATATTCTTGAATGTGACCGATCTGAACTGATTAATTTGTCGAAGATTTATAATTAATCCTAAAATTTTTAAATCACAAAATGGAAAATAGTATTGGGTTTGGGTTCTTTTCAAAAAAAAAAAAAAAAAAGGGTTTGGGTTTGGCATAAGCATCATCGTCCTGACAAATGCTTTAAATTAGTAATTTTGTTACCTCCTATGCATGGCAAGTACAATGGCATTTTCAATAAATACTAGTCAAACTTGCTCTTGGAAACAAAAAATTATTTTATCAACAATGTTGTTTTGATTAAAAAATACAATTACTTGTTGTTTGTCCTATTGTATGTATTAATCAACTTTATTTTGTGTGTCCTCCGCTGCATGGTTCATTGTTTTCTTTTAGATCGCTCTTTCATCACATTCACGGGCTATGTTGTTGGGCTAATCTTTGGCACTGTACAACCACCATCACTTCCTGTTTGAAACTTTTAAGAGCATTCACAGCAGTGGAGCTAAAAATTTAGCTTTTTAGCTCCACTAAAAGTTATTTTATCTATTATACCTACACATCTGCTGCAGCAGTGAATCTATTTTACCTATCAATACAATAAAATAATATATCCCTACAATAAAATAATATATCTCATAGCCCAAAAAACATGCCAGCACCGACCACAATCTCATCTACAATCAGCCACAGCCACCACTTCCACCACCACCACCACCACCACCACCACCACCACCAACACTGACACAACCAAACCCACAAACAAAATAAATCCCCAAACAACAATCATAGTCACCAATCCACCACCACAGCCACCAAGCCCACAGGAAAAAGAAAATCAAACACCGTACCACCAAACCATAGCCACAACAACCACCATCGCCACCACCACATCCATCAAACCCACTGAAGAAAAAAAAAATCAAACATCATTCCACCACCACAGCCATTAAACCCACAGAAGAAAAAAAAAATCAAACATCATCCCACAACTACAGCCATCAAACCCATAGAAGAAAAAAAAAATCAAACATCATTCCCGGTGGATCGACGGCGTGGATTGATGTGGATCGACGGCGTGGGTCTGGCGGCGAGGATTGACGGCGTGGGTCTGGGTTTGGCGGCGAGGATTGACGGCGTGGGTCTGGGTTTGGCGGCGAGGATTGACGGCGTGGGTCTGGGTCTGGCGGCGAGGATCGACGGTGGCGTGAGATGAGATGAGATGAGGCGATCGGCGGCGTGAGGTTGCGTGGGGCGATCGGCGGCGTGAGGCAATCGACGATGAGAGCTTGATGAGAGAGATGAGAGCTTGATGAGAGTGATGAGAGAGCTGAGAGCTTGAGTTGATGAGAGAGACGAGAGAGCTGAGAGCACATTATTTTAATCAAGGAGTTCAATAAAATTTTTTTTTTTTTTTTTAGATGTCTGCTACAGTGCACATGTATTTATAAATGTGCACTGTAGCAAATCAGCAAAAAATTTTAGGTTTGCCTCCACTGCTGCAAGGCCTTTTTGGTATGTTGGTGGAGCTAAAAAGCTATAAAAATAGTATTATAGTTTTTTAACTCCACTGCTGTGAATGCTCTAAGGCCCAATGGCCTTGCAGTTAATCTATCCAATTTACGAAAATAGGTGTTATATTACTTATATAGATTTTTAGTTGGAAATAACAGCCGTATTCTGGACTTGAAAATTATAGGCTGAGGGTATTTCAACACTGACTATAGTCTCGTAAAAGTGACTTTGATTTTGACAATACATTTTCATGATGTTTTTTAATTTTTTTTCCCTGAACCAGAGCTCATGATGTTTCAAAAAATAGGAAATTGATTAGTATCCTGCCTTTTTTTTTGTCATACGACAAGGGTGTCCTTTATTTTCACTCTCACAACCACAACAAAAAGATATATATATATATATATATATATATATATATATTCGTACTTATATTTCAAGAGGAATAAAATGTTCACTCACAAATAATTAAGTTACAGAAAAAGCTTAGATAAGAACAACCTTGAATTCATATAAAATTATATTTCATACTAAGAAAGAGCATTAAATATTTAACATTTGATAATTAACTTGCTATTAATGAACATTGAACACTAGTAAATCATAATAATGAAACAGTATGAGATAATAGTTATAGTAACAAGTGTAATTAATTCACTTCATTGTCTTATTTATGTCCTGAAAACTATTTTTGCGTGGGGCCGGGATAGGTGGGGTAGGGGTGGATAAGATTTTCCAAGAACCAGTTTGAATAATTGACAATGAAGGAGACAACTGGGGCCAGACTGGAAAGAGTTGGGGTTAGTAATTATCTTCCATGAAAAGCTGATGTTATTCTTTGACAATGGAATGCTGAAGATGAAGCGCCTGTACATAAGGACAGGCCAAGTATTGTTGCAAAGCTAAATTAGGCATGAGACATGAAATGATCATTCTATTTACAAAAATACAATGAGGGAAAAAGTTTTTCATTAATTTGGCCTCTGCATTATGTGTCTCGTCTCAGTCACATTCCATTATCAATCTCCTTTTTTTATTCATGGAAAAATATGTTAACCTCCTTGTGACAACAACTCATACATCTTCTGCATCAATCTATATTACCATTGTGCATTTGTGCCCCACACCAACTTGTTAGCATCAATCTATACACAAATAATTACATTAACTTTTTTCACAAACTTATATTGAATTGGCAAACAATGATGGTGAATGGAAGTATAATGAAAATGATAGGTCTATATTCCTACCCATTACAATTCATCAAGTTTCCTGAAAAGATTGTCCAAACATAATGTTACAACTAATATCCTTTTATCAAAATTAACCACAAGATTTCACCACATTTATTAAAAAGAAATTCCCACCCCCCATTACAAACACAGTTGTTGGGTTTGAAGTTTGAACCTAATCACCTCCATGAGGCATGGCACCCATCATTAAAGTTAGTGCTGACAGCTATAGCTTTTTTCATTCACTGGTTTACACAACTTCACGAGGGCATTTATCTCACCACAACATTCTTATTGGTTGTTTTATCTGCCAAAAACTGCTATGTTTAGGTAATATCCCAAAAATGAAGCAAAAGATGCATTTCCGCGCGTCTTTAATAGAGAGTGTGAATACTTTGTGCCCTTGTCCTTGGTTTCAAGGGTCAATCACTCTATCCCAGACCAAAAATTAAGGTAATATTATAACACTCAGCTCCAAGTACCCAAACAAGGTACTTTGTGCCCCAAACAAAGCCAAAGAGACCAAAGTCCCAGTCGTGTTAAACACTCTCCCCCCAAGGCGCGTGGTACATCTCTCTCTCTCACACACAATAATTACACTACCTCTTCTACGTTTTACTTTTACCCTTTTGGAAATTTACTCGGATAAAAATGCATGAAGAAACATTTCAACGCCTCAACACGTATGTATGACACACAAAGCCTACAAGGAAATCTTTATAGTGCTAAGATACAGAGAGTATGAAAGAAATGTTAAAGAGGGGAAGGGGAAAAAGTGTTTGAAGTCTCTCTCTCTTTCATCAATATCTTTTGCAGGGTTGAACTTGATCAAATCAGAGAAATAAAATGGAGAAGAACCCACCTCGAGTTTCTCGTAAAAATGGGACCCACTTAGAGGATTCAAGAGTTGGACCAACCAGTAGTAGGAAGAGCCGGTACAGCGTTGTTGAAGATGGTGCAGGAGGAGATCAGATCGAGTGCTCTGGCAAGCACTGCAAAGCATGCACTGCTGGATTGATAGCTGACTGTGTAGCCCTCTGTTGTTGTCCATGTGCGGTGGTGAACTTTCTTGCTCTTGCATTTGTGAAAGTTCCATGGATGGTTGGGAGGAGATTGTGGCTGGGGTTCAAGAAAAAGAAGAAGGGTCAGAGTCAAAGCAGGCTGGAAACGAAGAGGAAATGCAGCAAGAGGAGTGAAAGTAGTGGATGTGTGGTGGTGGAGAGAGATATTGGGAATGTGAGAAGGACGAGAGTTGATCAGGAAGACATATTGCCTGAAATTGCATCTGGGTTTTGTGAAGAAGAGGGAATGGAAAGCGGTAGTGCAAGGTTTGAAGCTGAGAGAGTTTGGCTAGAGTTGTATCAGGTTGGTCATTTGGGTTTTGGGAGGGTTTCCTTCACTGGAATTCAATCTCTGGGTAAGGGAAATTAGGGAAGAAAAAGTTAGCAAACACAATTGTTTTTACTATTTAGTAGTCTTTGATTTTTTTTTTCCCTATTTTTCTTCTATAAGTATTTGCTAGTCTTGAAGTATTAACTATAAACCCTTATGCTGTGGGGTATAGATATATAGGTCTCACTGAGGTTGGTTTAGTTTAATTTGATGAGCAAAATGAGGTGCTTTTCTATGATTCTGCAAGGATTTAGCTTATAAAATTTACAAGCCATTTTTCTTTTGAAGATAGGTCTCTTTGTGAATTATATTGCGATTTATTTTTTCTTATTTTAAGATTTATTTTCAATTTGTTATACACATTCAAGTTCTAGTTTGGTAGGTAGTTAATTGGTTGTTTCAAATATGAAAAGCCAGATATTCCTACTATTTTCCTCCTTGCTTTACCAAATTTGGAGTATAATAATGCTGTTAATCATGTAGCAGAAAATAAAACCATTCGAGGTATAGATTAACTTTCGAGCTATATTTCATATAGGGAGTCCAAATCTTTAGCCTATTAGGTAGTATCCACGAAGACAAGTTTATGAGTTCAACCACAACTTGTTTACTCATTTCTTATGTTGTGTGTGTGTGTGTGTGTTTTTCACACGTTTAAAGAGGCAAGATATCTGCATTATCCAAAAAAGGAAAGATTACAAATGCAAAGAGACAATACATCATAGCCAAATATGAATAACTGAAGTTACAGGAGGCAGCATGCCGCCAAGGGAGTAGATGAACTTGTTTTAAGCCTCTATTTATTTTCCTTTTCTTTCTTTTGTGGGGGCCTGGTGGGCTAGTTTTTCAGGATCCTATTCCATTTGTTTGTGAGTCTATTTCAGGTTAGGGATTTGATGGTTAACAAATTTAAATATGAATATAGTGCCACACATTAAAAATCAATTATACTTCCTTAATTATCTAAAGGGACAAAATTTAAATAACATGATGATACTACCATGTACATTTTCAAATTCATAATATTAAATTTGAAGAATGAAATGACCCTCTACCTTAAGACCCATACAGATAATTTTTTTCTCAAAATCTATATATTTTTTTTTGGGAGAAGCTTTTTCTCAAAAAATGGGGAGCAGTTTTTAATTTAGTTTATGGAATATAGGTTGAGAAGAAATGCTATTGTTTGGGCCCAAAAAAGGAAAAAGAAAACCCTAATTAGTTGTTAAAAATTAAATCATGACAAATTGCAAGTTATTTCTCCTCATTTAATAAAGAGTGACTCCCCTTGATATAAAGATAATTATATGTTTGAGTTGAATTTAGAATAATATAAGAAGAAGAATGTTATCTCATTGTCTAGCATCTTGGGATTTTTTAATTTTAATTTTTTTATTTTTATGAAAAATAAATCTCTTAAATTAACTCCATTTATTATTGCCAAGAGTCTTGTAACTCAATTGACACATTTTAATGTATAAAGTGTTTGGGGTTGGGGGTTCAATGGGGAAGGATTCAAGTTATAGTAATAGCATATTAATATTAATATATATATATATATATATTAATACACACATATTTCTAGTTATTCAAAAACCATTTGTTTTTCAAGCAAACACGAAGAAAATAATAATAATAATAATAATAATAACATATAAAAAAATAAAAACCCTTAAGCCTTGGGCTTTTTAAACTTTTACATGTGGATCCATGATGACAAATACTACTTCTAGCAGGCTAGAAGTACAATTGCCACATAAAGGTGTGTGGAACTTTTTAGAACCGGCCCATACTTGTAAAAAGCCTGCCTATTCTATAAAACAGCCGTGAGGCCGAAAGGCAGCCCCTCCTACCCATGCCATGATGTGGAAAATGCCAAAGATGTCTTCATGTTTCCTAAAGTCTATTGTCAAAAAATAAATTTTAAAAATCCTTCCACACTTGTTACAATTTTTTTCATAAAACTTATTTCATTAATATAAATATACATGAAATTACAATTAAATTAATCACATTAAATCAAACTACTTTTTAGCAATCCAAAGTGTTTACCAAGACAACATCATAACAATAACAAAATGTCTCCAACACAAAAAGTCTTAATATTTGCAAAAAGTGCGCAATATTGTATACATTAGATTATTCTATAATGTAAATCTTAATTGCTAGTACAATGTAAGCTAAAAATAAAAGCTTCCATTTACCTTATCTCTTCGAATAATAGTGCATCCTTTGAAATCATGGCTATAACACAATTGCATAAGCCATATTTATCCAATCACAAGATGCTTCCATAAGATTTCACACTAAAGTATCCTCTTACTAAAAAAGATTTCCACAATATGCTCAGCATTTTCTAAATTAATAAAGCATGCACTTGCTTGTACCAGCACAAGCTGCAAACTCATCTGATTTCCTGCTACATAGCGTAAACAGTGTTTGATCCTGTCATTAACAACATCCTGCAATATTAAACCATCTAAGTTAAGGACATATAAGCCTGTCTATCCAAATATTACCAAAAACTTCAAGCAAGGTATCCACCAGATTGACCCCACAAGGGTGCCAGTTTTAATTTATGAAATCAAGAGTATTATGTAAAAGTACTACTTATGAAGAAAGGGAAAAGCATTTTTTTACAAGTAAGAAAGAAATCAGAGCATATAGCCCAATCATAAAGTCGAGCACAATTTAAACTCTTGGCAAAGCTTAAGAGAATTATTCAAATTTTGGCCCAGTAGAAAGTAAATGATAAAATTTTATACCCCAAGTAGATTATGCAGGCCAAGAGGTGCATAACTATGGCTCATCCGGATCCTTTACTCCTGTAGGCCCTGACCTATCGGGTAGGATACTATTATGGTCATGCCCAGGTGGAAGACACCAACTCAGATTGCTTCCCTACCCATTTTTTGTTCATCAAAAGAAGAAGAGGTGCAATAATGTCATAAGACACATAGGGTGCCCTTTCACAGCTTCAGCAATTAATAAAGGAATATCCTGTCATTAACAACATCCTGCAATATTAAACTATCTCAGTTAAGGACAAATAAACCTGTCTATTGAAATATTACCAAAAACTTCAAGCAAGGTATCCACTTAATTGGTCCCACAAGGGTGCTAGTTTTATGGTCTATTTAGAATCCGCTTATTTTGCTGAAATTAAAATTTTTTTGCTCAAAAGTACTGTAAATAAAAATAAAAGTTAATTGAAATAGTACAATGAAATCCATGAATAGTACCAACAAGTGTAATGAGACTCATAAATAGTAGTAAAAATAAGCTGAATAGTAAAATAAGTTAGCAAAAATAATATTTACCAAATACACCCTTAATTTATGAAATCAAGAGTATTATATAAAAGTACTGCTTATGAAGAAAGGGAAAAACATTTTTTTTTTATAAGTAAGAAAGAAATCAGAGCACATAGCCCAATCATAAAGTCGAGCACAATTTAAACTTTTGGCAAAGCTTAAGAGACAGTCATTCAGATTTTGGCCCAATAGAAGGTAAAGGATAAAATTTTATGCCACAAGTAGATTATGCAGACCAAGAGGTGCAGTAATGTCATAAGACAGTCCAGGGTGCCCTTTCACAGCTTCAGCTGTTCATGAAGGAATATCCTGTAAGTGACCCAAGTATTAGGCATTTAAAAGAATTCTAGTCATCAACTCAGTAAAGCATATCTATAATCAAGGCCCCAGAGGAAAGTAAGCTGAGGTGCCAACTTTTGAAATGACCATCTAGAAATGAAATTTATCCAATGATAATTAACATTACCAGTGAAGAATATTGTTGAAAGAAAGAAGACAATTCATTTGTTATGCCAATCTTCAGAGCTTGATTTCCAGTTCTCGATTTAAAGGTTGTTCTCGGATGGAGTCAAATTTCTCCCAAGTTTGAAAGACACGTTCCCATTTCGATGGTGGATACAGATTCAAGGCCAATTCATCGTTTACAATGGCATGACCAATTGAAGATGAACCCAAGTGTATTTCAGACACAACTGTGGTATCCATTGGAAGCCACAGATGGCAGCAAACTCAAATCACAGCCTTCAAACCCATTAATGCGGTTGTTTCCATTGAAAGCCTTGAATCTTCATCTACATTGTTGAAAGCCCATTGATCCCATACATGAGGCAGAGCAGGAGACGTGGGGATGAGAGGAAATAAAGGTGTAATCTCAAACCGAGGAAGACTCACAATCATGGCCGCCAGCACTTGGAAGTTGCTGGCAAGAAATATCGGGTCTTCGAGGACAACAGATGCATTCTACATGGAACCTCAAGCAATTTACGTAATTGGATCTTGGGTTTATCAAACCTGTAACCTCAAGCTCAATGAGATTCTGTTCACATGGATTTGATATATTCAATTGCCCATAAATTAACCACAGATGATCAGTATCACTTCTTACACGAGCCCTACAAATAATTTGTTTTTCTTGATTATTAACGGAAATGCTAATTGAAAAATCACCAATGAAATAGGTTTGCCACGAATAATACGGTCGTGCTGGAAAAGCAACACAGACATCCAAATTTGAAAATTTGGGACCAACCCAGAATGATACGGGATTTCCAACGCTCTGGTGGTTATATTTGCACCACTTTGGAATCTCATTTCCTGGCAGTAGAAGATAAGGTAAATAAAAGTCAACTTGAGATTTAAATTCAGAACCAGAGCTCTGAATTTGAGATTCAGATTTGGAGTCATCAAGGACAATATCTCTCCCAATTTCAGATTCAAATTCGGGGAGAATATTGCTTGTTGCAGCTTCAGGTAAAATCCCTAGAATTTCTCCAAACTGCTTGAATTTAGCAAATACAAGAAATTGAAGTTAAAAGAAAATATCATAGTAATATAATGTATTCGGGAAAAGTAACTAAAAACTTAAATTTAGAAAGAGAGAGAGAGAGACCTGCTTCCATAAATTGATTGATGATTGTGGGTCCAAATAATTGCAATTCTCTGCATCGACTGTTTCTATAGATTGTGGAAGCCTTGGAATATCCCGAAGCTCTTTGCAGTTATTTATGTCAAGATGTGCTAATCTAGTAAATTTGATAATACTTTCTGGGATGGTAACAATTCTAGTTTTAGCTAGATTTATAGATCTCAATACGGGGAAGCAATCGGGTTGCATCCAAAAATCTAATTCAGTTATATTTCCACGACTAAGATCTAGACTTGTCAAGCTTAGAAACCCAGGTCTCGTAAAGGCCATTCCCAATTTGGAAGTAAGAATATCTTTTTCCTCAAGCTGTTGCAATTTATTGTTGCTAACTGGAAACTCCATATGGTCATGGCTAAAACTTAACATACGAAGCCCAGTGAGATACCCCAGTGATGAAGGCAATTCTCTAATATCATTAATGAACAAAACTAATTCTTTTAAACGTTTCATTTCTGGGTGTACATCAGGGAACTTCTTAAGACTCATGCACCAGCTAAGATCAAAATACTCAAGAGATTTCAACATCAGCTTACTTGGAAGAATTTCAAGTTTTAGACAGATCAAAATTTTCCATACTTTAAGCTTATCAAGAAATCCAATGGACTCATGAACTTCAATTAAATTTACACACCTTGAAATTTCCAATGTCTCTAAGTTTGGAGCACACAAGTCGGGTACTTTTGTAATCGAATAACATTCACTCAGATTGATACTTTTCAAATTTTTATACTGGAACTCCTACAGGAAAAAAAAAAAAAAAAATGAAAAACAAAAAAATTTCTTCAGCAAATTTAAAAATAACAATTACAGAAATTAAAATTCATAAATACTAGTAATAGTTATACCTGCTTGAATACATTCTCCACTATAAAGCTAGACATCTTGAGTGCAACAAGTTGTTGAGGGGGAAGACATTTGGAGGATAAGGAAAGAGGAGATACATTCCATTCCAGAAACCTTAACTCATGTGGTAGATAATCAAGATCTTTATCAATGTGTACATCACCTATCAGAAATTTGAGATTTTTCATCCTTTTGAAAACTTTAGATTTCAATGACACCTTTATTGGTTCAGGTGAGCGCAACATAATACCTCGGATTTTATTTGATCCCTGCTTAAGGCAAGAATTAGTCACACTTCATAATTGGATTCGACAAAAGTATAATGATTTTGAAACTTTAAACAAAACATATATTGTGAAAATTATATTTTGTTCAATATTGAAAAGAGATAAATCTCATGAATAAAAAAACATTTGGAAAAAAAAGGTGAAGCAAAGAATGCATACCATATTTCCGGTTAGCAATTCATGAGCATCATTATAACACCATATTCTACTACGATTTTCAAGCTCTTCTGATTCTTGTTGTACAATTTCTCTACCCAATTTTTGTAGCAAGTCATGCATAAGCAAAATACCAATTGAATCAACAGTTATGAGACACTTATCGATAAGCTTTCCAATACCATAAACTGGATATAGATTGCAACTATCTAATATATTTACAACATCATCCTTGTGGAATCCCTTGAAGAAGCATGCAATATCGAGAAAAATATCCTTTTCATTTTTTCCCAATCCATCATAACTTATTCTGAGTATCTTTTCAATATCTTCATGTGGAATGTTTTTATACTTTTCTATTGCACTTTTCCATTCTGGTATACTTTTTCCACACAAATCAGAACCCATTATTTTTAAAGCTAATGGGAGGCCATTGGCATAACATATAATTTGCTTTGCAAGATTTGAATAATCTTCCTCGGGTTTACTTGTTTGGAAGGCATGTAGACTAAAAAGTTCAAGAGCTTGACATTGATTCAATTCTTCAACCCTGTAAATTTGATGATCTCTTCCTAGAGTAGCTAGCACTTGTTTATCTCTTGTTGTTATAATGACTCTACTTCCTGAAGAAAACCAATTACATTCTCCAAGCAAATTTTCTATATCTTTTGATTTATCCACATCATCTAGGATTAAAAGAACTTTTTTACAATGAAGTCTTTCCTTTATCAAACTAGTTCCTTCAGATACACTGTTCACCTTCAAATATCTATCTCGTAAGATCTTAGAGAGAAGTGTCTCTTGTAGTTGGATTATGCCACCATTTATATTAGACATTTCTCTAACATTCTCTAGAAAGCAACTTCCTTCAAAAAGATCAGCAATTCTATTATAAACAGCTTTTGAAATTGTAGTCTTACCTATTCCTCCAAGACCATGAATTCCTATTATGCGAACATCATTTGAATCCATATCTAAAAGCAATTTTATGGCCTCCACTTGAAAATCTATTCCAATTGGATATTTAGCAACAAATAACTGCACGCGATTTGATTTCGTACTTGATATTTCTTTAATAACTCTTTGGATAAATTCAAATTCGGATTCATTGCAGCTGCAAAGCATTAAGCATAAGAAACATATAATGAGTTGGACTAATTGTAAATATAAATATGAAGATGCCAAGAGCCTCAATTGACATATCTTTGTGTTTCCAACAAAAACATTCATTGTTGGAATACCCCACTCCCAACTATTGAATAATAAATGTAAATATATGAAGATAAACCAAATTCAATGTGTTAATTAAATATGATTGGTTTTGTGCATTACAATTAATATATTGTTAATTAAATTAATTGGCATTGTAATTCAAAGGATTGAGAGCTATGATTAATTTTAGCACATTCCCTTTTTTATAAATACAAAATTAGATTTAGGCTTTTAGCAAATCAGAATTTGGTGAGGAAACAAAGTTATTGAAAACTCATTTCCTAACGAAAACTAAATGAGATTAAGAAATTTAAGAAAGATTTTCTTAACATCAAATGGGAGAAAAATTTAATTGATAACATTACCCAACTTTAAATTCTTCTACTTCTACCATTTATTGTGATTATAAAACCATTTAAAGTTTATAAATGAGTAAAAGAGCACAAGATTCATATAGGTTATAAGTTTATAACGGATAATACAAATATTTATCATAATTAATAATATTATTTGAGTGAAATTATTTTATTTCTATCATTGAACCGTTGTGGCTTAACCACCTTAGTAGGTAGAATATAATATATGATCAAAGAAGAAAACTTTCATAATTTGATATTTAGTGGTCACATAAAAACCATTAAAAGTTTATAAATTATAACTCATAAAAAGTAAAAACACACCAAAGTAGTCATTAATTAAATACATACCCAATTTCCAAATAAATAAATAAATACATACCCATCACTGTAAAGAAATCCAGATAAATTAGCTGCTTTAGTCAATGTTGCCCTCCACCTTTGAACCTTCTCCACATCATCTTTTAATTTTTCTTCATGTTTAGCAAGGTCTATCCCAAACTTTCCCTCTATTTTACGTATCTTTGTTGGATTCACTTTATAAAAAATTGGTAATACCAACTGGCCATTATTCTTACACTCAAAAATCTTGACAAGTTCATTCATGCACCAAGTAGAAGATGTATAGTTTTCAGAAAATACGATGATAGAAATCATCGACAGTTCAATGGCTTTGAGAAGTTCCACTGAAATTTCTTCTCCTCTTTGAAGGTCATTATCCATGAAGGTGTTAAAACCCTTGTCACACAAAGCCTTATATAAATGGTCAGTAAAACCATAACGGGTATCTTCACCTCGAAAACTCAAGAAAACATCATAGCTCCATCGGTGAGTGGAAGAAGAAGAAAAAGAGGCTCTTTCATTGGTCACGATAGCCATCGGGATGATTTGTTAACTGAAGATTAAGAGGAACTGAAGAAAAAAAAAAAAAAAAAAAAAAAAAAAAAGGAGCCAAAGGTAAGAAAGATCAAAGATGTGATGAAATAGGAATTATTAGAGATGAGTGACATCCAATTTGTGTGGAGATTGACGAATTTTGCGTTTGATTGGGAAATTGATTAAAAACTGAAGATTTTCACCATGTGTGCTGAAATTGAATCGGAGAGAGATGAAATGTAGCTGGAAATTTGGAATTGATAGAGAAAAATATTGGGGACGATATAAATAGAGATCCTCCTTCCATGAAGTTTTCGCAATACAATCCTTTTGGTCCACAGCCAGCTACAATGGCCACAGGGTTCATACTTGGGAGAATATCAAATTCCACAATAGTATAAAATAAAATTATACGGTTTTGTCCAGTTCAGGTGCTTAATGGGGATCATTGCCAGGAAAATGGACTCTTTCATCTTATCTTAAAGAGTTAAAATAATAGTAATATTTTTAAACAAAAATAAATGAGGAAGACTTTCTCACTAAAACCCAAATGGCAAACGTCAACTCTAATGCACGCCTACATGCGGAAAATTATTAGATAGTGGATTTATAAGATGTGCACGCATTGACAACGCAACCCAATGTCCAAAGAGAATATTAAGTCCTTACTCAATAAAAACGGACAAAACGGGCTTTTGAATTTTTCGGGCAAATTAATATAAGAAGAAGAATGTTATCTCATTGTCTAGCATCTTGGGATTTTTTTATTTTTTTATGAAAAATGAATCTCTTAAATTAAATCCATTTGTTATCGCCAAGAGTCTTGTAACTCAATTGACACATTTTAATGTATAAAATGTTTGGGGTTAGGGGTTCAATGGAGAAGAATTCAAGCTATAGTAATAGCATATTAATATTAATATATATATATATATATATATATATATATATATATATATATATTAATACACACATATTTCTAATTATTCAAAAACCATTTGTTTTTCAAGCAAACACGAAGAAAATAATAATAATAATAACATATAAAAAAATAAAAACCCTTAAGCCTTAGGCTTTTTAAACTTTTACATGTGGATCCATGATGACAAATACTACTTCTAGCAGGCTAGAAGTACAATTGCCATGTCATGATGTGGAAAATGCCAAAGATGTCTTCATGTTTCCTAAAGTCTATTGTCAAAAAATAAATTTTAAAAATCCTTCCACACTTGTTACAATTTTTTTCATAAAACTTATTTCATTAATATAAATATACATAAAATTACAATTAAATTAATCACATTAAATCAAACTACTTTTTAGCAATCCAAAGTGTTTACCAAGACAACATCATAATAATAACAAAAAGTCTTAATATTTGCAAAAAGTGCGCAATATTGTATACATTAGATTATTCTATAATGTAAATCTTAATTGCTAGTACAATGTAAGCTAAAAATAAAAGCTTCCATTTACCTTATCTCTCCAAATAATAGTGCATCCTTTGAAATCATGGCTATAACACAATTGCATAAGCCATATATATCCAATCGCAAGATGCTTCCATTAGATTTCACACTGAAGTAGCCTCTTACTAAAAAAGATTTCCACAATATGCTTAGCATTTTCTAAATTAATAAAGCATGCACTTACTTGTACTAGCACAAGCTGCAAACTCATCTGATTTCCTGCTACATAGCATAAACAGTGTTTGATCTTGTCATTAACAACATCCTGCAATATTAAACCATCTAAGTTAAGGACATATAAGCCTGTCTATCCATATATTACCAAAAACTTCAAGCAAGGTATCCACCAGATTGACCCCACAAGGGTGCCAGTTTTAATTTATGAAATCAAGAGTATTATGTAAAAGTACTGCTTATGAAGAAAGGGAAAAGCATTTTTTTACAAGTAAGAAAGAAATCAGAGCACATAGCCCAATCATAAAGTCGAGCACAATTTAAACTCTTGGCAAAGCTTAAGAGAATTATTCAAATTTTGGCCCAATAGAGAGTAAATGATAAAATTTTATACCATAAGTAGATTATGCAGGCCAAGAGGTGCATAGCTATGGCTCATCTGGATCCTTTACTCCTGTAGGCCCTGACCTATCGGGTAGGGTGCTATTATGGTCATGCCCATGTGGAAGACGCCAACTCAGATTGCTTCCCTACCCATTTTTTGTTCATCAAAAGAAGAAGAGGTGCAATAATGTCATAAGACACATAGGGTGCCCTTTCATAGCTTCAGCAATTAATAAAGGAATATCTTGTCATTAACAACATCCTGCAATATAAAACTATCTAAGTTAAGGACAAATAAACCTGTCTATCAAAATATTACCAAAAACTTCAAGCAAGGTATCCACTTGATTGGTCCCACAAGGGTGCTAGTTTTAGGGTCCATTTGGAATTCGCTTATTTTGCTAAAACTAAAAACTTTTTGTTGAAGGTACTGTAAATAAAAATAAAAGTTAATTGAAATAGTACAATGAAATTCATGAATAGTACCAAAAAGTGTAATAAGACTCATAAATAGTAGTAAAAATAAACTGAATAGTAAAATAAGTTAGTAAAAATAATATTTGCCAAACACATTGTTAATTTATGAAATCAAGAGTATTATATAAAAGAACTGCTTATGATGAAAGGGAAAAACATTTTTTTTTTATAAGTAAGAAAGAAATCAGAGCACATAGCCCAATCATAAAGTCGAGCACAATTTAAACTTTTGGCAAAGATTAAGAGACAGTCATTCAGATTTTGGCCCAATAGAAGGTAAAGGATAAAATTTTATGCCACAAGTAGATTATGCAGACCAAGAGGTGCAGTAATGTCATAAGACACCCCAGGGTGCCCTTTCACAGCTTCAGCTGTTCATGAAGGAATATCCTGTAAGTGACACAAATATTAGGCATTTAAAAGAATTCTAGTCATCAACTCAGTAAAGCATATCTATAGTCAAGGCGCCAGAGGAAAGTAAGCTGAGGTGCCAACTTTTGAAATGACCATCTAGAAATGAAATTTATCCAATGATAACTAACATTACCAGTGAAGAATATTGTTGAAAGAAAGAAGACAATTCATTTGTTATGCCACTCTTCAGAGCTTGATTTCCAGTTCTCGATTTAAAGGTTGTTCTCGGATGGAGTCAAATTTCTCCCAAGTTTGAAAGACATGTTCCCATTTCGATGGTGGATACAGATTCAAGGCCAATTCATCGTTTACAAGGGCATGACCAGTTGAAGATGAACCCAAGTGTATTTCAGACACAACTGTGGTATCCATTGGAAGCCACAGATGGCAGCAAACTCAAATCACAGCCTTCAAACCCATTAATGCGGTTGTTTCCATTGAAAGCCTTGAATCTTCATCTACATTGTTGAAAGCCCATTGATCCCATACATGAGGCAGAGCAGGAGACGTGGGGATGAGAGAAGACTCACAATCATGGCCGCCAGCACTTGGAAGTTGCTGGCAAGAAATATCGGGTCTTGGAGGACAACAGTTGCATTCTACATAGAACCTCAAGCAATTTATGTTATTGGATCTTGAGTTTTTCGAACCTGTAACCTCAAGCTCAATGTGATTCTGTTCACATGGATTTGATATATTCAATTGCCCATAAATTAACCACAGATGATCACTTGTTACGTGAGCCCTACAAATAATTTGTTTTTCACAATTATTAATGGAAATGCTAATTGCAAAATAGTCACCGAAAAGGGCGGACCACGAATGATACGGAAAAGCAACACAGACATCCAAATTTGAAAATTTGGGACCGACCCAGAATGATACAGAATTTCCAAAGCTCTGGTGGTTAAATTTGCACCACTTTGGAATCTCATTTCCTGGCAGTAGAAGATAAGGGAAATCAAAGTCAACACCAGAGCTCTGAATTTGAGATTCAGATTTGGAATCATCAAGGACAATATCGCTCTCAATTTCAGATTCAGAGTCAGAGCCAGAGCTCCCAATTTCTGATTCAGATTCGGAATCATCAAGGACAATATCGCTCCCAGTTTCAGATTCAAATTCGTATTCGGGGAGACTATCGCTTGTTGCAGCTTCAGGTAAAATCCCTAGAATTTCTCCAAACTGCTTGAATTTAGCAAATACAAGAAATTCAAGTTAAAAGAAAATATCATAGTAATATAATGTATTCGGGAAAAGTAACTAAAAGCTTAAATTTAGAGAGAGAGAGAGAGAGACCTGCTTCCATAAATTGATTGATGATTGTGGATCCAAATAATTGCAATTCTCTGCATTGACTGTCTCTATAGATTGTGGAAGCCTTGGAACATCCCGAAGCCGTTCGCAGTTTTTTATGTCAAGATGTGCTAATCTAGTAAATTTGATAATACTTTCTGGGATGGTAACAATACTACTTCCAGCTAGATTTATAGATCTCAATACGGGGAAGCAATCGGGTTGCATCCAAAAATCTAATTCAGTTATATTTCCACCACCAAGATCTAGACTTGTCAAGCTTAGAAACCCAGGTCTCGTAAAGGCCATTCCCAATTTGGAAGTAAGAGTATCTTTTTCCTCAAGCAGTTGCAATTTATTGTTGCTAACTGGAAACTCCTTAAGGTCATGGCAAAAACTTAACGTACGAAGCCCAGAGAGATGCCCCAGTGATGAAGGCAATTCTCTAAAATCATTAAAGAACAAATCTAATTCTTTTAAACGTTTCATTTCTGGGTGTATATCAGGGAACTTCTTAAGACTCATGCACCAGCTAAGAAAAAAATACTCAAGAGATTTCAACATCAGCTTACTTGGAAGAATTTCAAGTTTTAGACAGATCAAAATTTTCCATACTTTAAGCTTATCAAGAAATCCAATGGATTCATGAACTTCAATTAAATTTATACACCCTAAAATTTCCAATGTCTCTAAGTTTGGGGCACACAAATCGGGTACTTTTGTAATCGAATAACAGTTACTCAGATTGATACTTTTCAAATTTTTGTACTGGAACTCCTATAAAAAAAAAAAAAAAAAAAATTCTTCAGCAAATTTAAAAATAACAATTAAAGAAATTAAAATTCATAAATACTAGTAATAGTTATACCTTCTTGAATACATTCTCCACTATAAAGCTAGACATCTTGAGTGCAACAAGTTGTTGAGGAGGAAGACATTTGGAGGATAAGGAAAGAGGAGATACATTCCATTCAAGAAACCTTAACTCATGCGGTAGATAATCGAGTTCTCTATCAATGTGTACATCACCTATCAGAAATTTGAGATTTTTCATCCTTTTGAAAACTTTAGATTTCAATGACACCTTTATTGGTTCAGGTGAGCGCAACATAATACCTCGAATTTTATTTGATCCCTGCTTAAGGCAATGAATTAGTCACACTTCATAATTGGATTTGACAAAAGTATAATGATTTTGAAACTTTAAACAAAACATACATTGTGAAAATTATATTTTGTTCAATATTGAAAAGAGATAAATCTCATGAATAAAAAAACATTTGAAAAAAGAAGGTGAAGCAAAGAATGCATACCATATTTCTAGTTAGCAATTCATGAGCATCATTATAACACCATATTCTGCTACGATTTTCAAGCTCTTCTGATTCTTGTTGTACAATTTCTCTACCCAATTTTTGTAGCAAGTCATGCATAAGCAAAATACCAATTGAATCAACAGTTATGAGACACTTATCGATAAGCTTTCCAATACCATAAATTGGATATAGATTGCAACTATCTAATATATTTACAACATCATGCTTGTGGAATCCCTTGAAGAAGCACGCAATATCGAGAAAAATATCCTTTTCGTTTTTTCCCAATCCATCATAACTTATTTTGAGTATCTTTTCAATATCTTCATGTGGAATGTTTTTATACTTTTCTATTGCACTTTTCCATTCTGGTATACTTTTTCCACACAAATCAGAACCCATTATTTTTAAAGCTAATGGGAGGCCATTGGCATAACATATAATTTGCTTTGCAAGATTTGAATAATCTTCCTCGGGTTTACTTGTTTGGAAGGCATGTAGACTAAAAAGTTCAAGAGCTTGACATTGATTCAATTCTTCAACCCTGTAAATTTGATGATCTTTTCCAAGAGTAGCTAGCACTTGTTTATCTCTTGTTGTTATAATGACTCTAGTTCCTGAAGAAAACCAATTACATTCTCCAAGCAAATTTTCTATCTCTTTTGATTTATCCACATCATCTAGAATTAAAAGAACTTTTTTAGAATGAAGTGTTTCCTTTATCAAACCAATTCCTTCAGATACACTGTTCACCTTCAAATATCTATCTCGTAAGATCTTAGAGAGAAGTGTCTCTTGTAGTTGGATTATGCCGCTATTTATATTGGACATTTCTCTAACATTCTCTAGAAAACAGCTTCCTTCAAAAAGATCAGCAATTCTATTATAAACAGCTTTTGAAATTGTGGTCTTACCTATTCCCCCAAGACCATGAATTCCTATAATGCGAACATCATTTGAATCCATATCTAAAAGTAATTTTATGGCCTCCACTTGAGAATCTATTCCAACTGGATATTTAGCAACAAATAACTGCACACGATTTGATTTCGTGCTTGATATTTCTTTGATAATTCTTTGGATAAATTCAAATTCTGATTCAGTGCAACTGCAAAACATTGAGCATAAGAAACATATAACAAGTTGGACTAATTGTAAATATATCTTTGTGTTTTTAACAGAAACATTCATTGTTTGAATCCCCCCAACTATTGAATAATCAATATAAATATATGAAGATGAACCAAATTCAATGTATTTAACTAACAATGTGTTAATTAAATATGTTTGGTTTAGTGCATTACAATTAACATATTGTAGATTCTCAAAAAAAAAAAAAAAAAAAATTGTTAGTTAAATTAAATGGCATTGTAATTCTGAAGATGAACCAAATTCAATGTGTTAATTAAATATGTTTGGTTTTGTGCATTACAATTTACAATAACATATTGTTAGTTAAATTAAATGGCTTTGTAATTCAAAGGATAGAGAGCTATGATTAATTTTAGCACATTCCCATTTTTTTTTTAATAGAAAATTGGATTTAGGCTTTTAGAAAATGAGAAATTTTTTTTTGGGGCGAGGATACAAAGATATTAAAAACTCATTTCCAAACTAAAACAAAATGAGGTTAAAAAATTTAAGAAAGATTTTCTTAACATCAAGTGGGAGAAAATTTTAACTGATAACATTAGAGCACTAGTATTAGGTGTGTTAAATGCTAAATATTTAGCATTTAACAGACCAAACATAAAAAGTCACCTTCATGAGGTGTATCAAATGCCAAATAAATTTGGCATTTGCTAAAGTGATGTTCTAAATATAAAGTGTACTACGAGATATGCTATAAATATTTGTGCATATTTTATTCAAAATTTCTCTCTCTTCTATGAAAATTATAGACTATGCAAACTTTCTTTCTCTTCTTTTACCATTGGGAACAAAAACAATAAGAATAAAATAAGAATTAAAATGAATAAATAAATAATATTTAAATTAAATAGTAAAAGAATAGAAGATGTAATGTAGGATGTATTGTAATGTGGTTTGTTAAAATATATAAAGTAACTTTTTGATGTGCCAAAATAGCTTTTTTTAGAACACTTGATACTAATACTCTAACCCAACTTTAAATTCTTCTGCTTCTACCATTTATTATGACTACTCGCAGACTCACACAATGCTTGAGAATATTATTAATGATTATTTTGTGGTTAAACTTAATTATTTGAAAGAAAAAAAAAATTATAATAAAAATTTGTTAAGGATCATTTTGTGAATTGCCAAAAACAAATTCTTACCACATAAGTCAGTAAACTACTACCATTAATAAAATTAATAATAAAAATGCCCAAAATTATATAATATAATTTATCAAATTATTCAAACAAAATTTTGTAAAGAAATCATTTAAATCAGCTATCAAATATATATACAACTAAAAATTTCATAATTAAATATAGTGTAGAGTAAATATGGCTTTTACAAAAACAATGAATTCAAATTGACATATTAAGAATAATAATAATAAAAAGTAGAAAAATAAAAACAAGAGAAACCTTATTGTAAATTTTTGTGCAATTGAATATTTCTCTCTTCTTATGGTGTGTGTGTGTAGAGAGAGAGAGAGAGAGAGAGAGAGAGAGAGAGAGAGAGAGAATGTAATTATTATTTGAATGATTATTGTGACTTGTTGTTAATAATTAATAAAAAATAATAGAAACCTAAAATGTATTTTTTTTCCCTAATAAAATAGAGGAGCCTAATTTATTGTCATTTAAAGTAATTAAAACAATAGAGAATATACTCATGTAGTAAGACGTTCATATTACCTATAAGCAAACAAAGAGCCATTCTTATAGCGTTTGATAACTTTTATATTCAATAAACTGATTTAGAAAATACTTTGATTTTTATTTATTTATTTATTTATTATTATAGTCACAATTTTTAGCTAGTTTATTTTGTTTTGGCAAAGATGATGTGGTAGTGAAAATAAAGATTAATTGTAGTATAAGTATATGAGTAATGTTATAGCCACAAACTATTTTACAACATTTTTACAAATTGCTGATGTAACCAACCTTTTATTGGTTTTCATCTAGACTCACCATTAATATCACCTTTTCATTTACCAATAATCACTCATTACATCAGCAGTTTGTAAAATTTTTTGTAAAATAGTTTGTATCTCTAGCATTATTCTAAGTATATAATATATCTTGTCATTTTTTTGGTATGATGCATCCTAATATGAAGTATTCATTATGCAAATTATTGTTCATTATATCAACTTCTAAAATCCATGTGGTAATTAAAAAAAAAAAAACCCACAATTGCTAGAATATTTGAATTTTTTAGTTATTAAATATTGGTTTTTTTCTTTCTTTTCATTGGAACTTATCGGAGAAGAATTTGGGCTCTCATTTTTGGGCTCTTATCATTGCCTGAATTTCATTTTACTATCATCATTGTTGCAATAAATCCAATGAAGCACACATATTTATGAATAAAGTTTACTACATAATAGTATTCTTAAATATTCATTCTTCCTCCATTTTTTTTTTCAATCCTTCTTTTATTCATTCTATCAAACATGTGGAAGTATAGAATTGCAAATATATGGATTACCTTCAGCATTGAAATAGAGTGCAAACCACTTTCTTGGTAGCATTTCATAGTAAAAGAGACAAAAAAAAAAAAAAAAAAAAAAAAAAAACACACACACACACATAACACTACAATATATAAAATACACTTGACATAGGATATGATTTGAAGGCACAGAATGATATCCCCATTTAAGAATCTATACTTGCAAGAGTCAAATGCAAAACCATTCCTTTTCTAGTTAAGAGAAATAGATGACGTCTAATAGTTTATATATCTTCTATTCGATTTATCTCTCTGATTGTATAGGGGTAGTGGCAATTGAATATTATGAACTAGTTGGATTCAATGAGAAAAGTAAGGGTGAGTTTGGTTCAGCTTTTTGAAATAGGCTTTTTAAAAAAGTGGGGTTTCAAAAGGTGCGGTATGAAATTGAGTTTTTTTAAAAAGCTGAGTGTTTGGTAAAAGAAGCTGTTAAAAGGTACTCTTTGAAAAAGCTGAGCATTTGGTTAGCACTTATAAAAGTGGCGGTTTGAATTATAAATTACCAAAAAGGACAATATATATATATATATATATATATATAAGGGAGTTTATTTCATACTTAAATCAATTACTTAATAATACTTACTAAAAAAAAAACTTAATAATAATAATAATAATAATAATTTATTGTTAACTAAAATTTGTTGTAAACATATTTTAAAGATAACATTACTCTAATATAATTTTTTTTTTCATAAGCTTACTTAAAAAAAAAAAAAAAAAGTTCATGCCCTTGCCCCACACCACACGTATAACCAAAACCAAAACAACACCTCTTCTTTTTCTTTTTCTTTTTTCCGTTTTTTTCTCAGCCACATTTTCTTCACTTTTTGTCTTCTTTATTTCTTGTCTCTATTTTCCTCCACTCACTTCTTCACTCTGTTTTCTTTCAAGTTTCAACACCTCTAAGTCAAAAAATTTTCAACACCTCTAAACTATTACTTCATCAAAGGGGAGAGAGTGAGAAAGATCAAAATGAAAAATAGAGAGATCTTGGCAAACCCAAAGAAAATGAAGAACAACAAAGAGAGAGAGAGAGAGAGAGGTGGTCACCTGTCATTGACTGAAGATTGGATCAGAGCAGAGCAAACGAAATGGAGATATTGCATAAGGGAAGATTTCTCTATATTCCGATGTTTTTTTGTTTTGCATTTTGAGGAATCCAGATTTGCAAGAGATCGATTTTTTTTTTTTCCTTAGCTAATTTGGGAATTTGTTATAGATTTTTTTTTATCGATTTGTTGTAGATTTGTTATGAATTTGTTATATATTTTAAAGATAACATTACTCTAATATAATTTTTTTTTTATAAGCTTACGTAAAAAAAAAAAAAAAAAAAGTTCATGCCCTTGCCCCACACCACATGTATTACCTTTTTTTTTTTAGTTAAACGACAATTTTATAAAACTCAAAGCATTACATCTAGATCAGTACAGACTCTGTTAAAGAAAACACCATTACAATCATCTTCCAAAACCTTAACTAAGTCCACAGGCGGACTAGAAAACAACATATATTCTAGTTCTTGGTCAGCCCCTATTCTAGCCATCAGATCCGCACATCGATTAGCCTCGCGGTAGCAATGCTTCAACTGATAATAACCAAAACCAAAACAACACCTCTTCTTTTTCTTTTCTTTTTTTCCGTTTTTTTCTCAGCCACATTTTCTTCACTTTTTTGTCTTCTTTATTTCTTCCTTATCTCTATTTTCCTCCACACACTTCTTCACTTTGTTTTCTTTCAAGTTTCAACACCTCTTAGTCAAAAAAGTTTCAACACCTCTAAACTATTACTTCATAAAAGGGGAGAGAGTGAGAAAGATCAAAATGAAAAATAGAGAGATCACGGCAAACCCAAAGAAAATGAAGAACAACAAAGAGAGAGAGAAAGGTGGTCACCCATCATTGACTGAAGATTGGATCATAGCAGAGCAAACAAAATGGAGATATTGCATAAGGGAAGATTTCTCTATATTTCGATGTTTTTTTGTTTTGCATTTTGAAGAATCCTGATTTGCAAGAGATCGATTTTTATTCCTTTTTTTCTTAGCTGATTTGGGAATTTGTTATAGATTTTTTTTTGTGTTTGGATTTGGAAATTTGTTATAGAATTGAACCTGGGCTAGACGCTACTTTTTTGTGGTCTTTGTAGAAGACGAGGTGCCACAGCACAGCAGCATAGAGGAGCAGAAAAAACCATGAGCAATTTAGGAAAAAGAGAAACCCACCAACCGTAATATTTTTGTTTTGAGAAAACGCATTTGTGTGTTTTGCAACTGCAGCTCAAAGCTGCTGTGCCAAAACGCGCAAAACCTTCACATTTTAAAACGCAATTTTTTAGAAAAAGCTACATTTAAAACCTTACCAAATGCAAATATTATTTTTTGGGTTTCAAAAAGCGCTTTTTATAAGAAATTGCAAACAAATGGGCACTAAGAGGCAATAAAGGAGGAGATGGAGAGTTTGAGGCATTAAAGAGCTTACATAGGAAGTTTAAACTTTAAAATAGTGGAGATAGAAAGTCACAGGTGTTATGGAAGTTGAAGTGAAAACTGTAAAAGCGTTATAAAAATTGAAGTGAAAACTGCAAAAACGTTAAAAGACTAATAGAAAAGAATGGAAATAAAATACATTTTTTATTAATAAAAATAAAATAATGACATGACTGCTGATATAGTTCAACTAGGGTATAGTAATAATAAATACTAAGCTAGCTTTTAGATAGATATAAATAGATTATATAACAATTTAAAGTTTATAAATGAACAAAAGAGCACAAGAATTGTATAGGCTAACTTATAAGTTTATAAACGGATAAAAGAATACAAATATTCATCATAGTTAATAATATTATTTGAGTAAAATTATTTTATTTTCATAATCGACCATTTAGGTAGAATATATGATCAAAGAAGAAAATTTTCATAATTAGATATTTAGTAGTCACATAAAAACCATTAAAAATTTATAAAGTATAACTCATAAAAAGTAAAAACACACCAGAGTAGTCATTAATTAAATACATACCCAATTCTCCTTAACAAAAAAAAAAAAAAAAAAAATGCATACCCAATTCTCAAATAAATAAATAAATAAATACTTACCCATCATTGTAAAGAAATCCAGATAAATTAGCTGCTTTAGTCAATGTTGCCCTCCACCTCTGAACAGACTGAACCTTCGCAGCATCATCTTTTAATTTTTCTTCGTGTTTAGCAAGGTATACTCCAAACTTTCCTTCTATTTTGCGTATCTCTGATGGATTTACTTTATAAAAAACCGGTAATACCAACTGACCATTATTCTTACACTCAAAAATCTTAACAAGTTCATTCATGCACCAAGTAGAAGATGCATAATTTTCAGAAAACACGATAATAGAAATCATCGACAATTCAATGACTTTGAGAAGTTCCATAGAAATTTCTTCTCCTCTTTGAAGGTTATTATCCATGAAGGTATTAAAACCCTTGTCATACAAAGCCTTATATAAATGGCCAGTAAAACCATAACGGGTATCTTCACCTCGAAAACTCAAAAAAACATCATAACTCCATCTTTGAGTGGAAGAAGAAGAGGAGGTTCTTTCATCAGTCACGATAGCCATCGGGATGATCTGTTAACTGAAGATCCAAAAAAACAGGAGCGGAAGGTAAGAAAGATCAAAGATGTGATGAAATGGGAATTGTAAGAGATGAGTGAAAGACGTGCAATTTGCGTAGAGCAGTAGATTGAAAATTTTTGCGTTTGATTGGGAAATTGATGAAAAACTGATGATTTTCCCCAATCGGAGAGAGATTAAATGTAGCTGGAAATTTGGAATTGATAGAGGAAAATATTGGGGACGAAGGACGATATAAAGAGAGATCCTCCTTCCACGAAGTTTCCTATCCGCAAAACAATCCTTGTGGTCCCCACAGCCAGCCACAATGGTCACCGTGTTCATACTTGGGTGGACATCAAATTCCACAATGTAAAACAAAATTAGACTGTTTTGTGACTTTGTCCAGTACAGGTGCTTTGATGGATCATTGCCAGGAAAATGGACTCTTTGATCTTATCTATTAATGAGACTTTCTGACTAAACTCCAAATGCCAAATGGTCAACTTTATTGCACTATGTTTCAGTAATACCAACTTAGTATCTATTTTAATATTTTTTACTAAATAAATGAGTGACATCTATTTCAAAAGATCACATCAGACTACTCTAATAAATTAATCACAATTTTCTATACTATCAGGAAGATAAATTAATCATTTATTGGAGTAGTTTGATGTGGTTTTTTGAAACATGTGTCACTCATTTGTTGGGTAGGAAATAGGGACGGCACCAGGATTTGAACCTGGAGGGGGGCCAAAGCTTAAAACAATTTTTTTTTTTTTTATGAAAATAAAAACTAACACTTATTTTACATTCAACAAAATACTACATATAAAATAAGTGTTTCTTAAACATTTGATATTATAAAATAAGTGTTTCAGAAACTGGGACATCAACACTAGGGGTTGGCAATCTTGCATCATCAGTTATAACTTTAGAATTATTTAAATTTTTTCTTTTGAAAAAATTTAATATTGTAGTGGACTTACTCATGGTCTACAAATTAAAAAAAAAAAGTTTCATTATTTCCATATTTCGTAGTTTTATACTCGAACTAAAAAAAAAGGGACTTCTCAACCAAAAAAAAAAAAAATCTAAAACCAAAATAATCACAAACAGACAAGCATAAGTTTATATATATTACTAATATTAGCCACATCACACAAAGTGACAAAGACAAAGTTCATAAGTTCATATATATATATATATAATATTAGCCACATCACACAAAATGACAAAAACAAAATTTTTGATAAAACCAAAACAATCCAACCAAAGACTTGGTCAATTGGTCTCACAAAAAAGTCACTTATGACTTATCAAAACTAGTCTTCACAGTTAATAATACTCCCAATGACAAAACAGTACTACCAAAGACTACTCTCACAGATAACAAATTCACTATCACACACTCACATCCTACTGTCCTGCTCCCACTTAATTTCTTTATGGTTAAAACCAAAAAAAAAAAAAGAAAAAAAAAAAAAAAGAAAGAAAGTTACAAACACAAGTCTGAAACTGACGCACACAACACAATCACAAAAAGGAAAAAGGCACAAACAATTACACAGTAGTCAATACTCAATACTCAAGTCTCAATACAAAGCCACAAATACAAACTAAGTCTACGGTCCACTCATGACATGACACAACACTTACACAGTGAACACACCAGTCCAATAAAAGCCAGTAAGCCACAACTCACAATCACAAATACAGTCAACACAGTTCATCAAAAAACGCAGAGGGTAGAGAGCTAACTGGCTAAGGCACTAGGCAGAGCAATATAGCAATTAGCAAAGACAAAAAAACAAAAATATGAACTTTAGAGAGGAGAGAAATTTCTTAGATTAACCGTGTGTGACTATGATCAAGCATCTGAGGAGGAGCAACAGCAGCAACAGACCAACAGTCCAGATTCGATCTGAGAAAAACTGGAAAAGATCAGCAACAGCACTCAGCAGCAATGATGGAGGAGGCATTGATGCTTGATGAGGTTTAGTGGAGGAAGAGTGAGGTTAGGGTAAAAATTTGAGAATTGTAATTTAGGTTTTCAAATTTCAGTCCATATTTATTTTTTATTTTGTCGGTTATTTATTTATTTTGTATGAGATTTTGTTAGTAACTCGGTGATTTTTTTAGATTGATTCGTATACCAAATTTTTTTTTAATTGGGGGGGGGGGGGCTATTAGGACCAAAATTTAATATACTAGGTTTTTTTTTTTTTTTTTTTTTTTTTGTGGGTACTAGCTTTTTGGGGGGGGGGGGGAATGGCCCCTCTGTCCTACTGTAGGTTCGTCCCTGGAAGGAAATAACAAAACAGATGTTGAGTTGGTTGATGATGCCGAAAAAACCACAAGTGAGCTACACGGTACTTGCACACTTTAATCAGCACCTGTACAACAAAAAAGAAAAAACCTAGTAGAGAGCACCGGTGTGGTGCTGGCCAAATACCCTCCGAAGGTCAAGTTAGAACTTCTTTCAACTCTAGAATGCTAGAGAGGGGTTTATTATGTGTACCTTGATTTGTAAGGGTATTGGGGCTTTTATAGTAGTAGAGGGTTGACATCTCTTTCTTGGAGTAGAAGTCTTTTCCATATAGGAGTCCCTATGAGCGTAAATTGCGAAATCCTTTCCTTGTAGGACACTAACACTCATCGTGGGATACAAGTCATTTCCTTATATACTCATGCGTGGTGGTCAAGCCAAGCTTTAACAGGGTTGTCCCCTTTATGACAGTTAGTTTATCTTATGTCCTTCAGCTATATAGGCGTCAACGTCTTAATGGCATCAGCCTTAAGGTCTTTAGCTATTCCTAACACTTATCCCGTCAGCTTAAGCTGTAGGTTCCATTATATGAGCAAAGCTGACGGGTTGAACCTAGAGTATCTTCCATGCTATAATTTTACTTATCAGTTGCCCCCTACTCCATATCTCCGTTAGTTTGAACTGACGGGTTATGGAGTTATATTTTTTCGTTGCTAACTTTTACTTTGGCTAGGAGAGAGTAAATAATTCATAAACGGTTCCTCGAGCAGCCATTATTAAATGCTCGGACACGTGGCGCGCTCTGGTTGGCTCCGCCATTGGACGAGGGCGTTGCTTCATTTTCTGTGCCTTCTCCCTTATATATAACCCATCTCTTTTCCTCATTTCTTCCTATCTTATCTTTGCTGATTCTTTGAGAGGAGATCCGTCGCCTTTGTTCTGTCCATTCACCTACATCGTCGCTTGTGTTGCTACCGTTGCTTTCCCAAATCGTCACTCGTTTCAGGAAACTCGTAAGTTCTTTTTCTTGTACATGCTTTATTTCAATTGATTTTTCTATAGCGAGGTCGTCATCTTAGGTGCTTAGAATAAATCCGTCACTTGTAGGTAGTCAGATGTCAAGTGACGCATCGAGTGATCAGTCGTCGGTCTGCGATGGAACGGGCTACGACGAGGTATTTGGTTCAGGTCATGAGTCCGGGAGCTTTTCTTGGTCGTCAGAGAGGGAGACGTCAGCTTAATCTCTTGACGAGGAGGTAGGGAGTCAGCGAGACGAAGGTCAGGAGGAGGTAGTAGAGGAGGATGAAATTGAGGTGGAAGGAGAGGGGGATAGTGACGGAGATGAAGGTGACGAGGAGTCCTGTGAAGGAATTTCAGGAAGTCCTGGAGGTAATTGTCCCTTCATTCTGCCAGAGGAATGGGCCGTCAATAAATTTTTACCAAAAATGACTAATAAGATTTTTAATGAGTTGCGTGTCTGTTTCCAAATTCCAGACCATATCCCTATCCGTCTCCCTAGGGAAAATGAAAAATGCTATTCGGGGAGAATCGCAGATGTAGGTATGTACGATGCCATGTTCACTGCGAGGCTTAGACTGCCCCGACAGCCTTACACCATCAGCTAGCTGATTTTCTTGGGTTGTCCATTAGCCAGATTGCTCCAAATTCATGGAGGATTTTTATAAGTGCTGAGGTCTTATGGGGTCATCTCAGTGGAGGACACCGTCAGTTTACTTTAGTTGAATTCTTTTATTGTTATAGGCCCTAGCATCTTTCTTCTTCTAAGGGGATGTACCATTTTGCCGTTAGGGAAAGGGATTTAAAATTAGTGTTTGAGATGCCAGATTCAAATAGAAATTGGAAGAGTAGATACTTTTTTGTTAAGGGGACGGACTCAGTGTGCCGTCAGGAAGAATGGGAGACGATGCCCCGTGGTTATTTTGATAATACTTGGGCTTTTGTCAAGGATTCAGGTTTTGGCCGATAACTTTTAGCCCCGTCAGCTTTTACGTGTATTTGCTTTATTTATCTTTTGAAGCGTTCTGACATTGTCAACCTGCTTTTCTTTTTTAGCCAATACTCGCCCTTTGATAACTGAAGAACAGGGAGACTTTATCCATCGGGTCTAGAGATTCCTTTAAAGGAGCGAACGTGTCGAGATCTAATTACTCTTGACACTCTTCACGCGTACTGCGGGGGTCGCAAACCGACGCCTGAAGCTTGTGATTTAGAAGAATTTTCTCGTCGTCGTAAGTAGCTTGATCATATAGTACCGTCATTTCAACTTCTGTCGGCAATTTTTTCTCATATGTATTTGGTATCTTCGTAGAGATGGAGTCAGCCAAGTAACGGATAAGAGCTGCTGCCGCCTGTCAAAAGGAGGAGAGGAGGGCAAAAGGAGAGTTGGCATCTTTGTCGGTTCCCAAAACCGTCAGTAAAAGTACGCCAAAGAGGAAAACCGACGGGAAGGATGGCCGTCCCCTTAAAAAGGTGGCCGTCACTTCTGGAAATGAGCTTCCAGAGAAGTCAACCCCTACATCAGGCCATGGAGCAGGAAAGGGGGTGATGACTTCTTCTGGTTCTGTCCTGGAGGGGCCCCGTTGCCTACTAACGCACAAGGACTATGCCGTTGAAGAGATAGAATCGCTCATAAAGCCGACGGATATGGATCCTTGTGCTTTGTTGGGGATGAAAGAGTTGGGGGAGTAAACTTTATTTGACCTGACGCGGGTGAGCCATGTCCCTCTAATAGTTTTTTCCTTATCTTTTTCTTGTTTATTGACTATCGGTTGTGTCCTTTTTAGGCCTTGGTTTGTGTAAAAGCGCTCCAGGACTGGTGTGTGGCCAAGGAAGGAGTCGTCACTCGCGTTAATAAGCATAACACTAACTTGTTGAACCCAGCAGGCGCAATATAAAGAGGCTGTCCGCCTCCTGAACGTTGAGCTGAAGGAGACGAAGCAAAAGTTGGAGAAGGCGAGTCGTCAAAAGGAGAAGTTAAAACAAGAACTGACGACCCTTCGTGAGTAGGTGGAGACAGCTTGGGCTGACGCAGTCCAAAAATTCAAGGCGTCAGATTCCTTTATTGATTCCTGTGGTGGATATTACGGCACTGGATTTAATGACTGGCTTAAGCAAGTGGCGTCAGCCTTTCCTGGGCTGGATTTATCTGGGATTACCTTGGATGATGCCCTGCCTATAACGCCTGCTAATGACGTTGTTGTTGTTGAAGGTGACGACTCTAAGGATGCACCTCTACATGATGATAGTGGGGTTGTTCTGGCCCAGCCTGCCGCGAACCCTCCAACTTCTTCCAATCCTTCTGTGGAGGTCCTTGACGTAGAAGACCCTTCAGTTCAAAAAAGTAAAAAGACTTCAAGCGTCGCCCCTTCTGCCCAGCCATAGTTTTTTTTTTTTTTTTTACAATTGTTATATTTTGTTCCATTTTGCAAACAATGTTTTTAAGTGACCCTTTGGTTTTTTAGGCTTTTATTTGTAATTAATTTCTTTCGCTTATGACACTTAACACCCGTCGCTTTTGAATATGTATGTATGGTTATTTGCTCGTGTGCTTCTTTTTCTTGCTTTGTAGATTCTAAAGCTATTTCCCAGTCGTAGGTTGGGCTCGTTAGCCTAGTTGTAGGGATTTAAAGGTACCAAATCACGATTACGGAACTGTCTATTTTAATGACGCTGTTAGCTTGATGAAACCGTCGCTTTGACTTTTTATGTTGAATATTCTAATGGAGCCATAAGCTTAATGAAGCCGTCAGTTTTGACAATTTTACGAGTAGACGGTCATTTTGGTGAGCCCGTCGCTTTTAATGACTTCGTTTATTTTATTAAATGTGGAATTCGTCTATTTTATGGACCAATAGACTTGTCTGTTTCGTAGACTTTTCTAGGAGTTTGAACAACATACTATTATCCTGGGACAAGGTCATCCACCTTATGGACTTACTAGGTTTTGATAATTTATTGCTTTTTGAGATGAGGCCACTCATGTGGGACCGTCAACTTTATAGCTTCGTCCATATTATGGACTTAACCAATTTGCCAATCTTTTATTTAGACTGTCAGCTTTATGGCCTCGTCTATTTGGTGGACTTGGCCTAACATGTCAGTCTTTTATTAGACCGTCAGCTATATAGTTTCGTCCATCTTATGGACTTGACCAATTTGCCGATCTTTTATTAAACCGTCAGCTTGATGGCCTCGCCTATTTGGTGGACTTGGCCAATACGTCAGTCTTTTATTAGACCGTCAGTTATATAGCTTCATCCATCTTGTGGACTTAGAATCGCTCATCATTTTTTATGAATTTCGAGGCTGCCCACTTTTCTTGTGGATTTAAGGTCATCCACTTTTTTGAATTTGAACTTGTAAGTAGAAATTTTAGTAGTTCTGAATAAACTCCTATTATTGCCATGCATTTATATAAAAAGTAGTTCCAAAAAGAAAATTTGCCCTTTGGGCTTATTGTAGCAAAAATCAAAGTAAAAAAAAAAAAAAAAACTACTCTTTGGGCTTATTGTAGCAAAAACTAAAGTGAATAATAAATTTGAGGAGTATAACTAAACTTGTAACTAGAAAAGGGGGGCGTTGTCTTCCATGTTGTTATCTTTACTGATAGTATCTCCGTAGGTGCTTGGAGTTCCAAGGGTGTGGCAGCTTCCGTCCGTTTAACGTTTCCAGGTGGTAAGTGCCCTTCTTATGTCATGTCG
Source organism: Quercus glauca (assembly GCA_023736055.1). NCBI lineage: Eukaryota > Viridiplantae > Streptophyta > Magnoliopsida > Fagales > Fagaceae > Quercus > Quercus glauca. The sequence continues at coordinate 27,405,125 of CM043316.1, forward strand.
TGATTTGGTAAGGTCCTTCCCAATTTGGGCCGAGTTTCCCTTGTGTTGGGTCTCTTGCAGCACCCATGGCTTTTCTTAAAACGAGATCTCCAACTTTGAAGTCTCTGTGTCTGACCCGGGAATTGTAGTGCTTGGCCATGCGGTCCAGGTACTGTGCGAGCCTTTGTTTTGCCACTGCCCTGACTTCTTCTACTAAATCGAGTTGTAGGCATAAGGCCTCATCATTCTTGCTTTCGTCATGGTTTTACACCCTGCAGCTTGTGAGTCTGATCTCGGCCAAGATGACTGCTTCACTCTCGTATGTTAGTCGGAATGGTGTTTCTCCTGTTGGTGTCCTTGTCGTTGTCCTGTAGGCCCAAAGTATGCTTGGCAACTCTTCCGCCCATATACCTTTTGCCCCCTCGAGCCGAGTCTTGATAATCTTCAGTAAGGATCAGTTCGTGACTTCGACTTGTCCGTTAGCTTGAGGGTGGGCAAGGGAGGAGTAGTGGTTTTTTATCCCTAGCTGCGAGCAAAAATCTTGGAAGGAGTCGTTGTCAAATTGCTTCCCATTGTCTGAGACCAGGACTCTAGGTATGCTAAACCTGCATATGATGCATCTCCAAACGAAACTCTGTACGTTCTTTTCTGTAATGGTGGCCAGAGCTTCAGCTTCTACCCATTTTGTAAAGTAATCGATGCCTACTACCAGGAACTTCAGTTGTCGTATAGCCATAGGGAATGGTCCCATGATGTCTAGTCCCCACTGAGCAAACAGCCATAGGGCCATCATTGGGGTTAATTCTTCGGTTGGCTGTCTAATGATATTGCTAAACCTCTGGCACTTATCACAGTTCTTGACATAAGCCTCGGCATCCTTCTGCATGATGGGTTAAAAGTACCCCGCTCGCACTAGCTTGTGTACAAATGATCTTGACCTTGAATGATTTCCGCAGATTCTTTCATGTACCTCCCTTATGAAGTAGTTTACTTCTTCAGGACCTAAACATCTTACGTATGGGTGGGAGAAACCTCTCTTGTACAGGATGTCTCTTATTAAGACGAATCTCGCTGCTTGGACCTTCAGCTTTCTTGCGGCCTCCTTTTTGTTTGGTAATACGCCGTTTTTCAAGTAAGAAACTAACGGCGTGGCCCAATTGCTTTCGGAACCAAGCTCCTGTACATCGACAGAATCTATAAGTGGAGAGAGTTGAACAAAGGAGAGTACGGTATCAAGAGTGGCCATATGTTTGGCTGAAGCGGCCTTGGCTAGGCGGTCGGCTTGCTTGTTTTCCCCCCTGGGGATCTGTATAATTTTGGCCTTCAGCTAGTCTATCCTTCTTCTTGCTTGGTCCAGATACTTTTTCATTCGTTCGCCTCTACATTCGTAATCCCCATTTATCTAGTTGGCTACGATTTGAGAGTCACAGTAAATGATCACTCTTTCGGCTCCTGCAGCTCTGGCGAGGTCAAGTCCTACTACCAGAGCTTTATACTCTGCCTCATTGTTGGTGGTAGGGAATTCAAGGCGGACCATACACGTGATCATGTCTCCTTCGGGTGACTGTAGTACGACGCCGGCTCCCCTAGCCTGTCTGTTGGAGGATCCGTTTACATGTATGCTCCATTGAGGAGATTCCTCTGCCCCTCTGTCCTCGCCATTTGTGAATTTAGCTATGAAATCCGCAATAATCTGTCCTTTAATGGTGGGTCGTGGGCGATACTGAATGTCAAACTTGCTCAATTCTATAGTCCATAGTGCCAACCGTCCAGTGGCTTTAGGGTTGCTCATTTCCCGTTGCAAAGGCTTGTCGATTAAGACGATTACCGTGTGGGCTTGAAAGTACGGTTTAAGTTTTCGTGCTGCCGTAACTAGCGCAAAGGCGAGCTTTTCCATGTAAGGATATCTTTCTTCAGCTCCGCAAAGTGCCCGGCTGGTGTAGTATACAGGCTTCTGCACTCTTTCTTCTTCTCTGATCAAGGCGGCGCTGACGGCGGCTAGGGAGACGGCGAGATAGAGAAAAAGTTCTTCACTTGGCTGCGAGGGACTCAGCAGTGGTGGGGAAGAAAGATAAGTTTTTAACTCCTCGAATGCTTGCTGGCACTCAGCAATCCACTCGAAAGATCTCTTCAATGTACGAAAGAAGGGTAAACACTTGTCCGTTGCCCTTGATACAAATCTATTCAGTGCCACTATCTTGCCATTGAGGCTCTGTACTTCCTTCACATTCTTTGGGGGTGCCATTTCCATTATCGCCCGGATTTTGTCTGGGTTGGCTTCGATGCCCCTCTGCGATACCATGAATCCTAGGAATTTTCCTGTCGTTACCCCGAAGGTGCATTTTCCTGGATTAAGCTTCATGTTGTTGGAGCGAAGAGTGTCGAATGTTTCCCTAAGGTCTTCTAGGTGATCTTCCTCCCTTCGGCTTTTCACCAGCATATCGTCTATGTAGACTTGGACATTTCTTCCAATCTGTCGTGTGAACATCTTGTTCATCAGCCTTTGATACGTTGTTCCCGCATTTTTTAGACCAAATGGCATTACTTTGTAACAGAAGAGGCCTTACCTGGTTATGAACGAGGTTTTCTCTTGACCAGCTTCGTATATCTGGATTTGGTTGTAACCGGAGAAAGCGTCTCTAAAACTTAACAACTGGTGTTGAACTGTAGAGTCTACTAGAGTGTCGACCCTCGAGAGGGGATAGCTGTCTTTGGGGCACGCTCTGTTCAGATCGGTGAAGTCCACGCACATCCTCCACTTTTCGCTAGCTATCTTGACCATGACTACGTTGGCCAGCTAGTCCAGGTAGTAAACTTCCCTAACAACGTTTCCCTCTTGTAGCTTGCGGATTTCTTCAGCTATGGCCCGATCTCGTTTTGGGGCAAACACTCGCTTCTTCTGTCGGACGGGCGGAAAGGAGGGTGACACATTCAGCCTATGCACCATGACTGAAGGGTCTATTCCTGACATGTCTTTGTGACTCCAGGCAAACACGTCCCGATTCTTTTTAAGGAAAGTTGTAAGTGCGTGTCGGACTTTGGGACTGGTGAGGGTTCCAATCTTTGTTGTCTGATTAGGCTTGGAGTCGTCAAGAGGTATTTCTTCAAGCTTTTCTACGGGCTCCGTCGTACTCCGGTGTTCCTCTATGTTCATGGCCTGGAGGTGGTCATACATTTCCATCATAGTCATGTAGCACTCGCGTGCGGCCACCTGATTTCTGTGTAGCTCTCCTACTCCATAGTCGGTAGGAAACTTAATCATTAAATGATAAGTTGAGGTCACCGCCTTCCATGAATTGAGGGTGGATCGTCTTAAGATAGCATTGTAGGCGGACGAACAGTCGACCACGAGGAACGTCATGTCCTTGGTGATCTGCTGAGGATAGTCGCCCACCGTTACAGACAATGTGACCGTGCCTAAGGAAAATACCCTTGTTCCTCCAAAATCGACGAGCGGGGCGTTCGTCGGAATCAGTTGTTCTTTACCAATTCTCATTTGCTGGAACATTGGATAGTATAGGATATCCGCCAAGCTTCCGTTATCGACCAACACTCGGTGCACGTTGTAATCCCCTACTCGCAAGCTGACAACAAGCGCGTCGTCGTGCAGGTGGTGAAGACGTTGCGCATCTTCCTTTGAGAACCCAATGACAGGGCCATCCCTCCGAGCTATTTTTGGGACTGATCTCGTGAGCTGAACGTTCTGGACCATTCTAAGATATGTTTTCCGAGCTTTTTTGGACGACCCAGTGCTCGCTGATCCTCCTACGATCATCCTTATGTTCCTGACGGGGGGTTTCGGACGTTCATTGTCCCACCGAGGGGGGGCTGCTCTTGTGGCGGCGGATCCGTTCTTTCCTTACTGACGAACTTCTGCAACTTCCCTTGTCGGATGAGGGTCTTAATCTGCTACTTCAGGTCGTAGTAATCGGCTGTGTCATGGCCGTGGTCACGGTGGAACGGGCAATATTTTTCTCTGGAACGTTTGTTAGGATCTCCCTTCAGCTTTCGGGGATAGGTCAGAGCCCTTTTGTCCTTTATTTGCATTAGGACTTGGTCTATCGGGGCGGTTAACAGGGTAAAGCTCATAAACCTTCCTCCTGGCAGTTTGGAGCGTCTCTCGTCCCTTCGGTCTCCTATTCTCGGCCTCTTCGACCCTTGGTCCCATCGGACTTTTTCCTGTCGCTCCCTTTTCCTTAGTTTTTCCTCCCGTGCCAGCAACGCGTCTTCGGCATTCATGTACTTGGTGGCCCTGTATAATACTTCTGACATGGTCTTCGGGTTGTTTTTGTATAGAGAGAATAAAAACTTACCCTTTCGTAACCCATTAGTGAAGGCTGTTACAAGTATCTTATCATTGGTTTTGTCGATCGAGAGCGCTTCCTTATTAAAGCGCGTTATGTAGGATCTCAGTATCTCGTCCTCCTGTTGCCTAATACTCATTAAGCACGCTGTGGACTTCTTATACCTATGCCCTCCGATGAAGTGTGTGGTAAACTGAGTGTTTAGCTCCTTGAAAGTGCTGATGGAGTTTGGCGTCAGTCTGCTGAACCATACTCTCGCGGGGCCCTTGAGCGTTGTGGGGAAGGCTCTGCACATGATCTCGTCTGCTACCCTTTGAAGGTGCATTAGGGTCTTGAAGGTCTCTAGATGATCCAGAGGATCTTTTACTCCATCGTAACTGTCTATATGCGGCATGCGAAATTTATGGGGTAGGGGGAAGGAGTTGACGGTCGCAGTGAATGGCGAGTCGGTGCGGTTAACCATATCGTCAAGATCACTAGACACTTACCCCTTGAGCGTATTCATCATAACCTCCATTTGCTCCTTCATCGCCTGCATCTCAGCGACTATATATGGCAGAGTGGCATCTGTGAGGGACAACATGCTCAAGTTCTGCTTTTCAGGTTTGCTTGAGGCGTTGCTGCCCTCAGGTCTTTCCAGGTTTCTTCTTTCAGCGCTGTTCCCTTCTTGATCTTCTAGTTGGTCATTCGATGCTCCATTCTTCTGGCGCAGCTGTTCTTCCAGGTCGTGGTTCTGTTTGGTGAGGCGTTCTACGGCTGCGGCGAGAGTTCGAACTTGTCTCTTGAGGGCAGTCGTGGGTGGTTCCTCTCCTTGAACGTCGTTTGTGGTTGCCATTGAGTGAGTGAGTACCATGCAACTCTTTTGTCCGGGAAACTATAGTATGGCTTGCGGATCGTAGCAAAACGTTTCCCACAGACGGCGCCGACTGATGATGCCGAAAAACCACTAGTGAGCTACACGGTACTTGCACACTTTAATCAGCACCTGTACAACAAAAAGGAGAAGACATAGCAGAGAGCACTGGTGTAGTGCCAGCCAAATCAAGGAAGTCAATTCCGTACCGTACCGGCCGGTATATTTTGTACCGGCAAGCATATCGGTACATTAACCCCCCTGTTTCGTACTGGAAAAAATACCGGGCGTACCGGTTATGTACTGGGCGTACCAGCCAATTTCGAGCAATACTGGCCGGTACCGGGCGTACCGGCCAGTACCGGAAAAAAGTTTTTTTTTTTTTTTTTTTGTTTTGTAATTTTTGAATTTTTGTTAGGGTAGAATGGTAACTTATTTACATTAGCTTATTAGTATTATTTGTTTTCTTAGTATGCAATGGTAACTTTTAAGCTTTCTATATTTTATATTGTGTTTTTTTTTTCTTCTTTTAATTGATACTAAAGTCTAAAACCATGAATAATTAGTTTTGAATTGAGGAAATGTTTTATGGTAAACTTTTATATTTATTATAATACACACACACACACACATACATACATACATACATACATACATACATACATATATATATATATATATATATATATAAAATAGCGGTAAACCTGAAACGGTACACTGATATTGACCGGTATCCGAAATATATCGTACCGCTAGCCAAACCGGTATAGCCTCCGGTACGGTATTGACTCCCTTGAGCCAAATACCCTCCAAAAGTCAAGTTAGAACTTCTTTCAACTTTAGAATGCTAGAGAGGGGTTTATTATGTGTACCTTGATTTGTGAGGGTATTGGGCTTTTTATAGTAGTAGAGGGTTGACATCTCTTTCTTGGCGTAGAAGTTTTTTCCATATAGGAGTCCCTATGAGCGTAAATTACGGAATCCTTTCCTTGTAGGACACTAACACTTATCGTGGGATACAAGTCATTTTCTTATATACTCATGCGTGGTGGTTAAGCCAAGCTTTAACAGGGTCGTCCCTTTTATGACCGTCGGTTTATCTTATGTCCTTCAGCTATATAGGCATCAGCGTCTTAATGGCGCCAGCCTTAAGGTCTTCAGCTATTCCCAACACTTATCCCGTCAGCTTAAGCTGTAGGTTCCATTATATGAGCAAAACTGACGGGTTGAGCCTAGAGTATCTTCCATGCTATAATTTTTCTTATCATTGGTATTACCGAAATATGGTATACTTTCTCCTATTGCAGCACCATATGCAAAAATTATGAATTATGTTAGTACCACATAATTGGCACATTTTTATGCCACAATTTGCCACGTAGCGAGTTATGATTAATAAATGTGTGTTAGTGGGCCATGTGAGAACACACATTTACTAATTACAACTTGTCATACGGTGAGTTGTGGCACAAAGTTATGCTAATTATATAATACTAGTATATAATCTCGTATAAATATTTGAGATTATATGAGTATTTTTTATCTTGTATATAAAGGTTGTTCTATGGTACCCTCATTTTTTTTAAAGCGTACCGTACCCACTCAAATCTTGACCCTCAATTGTAATAGTTTTAATCCTGACCGTATATATAATTTTAGTGAATACCAATTACCGGTAGAGCAAGTTTCCATATAAAAGCAAAAGCAAAACCTAAAAAAATAAAACCAAAACAGATCTGTTTCTCTCTCATGTTCACTCAATTCTAGGGGCGAACCAAGCTCTGTGTCCATCGATCTCCTTCCCGCATTCCTTGGATTTACTAAGTGGTAAAGGCAAGGATCAAAACTAAACGCTAATTTCCAAATGATCAGTTTGGCTACATATCACTCCTCTCTCTATTTGATTTTGAGATCGTCGAATATGGGTATTGGGTATGGCCGTTTATAAAATTATTGGGATATGTTCTTAGGAGATTCTTCTTCTCAAGCTCTATTTGATATCTTTGTTTCTCCTTGAAATAGGTTGAGCTTTGCGATGATGATGAGTTTCTTGTTCTAGCCACTTGTGATGGGATTTGGTTAGTTGGTTTCCATCTAGGTTCTCTTTTTAATGTTTTTTTTCTCTCTAATTTGTGAAATTTACTTTGAATTTTTTAGGGACTGTATTTCTTAAGTGGTACTCTGAATTTGAAACTTTGTGAATCTGGTGTGAAAGCGTAGATGGTCTTATGTGTATGATGATAAACTAGGCTTTAAGTGTTTGCCATTGCTTTACTGGTTTCGTTGGAAGTGAGCATCCACAGTGGAGTTAAAAATTTAGTTTTTTAGCTCCACCAAAAGTTAATTTATCTATTTTACCTACACACATCCTGCAGCAGTGGATCTATTTTAACTTTCAACGCAATAAAATAATATAAATATCACAATAAAATAATATATCCCACTACCAAGAAAACATCCATAGCATAAACACAACCAGCTCTACCATCAGCCACAGTCACAATCACAGCCACCACCACCACCACCAGTCCACAGTAAAAAAAAAAAAAAAAACCAACCGAAATCTCCAATCTTTTTCCTCAATCTAGACCAAACAAAATACCAATCACAAACAAAATAAAAAATCACCAATCACAGAACTAGAGATGGAGGACTGGGTAGAGGCGTGGGTCGGAGACGTGTATCGGCGGCTTGGGGCTTGGGCCGATGACTTTGAGGTCGGCGGAGTGTGGGTCAGAGAGAGAGAGAGAGAGAGAGAGAGAGAGAGAGAGAGAGAGAGAGAGAGAGAGAGAGAGAGAGAGAGAGAGAGAGAGAGAGAGAGAGAATCAGTTTTTATTATTTTAATCCATCGGCAGAATAAAATAATATCTTTTTTTTAGCTTTTATGAATAGTGCACATTTATCTATAAATGTGCACTGTAGCAATAGAGCTAAAAGTTATAGATTTAGCTCCACTGTTGGAGCATGGTTTTGGTGTTTGAGAAGCTAAAATATAGCAATATAGCAATATAACACTATTGCTGTGAGTGCTCCAAGTCTTGAGGGCACATTCAATGCAAAAGAGAATTGGAAATCTGCTTCTTGGATTACACTCGCAAAAATCAGTTGTGATAAGGGTCCGTTTGGATTGAGCTTATTGTTGCTGAAACTGAAAACTGAAAACTGAAAACTGAAAATACTGTAGCAAAATAATTTTTTAATATGTGAATAGTATCGTGGGACCCATTTTTAATATTTTTTATTATATAAACAGTGCATGAACAGTGCACGCACTGTTTATGCACAGTATTTTTTGCCTCCCAAGTCAACATTAGCAGCTGAAAAAAAAAAAAAAAAAAAAAAAAAAAAAAAAAAAAGCAAAACGCGAGACGCAAAACGCAAGGATAATGGCAATCCAAACGGGGGCAACTTATGTTCATTACTTTTGACTTTTATGTTATGGTCGATAATGTCTTGGGCATCATTTTAGCTACTAAATTTAATTGGGTCATCAATTATTTTTATTTTCAATTGTTTAGAAAAGTTGGTATTGACAATTTGGCAGCAAAAATCAGTTGTGATAACTTATGTTCATTACTTTTGACTTTTATGTTATGGTCGATAATGTCTTGGGCATCATTTTAGCTACTAAATTTAATTGGGTCATCAATTATTTTTATTTTCAATTGTTTAGAAAAGTTGGTATTGACAATTTGGCAGCAAAAATCAGTTGTGATAACTTATGTTCATTACTTTTGACTTTTATGTTATGGTCGATAATGTCTTGGGCATCATTTTAGCTAATAAATTTAATTGGGTCATCAATTATTTTTATTTTCAATTGTTTAGAAAAGTTGGGATTGGCAATTTGGCACATAATGTGAACTTAATGCTCACCTGTGCATTTTATAGTGGTGGAAGGGTTCTGCGAGTGTTTGTCGCAATTGGACATTAATGTTATGGAGAAATTTTTTTTTTTGCATGCTTTCTAACATAATTAACTTTACTCCATCTCTTGTATAAAACCTGACATTGAAGGACTTCAAGGAATATCTATTTGAATGTAAAAATGTTGACTTGGTGTAGTTGTTGAGGGTTTGAATGATCTAATTATTTTTATTGATTAGTCTATGAGTCTGTAAACTTTAGAAGCAACACCAAAATCTTTGGGTTCAAAATTAAAGTTCAGAGTTGTCAAAATATGACTTGATTATTGATATTCACTTATACTAGTGGCTGAGGACAATAGCAAAAATATTTTATTTTTGTGTGTATTATCATGTAATGTCTAAATTTTGGAGATACTACTGCTATGTGTGTTGGGCTATGCCCTCATTTGATTCTCTGGTTTGACATATTTTGATTATGTTTTTATATCATAGATTTGGCTGTTTTTACTTAGTTCCTTTTTTCCCCCTTACTAGGGAGATGCAGATAGTGCACTGGAGCAGAAGTCCGACAACAATAGATTAAAGGGAAGAGAGAATCAACTTATCTTTGTGTTTAAGGAATTCTGTTAAGAGAAAAGACAGTGTGGTTCTAAGGATGTTGTGTACTGCCAATTAGTTATTCAAAACATTGATAGCTTTAGCTCTTTCATGTCTTGTTATTTAATTTTGGTTGTTCAGCAATTGTTAGTATCAAGTTATGATATTTTGCACTCAATGTTGAACTCAGATATTTAAAATATTAGCAAAAATAGATGTAAATACCAAGTCTTGAATTTTATTTCTTTATTGTTGTTAAACGTTAGAACTCAGTAAAAATAAAAAATTAAAAAAAATTAAAATTTGCTTGAAATAAAAATCTAATTTATGTCAATTAGATGGTAACTTAGAACATTGATCTTCTATGGATTTCTTTGGCTGATGAGAATTCCGAGGTTTCTTCGGTTTTCCTCAGTAAGGTAATAGCTTCAAAAACTTGTAGTGAACCTATAATGAACACATTACAGCCTATGCTGACATATATATATATATTTTTTTTTGAGAGACCTATGCTGACATATATCTTTATTGGTGTTTCAAAGGATGAAATGTTGCCAAGGGAATTTCAAAATCTTTTTTTTTTTTTTCGTGTGGAAGCTTAATTAGATGGAGCTAATAATGAGACTTGACCTATGGGCTTTTTGGTGAGACTGAAGTTGCTATCTTTGGGCTTTTTGGTTTTGACCTAGAGAAACGTATTCACATATGGTTTACATGTAGTATAAAGATATTATTGATATAAACTCTTACTTTTTTTGTTTTTTCTTATATATATCCTTGTATAAGGAGCAATGCAGAGGTTTATATGTAAGCGTCCACTAAAAAGGCCATTCTTTCTCTTTCTCTTTGATTATATGCAATTTCTGAATGTTTTGTTTGCAATTGCGATGTTCGCCTTTTTGGCTAAAACGTGAATGTCCTGAATCACAAATCGGTACTCTTGCATTGGGTCATTCTATAGAACCTACCTATTTTTTAAGTAGGTACCATACCCACCCAAATCTTAGCCGTTTATTTTTATTGTTTCAATTTTGACCGTTTATTTAAGTTTAGTGGTAAACCTAATACTGGCATAATGGGTAGCGTATAAAAATCAAAACAAAACCAAAAAGAAAAGAAAGAGACAGAGTACGAATGATTTGGTAAAAAAATAGAGAACAAAAGAGGGCAAAAGCAATGTGCCACTACCACCGCTCACCGTCCACAACCTTCAGCTCATCTGCCACGATCACCAGTAATAATGTTTTTTAGTATTTGAGAAGTTGTTTATTTATTTATGAGATTTAGGTTTTTTTTTTTTTTTTTTTAAAGGTTAGATTTGATCTAGGTATTTTAGAATTAAGGGGCTAGGTCTTGTGTAAGAATTGCGTTTTTTATTTCTTTTTTTCTTTTCCTGATTTTGGGTTAATTTGTTTGGGTATTTTGGGTTATATGTTTGCTAGTTTCTAGTGATGATTTGGGGACAAAAGTTCAAGCACTGAAATTATATTAAGCATTCAAAAATATTGACAATTTGAAACTCTTTTTCATGCATGATTAAGCATTCTGTAATGTTTTTGTTCCCCTTAGGGTGATAATCATGCCTAGGGGGGGTTGAGTTTTTGCCTACTTTGGCTGGTGTGTCTGCACTATTATTGTGGTATGTAATGCAAAGTCTTTGGGTTTCAAAGGTATTTTGGTAAGTTTCTAGGTTTCAGCAGCATTACGGTCATTTTTTATGTTCTAAGCGTATTTAAGTAATTTTTTAGGTTATGGGGTCATTTTGGTCATTTTTTAGGTTTCAATGTCATTCAGTTATTTTTTAGGTTCTAAGGGTCTTCTTGTAATTTTCAAGGGTTTCGAAGGTATTTTGGTCATTTTCAAGTGTTATAGGGTATTTTTGGTCATTGTTTTAGGTTTTTTGGTTATTTCGATCATTTTCTTTTTTTTAATGTTTTAGGGTAATTTCAGTCATTTTTTAGGTTTTAGGGTCATTCGGTCATTTTTTAAGTTTTAAGGGTATTTTGATCATTTTTTAGATTCTAAGGGTATTCCGGTAATTGTTGAGGGTTTTGGGGGTATTTTTGGTCATTTTCAAGATTTATGAGGTATTTTGGTCATTTTATAGGTTTCAAGGGTATTTCAAAATTTTTAAAGTTTCAGGGTCATTTCGGTCATTTTTAAGGTTCTATGGGTATTTCGGTCATTTTTTAGGTTTAAGGTGAATTATGGTCGTTTTTTAGGTTCTAAGGGCATTACTGTCACTTTTTAAGTTCCAAGGTCATTTCAATCATTTTTTAGGTTTCATGGTCATTTAGGTCATTTTTTTTAGTATTTAAGGGTATTTCAGTTATTTTTTAAGTTTAGAGGGTATTTTAGTCATTTTTTAGGTTTTAGGGTCATTTCGATCATTTTCTAGGTTTTACGGATATCCCAATAATTTTTGAGAGTTTCGAGGTTATTTTGGTAATTTTCAAGTGTTAGGATGCGTTTTGGTAATTTTTGTATATTTATGGGTATTTCAAAAAATTTAGAGATTTTAGGAGTATTTTTGTTATATATATTCGTCGATTATTAGGTAATTTGGTGGGGTTGGGTTGGGTTGGCTACGCCTACATGTAATGTTAATGCGGCTTAATGTGACAATGAAACTGTCAAATGTGAATAAAAAAAAAAGAACCATTAAATGTGACAAAAGTACGGTCACATGTGATATTGATACTGCCTAATGTGATAATCGAACCATCAAATGTGAGAAAAAAATAAAGGAACCACTAAATGTGATGTTGGTACTGCACAATGTGAGGATGGAACCGTCAAATGTGAAAAAAAGAAGAAAGGAAAAAAAGAAGAAGAGAGAACCACAAATTTGACAAAAGTATTGTCAAATGTTATGTTAGTACTACCAAATGTGACAATGGAATCATCAAATGTGAGAAAAAATAAAAGAACCACCGAATGTGACAATAGTACAGTCACATGTGATGTTAGTACTGCACAATGTGAGGATAGAACCGTCAAATGTGAGGAAAAAAAAACCACTAAATGTGACAAAAGTACTGTCAAATGTTATGTTGGTACTGTCGAATGTGACAATGGAATCATTAAATGTGAGAAAAAAAATAAGAAAACCACCAAATGTGACAAAAGAACAGTCACATGTGATATTGATACTACATAATGTGAGAATGGAACCATCAAATATAAGAAAAAAAAAAAGGAACCACTGAATGTGACAAAAGTACAATTACATGTGATGTTGGTACTGCACAACGTGAGAATGGAACCGTCAAATGTGAGGAAAAAAAACCACAAAATGTGACAAAAGTCCTATTAAATGTGATGTTGGAACTGCACAACATGAGGATAGAACTGTCAAATGTGAGAAAAAAAAACTACCAAATGTGACAAAAGAAGTGTCACATGTGATGTTGGAACTGCACAATGTGAGGATGAAACCGTCAAATGTGGGAAAAAAAAAAAAAGAGAACGACCAAATGTGACAAAAGTACTGTTAAATGTGATATTGGAACTGTATAATGTGAGGAAGGAACTGTCAAATGTGAGAAAAAATAAGAGAACTGCCAAATGTAACAAAAGAACTGTCCCATGTGATATTGGAACTGCACAATGTGAGGATGAAACCTTCAAATGTGGAAAAAAAAAAAAAAAAAAAAGAACCACCAAATGTGACAGAAGTACTGTCAAATGTGATGTTGGAATCGCATACTGTGAGGATGAAACCGTCAAATGTGAGAAAAAATAAGAGAACCACCAAATTTGACAAAAGAAATGTCACATGTGATAGAATTGCACAATATGTGGAACCGTCAAATGTGAGGATTTAGTAACTTGGTATAGCAGGTTGACTACTAGTGGGTATCGTACGCCCAAAAAAAAAGGGAGATATAGTAGAATTACCCTGTTTAGTAATTTTATGAGTATTTTTCATTTTTTGTTTTACTATCTGTTTTTGAGTTTTCTGTTATTTGTGCTGTTCTGTTTGGAATATTAATTATTAATTTAGTTAAAATATGTGTCATGTTCCTGACTATCCTATATGAACTTATTATTTTGGACCAATTTCTTTTATGTAATTTTATTATTAGACTGAATTGCTGTAACTCATCTTACTCCGGTTAATCTGGTATTTTCTAGAATGTTATCTTTCCTTGGTATTTGAACTTGATGCTAAACTTATGGTTGATCTCCTAAGTTAGGCTAATGATCCATCAAGTGCCAATGATGTTGTTCTGGCCGACTGCCGTTAGGCTCTGAAATGCATTCCTTTGGTAAAAATCCAGCATTGTTATGGAGAAGTTATCAAGTGCAATGATGCCCTTGCTAGACGAGGAGTTAATCTCTACCGAGACTTTGTTATGTTTCTTGATCCTCTAGTGGATGTTTTTCTTTTGCATAATTTAGACGTATTACAAAGGAAATCGTGCAACGAGAAATACGATGGGTGTTTAAGCAGATGATCCCTCAAGATGTTTCTCTTAAGTGCTCTAAATGTAAAGCTCCAAAGTCACCGATTAAAACAGACCATGTCTTACACATGCACTTCAATTTGAACACAATCTAGTGGAAGCAGTGAGAATATACAGAGGATGATTTCATATGGGAGAGAATAATAAATTCTACCTCTTTCCATTGTAGCTCTTTATTAACATGAAACTCAGTAATATGCGTATATGTATGTGCTCTACTCTTATTCATACAAAAAAAAAAATTAGGGTTACATGACAGGGGGACAAGCCCAACATAGCACCGACTACCCACTTAATTCTGAACCATAGATTCTAATGATATAAATTTTGACTATTTAAATAAGTTTAGTGATTTACTATAAATAGCTTATAAAACCAAACAAAGTAGCATTTGTTTTTTCTATTTGGATTTCAAAGAAATTTAAATTAATAAGTAAAATTATAGCATGGAAGATACTCTAGGTTCAACTCGTCAGCTTTGCTCATATAATGGAACCTACAGCTTAAGCTGACGGGATAAGTGTTGGGAATAGTTGAAGACCTTAAGGCTGACGCCATTAAGACGTTGACGCCTATATAGCTGAAGGACATAAGATAAACCGACGGTCATAAAGGGGACGACCCTGTTAAAGCTTGGCTTGACCACCATGCATGAGTATATAAGGAAATGACTTGTATCCCACGATGAGTGATAGTGTCCTACAATGAAAGGATTCAGCAATTTACGCTCATAGGGACTCCTATATGGAAAAAACTTCTACTCCAAGAAAGCGATGTCAACCCTTTACTACTATAAAAGCCCCAATACCCTCACAAATCAAGGTACGCATAATAAACCCCTCTCTAGCATTCAAGAGTTGAAAGAAGTTCTAACTTGACCTTCAGAGGGTATTTGGCTGGCACCACACCGGTGCTCTCTGCTAAGTCTTCTCCTTTTTGTTGTGTAGGTGCTGATTAAAGTGTGCTAGTACCGTGTAGCTCACTGGTGGTTTTTCGGCATCATCAGTTGGCGCCGTCTGTGGGAAACGTTCTGCTGCGATCCGCAAGCCATACTATAGTTTCCCGGACAATAGAGTTGCATGGTACTCACTCACTCAATGGCAACCATAAACGACGTTTAAGGAGAGGAACCACCCACAATTGCCCTCGAGAGACAAGTTCGAACTCTCGCCGCAGCCGTAGAACGCCTCACCAAATGGAACCACGACCTGGAAGAACAGTTGCGCCATAAGAATGTAGTGTCGAATGACCAACTAGAAGATTAAGAAGGGAACAGCGCTGAAAGAAGAAACCAGGAAAGACCTGAGGACAGCAACGCCCTAAGCAGACCTGAAAAGCAGAACTTGAGCATGCCGTCCCTCACGGATGCCACTTCGCCACATATAGTCGCTGAGATGCAGGCGATGAAGGAGCAAATGGAGGTTATGATGAATGCACTCAAGGGGCGAGTGTCCAATGATCTTGACGATTTGGTTAACCGCACCGACTCGCCGTTCACTACGGCCGTCAACTCATTCCCCCTACCCCACAAATTTCGCATGCCGCATATAGACTGTTACAACGGAGTAAAAGATCCTCTGGATCATCTAAAGACCTTCAAGACCCTAATGCACCTTCAAGGTGTAGCATACGAGATCATGTGCAGAGCCTTCCCCACAATGCTCAAGGGCCCCGCAAGAGTATGGTTCAACCGACTAGCGCTAAACTCCATCAGCACTTTCAATGAGCTAACCGCTCAGTTTACCACACACTTCATTGGAAGGCACAGGTATAAGAAGTCCACAGCGTGCTTAATGAGTATTAGGCAACGAGAGGACGAGAAGCTGAGATCCTGCATAACGCGCTTTAATAAGGAAGCGCTCTCAATCGACGAAGCCGATGATAAGATACTTGTAGCAGCCTTCACTAATGGGTTACGAAATGATAAGTTTTTATTCTCCTTATACAAAAACAACCCGAACAAGAGAGTTGCATGGTACTCACTCACTTAATGGCAACCATAAACGACGTTCAAGGAGAGGTGGTTACCCACAACTGCCCTCGAGAGACAAGTTTGAACTCTCGCTGCAGCCATAGAACGCCTCACCAAATGGAACCACGACCTGGAAGAACAGTTGCGCCATAAGAATGTAGCGTCGAATGACCAACTAGAAGATTAAGAAGGGAACAGCGTTGACAGAAGAAACCAGGAAAGACCTGAGGGCAGCAACGCCCTAAGCAGACCTGAAAAGCAGAACTTGAGCATGCTGTCCCTCACGGATGCCACTTCGCCACATATAGTCGCTGAGATGCAGGCGATGAAGGAGCAAATGGAGGTTATGATGAATGCACTCAAGGGGCGAATGTCCAATGATCTTGACGATTTGGTTAACCGCACCGACTCGCCGTTCACTGCGGCCGTCAACTCATTCCCCCTACCCCACAAATTTCGCATGCCGCATGTAGACCGTTACAACGGAGTAAAAGATCCTCTGGATCATCTAAAGACCTTCAAGACCCTAATGCACCTTCAAGGGGTAGTATACGAGATCATGTGCAGAGCCTTCCCCACAACGCTTAAGGGCCCCGCAAGAGTATGGTTCAACCGACTAACGCCAAACTCCATCAGCACTTTCAAGGAGCTAACTGCTCAGTTTACCACACACTTCATTGGAAGGCACAAGTATAAGAAGTCCACAGCGTGCTTAATGAGTATTAGGCAACGGGAGGACGAGAAGCTGAGATCCTGCATAACGCACTTTAATAAGGAAGCGCTCTCAATCGACGAAGCCGATGATAAGATACTTGTAGCAGCCTTCACTAATGGGTTACGAAATGGTAAGTTTTGATTCTCTCTATACAAAAACAACCCGAAGACCATGTTAGAAGTACTATACAGGGCCACCAAGTATATGACTGCTGAAGACGCGTTACTGGTACGGGAGGAAAAACTGAGGAAAAGGGAGTGATAGGAAGAGGTCTGACGGGACCAAGGGTCGAAGAGGCCGAGAACAAGAGACCGAAGGGACGAGAGATGCTCCAAACCGCCAAGAGGAAGGTTTACGAGCTTCACCCCGTTAATCGCTCCGATAGACCAAGTCCTAATGCAAATAAAGGACGAAGGGGCTCTGACCTATCCCGGAAAGCTAAACAAAGATCCTAATAACGTTCCAGAGATAAATATTGCCCGTTCCACCGTGACCATAGCCATGACACAGCCGATTACTACAACTTGAAGAAGCAAATTGAGGCCTTCATTCGGTAAGGGAAGTTGCAGAAGTTCGTCAGCAAGAGAAGAATGGATTCGCTGCCGCAAGAGCAGCCCCCCCGGCGGGACAATGAACGTCCGAGACCCCCCGTCGGTGACATAAGGATGATCGTAAGAGGATCAGCGAGCACTGGGTCGTCCAAAAAAGCTCGGAAAACATACCTTAGGATGGTCCAGAATGTTCAGCTCACGGGATCAATTCCAAAAATAGCTCGGAAGGATGGCCTTGTCATTGGGTTCTCGAAGAAAAATGCGCAATGTCTTCACCACTCACACGACGACGCGCTTGTTGTCAGCTTGCGAGTAGGGGATTACAACGTGCACCAGGTGTTGGTCGATAACGAAAGCTCGGCGGATATCCTATACTATCCAGCGTTCCAGCAAATGAGAATTGGTAAAGAACAACTGATTCCGACGAATGCCCCGCTCGTCGGTTTTGGAGGAACAAGGGTATTTCCCTTGGGCGCAGTCACATTGTCTGTAACGGTGGGAACCTATCCTCAGCAGATCACCAAGGACGTGACGTTCCTCGTGGTCGACTGTTCGTTCGCCTACAATGCTATCTTAGGACGACCCACCCTCAATTCATGGAAGGCAGTGACCTCAACTTATCATTTAATTATTAAGTTTCCTACCGACTATGGAGTAGGAGAGCTACGCGGAAATCATGTGGCTGCATGCGAGTGCTACGTGGCTATGATGGAAATGTATGACCACCTCCAGGCCATGAACATAGAGGAACACCGAAGTACGACGGAGCCCGTTGAGAAGCTTGAAGAAATACCGCTTGACGACTCCCAGCCTGATCAGACAACAAAGATTGGAACCCTCGCCAGTCCCAAAGTCCGACACGCAATTACAGCTTTCCTCAAAAAGAATCGGGACGTGTTTTCCTGGAGTCATGAAAACATGCCGGGAATAGACCCTTCAGTGATAGTGCATAGGCTGAATGTGTCACCCTCCTTTCCACCCGTTCGGCAAAAGAAGCGGGTGTTTGCCCCAGAACGAGATCGGGCCATAGCTGAAGAAGTCCGCAAGCTAGCGGAAAGTGGAAGATGTGCGTGGACTTCATCGATCTGAACAAAGCGTGCCCCAAAGACAGCTATCCCATCACTGCTGAGTCCCTCGCAGTTAAAAACTGTTGAGTCCCTCGAGGAGTTAAAAAATTATCTTTCTTCCCTACCACTGCTGAGTCCCTCGAAGCCAGGTGAAGAACTTTTTCTCTACCTCGTCGTCTCCCCAGCCGCCGTCAGCGCTGCCTTGATCAGAGAAGAAGAAAGAGTGCAGAAGCTCGTATACTACACCAGCCGGGTACTTCGCGGAGCTGAAGAAAGATATCCTCCCATGGAAAAGCTCGCCTTTGCGCTAGTTACGGCAGCACAAATACTTAAACTGTACTTTCAAGCCCACACGGTAATCGTCTTAACCGACAAGCCTTTGCGACGGGCAATGAGCAACCCTGAAGCCGCTGGACGGTTGGCACTATGGACTATAGAATTGAGCGAGTTTGACATTTAGTATCGCCCGCGAACCGCTATTAAAGGATAAATTGTTGCAGATTTCATAGCTGAATTCACAAATGGCTAGGACAGGGGGCAAAGGAATCTCTTCAATGGAGCATACATGTAGACGGATCCTCCAACAGACAGGCTGGAGAAAGATAGACGAGCTGAAGGTCAAAATTATACAGATCCCCATGGGGGAAAACGAGCAAGCCGATCGCCTAGCCAAGGCCGCTTTAGCCGAACATATTGCCACTCTTGATACTGTACTCTCCTTTGTTCAACTCTCTCCACTTATAGATTCTGTCGATGTACAAGAGCTTGGTTCTGAAAGCAATTGGGCCACGCCATTAGTTTCTTACTTGAAAAACGGCCTATTACCAAACAAAAAGGAGGCCGCAAGAAAGCTGAAGGTCCAAGCAGCGAGATTCGTCTTAATAAGAGACATCCTGTACAAGAGAGGTTTCTCCCGCCCATACCTAAGATGTTTAGGTCTTGAAGAAGAAAAATACGTCATAAGGGAGGTACACGAAGGAATCTGTGGAAATCATTCAGGGTCAAGATCATTAGTACACAAGCTACTGCGAGCGGGATACTTTTGGCCCACCATGCAGAAAGATGCCAAGGCTTATGTCAAGACTTGCGACAAGTGCCAGAGGTTTAGCAATATCATTAGATAGCCAACCGAAGAATTAACCCCAATGACGGCCGTATGGCCGTTTGCTCAGTGGGGACTAGGCATCATGGGACCATTCCCTATGGCTGTACGACAACTGAAGTTCCTGGTAGTAGGCATTGACTACTTTACAAAATGGGTGGAAGCTGAAGCTCTGGCCACCATTACAGAAAAGAACGTACGAAGTTTCGTTTGGAGATGCATCATATGCAGGTTTGGCGTACCTAGAGTCTTGGTCTTAGATAATGGGAAGCAATTCAACAACGACTCCTTCCGGGACTTTTGCTCGCAGTTAGGGATAAAAAACCACTACTCCTCCCCCGCCCACCCTCAAGCTAATAGACAAGTCGAAGTCACGAACTGATCCTTACTGAAGATTATCAAGACTTGGCTCGAAGGGGCAAAGGGTATATGGGCGGAAGAGTTGCCAAGCATACTTTGGGCCTACAGGACAACGGCAAGGATACCAACAGGAGAACCACCATTCCGACTAACATACGGGAGTGTAGTAGTCATCCTAGTCGAGGTTGGATTTACAAGCTACAGGGTGCACAACCATGACGAAAGCAAGAATGATGAGGCCTTACGCCTACAGCTCGATTTAGTAGACGAAGTTAGGGCAGCGGCAGAACAAAGGCTCGCACGGTACCAGGAGCGCATGGCCAAGCACTACAATTCCTGGGTCAAACACAGAGACTTCAAAGTTGGAGATCTCGTTTTAGGAAAAGTCATGGACGCTGCAAGAGACCCAACACAAGGGAAACTTGGCCTAAATTAGGAAGGACCTTACCGAATCATGGCATGGCATAGGAAGGGCACTTACCACCTGGAAACGTTAGACGGACGGAAGCTGCCACACCCTTGGAACTCTAAGCACCTACGAAGATACTATTAGTAAAGATAACAACACGAAAGACAACGCCCCCCTTTTCTAGTTACAAGTTTAGTTATACTCCTCAAATTTATTGTTCGCTTTAGTTTTCGGCTTCATCATAAATCATAAAAATTTTCACTGGGATTGAGATATAATATAATATAGTAAGTGCTAAGCATACATGACTACATCATTAAAATGCATTACATACATTGTGTGTTTGACTAGGATAAGGATCAAAAGATTCAAAACAAAGGTCTATTTCTCTACCAAAGAAAGCGAATTTAGCCAAGAGGAAGATGATGACTGAGACTATCTGCACTCACTATAAATTGGGGCCCAAGGACACAATCCATGCCCTTTGGTCATGCCCGATGTTATCAACTGTATGGCAGGTACATTTTACAGAACTTGGGGCTGCTACTTATTCTTGCTCAAGCTTCTTAGATGTTATCCAGCTTGCTCAATAGGATAAGTCTTGCTTTACTCTATTTGCTCGGACGGCTTCGTTGATATGGCTATGACAAAATAGACTCCAACTAAGGGAGGACACCTTTTCTCTTATGAAGATCACCTCCATCGCATCTGATATTCATTGCAAGGATTCCACCAACTTTGTCCCATCCACTCCATGATCCCACAGATAGCTAGATCGGTAAGATGGCATCCTCCACCTGCAGGTTTTCTCAAGGTGAACTTTGATGGGGCAGTTTTTGCTGCTGAAACATTGCTGGTCTCAACATTATAATCCGTAATGATAGCGGATTGGTTATGTCTACTTTATCGCAACAAATTCCACTACCTACTTCTGTAGAAATGGTGGAAGTGGTAGCAGCATGCCAAGCTCTATAGTTTGCTAAGGAGCTGGGTTTTAAGAGTTTGATAGTTGAAGGAGATTCGGAAATTGCTATCACTCAATCAAGGGCGATAATATGCTTCACTTTGAGTTTGGGCATATTTTGCAAGACATTAATTTACTTAGTTCTTCATTTAGTTTTGTTTCTTTTCGCCATGTTAAAAGGCAAGGTAATTGTATGGCTCATAGACTAGCTAGAAGAGCTATTTATAGTCCTTTCAATGTCTGGATGAAGTCTGTTCCTCTCGACACTCTTGATGTTTAAAACTTTGTTCTTAGATTGAATGCTTTATAATATTCCCTGTTCTGAGGGGGTTTCCCAAAAAAAAAAAAAGGAGTATTACATCACTGAGATGCTCTACCTTGTGGGCTTAAGTGACACATAACAATTTTTTAGTTGCCTCACACATATCATCACATGATTTATTTTATTTAGTGACATATAAATTTAGAATTTGTCTCTGAATTTGACATGGTGCTTTGTAATTGGCTTGATTAATTTTTGGACAAAGTTTGGTTACAAATTTTGTTGTAGTCAATGACCATAACTTTCACTAAAAAAATTATCATGACTATATATTTTATAACCAATATATTTTCATATTATTTATGTTTTTAACATAAATCTCAAATTTCATGCCAAACAGAATCGATCTGTAAAATTATTTTTTGTCCATAATTTTATACTACAAAAATTTGAAATTTAAAATTTTGATTTATGGCATAATTATTAATTTTTGACATTCTGAAAATTATTCCAGCATAGAATATATAATATGAAAATGTAATCTAATTGTAAATTTCTCAAAATTCATATTCAATAAAAAAAGGAAAATATATAACATTTAATACAGCAACATAGAGAAAACCTATGCCTTTTTCTTACTTGAACTAGATTGAAATATTCTTATATTTCTATCTCTCATCTTGTAATTTCAAAGAGAGTACTTGTCAAATTTTTTTGAAACTACAAAGATTCTTTTCTGAGTGTTACTTTTTTGAGACCATAATAAGCACACCCAAAAATAAAAAATAAATAAAAATTATTTTCTATCATGATTATTCAACACAAAATTACTGAAATCTTAGGGGAAAAAAATATGGATTCCTTTTCTCACAGTGGGTGTTCTACCTTATATTTTTATATAAATTGAAAGACAAAATAGTTTGGTTTTGGGGACTTGAGGATGTATACCAACTTAGCTCCTACCTATAGCGGTGAAGCTTTCCTCAAAAAGAAAAACACCTTGGAACATATTTTTAGGAGGAGAGCTTTTGAGATCAATAAATTCAAGAGCTTTGCTTTTGATATCATATAAATACCTTCTTTGTTTATAGTGTGAATATACTAGTATTTTCCCTATCTTGAGGAATGAGACACATTCTGGATATGAGTCATAAGCAACATATTGTTGAAAATCCTCAAAAAAGACTCTAAGTCGAAATTCCCATCGATGATTCTCCAGCATGATATGTATCTAAATATTTCTCATTGCGTTCGACGAAGTCAACTAAACACAACCTTTCTTCTTGATGTTCTACCAAATACAAAGTCTTTGAAGAGTGCATGTGTGTGTTAACTTGTGGAGGCCAGTAGACTGATTTCTTGGAATGTTTCATCACTGACATTAAATGCTGTAATGTGATGATATTGATATTGATTTCGATCTTTGGAGTAACTCAACCAGTAGAAAGTGCCATTAATACATAATGTTTCATTATCAGAAAAAAGGTAGTTTGTCGTTGGAATGCCAGTAATCCTCCATGATGAATTCGAATGACCCACGGTTATTATTGCAGCCTTGACTCCAGAAACTGGAGTCTGTCTAAACAAATCTCCACACACATAGTAGAAGATGCTCAAGACTTTATATTGCTTTGTTAAAGGACAATATCCAAATCCAGATAATTAATATAACATGCCTCTGCGAACAATCATATAGTAGGAGACTGACAGACTCTCCTGTGGTGGGATTAAATACTTCAAAATCTTGGCCATCGTTCAAGCAGATCAAACCGTCCAAAGAATATACATGGCCGATTGTCCGTAACGAGTTGATGTTAAAGTCTTAAAGCCATCTCCTACTTGTAAAGAACGTATTTCAAAGGAGATCTTGCAATCATGATAACTCGTACGATGGGTGTGCAAGCAGATGATCCCTTCAAAGTCACTGATTAACACAGACCATGCCTTACACACGCACTTCAATCTGAACACACAATCCAGTGGAAGCCGTGAGAATATATATGAGAATATATGAGGGATGATTTCATGTGGGAGAGAATCATAACTTCTGCCTCCTTCCATCGTTATTCTTCCTTCTTCTTTGGCTCGATAGGCTGGCTGAAACTCAGTAATAGTCGTATACATGTATATACAAAAAAATTTAGGTTTAGGGTTTCATGAGAGAGGGGCCCAAGCCCAACACACAGCACCAACAAAAATACTGTAATAAGAATGTTGTAAGTCTTACGCCTTACTCGTATATTAGCACATATAAACTACATAGTTCATATATATTGTAGGTAGATCTTAGTTACTCAGACCTTAATTATTATAACATTATTAATTGTCCTTAGGTCAAACAAAAAACAAAAGGGTTTCCCATTGGTGAACTCTCTTTTTGGGTTGTGAGTACTTGAAGTTGGAACAAATTAAAATGAAAGTATTATTAATCTACTGATATATATATACACGCCGTCCAATTATACTGTGTGCCATGTCAAATTTTTACAAATAATTGCATGTAAAAGCTTATGTATACACTATCCAATGATATTGTGCCGCATCAGATTTTTATAAATAATTGCACATAATAGTCATATATACACACACAAAATTTAGGGTTACATGACAAAGAGGATTATTCCCAACACAACACCTACTCATGCTACGTCGACTACCACTAAATTCTAAACCATAGATTCTAGGCGCAAATACCTTTTTCGTCCCTACGTTTTCACACGATTCCCACTTTGGTCCCTAACTTTTTTTTTCACCGATTTTAGTCCCTATTCTGGAAAACGCGTCTCTTTTTTGTCCCTACCGTTACATTAGAGACGGAAATTGCACAGTTGGCAAACGGAATAAATTAAAAATATTAAAATAATACCCATAAATGCCACGTCATTTTTTAAAAACAAAAAATTAATTTGTAAATTTTAACTAAATGAAAAAAAAAAAAAAAAAAAAAAAGGAAAAAACTGAAATAAAAATAAAAACTAAGAAAATTCAAAAACCCAAAAATAAAAACAGAACTTCCTTCAACCAAACACAAACCCAGCAACTCATTTCTTCCATCTTCAGAAAACCCAAATCCAAGCTAAGGCTAAGAGGCCATCGCCGGCGAGAATGGCGAGGGCTTCGCCGAATGCCTTGTGGTTGGTGGGCTTTCCACGGCGGGGATGAGCGTTGTCAAGTGAGATCGTCTTGGATGAGAGCAGCGGCACAGCGGCATCGACATCGACATCGACATCGGCGACTCCTCCGTGGCCAACTCCTCCGCCGCTACTGCTCCTCCAACTCAAACCCATTCTCCGTCGCTACCCCGAACTGTTGGGTCTCAAAAAATACCTCATTCTTCTTCCATTTCCGATTCTTTCTCTCTCGGCGGAGTCATGGTGTTTGCTGTTTTGGGAAATGGGTTTGATTGGCGGGGTCTATTGACCGGTGGTGGTGGCGGTGGTTTTGGGATCTGGGTTTGATTTTGGTAGTCGTGGCTCTCCGTGAGTGAGGTGGTCGTGGCTCGTCGTGGGTCGCCGTGGGTGGGGTGGTCGTGGCTCGCCGTGGTGGTCTTGGCTCGCTGTGGGTCGGTTGGATTTGATGGGTTGGCTGGGTTGGATTCGATGGTGGCTGGGTTGGCTTGGATGGTTGTTGGGTTGGTTTAGCTGGTGGGTTTGTGGCTCGGCAAAACTGAAGGTAATGGATCTCGGGTCTTGCGTGGGTCTCTCAAAACTGAAGGGTATGGATCTTAGTGGTTTGGGTATGGAGGTTTGGTAGTGAATTTTCTGGGCTTTGCGTAGGTATGAATTTTCTGGGTATGGAGGTTTGGTATTGAAGGGTATGGATCTTAGTGGTTTGCGTGGGTATGAATTTTCTGGATTTGTTCTTGTTCTCCTTCTGGGCTTTGAATTTTCTGGGGTTTTGAAAATGGATCTGTTGGTCGGTGGTGGTGGCGGTGGTTTTGGGATCTGGGTTTGATTGTGGTAGTGGTGGTGGTGGTTTTGGGATCTGGGTTTGATTTTAGGTTTATGGGTTTGTTGGAGATTGGTTTGTTTACTGGGTTTGTGGGTTTGATTTGCTGAAAATTTGGGTTTGAGTTCTTGGGTTGTTGGGTTTGATTTGGGAGTTCTTGATTTGCTGGGTTTGAGTTCTTGATTTGCTTGAGATTTGAGTTCTTGGTTTCTTCATTCTTCATGTTAGCATTTAATTTAATTTTTTCTTCTTGTTTTCATTTATGTCCTAGTGATTTGGGTTTGAGTTCTTGGCTGCTGGGTTTGTGATCTTGTGATGGGTTAGAGTTCTTGGTTGCTGGGATTGATTTGGGAAGAATACGAAGAACAGGTTATAAAATGAAGAACAAAGTTATAAAATGAAGAACACTAAGAACATTAAAAAAAAAATTTTAATTAAAAATTTTAATTAAATTAAATTTATGGTTTTTTTTAATTTAATTTAATTTAATATTTAAAATTTTCTGACATGGTTTTTAAAAAAAATTAAAATGCTGACATGGCATTAAAAAAAGTCAAATAATATTTTTTAATAATATTTTAATTGCCACATTAGCGCCATGTCAGCTTCCGTCTGCCACCTAGGATTTTGCCGTTAGGCCACTGACGGTAGGGACAAAAAAGAGACGCGTTTTCCAGAATAGGGACTAAAATCGGTGAAAAAAAAAGTTAGGGACCAAAGTGGGAATCGTGTGAAAATGTAGGGACGAAAAAGGTATTTGCGCCTAGATTCTAATAATATAAATCTTGACTGTCTAAATAAGTTTGGTGATTGATCTGAAATAGCGAATAAAACCAAAGAGAAACAGATTTTTGCTTTATTTATTAATTTACAATTTTTTGGGGATTTAGTTAAGGTGAAATTGCAAATTTCTAAACAGAGTAGCATTTGTTTTCTATTTGGATTTCAATGAATTCAAATCATAAAAACTTTCACTAGGAATGTGATATTATATAATAGTGCTATGCATACATATGCTATATCCTTAAATGCATACATACATATTGTGTGTGAACAAGGTAAGGATCAAAACAAAAGTCTATTTCACTCACTTTGTTTTCAGAGCAACCTATTACATCACTGAGATGCTGTAGTGTGTGTTCTTTGTTGTTAGCCTTACACTATGTTTTTCATTTATGTTGTGGTCTTTGTGGTTCGTAGTGAACATTGTTTTACCCTGCAATTTGATGTTCACCCATTGTGCAATAATTGATATTCCTCTAGGATTTCAGTTTATTGAATTGGGAACTATTTCATCTTATGCCTTTTTGTTATAGTAGATATTTTGGGTTCATTTATAAATCATAATTGTTAGACCATTTTTTTTTTTTTTTCCCGGGGGGGGGGGGGGGGGGGGGGGGGGGTGTGGGGGGTGAGGTGAAATGGCTACTAATATTAGTTTTCTGAAGTCTGAACTTTAACGTTATTATTATCATTGATCATATGCTATGAATTATGCTAAATTGAACCATTTTCAAGTGCTTCCCTTTGGTCAAACAAAAAACAAATTAAAGGGCTTCCCATAGGTGAACTCTCTTTTTGGGTCGTGAGAACCTGAAGTTGGACTGAAAACAAAAGTATTAAAATTAAACGGCAACTAAACTATTCTTTTGCAACTGAAGTAGACCTGTTAAGTTTTTGGAACTTAATTTAGCTTTAATATTCACTCCTATCCCGTGAAATCGTGCGTTATATATATAGTGTGATTTATTAATTATTGTCTTTTTGTTTACATATATTCTAAACACGACTTGGCGGCTTTTGGAAGTGTGCAGAGATTGGAGAGGACAAGTACTATTCAGTAATGGCAAGAGAGAATTTGAAGATGCTGCTTCCAAATTAACATGGAGGTAAGTAGGTAACTAAGAACAATAAGTACATGACTAATTTGCTCTTATCGAATGTATATCCATTCGTGTACCCATACGAGGCTTGATGCTCAATTCTTACTTTGAGTTCACTTGAAAGCAAGATTGCGTTAGCTAGGTTAAGTTAGGGTTTAGAGGTAGATTTTATAGAGTTAAAAAACTAAATAATAAACCAATTAAAAAAATAAATATCGAGAAGGGAAGGGTTAAGGGTTTTTGTTAGTTACTAACTGAAATTTTTAATAATAGCTTTGTTACCGAAAATTCCCAAGAATAGGCTTCTTCTAATTGGAATTGGAATTAGAATAGAAAATAAATTGGGATATTACACTTTGCTCACTTGTGGTTTGTCCGAAAAACACTTTGCCTACCTGTGATTTAAAAATTGACATTTTATCCACTTAAAGTTAGCTCTGTTTGTCTCCTGTTACCCATCTCTATTGAAAATATGGGTAAATTTGTATTTTTGTTACTCTTTTATGTCTCTCTCCTCTCAAAACATTAAAAAACTAAAAAAATCAAGGGAAATAAAGATCTAAAAACTAGGTTTTGTAAAAATTAAAACCTAACTATTACATCTTCTTTTCATGTATGAACTTTTAGATCTTTTATTTTAAAGCATTGTAGTCGTAAATGCTAGCCAGAGAGGGAAAAATAGTAATATTAAGAAGTTTCTGGGTATTGTTAGCACCTCTGTCTAGCACCTCTGTCATAACTTACCTGGCTTCTAGAAGGGTTTCTATTGGGCATGCCTGTTAACAAGGTAAAGTATCTTATCAATGGAAATAAGTGTTACAGTGTGCCGGTTGTGATGAGATTCCCTTTTTGAGGCTTTGTCTAGGCCTTGAATGTTTATCAACTAATCTTTCCTAATTTTGCTTCCTGATCAATTGAAGATTAGAATTTGTTATTAAATTCAACTGTCAAACTTTCAGTATCTTCATTATCATCTAAGAAGTGAGGCTGTTTGTCTGGCTTCTCATTTGTGGTAGTGGTAGTGCATTCTTCCATCTGTCACAAAACAGAAATTGCGAACAAATGTTAATTCACAGAGAGGTTATGTTTGATTTGTTCAAAGAGTTGCATTTATGGCATTTAAGCTTAGGTTGAAGGTCCTTCACTTTTGTCTCTATTTTTGCTCAAACATTTGTCAAAGCTTTGGTCTGTTACGTCTTTCTAGACTTATGGTTGATGTTGCCTCTATGTTTGGTTCATCTGATTTTTACTCATTCTAGGATTAAGATAAAGTTGCTAATGGCTTTGTTTATGTGTGTGTTCCATAGAAAGAAGGGGGGGGGGGGGGGGGGGGGGTGTGTTTAAAATAGAAGATCTAAAAGTTGATACATGAAAAAAAAAAGATGTAAAAGTTAGGTTTTAATTTTTACCGTACTTAGCTTTTAGATCTTCTTTTTCCTTGATTTTTTAGTATTTTATGTTTTGAGAGGAGAGAGATGAAAAAACAGAGTTAGGATTTGTGATAGAGTTAGCACCAACTAGTGAGGAATAAAAAATAAATAAATAAATAACACAATAATAATACATAATAAATGAAAATGGAATCAAATACAAAAGATTAAAATGAAAGTTTTAAAATATTAAGAATATTTTTAAAAATGTACTTTTAAGGACGAAAAATGTAGTTTAGTAAAAAAAATTATGCTAGAAATATTGTATGAACAAAATATCAAGAATATTATTGAAAAATATAAGCTTTTTTATTAAAAAAAATACTAATTAATATGACTAAAAAGGAAAATTTAATCTCATACCCCTTCTTGGACACAAAATTGAGTCCAAAACTTTTATCTCATTTTTCCTGCTCCACTCTATACTCCACAAATAAAAACATGTCACATGTCCGTTTATTTAATTAAATGCTAAATTTATGCCTTATTATTTCAATCACCTAAAATAAAAACCATCATATTCCCACTACACCACCACCACCTTTACCGGCAGCCACTACGATCATAGCCAACCACTGCCACCAAGTCCACCACCTCCGACAAAACTCATCATTCTTCCACTTTTGTCCCTCCCAAACCCATGAAGAAAATGGCAACTGGAGCAAAACAAGTTTTCTAGTGAAAAATATATGGCGTTAATATAGTGGCAACCCATGGTGTTGTTTAGTTATGCTGATTTAGGTCAAGGTTATTGCAAATGGTTGCAATTAATGGTTTGTGAGATTACATGATGATCTTTGTAGGTGAGTCACGGAGATTGTGGTTGGATAGTTTTGAATCCAAGGAACTAGTTCGGACCGTTTTAGGCTAAGGAAGAGAAGTAATTTGTAGGCTAGCGTGCATTTGGGAGACAAAAATGTTAGTTAGCATGCGTTAGAAATGATTCAGTAAAGTAGCATCTCAAGTTTTATTGGCTCGAGTTTAATATGAAACTCGAGTCTCAAAGACTCAAGTTCCACCTATTGATCTGGAGGTTTTTTGCCATATAGATCTTAAGTTTTATAGACTCGAGTTTGTAAAAAGTAAACTCAAGTCTATAGGACTCAATTTCTATAGATGAAGATCTAGAAGACAAAAGAAGAAGAATAGAGGAATAGATGACCAAATTAGGAAGGAAGGAAGAAGAAGAAGAAGAACAGAGGACCAGATCGGGCAGGAAGAAGAATAATCAAATCTGGAATGAAGAAGAAAAGACTGAGGAAGAAGAAGAAGAGGTTTGTTCGTGGAATGTGAAGAATGGGGAACTCGAGTTTTAAATACTCGATTTCCATGTGGATTTTTTTCCACATTAGACTGCCATCACATGCAACTTGAGTCTTAGAAACTTAAGTTCAACTTTTGAACTCAAGTTTTAGAGTCTCGAAATGCTAGTTTGTTACATAGTTTTGCAAACATGACAACTAATTAAAATATTTCAAAAATAATGTTAACTGCAAAAAAAAAAAAAAAAAAAAAAAATCCTAGGTAAGAAGCAAATGGATTCAAAATAGAATGGTGATAATGAATTACTCTAACACATTACTATCCTTTAGAAGAGATTAAACTTATCTCTTAACTCATATCACTTGGCTGCCAGCAAAGGTGGGGATGGAGAAATTATTAGGTCCATCAGAGGACTGCTAATGTGGTCCTCCCTGACCTCAACCAATAAAATGCTGTTATTTATGCAAATGTGACATCATTCGGTAATTTTTATTTTTTATTCCTTGTGCTGATTAGAAAATTCACATATACATTTGCATAGATAACATCATCTCATTGGTCAGCAAGGACTACATTAGTAGTCCTCCGTTATAAATAATAATTTCTCATGGGAATGGAGCTGTGAGAGTATGATGAATTTTTTTAATTTTTATTTATTTTAGGTAATTAAAATAATAGAAGACGTAAATTTAGCATTTAATTAAATAAACAGATATATAGTATATTTTTACTTGTGAAGAATAGAATAGAACATGAAGATTGAAACATAAAATTTGGACTCCACAAAAAATTTTCTTTAAAAACATTTATCAATCGGACAAAAACAAAAGTAAAAACAACTGACACGGTGACACCCCGCCACTTCTTCTAGGTTCTTCTACCAAACTCCACGAGTCAAGGGACCGACACTTCATTTAAAAATAGCTTTCGTGGTGTGTCACTACGCAGTTCACTCTAGCAATCTTAGAGATAGTTACACTAAATTACACCGCGGTACACAACGCGCAACCGTATCCCTCCCTCTCAGCCTCACAAATCTTAACAAAGCCAAAAACAGAGAGACAGAGGCTGCAAATTCTGATTAATTTCGAGAGCGAGTTGGAGATGGAGATAGAGATAGAGGGTGGTTCCGTGACTCGGATATTGATGGGAGTGAGCGAGTCGACAATCAAAGGGCACCCACACGCTTCCATAAGCAGCAGAGGAGCTTTTGATTGGACAATCCAGAAGATCGTTCGCCACAACACCTCTGCTTTCAAGCTTCTCTTCCTTCATGTCCAAGTTCCCGATGAAGATGGTAACTTTACCAATCCAAACCCACCCTTTTGGTGTTTTTTGGAGTTTTCTATTTCAATTTAAGGGAATTAGTTTTTGAATGTCAAAAAATTGGTTTTGATATATACTGTTTTCATTGAATTAAGAACAACTTTACGTGTTTAGTTTTTCTAATATTTCAAGATAGAGGTTCAAATGTTGTAAATTATGACTTTTTTTTATGTGGGGTTTTTCCATTTTTTTTTTGTTACCAAGTACATGATCATGCATAGGTTGTCTTCTAAAAGGGTAGGCGTAGGTCATGTTTGTTATTTTCAGTTCAATGTCTGTGTTACATGATAGGATGCTCAAACCAAAAACAAATTAGGTGGTGTTGAATTGGTTTCAATGGACTATCATAGGGATGATCTTTGTGGGTTAGACCACATGTATCCTTTTCTGTCATTCTGTTCGTCTAAAATCATAACCTATGTTACCTCCCCATTCAACATATCCACCTTCATTGCATCTATCCCTATTTTTTTTAGGACTTCCTCTAACTCTCTTCACTTAGTCAACTTGAACTAAATCACTCTTAAAATTAACCGGCTTTCGTTTCACATGAGGCATGATTAAGCCTTTGAACAAATGACTTAATTCATTATCTTATCTTTCTTATTATTCTCACTTATCTATCTTGAAAATTTTATTTTAGCTACACGTTTTTAAGAACATATTAATAGGCATAATAGCATAACTTACCTTATAGATATTCTATGGCCATGAAATAGTCCTGATGCACCTATTTGCTTCATTCACCCTGCATTAATTCTATGAGCCACACTCTCCTCATTCCCCCTTTCTTATGAATGTTTTTGTTCCAAGATACCAAAAGTATTAACATGATTCTGAAGTATCCTTCGAAACTTCCAACTGGGAGTTAACTCTGGCTTTAAGATTCATTGAATAACATGATATCATCCAAAATAAAGCATACACCAAAGGATGCGATCCTTAATCAATCTAGTAAGCTGTCCATAACCAATGCAAAGAAATAAGGACTTAATGTTCATTCTTAATAAAAACATATTGTTATAGGAAACTCACTTGTGATACTCCCAATATAAGCTAGTGATAGCTCCATTATATATATCTGCAATCACGTTAATTTACTGTGGAGGAACTCCTTTCTTTTCCAGGATTCTTTGTATCTTGTCCTCTTCTTTATCCAAGTCAATAAAAATCAAATGATTTTTTTTGGGGAAAATAAGGGTCCATAAAAATCAAATAAAGATCTTTACCCATTTCTCTTTATTTCTCCATTTAATGCCTAAGTAAGGAAAAAAAAGTCCTATTGTCTTTGTGTAAAACAAATTTGATGAAAAGTAAAATTAACTTCATGCATGGTATGTAAGGCTACTTATTTTATCCCATATGCTGATATGAATTTGCAATTGTGTTCTGTATATGTGAAGAAAATCACTCGCTAATGACAGTGTGCCATAACTTTCTCCTGCTAGGTTTTGATGACATGGATAGTATTTATGCATCACCTGAAGATTTTAAAAGCTTGATGAACAGGGATCGCGCAAAAGGGCTTCACCTGCTTGAGTATTTTGTTACTAGATGTCATGAAATTGGGGTACGAATGTACATTTGTTTTGAATGTCTCTCTCTCACAGAGGGAAACTTGAAGAAATTGCAGTTATGAGTGTGTTCATGTTAGTGTTCTATATTTATATTAGATCAAGTAATATCTAACCACAATGTAGGTTTCTTGCGAGGCATGGATCAAGAGAGGTGATGCCAAAGAAGTAATCTGCCATGAGGTGAAGAGAGTCCAACCCGATCTTCTGGTTGTGGGAAGTCGGGGTCTTGGCCCTTTTCAGAGGTATGATTTTGGTGCTTTTGTTTATGGACATATCTGGCTTCCACAGCGATTGATATTCTTATAGGCAGACATGTCTACTAAAACAAGGAATATGAAACTCAAGTTCTCTTTTCCCATTTCTTTAAACATAAATCTATAATCCATGCTTTAATAATTCTTAGATTTGCTTGTTGAGATATTGTGCTATACCTTGACATACTAAAGAACATTTCAAAAACTAAGACCATTCCTTTCATGTGCTCCTCTGCAGGGTTTTTGTAGGAACTGTAAGTGAATTCTGTGTGAAGCATGCTGAATGCCCTGTCATCACAATCAAACGCAGTGCAGATGAAGCTCCTCAGGACCCTGTTGATGACTGATTGTCCCTGAAATGTGCTTTCATTTTTTCATTCTGTTAACAGGCTTCTAACAGCTGGGTAATTAACTATGGTAAACACTTGCGAGAACTGCACATTGTGGAGATTTTGCATACATGGAGAAACTGTTTTTTCTATATGGTCTTCGCTTGGTTTGTTTTTTCTATATGGTCTTCCCCTTCATTTGCAGACTCCTTTTTGGAGCTCTCTTAAATCTTAACCTTGATCTTGATAATTTCAGCTTGTATGGATTATTTGATATGTTCTTTTTGATGTGGATAGATTATTATTTTAAATTGCACCTTCCTTTTGGTATAAGGTGAAAAGGTTGTGGATTTATGTAGGCCTTCCAGATGTCAATTGAGTGTCATATTTTATATAAGTTGGATTATGTCAACAATCCGGAATGATCAGGTGTGTTAACTAAATTTGTCCCAAAAAAATAAGTTATGTTGCCTAATGAACCAGATCAGATTCTTAGTTGTCTTAACAAACCAGTTATCAGCAACCAGAACTAGTTATAATTTGACATTTAGGGGCCCGGACAACTAAAAGGACATTGCATCATTGATGTAAGATATCCAAAGATGCTTCTATCATTGACTTCCAAAAAAAAGCTGAAAGATGCATTTCTGTTCTTTTTTATTTTTTGTAGGTGAAAACATGCATTTCAAGATCAAGTATTACTTCTAAAGGTGCTTATAGTTGAACCCTTAGTACTTAAAAAAAAAAAACATTTCCTTTAGTTTCCATTTGGCTCTGATGAAAGCATAAACTGATACGTTATAAGAAATTAACCACTTGAGCCCGTACAAAATCCCCGAACTCAGCCATAACGCACCATTCAGGAGTAGCAATAATTGAAAAAAACAAAAAGACTTGATACTAACTGGAAAGAGACTGAATTCAATCTTTGGGCAAAACAAGTAGCCCAGCTTTACAAACTTTACGTTCTCCTAATTAGGCCAATTCTCTTAATCCACAAAGATTCGAATATACATGGATTGGCACTTGGAACAAATACATAATCACCATTGTGCTATTAAGAAAGATTGCTGGAATAGCTTCTGGCCATAATTTTTAACTTGGAAATTTTCAGATTTGAATAAGCTCAAGATCACGTATTTTTTAAATCTTGAAACCATGTAGCCAACTGTTACCATTAATTCTGAGGATCAATTACAAACTAAGATAGAAAAAGATGGACTAAAAGGTGATAATCTCTATACTGATGAGGATATGCAACTAGTTTACTTAAATGCTAATAAGACCAACCCAACTATATCAAGTTAATACCTACTCACAGTAACAACAGTGAGAGAATTAACTCTTACATCCTCTGCAAGCATCCGCAAAAGAAAGTAACATAATACATTTCTAAACCTAGACATGGATCATAGCTATATGCTGTAAAACTGTGTGTGGGGAACCAAATTGCTCAGTTTCTCATATTCTCTGATCTAAGATGAGGAAGATCCTGGCTCAGTGCTCAACTTCTCCAATAGGCCTTTTATTTCACTCTCCAATTTGCCTTTTGTATCGGGCGACACCTTACTACCTGAGTTTTCCAGCATTGAGTTCATCATCTCAAGTTTCTGCTTCAGGTAGTCAAGTTGTAATGGCTGTGAATCAGAAGACTTCTCTTGCGTCTTGCCTTGGACACTGGGTACAGAAACAGCGTTTGGTGGTGGGATCTCTCTTATTTCACGAGTCTTCGATCCAGGTTTGGGATATAGGAGTCGGAAAGTGACATAGGCAGATTTAAAAGGGTTACTTTGTAGTGACTGATTTAAGGCTTCTTCTGCATCAGAGCTCCTAATAAAGGCAATCCGAGCACAGAAACTGTTGTAGAACATATCTGTTTCCGCTTCATTTAGCGCGCCAAACTTACTATAAATTTTGAGAAGATCAGCTTTAGTTGGCAAACAGGATCCTGGTCCAAATGTCGCAAAAAGAGCTGCTACAGCAGAAGCTTCCCCCTCATTCTCCTTAACACTGGTCTTCATATTGGATTTTCCAGCAGCTTGCTTTGACTTGGGCTTTTTAAGCTTTGCATCTGGTATTTCAGCAGATTTCTTTGGTTTAGCCTGATTTGACTCCGGTTCCTTGTTCTTATTTATCTTCCGCCGCTTAGATTCATGTCCAGGTGATTTGTGGTCAGTATGATTTTGGTCTTTACCCAATGACCCAGGCTCAGTGTCTATATTCTTTCTCTTTCTACCAGTTTGACGCTTGTTGTACGCTTTGTAATTTGATCCATCACGATAGACTGAACTTCTGAGTATGGACATAAAGTTGCCCATCATTTCAAGGGATTTGTTTTCCATTGTGGGATTAAGAGCAGCATAGCGAACTTGAGTGAGCACTTGATTAGCGGGTGCCTTAACTTTCATCGGATCAATGACTGGAATCGAATCTTGTTTTGGTGTTTGAGGACTTGAGATATTAGATGGCTCATGCCCCAGCCCAAGTTCTGGGGAGATTTTCTTCTGCAATTTGTCACGACTACGCTTCAGAATTGGAGGGGACCCAGCAAGGTGGCCAGCAGCAGTGGTAATCTGCTCCCCTAATTGAGCTTCATTAGAAACTTTACGGGACTCTGCTTCTGTGTCTTTCTTCTTTTGCACCCCAGTTAGACTTGTGAAGGGAGGGGACAAGTACTTGCTCTTCTTCCTTTCCCTTGAAAAAGAGCCCTTCTCAATTTTTCCTTTGGCCCCAACACCATCATTTTCAATGCTGACATCTACATTCTTCTTGATTCTTCTAGACGAAGGGCTCTTCTTCGTTTCTTCCTTGCCACCAATGCCATCATTTTTTACACTAGAAACTTTGCTGTTAGTACTTAATGGAGACCCCAACATCCTTGCCTTTCTCTTAGTCCTTGTTACAGAAGTTGCCTCATTGCCGAGATGAGCATCAGTTTCATCAATGCCTCTCCTTTTCTTCCTCGCAGATGATGTTGCCAATTTGCCTGTGGTTGTCTCTTCTTCAGCCACATCTCCATCCTTGCCTTTTGCTGTAACATCATTGTTCCCTTCCATAATTTCAGCAATACTTTTTTGCTTCCTTCTTTGATGCAGTCTATCATCTGAATTCCCTAGGCACTTCTGCAACGTGGTTTGACCAGTTTGGCCAAATTTAGGACTTATTGGTGAAGAAAGCCACTCTTCAGCAAATGGCCCTTGGATTGGGACTTCCACTGTATTACTTATGCCTGCTGCCCCATAATTCAAATCGTCTTCAAGGCCGGGAATTGGTTGTAGTTCATGAAACAAAGGCAAGGGATAACCCCCCTTTGCACGATAAAAAGCTGCCAGCCGGCTCTTTAACACCCGAAGCCCAAGTGTGCTGGGAAAGGAAATAGTCTGCGCAATTTGTTTCACTTCACCAAGAAGGTCCACTGGTTCAGTCATAATGTTTGAAAGTTTCCCAATTCCACCTTCTGGCACATTGACTCCATCCTTGATTCCAGCATTCACTGCCAATGGTC
The DNA here is from genome assembly GCA_023736055.1 of Quercus glauca. NCBI lineage: Eukaryota > Viridiplantae > Streptophyta > Magnoliopsida > Fagales > Fagaceae > Quercus > Quercus glauca. The sequence continues at coordinate 27,442,113 of CM043316.1, forward strand.
TATCAAGTCCATCTCCGTTCTCTTTCGTTACACAAGAACAAGTCATCTCTAGCTCTAAAAGCCTACTAATCTCATCCACAGCCTTATACACAGCATAAACAAAGGTCTTTGAGTTACTCTGCCGTGACATCTCTTCAAAATTCTCCTCAAAAGGCTTCAACTGAGAGGGTTGGCACCAAGCAAACGTGCCATCTCCAAAGTACGCCACAAGCAACCGGTCTTTCACCTTCAACTTTGCTGCATAATCCGAAGCATCTGAAGGATCATATACCTGGCCTGGCCACCAAGGGTGACTCCTAATCTTACCCCACACAAAATCACCCACAGAAAACTCATGCCCTTCATCAACCACACCCTCCTCTTCTTCCATCTCATTATTCACAACCATATCCTCAATTGGAACCTCAACAATCCCAATTTCCCCATCTGGGTCTTGCCCATTTTCGCTCAAACCACCACCATTATCCTTAACCACAAATTCCTCACCCAAATGCCCCCTCTCTTCCACATCTTTATTCGACACTCCCCCGCCTATATCTATGACACGCGACACCCCATCACCACCACTGGCCATTCCCTCAACGCCTAAAGTTTCCAACTTTTTGAAACTCTCACTCTCACCACCATCTTGAACCTCAACTACCTTCACACTTTCTCTCATTTTCAACAAAGAAGTTACTCCCTTCATCTCACAATCCTCGAGCCCACCTTTCTCCCCTCCACCCAAAACATCAAAATCTCGGCCTCCCAAACCCTCCTCTACCGAAATCTCGGTCCCAACTACCTGATTCTTAACTCCCTCAACAAACCCACCTCCCATATCACCATCCAAACCCTCCTTTCCATTTACAGAAACCCTATTCCCATTTTCTTGTGCCCCCTCTGAACCTGCCCCAGAACCGGCCGAACCATCAATACCCAATTCAAAGTCTTTCTCTTTATGGACTTGAGGTTTAGCTGGTTCAGCTATTAGGGTTTTAGACTTGGTCTCAACCGTTCCCATTTCCGGGAAAATATTTTTCTCGGGAAAACCAAACTCCACCAACTGAAAATATCAAAAACGAAAATGGAAAAATCAAACAAAACCCACATGTAAATCAGAACATCATTTGGGGTTTTGGGGTTTTTTCTTTGACGAAAAAGCTGAACTTGAAAATAGATTTCTTGGGAAAACCAAACTCCACTAACTTGAAAAAAAAAAAAACAAAAGGCAAAATGAAAAACAATCAAAACCCACTTGTAAATCAGAACATTCTATAATGGGATTTTGGGTTTCTTGAACAAAAAGCTGTACACTAACATTTGATTTTAAAAAAACACCACCTTAAACAAAAAAAGATAATATTTTTATACAAAAGCAAAAAAAAACATAAGCAGAGAAAAGAAAGATATATACCAGGGCTAGGGTTTTGCAAAGCTTTAACCTTTGGAAGCGATTCTCAAGGCCATTTTTTTCCAGAGGATAGTGGAATGGAATCCAATTCTAGAGAGAGAAAGGAATATAAAATGGTTTTACAGAGAGAGAGAGAGAAAGAGAGAGAATATCTCGGGCCTGGGAAATGAAAATATCGTGGTAAAAAGAGAGGCTAGTTTCATTTTCAAGCGGTGGTGACTCGGCGCTTTTTTCTTTTTGGCTGTCGCTATCGAACGGTCTACTTCCACGCTTAGGTTTTTTAGCGTGTGTATAGGTTTATATTTATTTATGTCATTCTAAAAAAAAAAAAGGTTTATTTATTTTAATAATTTTTGTGCAAAAAAAAAAATTATGGTTTAATTTTTTTTAATGGAAGAAAGTTGATTTATTTTGTACTTAAAAACAGGTTTATTTATTTAATTTTTTGAAGTTTATTTACGAAATTTTACGTATAGAGTTTTTTTTTTTAAGAATTTAATTTTAAGATTTGATAAAATTGAATTCGAATTCCACTTATCCATTTTAAATTCAACGATAAACATGAATATGGGTGAAAACAATTTGAACCCTTGAAAAACGGGGTCAGCTTGAATGATGATTGGTTAAAACAACGAGTTGGGTCAGTTATTTATGGTTTAAATGGATCTATTATTATTATCACTTTTTTTTTTTTTTTTATGAGACGTGCTATCTATATAACATTTTTACAATAAATTATAGGTATTTAATTGTTATTGGTTCTAATTTAAACCTACTACTAAAATTATTTTTTTACCCCAACAATAACAACTCGTAACAACCTGCCACATAAAATTTGTTGTGAAAATATTGTGAATATAATATTTCTCATTTTTTAATCTCTTCTCTCATATGGCTTTGGATTGTTATTAATGGATAAAACTTTTGTACAATTTTTTAGGTGCAATACATTAAATACAAACATATGAGTGTATTTTATTTGAGAGAAATACTATGTTCAACAATACTTTTATAACAAATTCTAAATGATAGATTATTACGAGTTGTGTATTAGTGGGACAAAAATAGCTCAAACAATAACAACTAACCACCTATGATTTATTGTGAATATAACACTTCTTTTATTTAATTGTCATTTGAAAATATTGTGGTACTATATTATGTCCATGCGATGCACTGCTTAATAAAAAATATTTTGATAATATAATTGTGGGGCCTCACATATTTAACAACTCCGGCCCACTCCATATTCGGCCCAGGGTCCACGTCGAGGAGAGTATAGAGGCCAAGGATAAGGGGGAAAAGCCCAAGTCATCAAGGGTCCTCGCCGAGGATACTCACGTCCTCGGCAAATTGACATTTATGGTGGGAAGCTGTCACTCACCCATTAAACGTACGCCACCAACACTCTGGCCGCTTTAATGGTGAAGTGACCAGCAAACCCAGATGCCTTGGTCACTTCAACTAACAAAAAACCTGCAAAGGCGGCTGAAGGGATAAACTCTCAGACACGGATTTCAGATGACCAACAAATGGACGGCAATGATCAACTAAATAAAGATATATAATAGATAGAATCCCCAGTATGATGGGGGGACCCCAGAAGGAGACTTGGAAGAAGGGGTCCTGAGGACAACCTTTATGTTAGTCAGTTCTAAGAAAAGAGATCTTCGGACTGAGCCGAGGACGAACCTGCTTCATAAACACTCGCCAAAATCATTATAAAGATCCTTGCAAATACTTAGCCAAAGCCATTGTGATTATCCTCAAGAATACTTAGTCAAATTCCTTTGCTATTATTTCTATGAATTTCACGTCATCCATCGTTTGCTTTACTAGTGCTTAGTCCTTCTACCCACACTCTACAAATTTTATTGTTTAGGGTCCATTACAAATTGAGTCCCTACAATTGGCGCCGTCTGTGGGAAGGACTTGCGCACTAGCAAGTGCGGTGGTCGGTGTGAAGAGATTAAGGGCAGCACTTCGAAAAAAAAAAAAAAACCAAAAGAATACAGTATGTAGCAACAATATTCACTCCGAAGGCAACAATCACAAGAAACATGATATATGCGAAAAATAAAAGAGATGAAACAGGTCTACTTCTTTATTAATATATGAAGAAAAAGTTACATCTTACAATTGATGCCCATGGGGCTTGTTCTAGAGCTAACTACATAGAGAAGCGCTTAACAAGGCTGGTTGTGAAGTAAGAGAAGAGAAAATGAAGGAAGGAAGGCTGGTTGAGGAGCAAAAGAAGAAGAGAGAAGGCGAAAAGAAGGAAGGAAGGCAACTTTGAGGGAGGAAGAGGCCACGGCACCGGGCGTTTCCACCTCTTGGTTCCGCCTGATTTCCCTCCCAACCCCATTGTTGCCAGCTTGGAGGGTTCATAGACCCGGATCCAAGGGAAGGAGGTTACGTTCTTTCTGAATCCTCCTCCAAACAGCAAGGAGGGTTCCACCTCTGGTTAGGTTGAAAAGAAGAAGAATCTTCGGTCTTCTCCTACCCCAACCCCAGCATGACGTCCAGGGTCGGGGTGCCATCCTCGGCTCCTGAGAGGGGCTAGGCATCCTCGAAACCGCCCTTTCCAAGGGCCAATTCATTTGGTGGGGCTTAAACTTCTATTTTTTGCAGAACCCCTGAGCAATGTCTTTGGGAGAGTTTAAGACGAATGTATGTCGAGTGTGAAGAAAAAGGTTGCCCCAAAAACGCCTTATATAGAAGGCAGAAAATTGGTGAGAGCCAATCCGCATTAAATCCTAATGAGAGATTACCGGAGGCAATAACTCCGCCCAGATTCCAAGGGGCTTATCCGCCGTTAGATCTTCGTAAATCTACAACTGACATTAATGCGGAGGCGCCTCATTAACGAGGAGGCACCGAAGCGTCAAAACGCGTTACTCGAACAACTCAAGAGACGCCTCGTAATTAGAAGAGTCGCGCCAAACGAAGAGGCAGAACAGAGCAGGGACTTCTTCTCGGCATAACCACTACAGTAATGTAATTCATAATCACATTTTCATTTATTATAGACATTTAAAATGAGAAAACTAGGTACTGGACAGAACCAAGGAATTGCATGGTCCTCGGACTCAAGCCTCTGGAGAAACCAGATACTTCAGATGAGAAAACTAAGTGTTAGACAGAACCTAGGCATTGTATGGTCCTCGGACACTAACCTCTAGGGAAACTAACCACTTAAAATGAGAAAACTAGGTACTGGATAGAATCAAGGTATTGCATGGTCCTCGGACTCAAGCCTCTGGGGAAACTAGATACTTCAGATGAGAAAACTAAGTGTTAGACAGAACCTAGGCATTGTATGGTTCTCGGACACCAGCCTCTGGGGAAACTAACCACTTAAAATGAGAAAACTAGGTACTAGACAGAACAAAGGCATTGCATGGTCCTCGGACTCAAGCCTCTGGGGAAACCAGATACTTCAGATGAGAAAACTAAGTGTTAGACAGAATCTAGGCATTATATGGTCCTCGGACACCAGCCTCTGAGGAAACTAACCACTTAAAATGAGAAAACTAGGTACTGGACAGAGTCAAGGCATTGCATGGTCCTCGGACTCAAGCCTCTGGGGAAACCAGATACTTCAGATGAGAAAACTAAGTGTTAGATAGAACCTAGGCATTGTATGGTCCTCGGACACCAGCCTCTGGGGAAATTAACCACTTAAAATGAGAAAACTAGGTACTGGACAGAACCAAGGCATTATATGGTCCTCGGACTTAAGCCTCTAGGGAAACCAGATACTTCAGACGAAAAAACTAAATGTTAGACAAAACGTAGACATTGCATGATCCAAGGACTCAGGCCAACAGAAAAACCATTTCCGCATGAAACACTAAGTGCTAGGAAAAACCAAGGTTTTGCATGGTCTTCGGACTCAAACCTATGGGGAAACTAGTCACTATACGGTGATATAAGCACTGGGCAGAAATAGGCTTTTATACTAACCATAGGTCCAAACTTACGGCAAAGTCGATCCCTTGGGTGCTAAGCAATGAATCTTGCTAGGGACGAAAACCAAGAGAAACTGAGCGCTAAAACACGATGACTTAAACCTACCCATCCTAAAAGAACTAATAAGAAACTCAGGTAGAAAAGTATAGACTAAAAAGAGAAAAAACTTGTAAAAACAAGGAAAAGCTCCTCGGACAGGCCCTTTGCGCCAAAAGAAAGTCGCAGGAGCAGTTGAAATAACGGTGACACTGACAGAGAGGTAAGGCTCAACAGGGTGCGAAAATACCCCGAGAAAGTCAAAATCCTCCTCCCCGCCCGAGAGGTCGGGCAGCAGAATTTTGAGGGGCTATTGTGGGGCCTCACATATTTAACAACCTCGGCCTACTCCATATCCGGCCCAGGGTCCACGCCGAGGAGAGTATAGAGGCCGAGGATAAGGGGGAGAAGCTCAAGTCATCAAGGGTCCTCGCCGAGGATACTCACGTCCTCGGCAAACAGACATTTATGGTGGAAAGCTGTCACTCACTCATTAAACGTACGCCACCAACACTCTGGCCGCTTTAATGGTGAAGTGACCAGCAAACCCAAATGCCTTGGTCACTTCAACTAACAAAAAGTCTGCAAAGGCGGCTGAAGGGATAAACTCTTAGACACGGATTTCAGATGACCGACAAATGGACGGCAATGATCAACTAAATAAAGATATATAATAGATAGAATCCCCAGTATGATGGGGGGACCCCAGAAGGAGACTTGGAAGAAGGGATCCTGAGGACAACCTTTATGTTGGTCAGTTCTAAGAAAAGAGATCCTCGGACTGAGCCGAGGACGAACCTGCTTCATAAACACTTAGCCAAAATCATTATAAAGATCCTTGCAAATACTTAGCCAAAGCCATTGTGATTATCCTCAAGAATACTTAGTCAAATTCCTTTGCTATTATTCCTATGAATTTCACGTCATCCATCGTTTGCTTTGCTAGTGCTTAGTCCTTCTACCCACACTCTACAAATTTTATTGTTTAGGGTCCATTACAAATTGAGTCTCTACAATAATTAAATCTAATAACAAATAAAATGAAAAAAGAATTAATTCAAGATTTAAGATTAAAAAATAAATTGTACTTGTACAGTTAAAAGAAATTTAATTTTTATTTCTTATTTTGATATTTAAATAATTTGTTTTAGTGTTGATTTCATTCAAATGGTTATAAGTTATATCAACCCTAAACCAGTATATGTATCCATATGTAACATTCTAAATTAATAATAAATAAAAATATAATACTCTAACTTAATGTAACATTCTAACTTACTAATAAATAAATATAACACCCTAACTTAAAGTAATATTTGTAATTGTATTGTGTTTTAGCCTTTAAGAACACATATATTATTTTGTTTATCATAAAAAAATAAAAAAAATAAAAACACAGATATTAATATTACACATGAAAAAATAATGAATTCAATAATTGAAACGGTTGAAAACAAAATTAAGCCAAAACCTCAATTCATTAATGAAAAAATATCCAAATTTTTGAGCTTAAAAAAAAACGGAGTTAAGTAAAGATAGACTTAAATAGAAATTTGGACGAATGAATTCTCTCGTATCCGATTTCATGTTTGACAGAAAATTTTGCTTTTAATTAAAGAATATAGATTACATGGAACAAAGCACCAAACAAAAGCCGTAACAAATTAAATCCATTATAAAATATTGATGTGAACAACAAATAATCATGTAATAAGAAATTAAAAAATACAAATATATTGCTTGCTATATTAACTTCTAAAAAAAACACTGAAATGTGTGATCAAACACAGAATTTCAGCCTATCTATAAAACTTGTTGATAAAAATTATATTATATATAATAAAAAGGCAACAAATACATAAAATCTATTCAATTTGATGAAAGAAAAAAAAAATAGGGCAAAGAGGAGAAAGACAGAATATAACAAATAATTGTAAAGTACGTAGTAGAAATAATGAAACACCAAAAAACTCTGTGTATATATAGTGGGAATTTTAGGTTGTGAAGAAAATGATATGAACAAAAAGAAGTAGTTTAAGTGAAACTCAAATACTTTTTTTTTTTTTTTTTACTTTATTATTAGGAAAAAGATGACATAAGATGCAAATTTATCCACCAAAAAAAAAAAAAAGTAGGAAAAAAAAAATGCAAGTTCTATCTTTTTTTCCTTTTACGTTTTTTTAAAGAAACGTAGGAGAAAAAATGCAAATTCGATCTTTTTTTTCTTTTACGTTTTTTTATCTCTCTTTTCTATTTAAATTCTATCCTTAGGTAATTCTATTCTATTGATTTTAGGCTTTGTTGATAACATTTTAGATAGACATAATTGTTATAGTTGTAAATGAAATACTACTTTCTTTCATTACTTGATTTATCATATTTATCCAAAAAATATGTATATATCTATTCTTAAAATCTAAAAATTTATTAAAATTTCTGCAATTTGGTGAAGTTAAAAAGATCTAAGGGCTCAATCCACACAATTATTAATCATTCATTTTTATTATAATATTTTTATCATAAGCTCTACCATGATTTATTGCTCTTTATCGTTAGTCCAAAACACCAATAGGGTATAAACAGAGTCATAATGTTTACAAAAAAATGTACATGTATATGAATTGTTCTTAAGAGAGAAAAGAAAGAGAGACTTACCCCGCTCTTATTAACCTAATCATAATAACGCTTGATTTCTTTATAGGTCATTTCACGCTGTACTATATATTCATATACTTTGCCCATTCCTGCAATCACAGTCTAGGCTAAATTGGAGATCGGTTTCTGGGTTTCTTGATTTCTTCTGTGTGCAAAAGCATGAGAGTGAGAATGAAAGGAGATTGGTAGATAAATCATAAAACTGTTGTGTTGTGGAGTTGTGGGTGTGCTGTGCTCTTCTTGGGCCAAAAATTAGTAGTATTTATAGTCAACTCCTGTATGTATTAGACTTTGAATGATAGATCATATCTTTTTAATTTTTCAATATTTATCTTTCCTGGATGTATTAGAATTTGAATGATAGACAATCTCTTTTTAATTTTTCAATATTTATCTTTCTATTTTTTTTTTTAACTTGGTAATTGTTAAATTTGATTTCAATCTCGATTTGATTGTATGGTACGAATTTCAATTTCTATTTACTAGATATTAACTATTGGATCTAGCCCAAATCCAAATGCAAACAACTTTAAGAAATCCAACGATTTCAAATAACATCACACACCCATCAAAGAATGTAAGAAAATAAATCAAATAATCAAGTAATAATTTAAAAATAATACTTTTAAATTTATTACTTTATTATTAGGAAATAAATGATGCAGGATAAATGTTTATCCCAAAAAAAAAAAAAATACTAACGTAAGCTAGTAAAATTGTTACTTTATAAAATTTATAAAAAAAAATGAAAAGAAGAAAAAGAAGTTCATTAGAACACTTATTGTTACTTTATCTAAAAAATTTAATAAAGATCAAAAACTTTTTTGTTTTTATCTAAAAACTTAAGTAAATGAATTTATTGAAAAATCTAAAAAAATTTATGCAATTTGGTGAAGCCACTTAACGCAACCATGACATCTAAACCCAACTTTTATTATATATATATATATATATATATATATATATATATATATATAATATGATGTTTATGCTTTATAGGTGAGTGTACTTTAATATATTTGATTAAGAAACCCAAAGTACTTAATGTAAGCTATTGCATCTAAATTACATCTTGTTAATTTTGTTTGTTTCACACTTTTAGACTCATATCTTTCTAGGCTTGATTCTCACTTTTGTAGTTTCTTCTCTTCACTTCTCTAAATGTTTTTCTTTCTTTTAGTGTTGAAAGGGTTAAAATCTTTCTAACAAAGTTATAACACCACTTAATATCTTTTTATTAGATGTGAATTTTGACAAATTCATTATTAAATTACATTTTTTTCTTATATCTTTTATTCTTGCAAAATTTCCAAAAAATCAAAAACCAATAATTATGTGTATTGACAAATGTTTAAATTTAAAGTTTTTTTTTTTTTTTTTTTGTAATATAAGACTATACCTAAAAAATAAGTTTATGGATTTGAATAGTAAATAACAACTATTTGGCACAAAATTTGACATGTATGTTGTGAGAGTGCTTTTTTTTTCTTAGCACACATGCCCAAGTAAAGACAAGGATCCCGGGCCAAATATTTGTTATTTGGTGGACTGGGCTTGGTTCACCGCAGCTAAATGGGGGCTGATTACAAATCAAATTGTGTGTAAGTCACATAAATCTCCTCAAGGCAAAAATGCGATTCCTCCTAAGCAATAAAATACCATTATAAGTGTTTTAGTATCATAAAATGACTTTACACTTACGAAATAAGTAAAATAGGTATTCATAATATTCACAATGAGAAAGAGATTGAAATAGAATATTTAAGGCTTATCTTTTATTGTATAAACATTTAAAAGAGTTTCACTTGGTACCCCGGGCATATTTTCGTGGGATCCCGGACATACTGTCGTGGGATCTCGGGGCGTACTAGGCCTGTAAGAACCCAGAATGCTGATTCTCTGAACTATATGATCTTTCTCCATGTTTATTATGCAATAGAATTTTGTCCTTTCCCCTTACCTCTATAGGTGCTACATAAAACACACTATATAATACACATATCTTCAAATAATTGTTAGTTTTTTAGATTAGGATATACATTTTAATACATATACATATATGTAAATGAATTTCATGAGAATGATTCAACCACGAGAATCCTGGCCCCAATTCTCACAAACTTAGTGCTTTTGCACAAGACTTGTGGGATTTGGAACTCAAGTCCAAGGGTTTTGCTTGGGCTTTGCCTTCCAAGATAGTTAGGTGAGAAGGATTTTTGTGGAAGAGAATGATATCTGATGTGTGCATGTTTTGACATATGTTTCTTTGGAGGCTAAGTGTGTCCAAGGCCCAAGTTAAAGTGAGGACCCCGGTAAAAGGACTCAGCTTTTGGCTGAGTAAAAGGAAAACTAGCAAGCAAGAATATATGTATTGAGCAGCAAGAAACTGTAAAGGAAGACAATGTAATAAAGAAATACGCGAAATAATTGTTAGAGATCCTCAAATCAATATGAGATTGTGGGGCCTCAAATATTAACCACTCTGGCCCACTCTACACCCGGCCCAAGGCCCATGCCGAGGATAATATAAAGGCCGAGGATAATGGGAAGAAACCCAGGTCACCCAAGGGCCTCGCCGAGGATGACCACATCCTCGGCACACCAACTTCGATAAAAGGAAAATATCCCTCATCCATTAGACATATCCCACCAACATTCTGGCCGCTTTAATGGTGATATGACCAACAAGCCCAGTTGCCTCGGTTACTTCAACTAATAGAAAGTCTGCAAAGGCGGCTAAGAACTAACGTAAAGCCTGTAAATACAGATGATGGGACAAACCCCTGTACACAGAGTCCAGATAATTGACAAGTGGATGGCTAAGATTAACAAAAAGAAGATTATATATCCAATAGGGCTCCCAACCAAAAAGAGGGGACTGGATAAAGATAAGTTCTAAGTAAAATAGATCCTCGGCCTGGGCCGAGGACAAAGACGCTTCGCAAACACTTAGCCAATTTTCCACCATGAGATTCCTATGAACTCATGTCGCCAATATTTACTATAAACTTTATACCAGCCATTGTTTACTTCGGTGATGCCAAGTCTTTGCACCCACATCTCTACAAATTCTTATTGTTAAGGATCCATTACAGAATGAGCCCTTACAGAGATATTTCATTATTTTTTCTTAATTATGAATTACAATGTGCTCACTAAGATGTGTTATAAGGTCCAAAAAAGCTCAAAGATTACAAACTTATATGGCTATCTAAGCCTCTAAGACTTGCAAAGTTTGAATCCCTTGAATCCGAGTACGTTCTATAGTGGTTGTTTTGGGATACTGGGCATTGTTTTTTACTTTCTTTGAGTTTTAGACCATGTTTTCTCAAAGATTCTGTTATGATTTCCTCCTTTTGCACAATGCCCCTAAATGTTGGCTGCTTCCCCCCTTTTATAGTGTCATTCTAGGGTTTGGATACCATTGATTTTCCCCCCTTGGCTCCCTGGGTACCAGAGCCCCTGTCATGTCAGCCATTCTGATGGCTGGTTCTTTCCCTGTTTCTCATAATTTTTCTCTTTGTTAGGACATACATGATTAGGAACATATGTCACTATTTTATGTAATTGGCTAATCCTTTGACAAAACACACTTTACTTGTAATTGGGTAGTTTTAGGTGTTTTTAATACTTCAAGAAACAAGGTTTCAAGATCAAGTGTTGAAGTCATCAAGTCTGTCCAAGAAACAAGATAAAGAAGTGCAAGTTCATTAAAGCTCGATAGCTAGCATGTGTCGAGGTTTAAGAAGCTGATCAAGCCCGTGTCGAGGTTTAAGAAGCTGCTCAAGCCCGCGTGCTCGACACCTCTTATCTGTCAAAGTTTATGAAATTTAGAATTCTGATATGATTTTCTTGGGATCCGTGAATATGTCTTTGGGCCTTCTTTTCTTCTAACCCTAGACATATAAAAGGATTGTTTTAAGGGTAGTCAAAGAGTTCACAAGTTGCATAAGTATTGAGCAAACTTTGTTCAAGCAAATTGTGACTGGAGACAAAGTTTCGCCCTAGTTTATCTCTTCTGAAGAAGTTGTTGTGTATGTGCACCTTTGGGTTTTGTGACCAAACATCTTCTTGATCTGCATCGTGTGGATGAACTGAAGAACTTTGTAGCCAACAATCTTCTCTAGTTGGTGATTAAAGTTGCGTACTGGGATCCGCGCAATTGGTTAGTCACGTACTTAAGAGCCGTGCATCAAAAGGGGAAACTGTCACTACAGAATAAGTCCAATTGGGTATTGGGGTAAGGGTTCAACTGTAGGTTGGCATAAGGTACTGAGATTTCTTTACTTGTAACCGCTTGTTGTGATAATAGTGGAGTTTCGAGAGTGGTAACCTGAAAATCACCCGGTAGGGTTTTTGCCGTTAATTTTTCCCCATTCGTAAACAAATCACCGTGTTATTTATTTTCAGCTGCATAATTAGTTTATTAGTGATTTGTTTGTGCTGCCACGCGTTTGCATGTTAATTTGATTAATTAAGAACTTGGCTAATTAATCAATTAATTTAATCACAAGGGGTCAATATATTTTTGGCCTATCACTCTTTTAGTGTTGTTTCTCTAAAAGCCACTTGCTGACTTTCCATTCCAAGACATCCTTGGACATGTGACCTTCAATCTCTCTTCTTTCAAGGTTTCTTACCTTTTCAGACTTACCTTTTGGCTGTCCTTCTTGCTGTCATTTTTCCCAAGTGAGCGAAATCCATTCCTACTGGGTTGAAGGTTTTCCCAGCCACTTCCCTTTATAGTTCTTCATTCTAGGTTCCCCGAGGTACCAGCCTTTTGTTCATGAATTGTCACTCTCCAAGCTTTCTGGTTCTTTGCTGCACCACTAGGTGCTTGAGAAGGACATATCTATTCTCCGTCTCTTGTATTTCGTGGTACCTATTTTAAGTTGTCTCAATCCCACTTTAGCTGTGCTGCACGTCCTCTAGATCCCGAGCCTTTGGGTATCCTGGCCCAATTCTTTCATTGGATTTTGCTAGATTTTTAATCGCCTTTTTGCTAGAAATCTGAACATACATAGGACCTTGATGTTGATTCTTCTTGCTGCATGAATTGGGCCTTATTTTGTTAAAGCCCATGGCATTTCCTTACTTTTCATGAAATGAGCTTTCTTGTGAAATTTTGGCCCTCAACATGTGTTAAGAACATACAATCCAAGTACCAATGGCGGAGCTACAAACATGGGTGGGGCGCCATGGTCCGCCCAAAATTTTGAAATTTCCTTAGATAGTATATTTGTGTGTATATATATTTATTTATTTTAACATTTTAAATTTTAATTTACAAAAATAGGAGTTAGCTCCCCCCAAATATTTGATTTAGTCAAATGATGCTCTTAAAAAAATTGATCTAATAGTTATAGAGATAATGCTTTACTTTTCTCAATTTCATTTTTTATTGGTAAATGTGCTCTTATATGTGTTAATTTTTTTATAAAGTTTAGCTCAAAACATGTTTAAATGTATCTTTTCAACACATTATGTAGTGATTAAAAAAGTCATTCAATCATTAAAAAACACTGTGACTAAAATTACACATGAAATGTTTATTTATTTGTCACATAATGGGTTAGAGCAAGAGAGTTCTAAATATGTTTAGAACCAAACTTATTCTTCCAAGTTTTGAATCATTCATGTTTTTGAAAATTTTATTAGTTCAATTGAAATATTTTTTACTCATTTTGGTATACAATTGATAATTTGTATTAAAAATGAAATTCTTTAGAATTTCACTATGAAAATGGAAAAGGATAAATTTCTATTTAATGAGAGATCATCATGAAACATAATTTTGATATAAAATGCTAAGCACTTTTTTTTTCCTTCCCTTTTTGGGGTGTGTGTACATATATAACTTATCAAATAAAAATGTGTGTGTGTGTAGACACACACTAGCCTCATCACAAGCGCGTGCGATGAAACTCTTTTCTTTGGTCAAGTGTATGTGAGATTAGGAATTAAGGAAACCAGAAATTCATAAATAGATAAAAGAAACTGGTAAGTATTGATAAAGTTATAAATATATATATATATATATATATATATATATATTGGAACGTGGTCTTGAGGGAAATATCAAAGTGGATTGAGATTTTTTTTTTTTTTTTTTTTAATTTTAACTTTTGGATAAGTTTGTTTTGAATACATGGATTAGTAAGAGAGTGTCCTATTTTGTAGGCATTTTATGTGAAGTTGGAAATATATTTTTACCATATTATCCTCAAGTTTTGTCCCTGACCCATCATCGGCACCATCATCAGCACCAGCAGCACCGAAACAGGCAGTAGCAACATGGACACCACCACCCTTACATAGCTACAAAGTTAACTTCGACGGCGCACTTTTTGAACGTGAAAACAGAGCTGGTCTAGGAATAGTCATACGAAACCATGAAGGATTAGTGATGGCCTCCTTATCTGAAGTCGTTCCGCTGCCATCCACAGTCATTGAAGTAGAAACTTTGGCAGCATGCCGAGCTGTGGAATTCGCACTAGAATTAGGATTTGTGAACATTGTCCTTGAAGGCGACTCCGAAGTTTTAATCAAGCTTCTGAACAGTTGCAGCAGATCATTGGCGCCCTTTGGCCATATACTCAGTGATATTACCTTTCTTGCTTCGTGTTTCACTTATTTTAGAGCTACACACGTCAAAAGACATTGTAATAAGGTTGCACACTCACTAGCTAGAAAAGCAATTTCATACTCTCCCTTATCCGTTTGGATGGAAGATATTCCACCAGAACTCGTATTTGTATTTCAGGCTGATTTGAATAGCCTTCCTTAATAATACACTTCGATTGGTTTCTCAAAAAAAAAAAGAAAAAAAAAAGGGAATCCTCTTATAGTTAGTATAGATGTGTGTGTGTGGGGTCCGGGGGGGGGGGGGGGGGGTGGGGAGGTTGTCTTGACTGATATGTTAGTGTTGTAACTTGGCCTCTCATACATAAATTTATGACTATGCCCTTAAATCTAATAGTTATATTTTTAAAATACATAATCATATTAATTTTTTTAGTAGGTGTTGTAGGCATGTTTAGAGCCAAATTTCGTCCAAATCCTTCCATCAAGATTGGGTTGGTGATCTCTATTTGTATATAAAGTTTGACTCTAAACCGATTTGGAGCTATCTTTTCTAATCTATTATGTGACGATTTATAAGATTATCAATGTATATTATTTAAGCAAATCAAATAACTTATTAAAAAAGCTTTGTGATTAAAAATTACACATAAATAATATATTTAATTGCCACACAGTGAGTGGAAAGACAATAACTTCAAAACGATTTGGACCCTATTTTTTTTCCAACCATTCATTGTGATTGCCACCTAGCAACCGCTAATCTACATTTGCATTGAATCTTTGAGCTCGATTATAATTTTTTAATTAAAAAAATCTATTATTTGTGTGTTTGTTTCTTCTTCCTCTTCTTATTAAATCAAGCTAATTTTTTTTAAGAGAGTTTCAACATATGACATTCACTCCTGACGATAGCTCTTTAACAGTAGCAAGAAACTTTAATTACTCATTTAAAATTTTTTTTAATATTGAGTTTTTGTTAGTCATCTACATTACATAAAAAATGGTTAACAAGTAAAAATTATCACGTAAATTTTATTTATACAAAAATATGTATTAGTTATGATATATATATATATTGCAATTTATGTAGCGTTGATTATTTCTTATGAGATGTTTTTTTTTTTATTAAAATTATTTTAAAACTTCTTTAACAGAGTATGAGAGTACAATGTTTCAAAAGAAGATAACTTTTTAAAAATATTATCAGAAATTTGCTAACGAATGAAACCTTAATTAACACATAATACCCACAATTCCAGCCATATAAACGATGAGCAACATTAAAAAATTTAAATAAAAAAAAAAACAATTTGACCACTGCACACTCTTGGTGAGATGGTCACTTTCCAGTATAAGTGCTTATGCAGTCTGGAAGACAAAGGCTGTGGTTCAAGTCTTTTAGAGAGAGCTTTATACACATATACACTTAGATTAGGTAAGAGTAGAATCTCTATCTTGTAAAAAAAAAAAAGGAGGGTGTGAGGGGATTTGTTCGGATCCAAGTCATGGGTGTCCTTGACTCAATGGGGCTCCAATCTGAGTTCCATTTCCCACAAAAGTATTTCATAGAAAAATGATACCCTCCCTCTCTCTCATTTTTACACCTTAATTTCTTAAGTGAAGAAGTATACAAGGACGAAAAACTATTTTCATACATGAATTAGATTGGATAAGGCATATTCAACTATTTTCTTACGTATAAAAAAGAGATAGCACTTTTCTTAGATTTTGTTCATTGTCCAATTCACTGAACACTACTAAAGCACACATAAAACTACCAATCTAGAAATGCAGCTCATTCCACAAACCTCACCTGTTCAACATCCTCCTCTTTTGCAATAAAACAAACAAAACAAGTGCAACTAAAAACAACTAAAACAAGTAACAACAAGCATTACCCTTCAAAATAGGGACAACCAATTCACGAAATTCAGACATGAAATCCCTCCCGACTCAACTAATCGCAAATTGCTACCTTTTTTAAGTCTTATCCAATTCAATGAACACTACCATAACACATGCATACATACATAAAAAGTGTAAAACCTCCACAACACAAGTCTATAAAATGCACTTTCATTTCACAAGCTCCTCTGTCTCTCACATCCTCTGGCATTACAACAAACACGAGGAGTGCAACAAAAAAAAAACCACTAAATTTGCAAAAATCATTCATGAACAAACATCACATTTCACTGTACCACCAAAACCCAACTACAAACTAAACCCAAAAACACAAATTAACCATTAGAAACCCAAAAATCAAATCAAATTAAATTACACAATAGCAATCTTAGCCCCAGCTTCCTCAAGCTGCTTCTTGGCCTCTTCAGCCTCATCTTTAGAAACCCCTTCCTTAAACTTCTTAGGCAACCCTTCAATCAACTCCTTAGCCTCCTTCAAAGCCAAGCTCGTCAACGCCCTCACCGCCTTAATCGCCGAAATCCTCGAACTGCTGGGGACATCCTCGACAACCACGTCGAACTCAGTCTTCTCTTCGACAACGGCGGGTCCCGAGTCAGCTCTAGCGACGGCGGCTCTGGTGGCGGCTACTGGGGCGTAGGAGACGGGGGAGATGTCGAGCTTTTTTTGGAGGTAGTCGACCAAGCTCTTGGCTTCTTCGAGAGTGAGGAAGGAGATTTGGGCGCCGAGCTTTTCGATCTTTTCTGGGGCGGACACGGCGGAGATGGGACAGAAGTGGGTGAGACGGTAGGTGGGTTTAGCAGATGGTAAGTGGAGGAAAGTGGGTTTTGGTGCAGGTGAAGGATAAGAGGGGGAATGGAGTGTGAGGGAGATGGTGGGAATTTTTTTCCAAATATCAAACAATTTCGTTAATTGTCATGTTTCAAAATAACGTGGGAAACTAGCATCTCGAGTGTTTAAAACTCGAGTTTCTAAGTCTCAATTTGTAAGTGGTGGCATTCGAGGTGGAAAAATATCCACGTGAAACTCGAGTTTTTAAGACTCGAGTTTCACAATTTTATTTTTTCCTATGTGTTCTTCTTCCTCTTTTTTCCTAAAACTCGAGTTTTTAAGACTCGAGTTTCACAATTTTTAAGACTCGAGTTTTTTCCTATTTTTTCCTTCTTCTTCTTTGTTCTTCAACATTGCAGATCTGAAGACCAGATCGTCCAATCGCCCACCCAGCGTTCAATCGTCCAATTGGCCATATCGTCTAATTGTTCTTCCTCTGTTCTTCGGAGCTCCAGATCGTGCCTCTTCAGATCTGTTCTTTTTCAGATCGTTCTTCCTCTATTCTTCTTCAGATCTGATGTTCTTCAAGTACAAAAATCAAGTCTTAGAGACTCGGTTTTGCTTTTTGGAACTCGAGTCTTTATGACTCAAGATCTATGTGGCATCTGCCAACTCACCAAGTGGAAATCGAGTCTTTAACCCTCGAGTTTTAGATTGAATCGAATTTATAAAACTCAAGATGTTAGTTTGCAAAAAATTTTCAAACACATCTTATGATATTCTTTCTCCTCACTATGCTAGTCTGTAAATTACCTCAAGATTGTGGAGAGAGTGTTTGTGGCCATATGTGAATATTGAAAATTGAAGTGAAGTGAGAGAGAGAGAGAGAGAGAGAGAGAGAGGAGGGGGTTGGGGGGGAGATTGGCAATTCACACCAATCCTCATACTATATAGTTAATTGGCAATGTTTCAAAACTATATGCTAAACTAGCCTCTGGAGTTTAAAAGACTCGATTTATCCCTAAGAACTCAAGCCTCAAAGGCTCAATTTTCGTATTCTAATTTGGTTTTTATCCACGTAGAATCCACTTGAAAACTGACCCTTCGAGTCTCAATTTCTTAAAAGCAAACTCGAGCCTTAAAGGCTCAATTTGCAAACTGTGGTGGATATTAATCAACGTGGTTTCTCTGGGTCCTTATTTCCTCATAAACCTCATTCAGATCTCAGCTCTCTCTATTGTGGGTCTCTCGAGCAGATAGTGAAGAAAACCTCTCTTCACTCTTGTACTCTCCCTCTCTCACTCTCTCTCTTACTCTCATACAATCCTGACACTCACAGCTCATAAATCCACATGTCAGGTAAGGGTATCTACACTTTAGAACTTCTACCAATAGTGTATAGTTGTTAGTGTATCTAGTTGTTAGTGTATATATTTGGGTTTTTATATGTATATATTTGCTAGGTTTTTATAAAAAGTAAAAATTATTTAAGATATATTTGTCTTGTTAGGTTTTTATCATGGGTATGTAATGGATCATGACTCTTTTTTTTAAGTAAAAATTATTTAAGGTATATTTGTATTTTTAGGTTTTTATCATGGGTATGTAATGGATCATGACAAAAAGGTATTTAACAAAAAAAAAAATTCCATCTCTTGATTTAGAGATTGATTGGGATTCACCTCCTATCTATGACAAGGAGATTCTAGATGATCTTATGTCTCAATCTTTTATAGTCTATAAAAACGTTTCAGTTGTTCAAGAATCTCTAGACCTAAAAGGGTGAAATTCGCAATTGAGTTCCTTGAATACATTGGGGATTTTTTTTTTTTTTTTTTGTTTTTTTTTTTTTTTGAGAATGAATGCATTGAGGATTTTGATACCTAGAAATCAATAATAAGCTGGACTATTATATCTTGGCAGCTATAATAGTCCCATCAAAAAAAGATTGAAATTTAACAAGTTCACCACACCAGAAACTCGCATTGAATCTATATGAATTGAAATTATTTTGATTCTAATGGAGAGAAGCCAAGAAGGAAACTTTTTTTTCCTCAAACGGAAGAGAGTGCTAAAGATTTTCCCAGATTATATATGAAAGCTCTTTGTAATAGACAACGGAGATCCTCTGCCTGCGGTATTTAATATTTATTTGTTCATTTTGCATCAATTGGGTGCTTGTTGCATACGGTGTTTGTTAATTAATAAAAATTTCACTCATAGCACTATTTTTATTAGAATTTCTTATTGCATATTGCATTTTGTTTATCAGGATTAAGACAAATGCATCTACAAAGTGAATTCTGAAAGCTAAGAGAAAACCCAAGTCCTGATCAGACTTGGGTTTGGATACTTTGGAATTAGAATCGCGCCAAACCGGCTTTGACTCAAAATAGATCCTTGGCTTAAAAAATAAGATAAGATAAGATAGTTAGCGACGTTCAATGTGTAACCTGCATTTATTTACACGGGTTTCATATATCTACATGAATAGAAATCTTCTACTCTTAATTGTAAGTTTTGGTTTTGGGAAAGAACCAGTTTAAGTAGTCCAAGAATGCAATTTTTTTATTCAAAAGAATGGTAGATGTTGGGCTGTTGTTGGAGGTGTGATGGATTTTATGTAATTTTAAACTTCATCGCAGTTAATACCATCTCTTTTCAGATGTAATAATAATATAGAGCTACGCGTATATTAACTTAGCAACGAAATCATTTTAGTCCTTTCGTTCATTACTGATGAAACGATATCATTTCAAAATTAGACATTAAATTCATGTTTTTTTTTTTTGGGCTAAACAATGCGATTAGTGTTTCTTTATAAGAGATAATGGCGAAAGGAACACTATATACTAAATCAAATTTAACTCTTACAAGCTATTACTGAAATGAAATGCATATCACAGAACAATGCATAAAAATTTCACAGAAGATCCATCCAACTCAAATTGCATCAACAATGCATATCACAAAACAATGCATTTTGGCCAGATTAAGACCTTATTTGGGTAAGCTGATTTCTCCTTTCCAAACGGCTTTGTGCCAGGAAGAAAGGGTATTAATAATGTGATCATTGCTCAGGAACTAATCCACTCCTTAAGCAAAAAGAAGGGGAAAACTGGGTACATGGCCATAAAAATAGATTTGGAAAAGGCTTACGATAAGATTAAGTGGAGTTTTGTTAGAGAAATGCTCATTAGAGCAAAATTTCCAGCAGATCTTAGGGACATCATTATGAGTTGTCTCCACTGTGTCAACCTCAATATTATTCAATGGAGAAGCTCTTGATCTTATTTACCCTTTCTCGAGTGATAAGGCAAAGGGACCCTTTGTCCTCGTATTTGTTCATCTTGTGCATGGACTTCCTTGGGCAGCTAATAGAAGAGAAGTGTAATGCTAAGCTGTGGCAACCAGTCAAGGCTTCACAAAGTGGTCCGGCTTTCTCCCACCTATTTTTTGCAGATGACCTTTTGTTGTTCGCAAAAGCAGACTACATTAATTGTTCAACAATTAGAGATGTGCTTGATGATTTTTGTAGTATCTCGGGGCAAACTGTTAGTGAAGCTAAGTCGAAAGTTTATTTTTCTCCTAATGTGGATAGAGATATGATTAAGTGATATTCGTGGGTTTACATCCACCTTTTCGCTTGGTAGATATTTGGGTATTCCTTTGAAGCATCCTGGCTCATCTTCTCAGGATTTTAATTTTGTACTTGACAGAGTAAAACAGAAACTTTCGGGGTGGAAGGCGAGCATGTTTTCCTTGGTTGGTCGCCAAGTTCTCATTCAAGCTTCATCAGTAACTATACCGACTTATGTAATGCAGTGCTCCTACCTTCCTGGCAGGATCTTGGATGGGATAGACAGAGTAAACCGTAACTTCCTTTGGGGGTTTTCAGAGTCTTTAAAGAAAATCCATTGGATTGGTTGGCAAAAGGTAACTAAATTGAAGGAAGAAGGGGGGCTCAGATTGCAAATTGCTAAAGGAAGGAATCTTGTGCTACTTGCAAAACTCAATTGGAGGTTTCACACCGAAGGAGATGTGCCTTGGGTGCAAGTTTTAAGCAAGAAGTACTATTCGGGTAGAAGATTGAGTGCTTCAAACCCCATTAGCCTTCCTTGCTCTTTAGTTTAGGCAGCAATGAAGAAAGGAATGGGCACATTTGAGAAGGGCAGTAGGTGGTTAGTTGGAAGGGAAAGTAAGTTGAGCTTGTGGTATAGTAGCTGGTTGAGCAAGGGCCCCCTTTGAAGTCTTATTCAAGGTCCTCTATCTCGGGAAGCAAATAAGTTGGAAGTTAAGGACTTCATGAAAGACATGGGCTGGGATTGGAATGGACTTTTGGTTGAGCTTCCTTTGGACATCAAAATGTTGATAAAAGCCATTCCTATTGTGATGACAAGTAGAGGTTGTGATAAAATTGCATGGGCTGACTCCCCTCAAGGTACTTTCAACTTGAAAAGTGCCTATAGGATTGCGATGGGGCACGAAGAGAGTTCAAAATTCAGTGCTAGCTGGATATGGAAAGCAAACACCCATCCAAGAATTAAAACATTTCTTTGGATGTGTGCTCACAATAGTATTGGGGTTAGGAGTTGCCTGATGAGGAGAGGTGTGTGTGTAGAAGCTGTGTGTCCTATCTGTCAAGAAGCTGAGGAATCAATTTTACATGCTCTTCGTGACTGTCCTTGGGCTAAAGCGGTGTGGAACTGTTTGGGAAGACCAGAAGTTGACCAACTGTTTTGGAGTAGTGAGTTGCTGGCTTGGCTTAGCAGGAATGGAAATAAAAAAAGCACATTAGTTACTATGAATCCATCGTGGGAAATCTTGTTCCCTTTCGCTGTTTGGAATATTTGAAAGAGCAGGAACAACTTCGTTTTTCAAAGGAAAAGTCTGAACCAGCAGATTCACATTGAAGTACTGAACCAAATAGCTGAATTCATGCACTGTATAGCTTCCCCTAGATTGATGACGCGAAGATGTGTTAAAAGGATTAGATGGGAAAAACTTCCTGTTTGGTGGATGAAGCTTAATACAGATGGATCGGTGTTTGGCAGTATGGGAGTGGCTGGTTGTGGGGGAGTGATAAGGGATGACTGTGGAAATTGGATTTCAGGCTTCACCAAGTGCATAGGGATTACCAACAGTTTTATTGCTGAGATGTGGGGCCTAAGGGAGGGTCTTATTATGTGTTGCAATTTTAACATAGCATCTCTCATTGTTGAACTCGATGCTAGAGCTATTGTGGATGCTTTTAGTAATACACAGTATGTGAACAATGTTACATCTCCTATCTTGGATGACTGCAGATTGCTTAGCACCCGCTTCAATCTGATCTAATTTCAACATTGCTATCGCGAAGGGAATTAAGTTGTAGACACTTTAGCTAGGATGAGTCACAGCCAAGAAGCTGATTGTATTGTTTTTGCTAGTCCGCCTGTGGACGTCTTAAACGCTTTTGAGAATGACCGTAATGGAGTCTATATGAACAGGCTGTGTCCTGCCCCGCTTGTATTTTCTTAGTTTTTTTTATTAAAATCGTCTTTCATCCAAAAAAAAAAAAAAAAAAACAATGCATTTAAAATTTGATAGAAATTTTAAATGTGTTCCCTTTTTTTGACGAAATACAAGATAGAAATTTGATTTGCTTGATATACTATTCAATGATTTAAGCATATATCAACAGTTCAACCCACGAACAAAAAAAAGCGTAAAAATAAAAAATCAAACCCACAAAATAAAAAATGCATTTAACAAAATGGATTACCTTGTGTTTCACAAGCTTCTATAGATTGTGGGTTTCAGTGATACAGAGGTAGCAAGTTTCAGTGAGGTAGGGTGGCCGGAGTGTTTGGGTGAGTCTGTGGATTTAGGGTTTGATTTAGGGGGAAGAACTAAGGGTGAGTCTATGGATGAGGAATTTGGTGGAGGATGAGGAATTGAGAGGAATTGAGAGTCAGAGGAAGAATGAGAGTGAGGAATTGAGAGTGTCTCTGTTGACTAGTAAGAGTGGAGAGAGTAAGTGTGACTGAATGATAGTGTGAGAGAAACAGAGGGGAATTTTGCCGTTATGAAATTGAGCCTCTAAGGGTCAATTTCCAAGTGGATTCCATGTGGATAAACCACGTCATTCTCTAAACACGAAAAATCGAGGCTCTAAGGGTCGATATGGAACTCGAGCCTCTAAGAGTCAAGTTCCAGGTGGATTCCATGTGGAAAAAAACCAAATCAGAACACGAAAATTGAGCATTTGAGGCTCGAGTTCTAAGAGGTAAATCGAGTCTTTTAAACTCGATATGCTAGTTTAGTATATAGTTTTGAAACGTTGCCAACTAACCATATTGTTTGGGGATTGGTGTTAATTTCCAATTTTGGCCGCGGGGGGGAAGGGAGGTTGTCTTGAGTCTTGACTAATATATTGGGGCCAAAATTGGGAATTAGCCCCATTTTCCAAACTATATAGTTAGTAGGCATGGTTTCAAAAGTATATAATTTACTAACATCTCGACACTCAAAGACTCGATTTTGGGCCTATAAATTGAGCCTCTAAGACTCGGTTTTCATGTTTGGATCAGATCTGATGTGGCGTTTTTTCCACTTGGCGTCCATCTGGAAATCGAGTCTTAGAGGCTCGATTTATAAGTCGACCCTTTAAGCATCGATTTGTGTGTGACGTGGCAAACTGTATGTGACGTGGTTGATCCACGTGGAAGACACCTAGAAACCGAGTCTCTAAGACTTGATTTCTAATAGGGCTTTTTCAAAATTTAACGCCTCTCCACTCCCACTCTCACACAGACCAGAGTAGACTCTCAATCACCCTCTCTCTCTCTCTCACTCACCGACCCACTCTCACTCACCCTCTCACTCTCTCACTCACCAACCCACTCTTACGCCTCTCTCAATCACCCTCTCCACACTCACACAGACACCCTGTCACCCTCTCTACTCTCTCACTCACCCTCTCCACTCTCACTCAGTCTCCACTATTTCACATTCATCAGCTTCGCCAAAAGATTTGACAAAGCCACAGCGAGGTATACAGAGATTGTATCAAACGCTTATCACAGAGCTTTGAGTTCCTTCAGTCTATACAGTCTCTGAAAACAAAAAAAGAAGGTGACTCCCTTTATGCAAAATGCAAAGTGTGTTACACCGTTTGGTTGCTGAGAAACAGTGGGAAAAATCAAAGAAACTTTGGTTGTAGTTCGTTTTTTTCTATTTTGGTTTCTGTATTGAATTTCTAATAGAACTGTTAAAAAGATCGAAACTTTATTGTTTTTTGAGATTGAATTGGTATGTGGAATCAGATTATGTTTCTGGGTTTGTTTATATTTGTTGAGGATTTAATTTTAGTGCTTTGTTGATCAAAATTTACTTTGATCTAAGTTTGATTTGGTCAGTTATGGTAAATATGTTACTAAGAATGGAGAAATTGAAGATATATATATATATATATATATATATATTTATATACTTGTAGGGTTGCTGAGGATTTAATTTTTAGTTGTTTTTTGGAAAAAATTTACTATGATTTAGTGTTTTTTCTCTAAACTTTGCCAGAGTGGACAAAATGCTTTAGTATTTTTTTTTTTATAACAATTACAGTAACATTGGCCTGCTAGGTTACTGAGGATTTAATTTTAGTCCTTTGTTGGAGAAAATATACTTTGATTTAGTGATTTTAGAGATGTTAGTAATATATATACTTTTTCTCTAAAATCAGTATTGTCTAACATGAATGTAAATCATGTTATGTTCAGCTCAAAAAAAAAAAAAAAGGTAAACTTAATTTGTAACAATAAACCAAACAATCAGTATTGTCTAACATTATTGTGTTAAATTTTATTTAAGAGCCATTTTGTTGACATTAGCTGGTTTGACGTGGATCAATAAAAAATTATGATATTAGATGGCATTCATTCATAGGTAATGTAAAGGTTATTAGGCAGAAATCAAATTGGTGGAATTTTATTTTATTTATTTAAGGGTCATGGGAGTTAGAATATGAAATCCTTGGAAAGAAGGGAGTTGGTGACTAATGCAAGGGAGTTGAAAAACTTGTTTTTACTGTAATGTTATTCTTGACGTTGATGATCATAGTTGCTCGTTTTTGTATTTATTAGATATTGGATTTGCATTAACCCATAGTATTTTTTACATATCTAGGTACTTTCCAAAACAACAACCTGAATTATTATGCTTTTACACATGTTGACAAATTTTCAAACAAAAGTTAGCAACTCACATGTGTTACTACTTGTGTACAGAAAAAAGGACCCTAGAATTAGGAGTCTTCTTATTAGATGGGACATTAGTAACTTAGATGGCTTTGGTTTAGCTTCCAACTTTGTTAAGTGCTTAATTTGTTTTGTACTATGTACTCAAGGCTGTACCATATGCATTCACCTAGCAATGTCATCTAATTTTCCTACATCACATCTATTGCAAGATTTCAAATAAATGGAGTCTTTTGACAATTTTGTTCTCTTAACAATTCACTCACTTACTCTAAAGCAGATAGAGCTAAAAGCCTAAAAGTAGTATTCTCGAATTGGGAACTCATGGATCTGGCTTCTATTTTTCCTTTTTAATTAAAAATGCAACTTTAGTTTATGTGACCCAAAACTCTGTTGTCATAATTTACTATGTTTGGTACATCTTTAAGCATGTTGATTTGCATTATCAATGTTTATGGCTGTGAATTGTGCGGATGTTCAGTATTTTAAGTTTTCTAGTGTGATCACAGACTCATCTATCGTAGGTATACTTCATTACCACTGTCTAGTCTTGAATCACTGAATTTGTATGTACTGTCCTTTGAGTTCTGTATAATTTTTTGTTTAGCATGCTCTGGTGCTGACTTGTCAAGTGTTGTCAGTTAGACTTAGAGGCAAATCAAATTTTTCTTACCTTAATATTTTCAGAAATGCACTAACAGTCTTAAGTTGAATATATTTTTGATGATGGTTGAAAACACTTACATGCTACATGCTACATATGCTGCCCTCGCAGCTCCAACCCACTGTTGGGGAGAGATAAACACCTTGAGGAGCTTCCTTGAGTAATTAATATAACATATAGAGACACACTTTAACCCAAAAGGCCTAAGCCCTATGGGTATGTGCTCAATTATGTTATATTAACTACTCATTCTTCTCATCTTTATTCAATGTGGGACTTCACTCATACGTGTATGCGTCATCCATGGGAACCACGTGTCAACCCTGCACGCACATCCATGGGAACCCCGCACGTTCATGTCCATGGGAACCTCGCACCATACCATTATTTAGCACCACGTGAGTCTCTGCCTCTCTGTGAGCTTTTGAACAAGTCCTACTCACTCCCCCTTGACTAATGGGCTTTTCACTTCATCAATGCGTCATCCATGAGTCTCTCGTACGCCATCCATGGGAACCACGTGTCAACCCTGCACGCACATCCATGGGAACTCCGCACGTTCATGTCCATGGGAATCTCGCATCACACCATTATTTAGCACCATTAGCAATATTCCAGGATCTTTATGTGTGGGCCGTTTAGGCTTTCTCTGTCCCTGCTGGGTAGGGACCATGAACACTTCACCACCTTTGCTGCACACCAACCTGGCTCTGATACCACTTGTTGGGGAGAGATAAACACCTTGAGAAGCTTCCTTGAGTAATTAATATAACATATAGAGACACACTTTAACCCAAAAGGCCTAAGCCCTATGGGTATGTGCTCAATTATGTTATATTAACTACTCATTCTTCTCATCTTTATTCAATGTGGGACTTCACTCATACGTGTAACCCAACACCCACACCCTCCCCTTGCTGCCTCAAGCACTTAGTACTTGGGGAGGTACCAACTCACCAAATGGTGTAGCGGTTCTTAAGTTGACTATTTTAATGTCATGTAGGCACTGGGCAATGGGATTAGATTTTAAGACAAGTTCCATTTGCATTGGGGAAGCAACTTTTGGTTTACTACTAGAGAGTGGTGATGTGTTTTTGTGGATTACGTTTGAAAGAAAAGCTATAGGGTTGTTGAATCCAGTTGGGTATACAGAGGCAAGAAAAGAAACAAAGGTAATTTCTACAAACAACAATGAAAATTTTTCTATAATATCTGAGTGTGGGTTGGAGACGATATATTGGAGAATTTGGTTGGGATTGAATATTAATTGCTTGTTCTTGCTGTGATAAGCGTTTGGGTGTCAAAGATTGGAATGTAGGTATGAGATATAGAAGGGTAACCTGTTAACAGCCAATAAAGAATGGGTTTTTTGGAAGCCCAATTGTGAGTTAAGGGTGATTGAGACTTGAGAGAGCAGCTGGTTTGGGATGGTTGTGTTCATGGTTTAATTAAGGATAGTTCATATATGTATTTTTGGATAAGCACTCTAACTAAAATTTCATTTTGGTTAACTGGTTAATAATCCAATGTGGATCATTTTTTGGACTTGTTAGTTAAGCATATTTTAGCTAGACTAGCCGCTTGGCTATTCCAATGCTAAAAGCTCTTATGTAGGTAGACAGGGTGCCATTTGACTATTTGAGCTATGCAGTGAGTATGAAGGTTTACTTTGCATCAGTGTTTATAGACATAAGGTTGATGGAAATGATGGTGAGTGGGAGCTGGGCTGAGTCAGATTGTTTCTGAAGAGTTTACTATGTGAAGTTGGCTCCCAAAGTAGGACCAAGCAAGGATATTAAAGGATGGTGAGATATTAAAGGATGGTGATTGTTTTTAATGAATAGTGCACAGAATTGGTCTTACCAAGACAGATCGAGACTAATTTCACCCATGTTTTTTTTTTTTATTTAATCTTAAATCGGTCTCACTAAGACCAATTGCAACCTTTTTTTATTGTTCTTTTTTAAATCTCTCAATAGATCTTACTGAGACTGATTTTAAACATATATATTTTTGTTTCAATCTAAAATCAGTCTCACTAATAAGATATATTAACCATCTTTGTTTATTTATTTTAATCTTGAAATATTTTTTTTCCATTAATACTGATGTAAACTTCTTCTCCCAAAAAAAAAAAAAAAAAAAAACTGATTTCAACTATTTCAAATCTATTTTATAGCCAATTCCCTCACTTTTTTAGCCTTATGTTCAACACGTGCCATTTATTACAAAAATTACAACTTGTCACCTCACATTTGCATATACTCACCCCACATCACATACAAATACACTCAATCATTATCATATTGTACTCAAACAAATAAAAAAACTAAAGACAAAACTCACCCCCATTACAAAATTTCAACTCATTCTAACAAAAAAATAAAGGAAAATATTAAACTCAACAAAAAAAAAAAAAAAATAGTCATGATAAAAAGCCTAACAATACATATATCTACAATATTTTTTACTTTTTATAAAAGCCTAACATATATATACACTAACTTGTTAAATCATATGCATATACAAACCCCACATTTGCATATACTCACCCTATCACATACAAACATACTCAATCATTATCATTTTTTTCTAAAATAAAAAATAAACATAAAAAATCATTAATCATACTCAAAAAAAAAAAAAAAACTAAACACACAACTCACCACATTACAAACCTTCAAATCATTCTATCAAAAATATAAAGAACAATATCAAACCAAACAAAAAAAAAATAGTCATGATATACATACCCATAAAAAAACCTAACAATACATATATATGTAACTAACAACTAGAGAGAGTGAGAAACCTTACTTGACATGAGGATGTGAAAATATGGAGTGTGAGTTTGATTTGAAGTTTTGTAATGGGGTGAGTTTTGTATGAGAGTGAGAAAGAGAGAGAGAGAGTGAGTGAGAGAGGAAGAGAGAGCTGCTGGGTTTTGGGGAGGAAAAAACAGAGAGAGAACCCACATTATGAGGCCTAAAGGTCAGTAACTGCCCTAATCACGTGGCAGTTTGTGGACCAAAGATTGAAAATCCCTCTAAGACTCGATTTTCAAAACTGAGTCTTAGAGACTCGATATCTAGCTGGAATCCACGTTAGATGCAGTATACAAATAACTCGAGTATTTGAGGGTCGAGATAGAAATTGAGTGTCTAAGACTCGATTTCCAGGTGGGAAAAGGGCCAGGTCAGACTCCCTCAGAACATGAAAACCGAGCCTTTGAGGCTCGATTTATAAGCCCAAAATCGAGCCTCTTAGGCTCGAGATATTAGAAAGTAATATAGTTTGAAAACGTGGCCTACTAATTATATTGTTTGGAAAAAGAAATTAGTTTCCAATTTTGGCCAATATATTGGTGTTATAACTTGGCCTTAAAAAATTTTTCTGGCTATGCACTTAAATCTAATGGTTATATTTTTAAAATATGTAATCATGTTAATTTTTTTAGTAGGCGTTGTAGGCATATTTAGAGCCAAATTTTGTCTAAATCCTTCCATCAAGACTGGGTTGGTGATCTCTATTTACATATAAAGTTTGGCTTTAAACCAGTTTTGAGCTATTTTTTCTAATTTATTATGTGATGATTTATAAGATTATCAATGTATATTATTTAAATAAATCAAATAATTCATTAAAAAGGCATTGTGATTTAAACTATACATAAATAATATATTTAATTGCCACGTGGTGAGTGGGAAGACAATACCTTCAAAACGATTTGGACCCTAACTTTTTTCCAACCATTCACTGTGATTGTCACCTAGCAACCGTTAATTTACATTTGCATTAAATCTTTGAGCTTGATTATAATTTTTTAATTAAAAAAAAATCTATTATTTGTGTGTTTATGTCTTCTTCCTCTTCTTATTAAACCAAGCTAAGTTATATAAGATAAACATTAGCAAGAAACTTTAATTGCTCATTTAATTTTTTTTTTTTTTAATATTGAGTTTTTGTTAGTCATCTACATTACATAAAAAAGGCTAAAAAGTGAAAATTATCATGTGAATTTTATTTATACAAAAATATATTTTAGATATGATTTTTTTTTTTTTGGCAATTTATGTAGCGTTGATCATTTCTATGAGACATTATTGTTTTATTAAAATTATTTTAAAACTTCTTTAACAGAGTATGAGAGTACAATGTTTCAAAAGAAGATAACTTTTTAACAATATTATCAGAAATTTTCTAACGGTTGAAACCTCAATTAACACATAACCCACAATTCCAGCCATATAAACGATGAGCAACATTAGAAGAAAGCTATCAGAATGAAGATAATAAGCTCAAGCAAGGGCAAACTGGCTTGACAAAAGAAGATAGAGGTAGCGAGGGTAACTGCAGAACAGAAATGAAGCTAAACGACAGTAACTGTAGCTTAAAGCACCAAAACGACCTGTAGTTAGTGTTAGTTACTCTTTAGTCATTGTTATTAGTTAGCACGTGTAAATGTTAGTTATAGAACCTGTACAACACGTGTTAAAGTTAGTTAATTTGTTTCTTTGCTCTGTACATATATATACAAACTCTGTATCTTGATTTCTAATTAATGAGAATTAGTTTTTCATCACAAGTTTCTGATATGGTATCAGAGCAAGCTTTCTAGAATTCTCTCTAAGTTTCTAGACATTTTCCCAAATTCCAATCTAGGGTTTGGTTTTCTCTTCGAATTTAATCTCAAATTTTCTTTTCCTTTCAACTTGTCAAAGCTTTTTCTTGTCATCAATGGCTTCTACTGCTTCTTCATCTGTTCCCACAATAGAGAGTGCTCCTCCATCTGCTCAGGATTCTCCAATGGATGATCCCCTATTTTTGCACCATGGAGAGAGTCCAAGCATTGTGCTTGTGACTCAACCTTTGATAGGGAGTGAGAATTACTCAGTTTGGGCACGAGCAGTGAGGAAAGCTCTACTCACCAAAAACAAGCTAGGTTTCATCGATGGCACACTCACTTTGTCATCTTCATTGGTGTCCACGCCTTCAGTTGTTCAAGCTTGGATCAGGTGTGATAATATGGTGGGAACTTGGTTGACAAACTCAGTTTCTCCTAAGGTTGAAGCTAGTATCATCTATGAAGACACTGCCTTGGGAATCTAGAATGATTTGAGAGATCGTCTTGCTCAAAAGAATGGTCATAAGATTTACAACCTTCAAAAGGAAATTACAAAACTCCATCAAGGTGAGACTTCCATTACTGATTTCTTCACTCAATTAAAGGTTCTTTGGGATCAATTGCAAAACAACAGTCCTTTTCCTTCTTGTACTTGTGGCAAATGCACATGTAATGTGAATAAGAGACTAAATGATTTGCAATCTAGAGAATCTGTTATGAAGTTTTTGATGGGGGTGAATGACTCTTTCTCACAAGTAAGGACACAAATCTTGCTTATGGACCCTTTTCCCTCTTTCAATAAAGTGTATTCCTTGATGATTCAAGAAGAAACACAAAGGTTTGTTACTCATTGTCCCAATCCAAGGGTTGAATCAACTGCCTTGGTTGCCAAATCACAGAATTTCAATGTCAATTCTGGGGTCAATTATGTTGGAAATAATAGGAATAAAGGAAAAGATAAGCCAATTTGCACCTATTGTGGTAGGTATGGTCAGACCATCGATAAGTGCTATAAGTTACATGGATTCTCCCCTGGTTACAAGTTCAAGGGCAAAACTCCAATGGCACATCAAGTGACTCTCTCACAGCCCCAATCACAACCCCAGGATTTATCTTTTCTAACTTCTTCAGGTCTTGTAACACCTGTTTTCACTCCAGAGCAATATCAACAGCTTCTTGTTCTCATTGGCACTCCTAGTTCTCCATTAGATCCATCTATTCAAGGGAAAGATACACTCACTAATGCCACGGCTAATGTGGTGTCATCTAATGCTCCTACTATGGCAGGTATGGATTTCAAACACTCAATTTTTTCTGCACAAGTAGCTAATAGAAGGGCATATGATTCCAATACTTGGGTCATTGACACTGGTGCCACTGACCATATAGTGTGTTCTGTCCACCTTTTGACCACTGTTATTGCTATTACTCAGTCCATGGTTCAACTGCCTAATGGAGAAACAGCTTTAGTAACACACATTGGGACTGTCATTTTATCTTCTCTTACTCTTCATAATGTCCTATGTGTGCCTTCCTTTACTTTCAATCTTTTCTTTGTCAGTTCCTTTACTAAATTTCAACCAAATTGTCTTGTACTTTTGTCTACTTTTTGCTTCATACAAGATCTTACCTCTTGGAGAACGACTGGAGTGGGACATGCAGTTGATGGACTGTACTTGCTACAATGTAGCACTTCTCATCAACCTTCTTATACTGCACTTTCAAACTTCCTTGTCCACCACAAATTGGGTGATGTTTTCCATCCTTTCACTGCTGCCATGTCTTCAGGCTCCCTTTCTTCTCTCTAGCATGCAAGACTTGGCCATCCATCAGATGTTAAACTTCAAGCTTTAGGTCAAGTTTTTCCTTTTTTGCAAAAATCATGTAATGATCTTTGTAAGGTCTATCCTCTAGCCAAACAGAAATGTTTGCATTTTCCTTTCAATAATAAACTGAGTTCCTATGCTTTTGATTTGATTCACTTAGATGTTTGGGGTCCTTATGCTACTCCTACTTTGGATGGTTTTAAGTACTTCCTAACTGTGGTTGATGATGCAACCCAGCAACTTGGGTGTACGTAATGAAATCCAAATCTAGAGTTAGACCTCTCATCTCTTCTTTTTATTCTATGGTTCTTACACAATTTGGCTGCAAAACTAAATCTGTTAGAACTAATAATGCTATGGAATTTAACATGCCAAATTTCTATATCGTGCATCAACATAGTTGTGTTTATACTCCACAACAAAATTCTATTGTGGAGAGAAAATATCAACATTTGTTTTCCATAACTAGAGCTCTCCATTTTCAGTCTAATATTCCCATTCAGTTTTGGGGTGATTGCATTCTAACAGCTGCCTATTTGATTAACAGATTACCATCATCTTTACTGAATAACAAAACACCTAATGAGCTTCTTTTTAAACAACCTTCTTCTTATGATCATTTGAGAGTTTTTGGTTGTGAATGTTATGCATCTACTGTTGCTCACATTGGGACTAAGTTTTCTCCTAGAGCAAGGAGATGTGTTTTTCTTGGTTACCCTTTTAATGTGAAGGGTTATAAGGTGTTTGATCTCCATTCTCATTCTGTCTTCATCTCCAGGGATATTGTAATCCATGAGTCTGTGTTTCCTTATAAATCTGATTCTTGTTCTTCTTTGCCTTCTCAGTCCATTCCTTTACCTTGTTCTCCTTTTGTTTCTTCTGATTCTTTTGATCCTATTCTTCCTTTATCCACTTTACCTTGTGTTCCTCTTTCATTTGATCATGTTAATGATTCTATTCTTCAAGTTCACACTGATCTTGATGATGAATTCTTGCAAGATGTTCCTGTTGAACCACCTGAGCCTTTGTTTGATCCTATCCCTCTTAGAAGATTTGCTAGGATTCATAAACAACCTTCCTACCTCCAAGCCTATCACTGTAATCAAGTATCCTCATTTCCCACTGCTGATGTTCTCCAGACAGGTACTTAACATCCTTTATCTTCTCATCTTTCTTATCACTCTTTTTCTCCTTATAAGCATTTTTGTTGTTCCATCTCTTCTATTGTTGAGCCCTTATACTATTATCAAGCTGTTTTTGATCCTAAATGGCAAGAGGCCATGGTTGCTGAAATAGCAGCTCTAGAGGCCAATCACACTTGGACTTTAACACCTTTGCCTGCCAATAAGAAGCCCATTGGTTGTAAGTGGGTTTATAAAATCAAGTACAAGTCTGATGGTTCCATTGAAAAGTATAAGGCTAGGTTAGTTGCCAAAGGTTTCACACAGAAGGAAGGGGTTGATTATAATAAAACTTTCTCACCTGTTGCCAAAATGGTTTCTGTTAAATGCCTCTTGGCTGTGGCTGCTGTAAAAGGTTGGTATCTTGGGGAACTTGATGTTAATAATGCTTTTCTACATGGGAATTAGTCTAAGGAGGTTTATATGTCTCTTCCACCAGGGTTTTAGAGCCAGGGGGAGATGGTTTGTAAGTTGAACAAGTCTCTTTATGGACTTAAGCAGGCTTCTAGGTAATGGTTTGCCAAATTTTCTACCACTTTGGTTCAGTTGGGCTTTAAGCACTCCAAAGCAGACTATTCCCTCTTTACTAGACAAAAGGGTCATTGTTTCATGGTTTTATTGATCTATGTGGATGATGTTTTGATTGCATGTAATGACAAAAGGGAGGTGGACTAGTTCAAGGTATTGCTAGATCAGAAGTTTAAATTGAAGAATTTAGGTGATTTGAGGTATTCTCTTGATTTGGAGATTGCAAGGTCAGATAAGGGTATATCACTTTGTCAAAGGAAGTACACTTTAGAAGTGTTGAATGATGTTGGTTTGTTAGGGTGTAAACCAGCTAAGACACCAATGGAGCAAAATGTGAAGTTAAGTAAGTATGAAGGGAAGAGCTCAAAGATCCAAGTTCTTACAGAAGGCTTATTGTGAAGCTATTGTACTTAACTATCACTAGGCCAAACATCACTTATGATGTCCATAGGTTGAGTCAATACACGGCCAAGCCAAGGAAGCCACATCTGGATGCAGTGCATAGAGTTCTACAGTATTTGAAGAATGAACCAGGGAAGGGTATCTTATTTTCAGCTAGGACAGAGTTGCATGTAAAGGGTTTCACAGATTCTGATTGGGCTGCTTGTCCTGATATTAGAAGGTCTGTCACAGGTTATAGCATTTTCATTGGGGATCCCTTGGTCTCATGGAAATCAAAGGAACAATCTACAGTCTCTAGGGCCTCAGCAGAAGCAGAGTATAGAGCAATGGCAGTGGCTACCTGTGAGATAGTGTGGATACTATATTTCCTTAAAGATATTGGTGTTTAACATAAAAGGGAAGTCTTGCTGTTTTGTGATAGTGAGGCAGCCTTGCGCATTGGATCAAATCCAGTGTTTCATGAAAGGACCAAGCATATTGAGATAGATTGTCATGTAGTTAGAGACAAAGTGTTAGAGAAGGTCATTAAATTGAATCATGTTAGAACTCATTGTCAGCTTGCAGATTTGTTAACTAAAAGCATTGAATTTTAATCAGTTTTCAAGTCTTATTTGCAAAATGGGAATGATTAATATACATTCAGCAGTTACCCTTGAGGGGGAGTATTAGAATGAAGATAATAAGCTCAAGCAAGGGCAGACTGGCTTGACAGAAGAAGATAGAGGTAGCAAGGGTAACTGCAGAACAAAGATGAAGCTAAACGACAGTGACTGTAGCCTTAAAACACCAAAACGACCTGTAGTTAGTGTAGTTACTGTTATTAGTTAGCACGTGTAAATGTTAGTTACAGAACCTGTACAGCACTTGTTAAAGTTAGTTTGTTTCTTTGATAGTTTTATTCTTCTCTGTACATATATATACAAATTCTGTATCTTGATTTCTAATTAATGAGAATTAGTTGTTCATCACAAGTTTCTGATAAAAGCAACTTGCTATTTTTGTTACATCTTTATCTCTTTGATAAAAGGGTTGGTTCGGATCCAAGTCATGGGTGTCCATGGCTCCATGAGGCTCCAACCTGAGTTCCATTTCCCACAAAAGTATTTCCTAGAAAAATGATACCCTCTCTCTCTCTCTCTCACCATATAGAAATGCTGCTGTTTTCATATATGAATTAGATTGGAAAAGGCATATTCAACTATTTTCTTACATATAAAAAAGAGATTGCACTTTTTTAGATTTTCTTCATTGTCCAATTCAATGAACACTACTAAAGCACACATAAAAAACTACCAATCTAGAAATGCGGCTCATTCCACAAACTTCACCTGTTTAACATCCTCCCCTGTCGCAATAAACCAAACAAAACAGGTGCAACTAAAAACAAATAAAACATGTAACAAGAAGCATTACCCTTCGAAATATGGACAACCAAGTCACGAAATTCACTCATGAAATCCCTCCCAACTCATCTAATCGCAAATTGCTATCTTTTTTAAGTCTTTCAAAATTCAATGAACACTACCATAAAAAAAAGTGTAAAACCACAACACAAGTCTATAAAATGCACTATCATTGCACAAGCTCCTCTTTGTCTATCACATTCTTTGTGGCATTACAACAAACACAAGGAGTGCAACCAAAAAAAAAAAAAAAAAAAACCACTAAATTTGCGAAATTCATTCATGAACATCAATCACATTTCACTGTACCACCAAAACTCAACTACAAACTAAACCCAAAAACACAAATTAACCATTAGAAACCCCAAAATCAAAATCAAATTCAAATTACACAATAGCAATCTTAGCTCCAGCTTCCTCGAGCTGCTTCTTGGCCTCTTCAGCCTCATCTTTAGAAACCCCTTCCTTAAACTTCTTAGGCAACCCTTCAATCAGCTCCTTAGCCTCCTTCAAAGCCAAGCTCGTCAACGCCCTCACCGCCTTAATCACCGAAATCCTCGAACTGCTGGGGACATCCTCGATAACCACGTCGAACTCGGTCTTCTCTTCGACAACGGCTGGTCCCGCGTCAGCGACGGCGACGGCGGCTCCGGCGACAGCTACTGGGGCGTAGGAGGCGGCGGAGACGCCGAGCTTTTCTTGGAGGTAGTCGACCAAAATCTTGGCTTCTTCGAGAGTGAGGGAGGAGATTTGGGCGCCGAGCACTTCGATCTTTTCTGGGGCGGACACGGCGGAGATGGGACGGAAGTGGGTGAGACGACGGTGGGTGGGTTTAACGGTGGGGAAGTGGACGAAAGTGGGTTTTGGAGCGGGCGAAGGATAAGAGGGGGAACGGAGTGCGAGGGAGATTGTGGAGAGAGTGTTTGTGGCCATTTGTGAATACTGAAAATTGAAGTGAAATGAGAGAGAGAGAGAGAGAGACTTTTGAAGAAGAGAGAAGATAGGATAAGGTAATGGATCAATGGAGTGACATAAATAATATGGTCGTGAGAGTAATCAGTCCTTGAAGAAGAGTTTCGGGTTTGGGTTTGGGTTTTTGTATTAATTTTTTTGGTTGACGAGATTGCCCTTTGAGGAAAAAAAAATTTAGAGAAAAGATAGGGGCATTCCGAGAATCGAACTCGGGACCTCTCGCACCCAAAGCGAGAATCATACCACTAGACCAAATGCCCTCGTGTTGGTACATGCTACTGTAAAGTAATTGCAATACTTTATTAATCTGTTAGTTTGTGATTCGGGATTATTTGGTTTATAATTAAATTCCTCAAACTATATCATTAGTTAGGCAACGTTTCAAACATATTGCATTTCTAACAATTCGACTTCAGAGGAGTCGATTTCACTGATCCGATCCGATCCTGGGTTTGGTCAGAATCGGCGCCTGGAGTTTGTTCTTTGTTCTTCGTGCTTCGCCGTTCTTCGTGCTTCGCCGTCGGTGTTGCCGGGTTCCGGGTTCGTTCTTTGTTCTTCGTGCTTCGCCGTCGGTGTTGCTGGGTTCGTCGGTGTTCGTCGGTGCCTGCATTCGTTTGCTCGTCGATGTTGCTGGCGCCTGGGTTCGTCGGCGCCTGCGTTCGTTTGCTGGGTTCGTCGGCGCCTGGGTTCGTCGGTATTGCTGGGTTCGTCGGCGCGTTCGTCGGTGTGGTTCGTTTGCTGGAAGACTCCAGTTTTTTAACACAACTGAAAGCTAGTTGTGTGGAGTGGGGGTTTTTGGGCAAATCGACTCCATTGGAGTCGTCTTCAATACAAAGAAAACGACTCCAGTGGAGTCGTTTTCTTTGTATTGAAGACGACTCCAATGGAGTCGATTTCTATGTCAAAAAAATGAGTCCAAGGGACTCGATTTCTTTAGCTACGTGTCGCAAAAAATAGGCGATATGAACAGTGAAATCGACTCCTCTAAAGTCGAATTGTTAGAATTGTAATATGTTTGAAACGTTGCCTAACTAATGATATAGTTTGAGAAATTTAATTATAAACCAAATAATCCCTTGTGATTCGTTTGATAAATAAAAAGGTTAAAAATGAGCATTGTGTGGCTGCTGGGATTCGAGCCCAGGTCTCCACGGCCACAACGTGGAATTCTTACCACTAAACTACAGCCACAAGTTTGTGTTTCTCGTTCATTTCTGTGATATCCAAACGTGTAAAATTGTTTCTTTTAAATTACTATTATCTTAAATAAAAAGGAAATATGTTTTTTTTTTCCTTGAGAAACAAACACAAACAAAGGAAAAGAAATGAGGAAAGTTAGTCTTAAAGGAAAAGAAATGGGGAGAAAAGTTAATCTTTTAAGGACTTGACTTGAATCCATTGCACTGGATTCATTGAGATGATGACATATGATCAAAAGTAGACATATGTCGTTATTCCAATAGATTCAGTACAACTTGACATTAAACTCAGGTTTACTCAATTATGAAAATAGTATTATGATATCAACGTGTGTGAGTAGTACTATATGTTAAGAGGAGTGTTGTGTATATAACTGTAAAATAAGATTGTTTTTTTTGGTTATTATTAGGTGAAGAGCTAAAGATGCTTTCTCTTTTGAATTGACTGGTTTTTTAGCACATGGAACTGGTTAACCTTCCGGGGTTTTTATTTTTTATTATAATTTTTTTTTTCCAAAAAGGCATTTAAAATGGTACGCTACCATTAATTGTATTTGTATCCCAAGTTATTTACTGCACCAGTGCATAATTGTATTTTAAAAGTTTTTTATTATTATATAAAATAAATAAATAAATAAAAATTCAGCAAGTATTACGTAAGCAAACATGAATCGTGCAACCCTCTTGCAAGTTTATAGATAACCAAAGCCGATTGAAGCCCTATCCTATTAGTGTAGTGGAATAGCAAAGAAAGTACCTAACTTCCAAGATTTATAGGAAAAATTCCAGACTCTCATCAAATTCAGGAGCTCATTACAAACGCAACACTCAAATTCATCCAACATTTTAATTTTATAATAACTTTCAACTTAATAATCACTTAGAAAAGAAATAAAATACATCAAGCAATATCCAAGATCAAATGTAGGAACTAGAAAAGTAATGCATGATTACTGTCAATTGGAATCATTTTACAAGACAGATATTTTGTGAATAGTTACATAAAAAAGGAATTTGTCAATACTCAGTTCCATATGTGTCACATTCATTACTATGTTAAGCAGGATGCTTTTGCTTGATGAAACTGTAATTAGTCACACTGTTTCTTTCCCTCAACCACTAAAAAGTGCAAACGACTGGTCAATAATGGTTTTTTTGGATTAAGGGGGAGGGAGAGGGACCAATCCAAACAGGTCCTAAGAGGGTAGAAATATCATTGAGATGAGAGTTCTCAACAAATTTTCTATGAATATATAGATTCTGTATTGAATAATATCGTGGAACTATTCTTTAGATCAGATAAAAGTCATCTCCTATGATTAAGAATCAAAAATCTCCTATCCCTATCAATACTACAACATGATTACACAAATTCATATGAGCAACACCAATAGCCTTCAGCTACTACCACCCCCACTGCCAAAACAGTTTCTTACCACCTTCTGCGCCTCCTCCCATACCAGAGCGCAAATGCAGCTATTGAAGCAGCCACAATGACACCAGCAGTTGCATGCAAAGCATATATTGGTCTCTCCAGAACAAGACCAAAACCATTTACTTCAACAGGTGGTGATGGCAGCGGCTTTTGACTAACTGTCAATGCAAAGCCCAAACCCTGCCTTTCCAACTCACCCAGGTCTTCAATTGCTGGCTTGAGCCTGGTGGTCTTGGCTATAGCCTCATACTCTTCTTTGGTTCCACCTTCCAGGAAAGATCCAACAAGGTAACCCTTGCTCACCCAATATGCGCCGATTGTATTTCCTGAGAAATCCCCATAGTGGACTACTTCCCCTACATTGTCCCCATAAAACTGCCAAGACATTGTGAAGACTCTGGAGTAAAAAAATGGTAAGTAGTCAAATTCACCCGTTTTTTCTGGTTCCATTATTGCCGCAACAGCATGTCTTGCAGACCTTCGAGCTGAGTCCACGTGTTCAAGTCTACGGGATTCACCAAATAGTTTAACTGGAAATGCTGCAACATCACCTATTGCATAGATTGAGCTATTACTTGACTGCAACTTTCCATTTACTTTGATCCCACCCTTCTCCAAAGTTAGTTGGCCTTCAAACAAGCCTGTGTTTGGGCGGATTCCTATACCAACAACAACCATGTCTGCAGGTAGCAGACTTCCATCTCTAAGATTGACAGCAGTGACCTGTAAAGGAGTTGATCAGGTCACTTTGGAGATCAAACTGATGCACCACTAATATCAATATGCTTGTAGGATAATAATACTTCTTATCTTTTGAATAAAAAAGAAAGGAAAATCTTTATTGGTATTATTTTTTAAGAAATGACCATAGACATCCTATTATAGCAACTTGAAGTCAGTTTACTTAATTTGGGTATTTATAAAAATCCGTTAACAGTATTAATCCTTGCACATTCCTAACATGGGGCTTCTTGTCCATATTGCTGTACTACCAATGAACCCAAAAGAAATCCTTTTATAGCAGCATAAGATTTACCTTCCCATCAGAGTCAATATCAAATGATGACAAGACAGTTCCTTTAATGAAAGTTACTCCTTTAGACTTATAATAATCTTCATAATAACTTGCAATCTTGGGAGTAAATAAACGAGCCACTGCACATAAGAAAAGAAAAGACAAAAAAATAGAACAGAAAATCTCATAAATATTCAGTCATCTTTTTTTTTTTTTTGGGACAAAAAATGAATAAAATTATATTTGACAACATTTTTAGATATCCCATGGACGGATTCATTCAATATATATATATATATATATATATATATATATATATATAAAGACATCAGAACAGAAGCACTTACTGCAATGTGCTTCTGGGAAAACCATGGTTACATTTATTTTATTTATCACCAAAGATGCAGCGCACTCCATTCCAATGTACCCACCACCAATGACAATAGCATTCCCACCAGGACAGGATTGCATTGCATCAAAAATTCTATTTGCATCGGCCAAATCTCGTAGATAGCACACATTTTCAGCATCTGATCCAGTCACTCCAAATTCTTCAAGCTTCAAAGCCTATATTCAACTCAGACTAATCAATGAAAGGGAGAAAGCCACTCCCATTTGTATTTTAATAAACTTCAGGACTTCTGAAAATTTGATAGGCCAAACACTTTTACACACATTCTTACTATTTTGATAAAATTATAATCAATTCTTTTGACATAATGCCTTATTTATAACAAAAGGACCAAAATTGTGAAAAATTAACCCCCCAAAAAACTGTGTCAGTGTTTGTTTAGGTCTAGTACATCTTATAATTCCAATTTCATATTTGTCCTAGAGAAGTGATATTGATGTCACAACTGTTACCAAATACAAAGGAAAACAATGTCATTATCAAATCTGTCACTTTCCCAAGCAAAAATATTCCCCTTTTTATATGTAAACTTCTTTTAAGTATTATCAATATTATTAAGAACAACTGAGTACTAAAAGCAAGAGAAGTATTAGAATAGTTCCAATACCCGAGCACCTGTAGCAACAAGAAGAATCTTGTAACTTATAGTCTCCCCAGTTGCGGTTAATAGTGTCTTACGCCTTACATCAGCAGACTTGACACGCGTTCCAAGAACTAACTCAATTCCTATGGAAAGAGCCAAATTCCAAATAAATGCTAAATATTGTGCAGAAACATGCACCAAAAGTAACAAATATCCACAGAAAGGTCATGCTACTTGGTACATTTCTCATTAGCATCTGTGATTAAAAAGAGCATAGGATGAGAAAATGATTACCATGTTCCTTATACCACTTTGGAGTTAACCTTTCCTCATTATCACCAACACATGTATGAAATGATGGAAGCCGTGCACGAGCTGCATGTTTAAACTTAATTCAGTTACCAATTCAGATTTTTAGCAGGAAGGACAAAAGAAAAAGGGGAAAATCAAGCAAGAATTAATCAACATTTGCCTATCAATTGAGGACATTAGGAAATTAATTAATTCCCACCCCAGCCAAAGTGCTACCCTAGAACTCCAGATTCCTCACCTTTGAGGTATTCATAGCGATGTCCAGATACCAACAGAGCAAAATTTTGATGGGTTCAACCAATTCTTAAGGTTGATTTAACTATTATAGATTAAAATTTATTTTAAAAAATTGACTAAGAATTACAGAAGAAATTCCAAAATTTATGTGCAAAAAATTTAGCTACAAGATTCTGCACCTAATTAGGCAAAAGAAGCCAAAATTTAACATAAAATAGATTAGATTCTTTGCCACCTACTTTTGAAGACAAGGAGAGAACATTAGAATAGATTCTTTGCCTCTCTCAAGCCTTCCCACCTACTTTTTATCTGTGTTTACTATCCCTTAGGCTGTGGCAGCTAGGATAGAAAGAATTCAGAGGAATTTCCTTTGGGGGGCCTCGGAGGATACTTTTAAATACCCATTAGTTGCTTGGGATAAGGTCTATTTGCCTATTGAGAGTAGTGGCTTGGGGATCCGGAGGATTGGGTTGTTTAACAAGGCCTTACTCGGGAAGTGGTTGTGGCGTTTTGGGAATGAAAGCAACAGTTTATGGCGTCAAGTTATAGCAGCCAAATATGATGAGGGGAGAGGAGGTTGGTGCACTAGAGGGGTAAGAGGTTCTCACGGGTGTGGGATGTGGAGGAGTATTAAGGAAGGCACAGAGAAGTTCTTTAGCCAAATTCAGTTTATTGTGGGGGAGGGTTGCCGTGTTAGTTTTTGGCATGACCCTTGGTGCGGGCCTATTCCTTTAAAGGAGCTTTTTCCTACCATGTTTGCTTGCTCTCTTTCTAAAGAAGCATGGGTCTCCGACTTGGTTATATCTAATTCTGAAGGAAATAGGAGCTGGAATTTACTTTTCCGTCATGGTCCTCAGGATTGGGAGGCAGACACTGTTTATTACTTTTTTGAGCTTATTTATTCCTCCTTGCCGAGGGGTGAGGGGGAGGATCACTAGGTTTGGAGATTGACCATGTCTGGGGCTTTTGATGTGCGCTCTTTTTATAAGCTGTTATCTAGTCCTAACACTGATGATTTTCCTTGGAAGGGCATTTGGTGTGCAAAGGTGCCTAAACGAGTGTCTTTCTTCCTATGGACAGCAGCTAATAATGGGATTCTCACCATTGACAATCTTGTCAACAAAGGTCGGTTTCTGGTTAATAGGTGTTGTTTATGCTACTGTGATGGGGAATCAGTAGATCACCTCCTGCTTCATTGTAAATTTCCTTATGGAGCTAAGCTTTTGCAGTGTTTGGGATCCAATGGGTAATGTCTAGGTCGGTCAGCTCTTTTTTCTTTATGTGGAGAAACTGGTTTGGAAGGCACCGTTCAACCATTTGGAATATGGTCCCGGCATGTTTAATGTAGTTAGTTTGGCAGGAACGCAATACCCGCATTTTTGAAGACAATGAGAGAACATTAGATCATCTAAAATCTCTCATTTTTGGTACTCTGTTTCTTTGGGCTCGTATTTGGGGGTGTACGAATTGTAATTCTTTATCTGAGTTTTTAGCCTCTAGTTCTTTTAGTTCTTGATTTTTTTGTATCTGTTTCTTGTTCAA
Source organism: Quercus glauca (assembly GCA_023736055.1). Taxonomy (NCBI): domain Eukaryota; kingdom Viridiplantae; phylum Streptophyta; class Magnoliopsida; order Fagales; family Fagaceae; genus Quercus; species Quercus glauca. Next base: position 27,486,020 of record CM043316.1, read on the forward strand.
AGTGTTCAATATTGTGAACATGATGTTCAATTTTTTCAATATAAAGTCTTATTACCTATCAAAAAAAAAGATTCTTTGCCATCCATATGCATATATGAAAGTTCTAAACATCATGCAGTCATACCCTAAGCAGGGAAACAAGGATAATTCACAAAAAATATTATTGAAGCCTTTTTCAAGAATGTATGTGTGCAATCACAAAAAAGTAATTTTTCAGAGATTATGGATGCTTCCGGTTTTTCTTAGATTTGTGGTTTGTGCTACGCAGAAATTTGTCTTTGCCCAACAGAATGATTCAATTCCATGGTTAACTATGGTGAAATTGAGGGTAAAATGAAAAATCACACGCCACAGGCACAAGGATATCTGAACCCTGACAGAAAACCCAATCAAACTAGTTAACATGAAGGTACTGAAAGCATTTCAGATATACATGACTGACCGACTAAAATTTATGAGGAGACCTTGATGCAGGAAGTGCAAATAAATATTTAGTAAAGTTTAGTTTTATTTAATTTTGGAAGTCAATTGTATTTTATTTTAAGTCTTAGCAGTTAATTAGGTTATTTTATTAATTTCCTATACTCAATGGTATTTTTGTAATTCAATAATTGGGCTTTCCCAAGTCAACTAGCATTAAGTCATAGTATATATAAGCACAGATTGAACTCCTATGGAGACAATTTGATTGATTAATAAAATTTCTCTTGAAATTTTATTAACAAATGAAAAAGTTCCAAAAACATTATTTATTAACAAATGCAGATTTCATCTTCGCTGGTAAGAATCATCAAATATTAGTGATAGAAAATACTAAAGAAAACAGTGAGTTCACAAAGTGTTATAATGAGAATGCATACCTTCAGGAAGCAAAAAGCCTTTGCTTAATGCAGGTCTCTCATAAGGTGCAACCTAAAAGAAATGTGGCAGAAAATTACACTTAAAATGACAACATTTTTCTTAACAAATGTAACTCATATCCAATAAACAACTCAAACAAAATACAAGACATGAGGAATTCAATATCTGGTATTTTACAACTATCATCTACTGCAACGAATGAGGCTTATAAGTTTCTGTGTATTGCTCTGTCCCTAGCAAACAGTTCTCACAAATCTCTCCATCCAACTCACACTGCACTCTCAATACTACATATATACAGTTCTCACAAATACCAATACACATAATATCTATCAAATTTATATGGCATAACTACAGTTCTCACAAATACCATTACACATGATATCCAGTCCAATCAAAGGACCTGTTGAAAATTGCTGGTACTGTTAAAATGCACCAATAGATAGTAATATCTCTTCTTCTACATTATATAGTAGAGTACCCCAAAGTTCAATTGATCATTAAAAATTTAGATAAATCAGGACCATCAGTCTAGCCACAAGCACTATTCATTAAATTATTGCTGGTACAAAGCTATAAATTTATCACTTTTAACAAATTATGAATTAAACCAAAACGAAAAGGCCTTCTAGAATGGAAAAAGGAGAATGACAGTTTACTAATGAGATTCGGATTATCCTTGCAGACCCATATCATGAAAGCTGTCAGCTACATAATATTTGAAAATGACATCCCTTTTGTGTTTTTGAGTGAATTATACTGTGCATACTCATTAAGCAACTTGCAATTCAATCGAAATATTAGCACTATTGCTTGAAGAAACAAATAAAGCAGCAATTTATGGTTAAATTTGAAATATACGTGCCCTGGATGTATTAAAGCATATATTGGATTTGGAAGTTCACAATTCCAAATACCCAATCAGCTAATAGCATTTAGCAAATATAACATGATAAAATAATACGAGACTGTTGCTCTTCAAATTACTCAACAATATGATAAAAAGAATCAACAAACGCCCCCTCTAAAACTCATAATAAAAATTTATTCTTTAATCACATTTATATTTCACACAAAGCCATATAAACAAACTATACTATATTATAAACCAGATATTGGAACACAATAAGAACACACACAACTAAATCAAAATAATGATTACCCATTAAATGTAATGAGCCCAAACATTAACTATAGGTGTAATTCTTGTAATCACAAAGTTAGCCTCATAATCAAGAATAGTCAAGTTAGTTAATTACTTAGTTAGTTGTAAGATTGCAAGAGGTGGAGCCAAGTTGGTAATTTGGCTAATAAGATTTACAAGAAACCTGTACAAATACTTGTCATCCATAGCACTTTAGCATTGAAGAAATAAGACAGCAAATTTCTCACTTTCTTTCTCAAATTTCCCTTTCTACTCTTCTTCTTGAAGGGTGACTGGTCAATTCTCATTCTTTTTTCTTAGAAACTAAAGGGTTCATCACATTAAAGACATGAACCCAATGAAACTTTCAAAGACATGAAATAAACAAGAGAGAGAGAGAGAGAGAGAGAGAGAGAGAAATAGCTTACTGGTTCTTCAGAGATTATGCAGAGTTCACCTTGAGAGACTCCCCTCTTTGTGAATTCAAGAGCAGCATACCCAGCTGCCACTCCTCCTCCAAGAATCACATACGTAAATGCCCTTCCCATTTCTTTCTCTCTTTGAAACTCACTGTGTATCTTCTTGTTTATTGTTTTGTATTTGAGGGTGTAGAATTTTTATTTTTGGGTAGCGCTTGCTTTGAAGACACACAAACATATGTACAAACACCCAAGAAAACAAAAAACCAATATTTAATCCAAAATTTCTATGATGTTGACAATATCTAATTTACCATACTGCCCTTTTATCTTCTGTGCTTCCAGATGTATGGTGTATTAAAATGCTGACCAATCAAGGTGGGGACACGTCTTGAAACATTAATGGGTTATCAGGTTTCGATTTGGAAATTCCATTTTTGTGGACTTGGGGTTAGGACAGGTTTTATTATGGTTGTGTTTTTGTGAGTTAGGCTCAGAAGGGTGATTATGTGGACGTGGGACCAGTTGAAGGTGGATCTAGCCAGTCATGTGGTGACACGTTTGGATGTAGTGATGGGATAATGGATGGTGGATTTTGTTGGGAATTGGGACAATGATAATGTGATTGAGCAAGTGAGGATCAAATTGGAGTTGGAGGTGATGAATAAATAGGAAGATTTGATTACAGCAGTAATATATACGCACGTCTGAAAAATTTTATATTCACAATATTTTTATAATAAATTATTATCTATTATAATTTGAATTTTTCATTGAAACTATTTTTTAGCTTATCAGTAACCTACTAGATACAGCATTTCTCGATATACATTTAAGTCCGGCCTCGTGTAACTGAATTGTGGATGAGGCTTCCTTTACCGGAGAAAAAAAATGTGGATGAGGCTTCACACCTCTACCACACACCCATTCTTGTTGAACTTATCCACGCTCCAATTCTTGCCTTCTTGGGGAAAAAGAAAGCAAACAAACAAACAAAAATACTAGAAGCTTTCATACTAGTATTGGGCCATATAAGTTGGGCCCATCCAAACCCAAATGGTGCTAATGTGGGCAGTCCATTAAGGGAGAAATTCTGTCGATTATATAGAATCATAGATTATAGAACTTATATAGTATTTTTTATGTAGGCATGAGATGACAGTCTCTAACGTAACCTCCCTAGCTGCCAGCCACCCTAAAAGCTTGAAACCTTAACCTCCTCTCCTTAAGAATGGTTCTAGGGTTCCATCCAAGAAAAGGCCATGAGATTTGGTTTATTTAATTAGCATTTGAAAATGGTTTACTATTTTTTTTTCTACATAGAGTCATTGACTTTAATGACATATGAATGAAAGAAGAAATTAGATGCTGGCCAAAGAAATAGAGATTATTCTTTCTAAATGCAACACAGGGTAAAATATAAAACAAAAGGCAAGGGTTTTACTAATTCTTTCATATTCAAGAGTGTCTTTCACATCATATTCTTACTTTTTTATATCATGTGTAAAATGTGAATATATAGAGAAGTATTGACATTTTGTGAAACATTTTACATTCGGGAGTGTGGAATAGTAACTAACCACTAATTACAACTAGTAATTGTTATAGCTTGTAGCTTCCAGCAATCCGAAGCTTGTTAGGACAAATGACATGCATGATGCACAATACACTTTTCACGAGTCACGACATGTCGTTTAGATTCGACATGTCTAAGAGCTTGATTCTTAACTTGCTTCACAGCACAGTTCAGCTTAATATACAAGATTCTATCATCTAGCACTGCTTTTACCTTACTGATCATTGTTGCCAATACATAGAATCAACTACCATATTACATAAACCTAATGTTATAGCTGCCAACAGAAAGTAGAGACATGCTGAAAATTGAAAAAAAATGCTAATAAAGGTAAGATTGTATAGGTGTTTATTGTTTTTGTATATACTGCGAAATACGGATTGAAATTTGGCATAAATTGTATTTTATGAATACGAGACAGGAACACAATACAAACAGAACGTTTTATTGTCTTTCGTATATGATTGGAAATGTTTTGTTGTATAACTATGGGGGATAAGGCCCATGTGATAAAAACATTTCCTATTTAAAAATTTTCAATTTTCTCTAATTTTAAAGCAAAAGTGACACAAATAATACTTTTTTAAAAATCTAATGATCTTAAAAAATCCATATAAATTACATAATATTTGACTAAAAATTAAAGAGAATAAGAGATTTTGAATGGGGGATTAATACCGAATACCCCATAAAATAACGTGTTATATTTTGTTTTTAATGATCTTGTTTTGTTGGAAGTGATTTATTTATTTTTATTTCATTATGCGGAAATCTTTTTATTGGAGCTTTAGCCAAAGCTGTTGTGACTTGTGAGTGAGTGTTTTCAACAATCTCACATCTCCAATTGATTTTCTGTATGTCGTTATTTGTGATCTCTAATTTTGGCTATTATGTTTTATTTAATTCATATTTAAATGGATTGAAATTTAATTAATTTGATAATTTTTTCAAATCTTAAAATTTAATTGGTTACTTTTGAAATTATACAATTTAATTTCTTACTATTTGAAATATTAGAGTTTGTTACTTTTGAAACTATAGTGTCTAATGTCTTTAAATTATAGTGTTTTCCAAATACTTTTTTTATTCCTATCCTCCTCATACTATATATATATATATATATATATATATATATATATATATATGATTTTAAAAACTGAATTTTTTTTTTTTTTTTTTTGAAGAACAAAACTGAATTGTTAAATAAACTAGAAAGAGAATGGGTTCAAGGTCTTGAAGTCAGACCAAAGGTTAAATTAGGATGAAGTAATAACCAATTAAATAATTAATTAGTATGAAAGTAAACAAAATAAGTGTGAAAATTGATCAATATTGTCTAAATTTTTTTTTTTTTACATTTTATTATTGAGATTAGATAAATATTTTCCTATCATTTCAATTATTTAAGCAAACTTATAGATGTGTACAATGCTCAAAAACCCCAATATATTGATGTGATTAAAGAAAATTCTTAGGGCAATCTAGGCATAAATAAAATTTGTTAATCGGAGGTTTATTAGAAGAAGAAAAAAAAAAGACCCTCTCTCTCTCCCTCTCTCTCTAAAAATTTGATGGTGGGAAATTAATGGAGGAGGCGATCTGGTGACATCTAGTCATAAATTTGTAACTACATTAATTAGTTTATGGACTGACCACTTTTAGAAACATATCAATTAGAATTTTTTTTTTTTTTTTTTTTTACATTTTTGTTTTCGTGATAATTTTTCCTAGATTTTTATTTTTAGGTCAAAATGTAAAATTTACCCTCTAAGTTTCACAACTTTTCATTTCAGTCCTCTAAGTTTCAATCTTTCTCAATTTGATCTTCCGTCAATAATCTGTTAATTGCTACAGTTAACTTACCTAAATTTATTTAATATTTATTTATTTCTGTAGGGGCCTTTTTTTGTGTTTGGGCTGGGCTGCCTCCTGCGGTGATGGACCCTAATGTGTTACTGAGTAGGGAAGTTGAGACCGGTCCAACTGCAACTCACTTTGGGCCGGCTTGTGCACAAACTTTGCCTTGTCCGCCAAAAATACCCTTACGGCAAGTAAAGCTATTACAATAAGATTACGGCAGGCAGACATAATGATAATAAAAGAAAAAACAGAGTACAATAGCTTTTATTAATAATAAGGACCGAATAATACAGTAGTAATAATGACAGTGATGAATATGGCTTTTATAGGAAAGAACAATTGATTGAATAATGAGTTAATCAAAAATAAACGTCAAGCCAAAACTGAGCCCGTAATGGCAAAAATCAAAGAGGAAGAACGTTTCCTCTCAATGAAACTAACCTCCCGGGAGAATATCCTGCCGTGGGGATTAATGACTTTGAGGGAATCAGACCTAAGTAATAAATGCCTGAAGAACGTTCTTATTACTTGATTATTCTTTAGAGAGTGGGATTTTGAGGGGGAGAGAAAGGAAAAGATCTATCGGTGCATCCCCATTATCCTCACTATTTGTTTTCTTATCTTTTCTTCATTTCTTTTCTTTTTCTTTTTAGTTTTCCTTCTATGTATTTTCTTCCTCTGTTTTTCGGTCTCTTTTACAGGGCACGGTGAGGCTCCTTTTATAAGGCCTGCCGTGATTGCTTTTTTACCATTTCACCCTCTAACGGCCTTTGTCTGGTCTGGGCATGCTTGCCGACCACCGTCTGTACATTGCTTACCCTCGCCAGACAAAACAGGTTTGTGTTGTACTGTCCGCCGTGACACTGTCCTCTGCCGTGGCCTTAAATGCTCTCTTTCTCTTCCTATGGTATGCACCCAACGTTCCCTCCCCAATCTTACCTCTTTTGGGTGGTCTGTCATCCCAGCAGGACGTACCTCCCAAAAGGGTTTGGACAGGGAACGTAAAATAAATCTTTTCCCCTCTCTCCACCACCAAACCACACCCCTCTTTACCTCTTACCACTGACCTATGGCCCCACCACGACCCATATTGGCTGGGTACAGGCTGGTGGCACCTGGGCCTTGCGCATGCTTCCTTGCTATGTACGTTCAAAGCCTGCCTGCAGCTTATAGAGCTTTGTTTGCATTCGTCTGCCATATTTCTTCATTCTTTCATGTGGGCTGTTTTGTACTTTCACTGCTTCCCTTTGAGATTGAGCTTTTCTTAATACATCTCTCTTGGCCCATTTCTCGGTTTATGCTTATGTCTTGTTTCATTACTTGGCTTTTCCTGCCATGATAACATGTTTCTGCTAGGCCTCTTTCAAAACTTGCCGTTTCCCCCCAGTGACTTAAGAGAGTCTGCTGGTGTTCTTACTTTATGGGCTCTATTGTCCCTTTCTTTTTCCCTTTGGGCCTGCGACCCTTTTATTTTCCTCGGGCTTCCTCGGCCCATTTACTGACTTTGTGTTCCCATGGGCTTTTACTAACTTGATTGGGTTTCCCCGGCCCAATCTCCTCATTCTCATCCTTGGGGTTCATGGGCTTATCATCAACCCCTACTTTCTTTGTTTACATTGCCTTGGGCCTGCCGCGGCCCATCCTCACTTTTTCATACCATACATTGCCCATGGGTGTCATTTCTCTCTTTCCGAGACCTTTGGGCCCATTTGCTTCCTCAAGACCCATTTACTCATGTTATGGGCTTGTGTTCTATTATTCCTGCCGCTTGGGCCTAATAGTTTTGTTCTGTGCCTGCCACTTTTATTGCTTGCTTTGCTGGGTTGGGCTGACTTTACGAAAATGACCCTTAACATTTAGCCCCCTGAACATATGGAGCGTTCTTGCGGTTCATATGTGAACGAAGGACTTTTTTGTCTTTTTCACTTTTTCTTTCCCTTCGCGGGCTTTTTGAAACCACGAACTCTTTCCTGCATGTACAGATATTTTTTTTTCTTGCCGTGAACAGTGGTGACTCTTCGGATTTCCCAAAATGGCAGTTGCTTTAAAACATAACTACCGCCTCATTAATTTCATCATTCTCTTAATGGCTGACCAGTCGCCTCCCTTCACGCCGGCCTTAATAACTCAGGTATTTAAGAGAAGAGTCCCTTCCCAACGCAGACACAAACTCCTTTTATTTCAAAATTTCTTCCTTTCCTCACCATTATCTTCTTTTTAAACACTCATCTCTCTCTTGCTCCGTTCAAATCCTCATACCATGGCGCCGGTGAAAACCCAAGCTTCTTCCCGCCGTAAAGGGAAAAGTGTCGCCGTGGACCCTCCGGTGGAACAAGAAGTAGAAGAAGAAGAGGCGCGCTCCGATTCGGACCATTCCGAGGAGGAGGAAGCGCGGCGCGACCCAGACAGCGAGTGCGCCCCTTTGATTGATCCTTGGTACAGCCTTAGTCATCATTTTCCTAAGGCTCCTGGAGATTATGTGCTGCCGCCGGCGAGCCGTGTGTGGCTTGCTCTTTGTCGGCGAAAACCTGATATTTCTTGGGCTCTGGTGTCTTCCTCCATCTCCGATTTGGTCATTCGTCAAGGTATCGCCCTTCCCGTACCCATTCACTTCGACTTTGGGTCTGGCACCGCCTTGGGTTGGAAAGAATGGGTTGACAGTCAGTTATCGGATACCCATTTCATGGGTTTGCTTCAGAGGGCCGATGTTCTAAAGGCCGTCATCCTTTCCCGAAGTCTTTCCAACTTTCGAGACCTCTACAATCTTCGCCATTTAGTTCACCGATGGTGTTCCACCACTCACACATTCTTCTTCTCTTGCGGCGAATTCATGGTTACTCTCGAGGATGTGGCTAATTAGCTTCTTTTGCCTATTCTCGGGGATGCTGATCCTGCCGCTATTGAGCTTTCCCCAGAAGAAGCAGATATTGAAGTGGAGTTGAAGAAAAGGATGGCCGGAAATGCCAAGCTGTCTTATTGGGTTAGTTCTTCCAAGTTTTCTGCTATTGCTCGTCGTGCTGCCTTTATTGCTTTTTGGCTTTGTAAGTTTGTCTTTGGGTCCCCTCCCCATTATGCCATAAAGCTTCTGTATTTTCGTTTGGCCATTAAGATATCTGCTGGGGTGAGTCTGCCGCTAGCCCCCATGTTTTTAGGGCATTTATATGTGCAACTGGACATCCTGCGGAGTGATGAGAGTCAAGTTGGTTCCTGCCACATAGTTGCTTCTTCTGTACATAGCACTATTCTGCAGCAATTGTTATTTGAGCATTGTGCTCAATATTTGGCGAAGTGTAGCCCTGTCAGATTTGCTAAGGAGAAGTACCATTCTTGTCCGCGGGCTATTACTGATTTTTGTGGCAGGTTTGAGCATGATTTTCCTTTGGCTTTTTGTTGGTCTAGTTTGAAGCCCCTCGATTATTCTATTGTTGAGTCTTTTGATGAAGGTGTTGGTTTTTCCTGGAGAGCTTATAAACAGTTGCGTCCTGGTTACACTTGTGCTGATTCGGTAATGGGTCCGTTTGTTGATACTGTTGGTACTACTACCCCACTGGCTGGCTTTAATGAGGTGGGTATCACATATTTGGCTGCCACTAATCCTGGATGGCTGCCCTACTTGGTAGATGAGGGTGTCAGATTTGTTCATTATCCTGCCAACCGAGTGAGGAGACAGTTTGGCCTGGATCAGGATATCCCTGATGACCTCTCCTTCCTCGCAGAGTCTCCTACTTCGACCAGACCCTTTCTGCAGCATACTGCTTTTGACTTTTGGAGAGAGCGCTTCAATGCTGTCACAGTTACTGGTTCTTCAAGGGAAGGTCTTTACACCGCTGCTATGCACCTCTATTGGCAGCTTGTTATGAACTCGTTTGATGCAGAGTTGGCTGGTAGTCGTGGTTTCTCTCTTATACCTCCTGAGGGACTTAGCATGGTTATCTCTCCCAATCCGCGATTGCTCCTTCCTTCCAAGTCCAAGCTGGCCTATGCTAGGAAACAGAGCCGATCTGCCATCTTTGAGTGGAATGAGGAGAAAAGGGGGTGGTATTGGCACACAGGTGATTACCCCTTAGGTTGGGAAAAGAAAGTTAAAGTGGTAAACATTCCCGCATCAGCCAAGAAAGCTCCTGCCAAGCTTAAATCTGCCAGTAAGCTCAAGTCTGCCACTCCTCAGCCTCCTGCAAGTGCTACTCCCGCCAGCAGAACACGATGCAGTAAAAGGAAGACAACCCCCCATCCTGTGTCTGCCGCTCAGCGAAGAGTAAGTTTCTAAAACTTTTTCTTGTTTTTTCTTCCAAGTATACGTATATATATGCACTTCTTTCCCTTTTTCTCTGACTTTTTCTGAATCTTGGCTGTCTTTTTCTTTGACTCATTTTCTTATCCCTTTTGCTTTTGCAGTCTAAACAAAAGGAGGATACTTCAGCCGCCTGTCTTATTATGCTTGAGGAACCTGAATCAGAGGTATGTTTCTTCTTGCTCCTGCACTTGTCCAATCTACTACATTTTGTTTTTGGTTACTTCATTCACCCAAAGCATTAATTCGATCCTCATACCTCTTCTCTGTTTTGTCTTTTAGGATGAGCCTGAGCCTCTTTCCATATACCGCCCTACGGTCGAGGAGCTTTCTGCCCCCATGGGCACTCCTACGGCAAGCTCTTTTGATGGGGGCGAATTTGCAGCATCTGCTCCTCCTACAGCCACTACCTCCCCTACTGGATCGGTACCCATGGATGAGGGTACTCATATTGGGGAGGTTAGTGAGGCCACCCCAATTCCTGCCATAACACCTCCTGTTCAAAGGGGAACCACCCCTCTTGCTTTTACCGAGATTGAGGTCACTCCTGCTGCACCTCTCGTCATCTCCACTGGTGACCCTTTTGTTGCTCTTTCTCAGGCAGTGCAGGGTGTTTCCTCTTTGGTAGTCACTCCTTCTTCTATCCCTGTTTCTGCCACACGCGGGTCTTGTGCTGAATTGTCCTCAGAGGAGTCTGAGGAAATCTTTGAGGATCCTGAGGATGAGCCTGGTCTGGGGAGGAGGATTTCTGAGTCTGAGGAAGAATATGTTGTTCCACCCGAGGCAATGGGTATGTGCTTCCTTCCTTAACCTTTTTCTTCTTTCTACGACAAGTTTTTATTCTTTTCCCCTTTTTTATTTGCATGTCTATTTCTTTGCTTGTAGAGACTTTTAGGGAGTTAGGTATTTCAGCGAGGGTGGGGGTGTTTGTGGCAGCTTCTCCTGCCATGCCCACAACACCTATTCCTACTATATTTACAGCGTCTGTTTCTGCAGTTCCTTCCGTTCCTGCTTCTACTTTTCCCACAACCCCTATTACTGCTAGTTCTGGTAAGTTTTACATCTCATTTCTTTACTTCTTCTCCGTGGGCTTCTCTTTCTTTTATTCTCACCAAGGTTCCTTACTTCAACCTTTGCAGTCTTCGACAGGTCCACCTCCTACAGTGCCTTCTCAATTTGAGGTGGGCAGTAGCTCTGCCGCCCTTCCAGATCCTGCGGGCGAGGCTGCGGCCTTCTTTGTGCGTTTTGATCAGTCAGAAGTCAACGACCTTGATCCTGCCTCTTTCTGGGGCTCCGGACCCCCTTAAATAGATTTTCATGGCTTCAGAGTTCCTGCGGACTGCGCCCCTCATTTGGTGATGATTTATGACAGTGGTGGGGCCTTCATGCAGGGATTCTGACTTGGCCGATCAGTCAGAGAGCATTTCTTGAGGATGCTAGGCAGCGTGCTGAACGACATCGAGCACAACTTTGTGGATACTGTCTCCACCGAGAGGATCCTGCAATTAAGGGCTGCAGTACAGGAGCTTATCAGCGTTGGCTTTGGCAGTGGAGTTCGTCTTGGATCACCTTCGAGAGATTGCTCGAGCAGTTTTCATGAGGAGAGTCCAGCCTACCATTGATGCTATTGTTTCTCCCCTGTTTTGTAGTTTTCTTTTGCTTTATTACTCTGTTCAGTACATTATGTTTCCTATAGGCGTAGTAGCGTTTCAACTATTTCCCATTGATGGGATCCATTAAGTCTTTTTCATCCATCTGAGTCAAGCGGTAGTATCCACTTGGATGAGCTTCTCTTATCACAAAGGGTCCTTCCCACTTCGGTGCAAACTTCGATGGTCCTGCCAGGCCTCTCCTAACGTAGTCTGCCACTTTTAGGACCAGTTGTCCTTCCGCAAATATTCTTTCTTTAGTCATCCTGCTGTAAGCCTCAATCATTTTTTGCCTGTATCTGCGGCTGTGTTCTTGAGCCTTTTCTCTCCTTTCATCAAGTCCTTTTCATCAAGTCCTTCTAAGTCTTCTCACCTTTCTGCCGCAAAGACCTATTCATCATTCTCTTTTTCTCGCATTTGCATGACTCTCAGGGATGGGGTTATCTTTTCTGCTGGGCTCACTACTTCAATTCCATAGACCAAGGAAAAAGGTGAGAAACCCGTGGCTGACTTAGGTGAATTCCTGTAAGCCCAAAGAGCGTCTGGCAGATGTGTTGCCCATCCTTCCGCGTATTCTTGGCTCATTTTACTGATGATTCTTATGAGAGTTTTGTTTGTTGCCTCCGCTTACCCATTTCCTTGAGGGTAATATGGTGATGACCGGTGATGTTTGATTTGATAAAACTCTAACATTTTCCTCACCTCGCTATTCACAAAAGGCGTGCCGTTGTCACTGATGATCCTGTGAGGAACTCCAAACCTTACGATTATGTTTTCTTTGATAAAGTTTGCCACTGCCCCTCCTGTGGCTTTACGAAGTGGCACTGCCTCTGCCCACTTGGTGAAGTATTCCATAGCTACTAATATCCATATGTATTCTCGCGACGGCAGGTTCATTGGTCCAACTAAATCAAGCCCCCAAGTATGGAACGGCCATAGTGTGACCATGCTATGCAAGTTCTGTGGATGAGTATGAATCAAATTGGCCTGTACTTGGCAACTGTGGCACTTTTTCACAAATTTTGCCGTGTCCCTTTTTATGGTAGGTCAGTAATAGCCCATTTGCAACAGGCACTTGTAAAGCTTTTTCTTTCCCTGGTGTTCCCCACACTCCCCTGAGTGTACTTTTTTTATCATTTCTCTTGCCTCCTCAGGGCCCAAACACCTCAAGAGATCTCCCTCATACCCTTTTTTGAAAAGGATCATGTCGTACAAAAAATAGCGCATTGCTAGCCTCCTGAGTTTATATTTTTCGTTGTGCTTCTGCAGCAAGATGCCTTCTGTCAGTTACTGTATAAATGGGTCTCTCTAGTCCTCGCTGACGAATGCAGCGTAACTCTCTTCTCTGTCTGTCGCAAGTTGGCAGTTCTCACACTGGGTTTGGACTTGGTCTGCATCTTTGCTCATGGTCAGCCAATAAAAGCCCGCCCTTTGAAGTCTGCGGTAAAGGCTGACTTCTCCGCAGGATCCGCAAGTCTTTTCATGTACTTTTTTCAACTTTCTCTGGGCCTCCTTTTGCCCTACACATCTGGACAAGATTCCACCTGGCATCCTGCGGTATAGCTCTCCCTTCATTAGGACGTAGTCTTTCAGCACTTTTAGTTCCATGGCTTCTTCTCCTCCTGTTAAAACTTCCTTCATGGGTATCCGCCAATCTCCTTTGCAGTGTTCCTCTTGGAACCTTTCTTTTAACACTTCAATTATGGATTCTTCTCTCTTACTGATTTCCACTCTGATGCTTTTCCCTTCAAACATTACTTGCGAAACCAGTGCGGCCAATGCATCGGCAAATCGATTCTCGTTTCTCGGGGAATGTTCTATTTCGAAAGTTAAGAACTTTTCTTCCATCTTCTAGGCCATTGCTCTGTACGGGGCAAGACTGGGTTCTTTTAGGGAAAAACTCCCTTTGGTCTGGCAGACTACCAAGTTGGAATCACCTAATACTTTCAAATGTTTAACTCCCATCTCAAGAGCTATGGCCAGCCTAGTTAAGTAAGCTTCATATTTTGCCGTATTGTTTGAACAGGGGAACTCCAGCTTGAATGATAGTGCTACTGCTTTATCTTCTTCATGATACAAAACTACCCCAACCCCTCCAGACTGGGCGGTAGAAGATCCGTCAAATTTCATTACCCACTGTTCTCTGAGTTCCTCTGCCATGGCTACTTCCCCTGGAACTTCGTCTTCCAGCGGAAATTCTTCCTCCCTTGAAAACTGTGCCAACAAATCTGCTATAGCCTGGCTCTTCACTGCTCTGGGCGCCACTATTCTCAAGTCATACTGTGATAGTTGTAATAACCATTGTGATATCTTGCCAGAGAGGATTGGCTACTGTAATAAAGTTTTGATGGCGTGGGACTTAGTCATTAGCCATACTTCATAGGCCAAGAAGTAATGGCGTAGTCTTTGCGAGGCATAAACAATAGCCAAACATGCCCTTTCTGCCTTCGGATAACGAGTTTCTGCATCTTTCAGGGCACGGCTGATATAATATACTGGTTGCTCGATGCCACTTCCATCTTCTTGGGCAATTAAGGCACCGATGGCATACGAATTGGTAGCCATATAAAGCAGTAATGGCTTTTTGCACATTGGGGCTTGCACTGTAGGGGGTTCATCATGATCTGTTGCAGCCTCTTGAAGGCCACCTGCTGCGCTTCTCCCCAGACAAAACTTTGGTCTTTCCTCAGTGGCTTGGTAAAGGCCAAGGTGATTGCTGCCAGCCCAGGGGTGAATCTCCGGATATACGAGACTTTCCCCAAGAAACTTTTCAGTTCTTTTACCGTGGTTGAAGGTCTCATAGTTGCAATGGCCGTAGCCTTCGTTAGGTCAACATCTATTCCCCTGTTGTGCACTAGGAAGCTCAGGAATTTCCATGAGGATACACCAAATGCGCATTTGAGGGGATTCATTCTCAACTTAAAGGCTCTGCACCTTTCAAATACCTTTTTCAGCACATGGAAATGTTCTTCTCTCTTTCTTGACTTAACTACTATGTCATCCACATAGTCTTCTAACTCCTGATGCATCGTATCGTGAAATATAGCCGTCATTGCCCGTTGGTAAGTCGCACCTGCATTTTTCAACCCGAAGGGCATCACGGTGTAGTGGAAGTTTCCCATGGGTGTTCTGAAAGCGGTTTTCTCCGCATCTTTTGATGCCATCCTGATCTAGTTGTATCCGCTGAAACCATCCATGAATGAGAACATGGCATTTCCTGCCAAAGAATCTATCAATAAGTCCATATTGGGCAATGGGAATTCGTCTTTCGGGCATGCTTTGTTGAGATTTCTGAAATCCACGCAGCACCTGATCTAGCCATTCTTCTTCTTTACTGGGACTATGTTGGATAGCCAGCGAGGATGTTGGATAGGCTTAACGAATCCTGCTGCTAGCAGTTTCTATACTTCTTTGACTATCTGTCCTTCTATTTCTGTGTGAAATATTTTGGCAGGCTGAGCTATTGGCCTGGCCTACGGGTCCACATTTAACGTATGTGCTACTAACCCAAGATCTAGCCCTGGCATTTCACCGTAGTCCCATGCAAACACGTTTTTGAATTCTTTTAGCAACAGCACCAATTCCTTTTTCTCATCTTTTGTTAAGCTCGCACTAATTGAGATGGGCCTCGGCCCTTGTGAAACAGATCCTAGGTCAACTTTTTCCATTTCCTCTTCTGCCATGACCTGTACTTCCTTTTCGGCTACAACTCTTTCGTATTCCTCTCCGTTACTTCCTTCCTCTGGGCTTTCTTGGACTCTGCAGCACGTCAAACCCTCATGCTGTTCTTACTGGGTGGGGCCCATCTGGGTTTCAATCGTGGGCCCCACGTGCCTTCATAATTTGTAAATAATTCTGCCATCAGAGCCCCAGACTCTAATGCATTGGGGCGCGTCTTCAAATCCTGTGGCGGGCGTTTCTTTCTTTCGTCTCTTTCTTGCCAATAACTCCCTCAGATCGGGTTCTAGGTCATTCTGGACATTTTCCCATCTAGGCACGAAAGTACCTAGCGGCCTTGACACTGAACTCTCCCCAGAGGGAGCCCATTGATCGTAGAACATAGTTTCTACTAAGTGAGCTTCTGCTTGTTCGAACGGTGAAGGATTCGCGGCTATGTGTACCATCCTACCGTTCAAGCTTCCTTTCACACATTGGTGATAGGTGGATGGGACCAGCCAGTGTTTATGTAACCATGGCCTCCCCAAAAGCACGTGGTAGGATACTTCAGTTTTTACCACATGGAACCGTGCTAAAGAGGCTATGGGGCCCACCTTCAACCATAGCTGAATGTGGCCCGCTGTGTACTCGCCCCTTCTACCGAGCCCTGTTACTTCCATTGGGCATCCCTGAATCTTCCTTTCTAAAATTCCTGCTGCCTGCATAGTGCTCAATGGAATGAGATTCACAGAAGCACCTGTGTCCACTAAAGCTCTCTTTATGGGGATTTGATTTATGGATGCCGCCAAGTACAAGGGTCTCCTGTGGTCCGGATGCCCCACTTCCATATCTTCCTCAATTTCAGTTGACTCCTGTAAGAGAGCCCTTTCATCTGCTATTTCTGCCAATAGACATTCTACTCCTGCACCAGAGGCAATGCTCACAAAGGCCTCTGTGGCTACCTTTCTTTCCTTTGCTAAGAGCCCCAGCTGATCAAACAAAATTTTGAACTTGGAATTATGTTGTAGAGTGGTAATAGCCGCCGCAGGCAAAGCCATGTTTTCTTCTTCGTCCTCTCCAAGGTCAGCACAAATTAACACTGCTGCTACACCCTTCCCTTTATGGTTTGGGAGTGGGTTTCTTTGGACTTCCTGCTGGGACAGTTCTAAAGTCCCCTCTTTTATCCTGCGGTGCATTAGTCTGCAGAGCGCCCAACATTCTGCAGTAGCATGTTGGACATAATTGTGTAAACGACAAAAACGTGGGTCCCTCCTTTCTTCCTCCGAGGGCTCCCTGGCAACCTGGTTAGGTTTAAAAATTCTATCTGCTATCCATTTGTCTAACAGCACATCTAATTCTTTTGAGGTGCATGGTATTGGTGGGGGAGTGTCATATTCCCTCCCCTCAGTCTTCCTTCTCCGTTCTCCAGTGGACACCGCCATTGCCTGTGGGGCGTTTCTCTTGTCTGAACTTGGCTTCACAGACTGGGCCGTCTTTCTTGCTTTCTGCAATAGCTTGGCGAATTGGGAGATTTCCAAATTTTCGAGTACTGCCCTGTACTCCCTGATCATGTTCGTCATACACATCTCAACCAGCGTCCTTTCTTCGCATTGGTCATAGCAGTCAAGTGCTATGTCCCTGAATCTCTTGATATATTCCATCAAGTCTTCACCGCTTCTTTGTTTGGTTGCTTGCAGGGTTGCAAGCGTCACCGTTTCTTCTCCATGGAAGTACTTGGTACAGAATGCATCCACCATATCATCCCATGTTGGGATGGTTCTTGGCTTTAATCCAATGTACCGGGTGTAAGCCCGGTCACACAATGATTTAGAAAATTCTCGAAGACATAAGTCCTTGTCTGCGGCATAAGGGCCAAGTGTATCAATGAACTTGCTCACGTGCTCGACAACACTTCCCCTTCTACCATCGTACTGTGCGAAAGCTTTTAGTTCATACCTCTCAGGGTATGGTTTGTTGAGTACCCTCAGTGGGTAAAGAGGCCTTCGTGCGTAGAACCTCTCTTTAGGTGCTCTGGCCCTCTCTTGCTTTAAGAGAGCGGACACCTCAGCCATAGTGATGAAACGTTGCTCTGCATTGTATGGTACACCTCCTGCCGGTGTTTCTTCTTTGTCTGTTGCATGCCCCGGATCATGCTGGCTTCCTTTTTCTTTCGTCTTGTCAGCTTTCAGCTGACGGATTTCTTCCATCATTTGCTGCTGCGAGTGTTGCAATGACTATAAAATTTCGATGAAAATGTTGACATTGTTGGTAGGAATTCTTGGTGGCGGTTGAGGGTCAGCCCCTGTTCCGTTGGCACCTTTTGCCTGGTTAGATGGCGGTTGGTGAGGCGTTGTAGGCCTGGACCCTGCTTGTGAGGGTACAGCACTCATATTCTAAGTTGTCTTGGACTTTGGAGGCATTTGTTTGTGTGGGCTTTCGTCCCTGTCTATTTCTCAACTCCTCAGCGGAGTCGCCAATTTAATGTAGGGGCCTTTTTTGTGTTTGGGCTGGGCTGCCTCCTGCGGTGATGGGCCTTAATGTGTTTCTGAGTAAAAAAGTTGAGACCGGCCCAACTGCAACTCACTTTGGGCCGGCTTGTGCACAAACTTTGCCTTGTCCGCCAGAAATACCCTTACGGCAAGCAGAGCTATTACAATAAGATTACGGCAGGCAGATATAATGATAATAAAAGAAAAAACATAGTACAATAGTTTTTATTAATAATAAGAACCGAATAACACAGTAGTAATAATGGCAGTGATGAATATGGCTTTTATAGGAAATAACAATTGATTGAATGATGAGTTAATCAAAAATAAACGTCAAGCCAAAACTGAGCCCGTAATGGCAAAAATCAAAAAGGAAGAACGTTTCCTCTCAATGAAACTAACCTCTCAGGAGAATATCCTGCCGTGGGGATTAATGACTTTGAGGGAATCGGACCTAAGTAATAAATGCCTGAAGAACGTTCTTATTACTTGATTATTCCTTAGAGAGTGGAATTTTGAGGGGGAGAGAAAGGAAAAGATCTATTGGTGCATCCCCATTATCCTCACTATTTGTTTTCTTATCTTTTCTTCCTTTCTTTTCTTTTTCTTTTTAGTTTTCCTTCTATGTATTTTCTTCCTCTGTTTTTCGGTCCCTTTTACAGGGCACGGCGAGGCTCCTTTTATAGGGCCTGCCGTGATTGCTTTTTTACCATTTCACCCTCTAACGGCCTTTGTCTGGTGTGGGCATGCTTGCCGACCACCGTCTGTACATTGCTTACCCTCGCCAGACAAAACAGGTTTGTGTTGTACTGTCTGCCGTGACACTGTCCTCTGCCGTGGCCTTAAATGCTCTCTCTCTCTTCCTATGGCATGCACCCAACGTTCCCTCCCCAATCTTACCTCTTTTGGGCGGTCTGTCATCCCAGCAGGACGTACCTCCCAAAAGGGTTTGGACAGGGAACGTAAAATAAATCATTTCCCCCCTCCCTACCACCAAACCACACCCCCCCTTACCTCTTACCACTGACCCATGGCCCCACAACGACCCATATTGGCTGGGTACAGGCTGGTGGCACTTGGGCCTTGCGCATGCTTCCCTGCTATGTACGTTCAAAGCCTGCCTGCAGCTCATGGAGCTTTGTTTGCATTCGTGTGCCATATTTCTTCATTCTTTCATGTGGGCCGTTTTGTACTTTCACTGCTTCCCTTTGAGATTGGGCTTTTCTTAATTCATCTCTCTTGGCCCATTTCTCGGTTTATGCTTATATCTTGTTTCATTACTTGGCTTTTCCTGCCATGATAACATGTTCCTGCTAAGCCTCTTTCAAAACCTGCCGTTTCGTTTCTTCCCCCAGTGACTTAAGAGAGTCTGCTGGTGTTCTTACTTTATGAGCTCCATTATCCCTTTCTTTTTCCCTTTGGGCCTGCGGCCCTTTTACTTTCCTCGGGCTTTCTCGGCCCATTTACTGACTTTGTGTTCCCATGGGTTTTTACTAACTTGATTGGGCTTCCCCGGCTCAATCTCCTCATTTTCATCCTTGGGGTTCATGGGCTTGCCATCAACCCCTACTTTCTTTGTTTATATTACCTTGGGCCTGCCGCGGCCCATCCTCACTTTTTCATACCATACATTGCCCATGGGTGTCATTTCTCTCTTTCCGAGCCCTTTGGGCCCATTTGCTTCCTCAAGACCCATTTACTCATGTTATGGGCTTGTGTTCTGTTATTCCTGCCGCTTGGGCCTAATAGTTTTGTTCTGTGCCTGCCACTCTTATTGCCTGCTTTGCTGGGTTGGGCTGACTTTACGAAAATAACCCTTAACAATTTCTTAATTTAAAAAAATATTAATTAAAAAATAAATAAAAAACAGAACATCACTTTCCCCACTTTTGAAGAACACAAGATTGAAACCCCACCCACCAAAATATTAGGAAAGAAAAAGAGCTAGCAGTAGCAGAGGAAGGCAAGAGAGACGCTAGACACAAATGGAATCTTTGCTATAAAAAAAATGTGAAAGAAAGATTAGAATTAGATGGGTCGCCAAGCCATCACCAAGCTGATTGGCTCGATCTCTAAAGCTTCTTCTTCTTCTTCATGGACTCAGACACGGCAATACGTCGCCGCGGCTGCGCATCCTCCGCCGGTAGTTTTCGTGGACAAGAACACTCGCGTCATCTGCCAAGGCATCAAAGGAAAGAATGACACCTTCCACACCGAACAAGCCATCAAATGATTCAAGGGATTTGCAATGTCATTTCTTTATTTTTCAAAATTTATTTATTTTAAATTTTGTCTTTCCTTTCAAGACAGATAATGACAAATACATCATTTTATTTTATGACAAAACATAATGATGATTTCATTATGGGTGGGATTTCAATTTTGAGTTCTTCAGATGTGGGAAGCGGCCTTGTTTAAGGCATTAAATTTCTGATTCTTTTTAATTAACAATTTTTTTTAAAAAAAATTAAGAAATAAATATTAAATAAGTTAATGGCAGCACAAAACGGATTCTTAACTGATGGCTGAATTGAGAATGATTGAAATTTAAAGGACTAAAATGACAGAATGTAAACTTAAAGGACTGAAATGAAAAGTGGTGAAACTTAGAAGGTGGGTTTTACATTTTGGCCTTTTTTTTATTTTAAGAATTGTTCTCGAGTTTTGTTGAGGACCTTTTTTTTTTTTTTTTGAGAATCAAACCAAGCGCTTTTATTAATTAGCAGGAAAATCTGAAATGACAAACTAGTAAATGTCAGATGGAACATGCTCTATCCGAACTAATAAAGGAAAAGAAACTATTGCTCTCTTAGCCAATGCATGGGCCACACAATTACCCTGCCGCTTAGTATGAGAGAAAGAGAAAGTTCTAAGCGAACCAATAATAGACATGATGTCTTTGACAATCTGACCGATAGATGAGTGACCGCAATCCGTTGACCTTAACGCTCTGCACACTATCTCTGAGTCCCCCTCAAATATAGAACCCGTAATACCCAACTCTACATCGAATTTTACAGCCCTTCTTGCAGCTAAGGCTTCTAGCAATTCCACCGAGCCTAGGTGCGAAATCTTTTCGACAAGAGCAACTATTACCTCTCCCTTTTCATTTTGAACCACCACCCCAATACCTGCCTCTCCTGATTCAGGAAAAACAGCCCCATCATAGTTAGTTTTATATAGCTCACCCAGAGGAGGACGCCATTGAATGTGTCCCCTGGGTGGTTTTGTAGCTGCCTTAGGAATCTTCAGTGGTTTGAACATTGTATATCTTACCAATATTAAGAGATGTCAAGTGCCAACTTGTTAAACTATAAGAATTAAATAATAATAAGTATTATTTGAGTAACACAACAAAGTCCTTTTTAGACATGAAAACTTTTTACTCAACACCTTGGGAAATATGACTTTATAAAATTTTGATGTAGAAAAAGATATATATTGATATTAAAAATGAAACTCTATGTGGTAATTAAAGGAAAGAATTCTCAATTTCAAGCTTTCACATTACACACATGCACATGCATGTGGAAATAGTATTAATACAACGCGAAACGTTTCCAAACTACTTGAAATATCTCATTTATACATTAATAATTAGAGTGACCTTTCTTGTGGAATAAGTACTTTCATCTTACGTATAATTTAGTCATCACCCTTGGAGCATTGACTATTCATTATCATGACCCGTCTACAATCAAATCTTACGATGAACAATCATCAAATTGCAACAATTAACATCAAAATGAACAGGGGCGTAGACAGAAATTTTTACATGGGGGGGCCGATTTGAACCATGAAGGTTGAAATCGACGACGACGAGTATCATCGTTGTATGGATAGTCTATATTTTTAGGTTGATATAGACCTTCTTTGAGATAAGCTCGTCGAATTTCATCTTATTTGTTGATAGGGAATTCACATATTTGTTTACGTGATCCTAGATCACGATCTATCTCTTCCAATTGAAGTTTTGGACATTTGGAGGGGTGTTCATCAGGCATTGAAGTATTAACATTTGTTTCTACAGCCACAGGTGTCCTAATTTTTGAATTGCTAACATCTTTTTTCTTAAAGAATGCATCAATTGTTTTTCGTTTGCTCATAATTCTTTTAGCTTTAAGAATATGACTCAAAAATTAACCTGAAAAGAATTTTAAAAAATAAAATTTTAATTAGAAATTTTTACTTAGTTACATGAATGTTATTCATGCTCAAGAAAAAAACAAAATTTCTACTATAATTTAAACAGCCAACCCATTTTTAATACAACTTTAATTAATAATAACCCCTCAAACAAAAACAAAAATAATTTAATTAATTTGTCTATTATAATGTATTGGTTAATTTAATTATATAGCTTTAATTATTATTATTTAGCGTAACAATAAACTATATTACTTTAATTTATTTGTCATTAATTATACTGCTTTAATTTGTTATATTGTTTAGCCCCTTGTACATATTACACTAAAAGAGCCGAACATTATACATTCTATGTGCAGCACATTACATTGCTTTAATTATTGTGCTGCACATTACATTACTTTAATTATTGTTTACCCGGCCCCATGAGCCCATCTACATCTACTCCCTCCCCACCCCACGGTCCAACAGACAAGCAAAACATGTGCCTTAATTACAATAGCCAGCTGCAATCAGAAAATTTCACAATGCCAATCACAAATCACAACACACATTACACTAAATGACAATCAAAATCTCACCAACACCAACACACTGACCAACACAACACCAACAGATAAGAAATAAGATAAAGCCAAATTCAAAAAGACAAAAACAGGAAAAAAAGTAAAATGGCCAGCCAATCAGAGATGAGAGACCCACAGTTCAAAAGAGAGAGAGACTGAGATAGGCTATTAAAGAATAAAGAGATGGACGTTCATTTCATTTTTTTCATTTCAGAGTGAGGTAAAGAGAGAGAGACTGAGAAAGAGTCAGAGAGAAAAACCTTGAGGGAGGGCCAAACTCCGGAGCAGAGGCAGAGCAATCAGAGTGATCGGAGCAAAGGCATAGCGATCGGAGATCTCCGATCTGCGATCTGCGAAAATATCAGTTTATTTTTCTCATTTCAGTGAGATAAAGAGAGAGAGACTGAGAGAAAAAGAGAGAAATACCTTGAGGGAGGGCCGGAGGGAGCACCGAGCATCGAGCACCGGAGCAGAGGCAAAGCTCCGATCTACGATCTGCGATGAGGGGTGAGCGACGACGACGACGAGCGAGCTGCGACGATAACGATGGCGACGTGACCGTGGGTTTGGTTTGCTCTGTATTGGGGGTTTTTTTTTTTTTTTTTGATAAACACCTCTGTATTTGGTTTGCTGGAGTTTGTTTTGGTTTTGCTCTGTATTTGGTTTGCTGGAGTTTGTTTTCAATGTTTTGGTTTTGCTCTGTATAGATAGTATGGGGGATTGGATTTCTTTGCCAACGACGTGATGGGTTTGATTTCTGATTTTCTGTATCGTTTTTTTTTTTTTTTGGTTGAGAATCCGTGGGCTTGGCTTGCCGTGGGTACTGGGCTTGGCTTTGTTACAGTTTTTTTTTTTTTTTTTTTTTTTTTTTTTTTTTTTTTTTTTTTTTTTGCTTGAAAGTAGAACAGATAAATTTTTTTTTTTTAATTTTTTTCAGGTCATCAGGGTATTCCTGGGCTAGGAGTGGGCTGGGAGAATAGGTGAGAAATGGGTCGCGGGGGGCGGCTGTCTAATGTTGGGGGGGCCCATTTATTTTTTCTTCATAGGCTAATGGGAAAAAAAAAAAATTTTGCAGGGGCCACGACCCCCCCAAGCCACTATGTGGCTCCGCCCCCTGAAAATGAATGTCACCATTAGTAACCTTTTCCATTATTATTGATATGTTAGATTAAAAGACTAAAGCTTCTCTCTAATATTTTAGCACATTAAAAGTGGCAAACACAAAAATTACATGTAATCATTTTTAAACATATGTCATATTCAATACACTAAAGTATTGAACGGAAGCCAAATTCAACGTGGAAATCTTTTAAACAGAGCAAACCAAAAAGTGATTATGATAAATGAAGCCTAGTGGGTACTTGTTTTTCATCATTTTCCTACACTTTTAATATGGGTACTCATGTATGTGGCCGACCCGTCATGTGAATTTTCCTTATCTTGCACATGAAGACTATCTCTTTGAAGTGAATTTTCCACATGAAACATGTGATTGAAAAAAACAAAATAAAAAATTGAGTGGCTCAAAGATGGAGATCCTCTCTCCGTATATATATATATGACAATGAAAACCCACAACAATTGTCATCTTTCTTTTCCTTTTCCCATATAAAGACAATGCAAAATCCGAGGAAATGGGGCTTGAGAATCACTCAATAGCGTTTGTAGTAAGAGTTACACAGTATTCACATGTAAATGCTAGTCCAATGTCATCAAAGGGCCTAACTTTTTTACGTGTATGATGACGAAAAAAACATACCAAGCATTGTGGTTGAGGCACATGAAACTCATGGCATTTGGTGAGGTAATTTGTAGAATGCTATGCTTATTGCTTTTGACATTTCTTAATAACTAAAATGAGAATGTGTGAATTTAGTTGTAAAAAGAGCAAATCTATCGACATAATTTTTACGCTATAACTCTGATGCTTAATTGTGGATAGTAAAAAATAAATTATGAACCCATGTAAAAACGATAAACAGGAACTGCAATATGCGTATTAAAGTTATGATCAGTATATATGGTACCAGGACACCTACGTCAAGACTTCCTTGTGGCTATTGGTACTTGCTAGAGTTAGGCTAACGTCATTGCTTCATTCTGCATGACTATACACAAAAATGGAATTAATTCATGAAAAGCATTGATGGAACATGACATCTATAACTATTTTGCATTTCTATGTACGTGTCAAATTCCCTATGGCTTCAGTTTGGTATTAATGGATATGGGCATACATAACCGTGTGTTTATGCATGTCCATGCTTCCCAACTTCATACGCATGCATTTCTCAAAAAAAAAAAAAAATTCATACGCATGCATGAATATCACTCTTTATTGGAAACCAGCTTTAAGCTCTAAGATATCTTAGCTATTCTCTCTCTCCCAAATTAGAAATCAAAATGGAGCATCTATTCATGTGTAAACCCCGGAATCCAGAAGATCCCCACCAGATATTAACTGAAATGTACCAAACGTTTAGGAAAGTTTTAATCAAATTTTTAGAAATTATATTAAGAAAAATATTAAATCATGAAATTCATATAGATTTCATTCAAACTTCAAAACCAAGCTAGCTAGTTTTTTTTTTTTTTTTTTTTTTTTAAATAAATAATTACAATATGCTATTAATTTTGAAATTCAAACTTTTTCTTTCCTAAACTCTCAAGCATTTTGTGCATGAATAGGAGCCAATTCAAACCCAAACTAGCTAGTTGTGTGGTCTCCATGCACACTTTTTTATGTGTGTGTATTTGTGTATGTGACAGTTATGATAATATCATAATAGTATGATGAGCAACATAAACTACATGTCTCTATTCTTAAAGAGCCTTCCTATCAATTGAACCTTATCAAGGCTGATAAATCAATTTCAATCCAGTAATAAGCAATCACATAAATTCTAGGTCAGCTAAGCAAGCTAATAATTAGGATTTAGGGGTTAGCATCAACTGATAGATAATAACAGAAAGGATATCATATGTATGAATGACTTTCTAGGGTACTAAAGATTGAGAAAGGGACATCACATTTGATATCTACCAAGATTTGACAATCAAGTCTTGGCTTGAGTTCCTTCAATTTTGTTGTATTCTTGTATCAAAGAGATAATAAGCCAACCAATTACTTATTTTACTATAGTAAGAAATTGAGAGGAGTATAAGATCCTATTACAAGCCATAATTATATATTAGCATACGTCAAGTACTGAAGTTCAAAATATAGACAAGCCTAATTAATTAATATATAATATCGTTTAGAATTTTAGACATCATATATTATATATGTATATCCTTGAATTTAATCCCCATTAAATAGTTGCATGGACCAGATGTCTTCCATGCTCCAATAGGTTTCATTTGATTCAGGAGTGGGTAAAGGGACTTGAATAGGCTCCATTGCTCTTTGGTATAATGGTGGAGAGTAGACATCCATAGGTTCAGCCATGCCAGACGCTTGGCTTGAACTTGCTTGGTCATTGACCTCAGAAGTCTGTCCCTGTAAATTCTCTGCTTGCTTAATATGCTTTTGGATTCTAGTCCTCCAGTAATTCTTTATTTCATTGTCAGTTCTTCCAGGCAGATGCTTTGCAATTTTGGACCACCTGATTTAGTAAATAATTTGTAAAAGAAAATTATTTTTTTGGATAATTAGACGATTATAACATGATAGAGAGGTTTAAACTCTAGATACTTCGGTTTGAAAAACCAAGAATATAAGTTAAGCTATAAGACTCTTGACAATTCCCTTTTCAAATTCTCACAAAACATCAGCTTTGTCTAAAACTAAGCGAAGTCTTGAATTAACAAAAGGTATAAGAAAGATCAAAGTATCATTTAAAAGATGTCGACTATTTAATGAGACAAGGAGTGGATGGATATGCTGACCAATAAAGATAGTTTATAAGATGAGTGCTATTCACGTCGTCCATGTGTAACTTTCATATTTCCGTTTTAATTTGACAAATAAGTCAAAATTTATCAATTAAAGCAATATAGCCGCCTAGGTACAAGGCTGCCATTATTAACAGACCATCATTCTTTGTTGGGCAACGGCGGTAGTAAATGACAAAATAAGTATATACAGAATTATAAATATAATATAGAAGAAATATATATATATATATATATATATATATAAAATTACTTTCCAATGCATGTTGTTTCTACTTAATTTCTAGAACTAAATGTCAAAGATAGCAACGTAAAAATGCAACCTACCATATACCATAACTAATAAATGGGGGGGGGGGGGGGGGGTGGGGTGGTGGGGGGCCAAGAGAGACAGAGAGACAGAGAGAGAGAACATTTAGGTCATTATAGTGACTTACTCCAAGCCATGTTCCATGGTCCAAAATCGAAGTCGTCCATATGCTGGACTTTATATAAGGACAATTTGATGTTAGATCATCAAGGTTTTGGAATGGAGCGGATGCCTTGCTGAGGCTAGGGCTAATCAATATATTTTTTTAGAACAATATTTAGGTATAGTACTTTAAGTGCCGTTCCTTAGATTCTTCTCTTAAGATTCTGCCACATGAATACTTATTTAAAAAATATACTTTTATCCCATAAGAACAAAATTCACATGACAAAATCTTAAGATAGGAACCTAAAGAACAACACTTAAATACTGTGCCTAAGTCTTGCTTATTTTTTTATTTTTTTTTTATCTAGGCTAAGTAGGGCTCATTAATCATTGATCAAGTTACATACTGAATGCCTCCGATATCTTTCTCTTATTTTATTTATTTTATTATTTTTTTATACAAGATAGAATTTCTACTCTAACCTAATCTAAGTGTATATGTCTGTAAAACTCCCTCTTGAAGACTTGAACTCCAGCCATTCCCCCTACACTACACTTTAGAGTCTATAATACTTATTTACCTTCTCCTTTTTTAGAGATGGGAAAAGAAATTATCTTATAGAATTGTTCTAAAAAGTCACTCTCACATAGCACATGAGACTTGTAGAGAGATATGTGGGCTCCATACACTATGAGAAGATAATCTCATATAATTGTATTTTGAGGGACTCATAGACATGTGAATCCTACATGGTGAGAGAGAAGATAATCTCATAGAACTGTTTCATAAAATATTTTAAGGAAGTTAGGAAAAATATTTGAGAAAGAGGCTTCAAAACAGTATTATTGTCCTAGCAATAACCATGAAATAATGATATATAACACTTTGTCCACATGCTGATTCATGAAAGCATCGCAGCCATCCTTTTAGGAATGCATGACTTAAATTATATGGGGGCCAGGCCATATCTTTGAAGTGCCAAAGCAATGTGTTTTATGTCTACTTCAGAAAATGTCTCTTTCTCCTAAGAGGTAGGTAGGGTTTACATGTGACCAATTGGTATGAGTTCAGCTTGAAATGGAAAATTGTATTGCTCAACGTGCCCTATATATTTACACAAAAGATATTTGGAATTTTGAAAAAAAAAAAAAAAAAAAACTATTGGCAAAGAATATCCCTCATATGATATAGGGATCTTAGATATATAATTTATAACCCTTTTATGTTTTACATTTTTTTTTTTTTGAAGTTATAAATAATTAGTAAGTACGAATTAAATTTGTACCATGGAGTGGGGATATGGATCATCCTCTATGCTCCTTACCCCCAGTTAGTATCGCAACCGCATGATTATGGCACACTACAAAAATCAAATAATTCTGCACAAGCCTTGCTCTTTTACAAAACCATTTTTAGATTTCATAAAAGGGTCAGACTTGGATTAGATATAAAGGATTTAGAAATATGATCAACTTGAAAAAAAGGAGTACTCAACGAAATTCAAAAAAATGAAGAAAACAAAAGGTTTTTATGCCTAGCTCGAGATGAGGGACCTAAGGACATGCTATTTGTACTAGTACTGCTTGGAGGATCTGGAAAAGATTTCATATGCCCCAGCTCCATCATATACACCTATCAGAGAAAATTGCTGAAAAAAAAAAAAAAAAAAAAAAAGCTTGCACCTTTTTAAAGTACGATCCTATATCGTCCTTCTAATTGATGAAAACATCTATATAGTGGATGATATCATATAAACATATATACGAAATCAAAACCAGCTTGAAAGCCATGAAATTTAAGAACCAATCTTGCAAAGGGCTTGGTGGTCATGACTCTCTCTCTCTCTCTCTCTCATAAGTGTATTTTTTCTTAGTCAAAACTACTGTTTTGATGAGTATATATAGCCTATCGGTTATAAATTTTAAGATAAAACTGGTTATTCCTATAGAATATAGATTAAAGTGATGAATTATTGTACCTGTTTCCCCACTTAGCATGCAGTTCCACAATCAAGAGCTCTTCCTCAGCTGTAATATTGCCTCTTCGAACGTCAGGTCGCAGATAGTTCAGCCATCTGAGCCGGCAGCTCTTTCCGGTTCGTTTAAGACCTACCAAGAATCTTGTACGTTAAAATAAGTTTATATAAATCATCACCAAGGTTACTACTATAAAAAAATGATTTATTTTTGTTTGTTTTTAACAAAGATATTGGTAGGTGAAGGGAATATTACCCGCAGATTTGGCTAGGGTATTCCATACACCTTCGCCATGGTTTGCAATATAATTGATCAGAATCATATCCTCTTCCATGGTCCATGGCCCTTTTCTCACTTCAGCATCTTGGGATGAATTGCATAGTTTATTCCTTTCCATTTTTTTGTGGGGTGGGTGAGAGAGAGAGAGAGAGAGATGTGGAGGAAGCTAATGAGATAATGGGAGTAGCTTGGGTTTTTATAGAGCAAGCCTAAAGACCAGTCACAGAACCAGGAAGTTCTCTTTGAGGGGCCTCAATTAACCGTAATCTTATAATAAATTATATCTAATCACTCCATATTTAAAAGGAGAACAAACCACCGCACACCTTTGATGCAGTGGTCACTTCACAAGTATAAGTGCTTATGGGGTGTGGGGGGTAAGGGTCGGCCGGAGTTTAAGTCTCTAGGAAGTAGCTTCACACACATATACACTTAGATTAGGTTAGAGTAGAATTTCTATTTTATATAAAATAAAAAAATAAAAAAAGGAGGACAACTACAAAAAAAAAATATATATATATATATATATATATGTGTGTGTATATATTATTTATATGTAGAAAAAATAGATTTATTTATTTATTTATGTGTTTATTTTGATTGTAAACCTTATAACGTCATTATCACATATGAAGTACTCTATGATTTATTAGCACATGAATATTATATGAAACACTTTTTTTTTTTTTTTAATTTAACAATTTGTTCACAATACATTGGATTAAAATTGTCATTATATCAATAATAAATCATCGACATGAGATCTAAACAATAAAAAACTAAGGAAAAAACTTAGATATACAGACATACAGTTCCTAATTAGCTGCAATACAAAAGGTTTTCTAATTAAATTAAATTTAATTCTCCTTGGGATAGATAATATTGTTTGTGTTGTAACATTATTACTACAAATATTTTATGAAGGGGTTGCATGTACAATAAAATCTTGGGATATAATTTACAGATAAGGCCTAAAGTGCAACTATATTTATATAGTGGTATTAAATATAGTTAATAGTAATTTTGGACTTGTCAAGAGTTGACAGAAAAGCCCAAGGCCCATTGGAGCTAGTGTCTTATTAGTCCCATTTGGTCTCACTCCAAGTCACACACTTAAGCCCAATTAGAAAGGCCCAAAAGTCCAGTCCAATTAGATAATTAGTTAGATACAAAGGGAAAAATGTTCAGAATATTATGAGTAACATCATTCTGAAAGTGGATGTGAGTGAATGTCACTCTCTAATTATCCATTTGTAATCGATTGAGAGTCCACACTTCTTGGGTTAGTAGAATTGGAGTGAAGATTAAAAGTATTCACAAGTGCTTGGATCTTTGTTTTGAAATTCACCGCTTCAAGGTACACTCTCTTATACTTGAATTCTAAAATTTACATAGTGCATGTTATAGATTGTAATATGAAGTAGATCCGTTATAAACTTATTTTTCCACTGCGTTCATCTTTATTTCCATTAATAAAAATTGGGCTTAGACATCGTGGTTGCACCACGTGGTTTCATCAAATTGCAGAAATTTTAGTAAATGTTTAGATTTTAAGAATAGATATATACATATTTTTTTGGATAAATATGACAAATCAAGTAATGAAAAAAAGTAGTATTTAATTTACAATTATAACAGTTGTGTCTATATAAAATGTTATCAACAAAGCCTAAAATCAATAAAATAGAATTATCTAAGAATATAATTTAAATAAAAAAGAGAGATAAAACTACGCTAAAAAAAAAGGTCTAATGCATCTTAAATTGCAACAACGTATACTACACACACACACACACACACACACACAAAAAAAAAAAAAAAAAAAAAAAAAAAAAAAAAAAAGAAAGAAAGAAAGAGAGAGAGAGAGGTCTAATACATCCCACTTAGAAATTGAAACTCCCATAATTGGAAAAAGAGCTTTCGTTGTATATTGAAATCATATATACAAATTTGCATAAACGAGATCTAATACATCCACTTAGAAATTGAAACTCCCACAATTGGAAAAAGAGCTTTCGTTATATATTAAAATCATATATACAAATTTGCATACGTACTTTCTTTAAAAAAACGTAAAAGGAAAAAAAAAAAAAAAAAAAAAAAAGATAGAACTTGCATTTTTTTTTCTTAAATTTTTTTTTTGGGATAAATTTGCATCTTATGTCATCTTTTTTCTAATAATTAAGTAAAAAAAAAAAGTATTTGAGTTTCACCTAAACTGCTTCTTTTTGTTCATATCATCTTCTTCACAACCTAAAATTCTCACTACATATACACACAATTTTTTGGTATTTTATTATTTCTACTACGTATTTTACAATTATTTGCTATATTCTTCATTTCTCATCTCTGCCCTACCTACAACCTTGCAGGTAATTTTTTTTTCTTTCATCAAATTGAATAGATTTTTTGTATTTGTTGCCTTTTTATTATATATAATATGATTTTTATCAAAAAGTTTTATAGATAGGCTGAAATTTTATATTTGATCATACTTTTTAGTGTTTTTTTTAGAAGTCAATATAGCAAGTAATATATTTGTTTTTTTTAATTTCTTATTACATGATTGTTTTGTTGTTGACATCAATATTTTATAATGGATTTAATTTGTTATCGCTTTTGTTTGGTGATTTGTTCCATGTAATCTATATTCTTTAATTAAAAGCAAAATTTGCTATCAAACATGAAATTGGATATAAGAGAATCCATTTGTCCAAATTTTTATGTAAGTCTATCTTTACTTAACTCCATTTTTTTTTTAGTTCAAAATTTTGGATATTTTTTTCAATTATTGAATTCATTATTTTTTTTCATTTGTAATATTAATATATGTGTTTTTTTTTTATGATAAAAAAAATAATATATATGTTCTTAAAGGCTAAAACACAATACAATTACAAACATTACTTTAAGTTAGGGTGTTATATTTATTTATTAGTAAGTTAGAATGTTACATTAAGTTAGAGTATTATATTTTTATTTGTTATTAATTTAGAATGTAACATATGGATACATATACTGGTTTAGAGTTGATATAACTTATAACCATCTGAATGAAAATCAACACTAAAACAAATTATTTAAATATCAAAATATGAAATAAAAATTAAATTTCTTTTAAGTGTACAAGTACAATTTTTTTTTTAATCTTAAATTTTGAATTAATTCTTTTTTCATTTTATTTGTTATTAAATTTAATTATATTATCAAAATATTTTTTATTAAGTCGTGCATTGCATAGGCATAACACTAGTTTTCACAATATTTTCACAACAAATTCTATATAGTGGGTTATTACTTGCTCTTACTAGTGGGCAAGAAAGTAATTTTAATGGTGAATTTAAATTAAAATCCGTAACAACCTAATAAGTAAGATTTACATTAAAAATATTGTGAATGTAGCACTTTTAATTAATATTAATTCCACATAGAAGCTTTAAAAAAAAAATAGAAAGCAAAAACATAATATCTATTTTTTTATATAATAATATCTATTAAATTTTATGTACGTGCATGGCCACGTTTAACTTCGTATGCTAATCTCTCCATGTACAAAAAATAAAAATTAAAAATTAAAAAAAAAAACTAAAAATTAAATAAAGATAAATAGAAAAACAGGTACTAGTAGTAGTACAGTAGTACTCATAACGTGCACATATATTTTTCCAAGGGAAAATAGAAAAAAGAACAAATGCATTTCAAAGTCACGTGCATGGTGAGGTGTAGAGTCTACTATTGTAGAACAAGGGATTTATCATTAAAGAGAAAGCCATTGAAGAATGAATATTTATTGGGAAAAAAAGCACTAAACTTAAAATATTTTGGGCAGTGTATACGATTTCTTCCATCTAATTCATATGTAACCTACTATCAATAAATTGATCGATTGAGAAATACAAACACTTTATTTAGGATATTGTAACCATGTCATACTTGTGCTATACCAGTGCTGTATTAGCCATTTTATATTA
The DNA here is from genome assembly GCA_023736055.1 of Quercus glauca. Lineage (NCBI taxonomy): Eukaryota > Viridiplantae > Streptophyta > Magnoliopsida > Fagales > Fagaceae > Quercus > Quercus glauca. The sequence continues at coordinate 27,519,214 of CM043316.1, forward strand.
TAATTTTTTTTTAAATTGCTCATATTACCATACAGAGACAGAACTAGGATTCGAAATCGATGAGAGCAAATATAATTTTCTTGAGAGGAGCAAATATAATTTTTCATGGGCTTATTTTCTAAAATCTTAAATATATATCTATTATTTAATATTTAAAAAAAAATTTGGGGGGGAAGTGGGGCCATAGCCCCCTCTGCTTGTACATGGTTCCGTCCCTGTTACCATATTATATCTGTGTTCATTTCGATACCCATGTCCGTACTTCTTAGTTGATCAACTTCAAAGTGTTTAAAACTTTATGGTAATATCTATATCTTTAAAGCATTTACATTGTTACCTTTAAATTGTCGCATGTGCACGTTCTATTGTGGTTTCAATAGTACGTTGTTTGACGTATTAACTAACCTATACATAAGGGCTACTAATAAGTAATAACAGGATGCTCTTCTAACCGAAAATGAATAGTCAATTTCACATTTAAAATTTTATTTATTGGATTTAACCTTACACAAAATGTCACGTCATGTAAAATTTTAAATAATATAATTTTGTAAACACTTTTAGATTTGTAATATTTAATTTGAAATGTAAAGCTAAACTTTTTTTTTTTAAAATACAAGATATAATTTCTACTCTAACCTAATCTAAGTATATATGTGTGTGAAGCTCTCTCTTGGAGACTTGAACCCCGGCCCTTACCCCCCACTCTCCACAAGCACTTATACTTTTGAAGTGATCATCGCACCAAAGATATACGGTAGTAAAGCTAAACTATTTTAAATGTACATTTGTAAGATATGTAATTAATTATACTTCTTAGAATACAATATAGGCTATACCAGAAAGGTTTTGTCAAATAAAATGGGTTGCTATGTTTTTGCAGAATCACGGTTTGGCCTTGAATATATATATATATATATATATATATATTAGTTTATTGTAATATATAATTCAATATAATAAAGACTTGTTGTTCTAGTGCTTTCTATTATATATATAAATGTAGGTTACCAAATTAAACCACGTTAATTCTATTTCTACTCTATATTTCTCACTTTTTTTTTAATCTAAATGATGTAGGACAAAATACGGGTTTTAGAAAGAAAAAAAAAAAATTGTATATAATTTTTGTAATTTTAGGAGATGAGATTTTATTTCCTTAATTTTAGGTGTTTTAAGGAGTTTATTAGTTAAAACGGAGTCATATTATAGTATTGTATCAATTAAGATATGTATAAGAATATTTTTCTTTAAAAATAAGTTTTCTAGAGCCTTTAGATAGGCCTATAATATGTAAATGAAATTTAAATTCATAATTTGATCAATAATATTTTCAAAGATGTTTTTCTATTCTTTGCAATGGATTCTAGAGTTTTTCCTTATGGATTCAAGTAGGTTTTATTTTTTATGGATTTTAGGGTTTGCTTCTAGCTAAAACGATATCTAACCCTTTCACACTTTTTGTTCTGTGTCAATTGGTATAAGAACTCGCTTGTATCCTAATATGGCAAGAGGCGACTAGGGTTATAAATGAACCAAGATGTTTATGAATGCTCAAGCTTAATTTGGGAAAATGCTTATTTATGTTCATTTGTTTAATAAACAAGTCAAACTCAAGCTCAAGTTTAAGCTATTAAATTATTCAAACTAAAACATAATAATGTGTTCATAAATAAGCTCATAAACGAGAGGCTTGATCTAATTAACTATGTATAATATTGTATTTTTATATCTATAATTGTCTAAAAATATTTGTATAAACTTGAGATTAAATTGTATAAGTTTATAAATAGGTTTATATGATATCAAATTATTATTTGTAATTTATTAATAATATAAATAACTTATTTGTAGTAAAAATTCATAAATTTGTGAAGGAGTAAAAAAATTAGTCATTATTTTCCTATATATGAAAAAAAAAAGTTAATTAAGTAGTTTGTGAATGAGCTCGATCTTGTTTGATAAGAAAATAAACAAAATTTAAATATATAATCTTGTTTGGTGATAAACTCAAACATGACTCAAGTTTGAAATAAAATTAAATTAACAAGTCTAAATTTATAGAGCTTGTGGAATTTAGTATAAGACTGTAGGGGCCGGTGGGTTGATGATTTATGTCTAAAACAATCATCAAGCTCGCTCTCTTGCAATCTAGCATTGAACATGACAACGATAATTGCCCTAAACTTTATAATAAAAAGGATAACAAGAAAACTTTGTCGATTGAAGAGGACCAGAGTTGATATTATCAAAGAAAGTCACTTTTTGTTGTAGCAATAATTGCCCAATATTGTTTAGATTATCACACTTTTCGAAGAGAGAGAGAGAGAGAGAGAGAGAGAGGTCTATGGTGATATATAAATACTATAATGCAGGCAGCGCAGAAAGAAGAGAGGAACCAACCTATGATCGATCATTTTCCATCAATTATTTTTCACAAAGGGTTGCAGGCAATGTTGTCAAAATCGAGATCCTACGTAGGATCGTGGAAGGTAGGTGGGATCATGGATCATAGGATCGAATTGTGGATTGTAAGATCCTACATTATTTGAGTAAAAAACAAAAAATACACATTAGTATATTAAATAATCATATAAATTATACATCCGTTGATATAATTACCATACATTACTACATCCATTTATAAGCATCATTTAAAGAGGCAAAAAATCTCAAAATGTGACACTCTATTGGGATATTTTTTATTTGGATCCAACTGACACTCTCTCTACATTAGAGTGGAAAAACTTGGTCTATTGAGATTTTATTTTTCATTTGAGTTCAACTAAGTCTTCTATCAAGTTAAAGAAGATTACAAGAACCTAAGGTCGTCTAGGATCATCAGAATCGTACGATCCTACCGATTCTGAATAATTGCAAAGATTCTTGAAAGATTCGGATCGTTTTGGGCAGGTGGGATCGTAAAATCGTAGGATCGTAGAATCCAGATCGGGATTTTGACAACCATGGTTGCGAGGGCCGACTAGTTGTTTGTACTTCGTGTCTGTTTGGCTAGTTTATTTTTTGCCAACTTATTTTACTATTCAGCTTATTTTTGCTACTATTTATGGGTCCTACTTCACTATTTGGTACTATTCATGGGTTCCACTGTACTATTTTAACTAATATTTATCTTTATCTATAGTACTTTCAGCAAAACGTTTTTAATTTCAGCAAAATAAGCGGATTCCAAACAGATCCTTAGTCGTTTATTGGCACTTAAACGTGTAAACCTTATATATTCCCAAAATATATATGTATGGACTTAGTAGTGTTATATGTACTGAGAGAACAATTTCTTAAAATCAAAAAGAAATTTAGGGATTGTTTCTTTTTAGTAACTTATTTGTTTAGGATTTATCAAAAGATATAATTTTTGATAACTTTTATGTTAAATGGGAAACAAAAAGCTAAAAGCTAGTTTATTTTTTAATTAAAATTTAAATAATTTTTAAAAAAAAAACTGAGACAATTTTTTTTTTTTTTTGAAAATAAGCAGTTAGCAAACACATACAAATTTCTAATAACTTATTTTCTTGAAGGTAAGAAAAAAATTCCCAATTTTAAGCAAATAAGCTAGTTAAACACACAAAACTACTTATTAAATTCACTGTTTATCTGAACTTTAATTAAGTAATAAGGTAGCCAAATGCCTACTAATTTACTGTAAATATAAGATTTAACCACTTACAAGAATTTTTTATGGTTTGTTTGCATAAAGTTATTTATAGATAATAAAGAATTTGGATATTAAATTTTAGTTCAAAATTATTTGAATAGATTGTAAAATGATAATTATTTTATGGGCGTATTGCAAATTACACCCTTAAAGTTTGGGGTGTTTAGATTTTAAACTATAAAGTTTCAAATTTTAGAATTTATCCCTGAAGTTTGGTAATGTTTGGATTTTGCACCTTGACATTTTAGAATTTGGATTTTACCCCTTAACGGTTGAGAGTGTTTGGGGGTGTAAAATCCAAACACGTACCCCTAAATTTTAGGGAGTAAAATCCAAACACTCTTAAAATTTAGGAGGTAAAATCTAAATTCTGAAATGTTAGGGTATAAAATCCAAATACTCTCAAACTTCAAGAGGTAAAATTCAAATTCTGAAACTTCAAGGTGTAAAATCTAAACATCCCTAAACTTTAGGGATGTAATTTGCAATTTCCCCCTTTTTTATTGTTTTCACATTGGAGCACCCGAAATTCCTCAAAATCTCTTTTTTTAAGTAGGAATTATTGAAAATAAAAAACAACAACAACACAAATTTTAGGGAAAAAAAAAAAACAATAAGTTGTTTAGCCTGTTTTCTAACGCCAGTTTCTTCCATTTTGCTATATTCAGAAGTGGATTTTATGATGGATTGGGGTCATGAAAAGAAATGCAAATTCATTGAGCTAAAAAAGGCCAAGAAAATTTCTACCATCGGAAAATGCAAAAGTTATTACAAATTTTACTACAAAATCTTTACAACTAATGTGATAATGAATATAATTAGTGTATTTTCAATAACCTGATAAATGAATGTTTATTTTATTTTATTGTATATTTTTGTAATTTAGCACATTAATTTGTAAGTCTTATGTAAAAAATTTGTAGTATCTCTAGAAGCATGAATATCTTGTATGAATAATACTAAAGATACAAACTATTATACAAAAAAATTTACAAATTGTTAATGTAGTAAATGATTATTGGTAAATGAAAAAGTAATATTAATAGTGGGCTTAGATGAAAACCAATAAGAGGTTGGTCACATCAACATTTTGTAAAAATGTTGTAAAATAGTTTGCGATTGTAACATTACTCATCTTGTATCGTAAAATCATCATTGAATTCTTATTATATAAAAAATAATTTTTTTTCCTTAAAAAATAATTTTTTTTCCTTAAAAAAAAAAATCATCATTGAATTCTAATTATAAAAAAATAATAGAAAACCATTGATTTTTTCAAGATCATTGGTTCATGTGAAATATTTTTACTCCTCTCTATTTCAAATAGATTTAATATTCCATAGTTTAGATTAAATTTTAAAATATAAAGATGTATTTGTGCCACATCAATAAAAATTGTAAATGACGTGACATGTACAATATTAGCTAGTTATAAGAAATAAATCTTAACCTGATATAGAGATGATCCTATTCCTTTAATTACCTCCCTTCAACTATATCAATAATTAATCCCCTCCTGCATTTAATTAAAAAGGCTTTTGGAAATAATTCTTTTTTCTTTTTCAAGTAACTAATTATAAGGAGATGAGTAGATAATGACCATTAAGCGTAAGCCTCGAGTCTGTGGAAAAAAAAAATACCTTGACTTCCAATTTTCATAGTAACATGGACCCGTAGTAAAATCATTCCTTTAGGCTTTAATAATAGTATGGAATATGGAGCTGTCGACCACCCACAGCTACAGAACTTTTTCTAGGATTTAAAATTTTAAAAATGACAATTAATAAATTTTAGGCAAAATGAAAAATACATCCTTTAAATTTGACCAAAATTTATTTTAGCTCTTTAACTCTACTTTTGTTCATTGAGCCCTCTAAGTTTCAAAACTATTCAATCAAAGCATCCCCATTAGTCTCCGTCAAAATTGTGCTGTTAGTCTTTTAAAAAACAACACAACTTTAATAATTTTTTATTTCTTTAATTAAAATATATGGAAAAAAATATTTTGAAAAAATAAACAAATAAATTTTGGATATGAACATTTTCCAAGAACAAATAGATAAGAAAAAAAAAAAATCAAAAGATATGTCTCAACCAATCTATACACAAATTAATCTGAAAACACAAATTCATCCAAACTACAAAAAAAAAATAATAATAATAATAAAATAAAATAAAATTATACACAATTTCAAATCAACCTTAAAACCGCCAAATAAAGAGAGATCATCAAATTGGGGAGAGAGAGTTCAAAACCACAAAAACATGAACTTGAAAACTCAGATTAGATCGGAGAGGAGAGAATCCAACGAGATTGGATTTTGTCAACCTCCTCTCACCGATTGCCATTGTTTGCCACCACCATCGCGGTGGTGAATCTCGTTTTCAGGACAATGAATTGATAATCTAATAATGGAATGAGGTTAATTAGTTTAATAATAGTCCTAATGGTTTAAAAGTCATGAAAATATATGCACTAAATAGTCATACTGAAATGGCTAATTAATACTCGCTTAACATGCATGTTGTTGAGGGTTCTCTCAAAAAAAAAAAAAAATGTTGTTGAGGGATAATGAAACTTAACAAAATTAGATAATCAACCATGTGTTCTATGGCTACAATTATGAATATATTAAACCATGAGTTATTCTCCACCAAAAAAAAAAAAAAAAACCTTAGTCTTAAGAAATTCACAGCATAAAATATGTAACAACTAACATGGTTTTTGAAATGAAAACCACAAGTTAGGTGGAATTTATTTATATATGGTTCTAAGTATAGTGCTAGTCAATAGATTATGAAAGATCAAGGATCAAATTAGGTTTGCTTGGTTCTGATCCACACACCGAAAGGCAAGAAAGGACAAATTGCCATTTATTGGATTATGATCCATAGTTTAGACTAAAATAACTTTTAAATGTTGTTACAAAGACTAATTCCTAACAGCAAGGTCCTGCAACAAAGTGTCACCCACTCATAATTAAACCATATCAAAATGTCTTCTTCCTTAATTTCCCCAACCCATAACTAGACAAATGTTTTGACACTCTGCAAAAGTTGAATGAAAGCAATACTAATTTTAGAAACCTATTTGTGGCTCTTATTAATTGAGCGGCTTTGTGAATTTCAACCCACTACTCACAAGATGCGTGTATCTCATTTCCTACAAACCCTTCATGACTTTCTTTTCATTACATAAAATTTTTCACTATGATTAATTAGTATAGAATTTTTTTTGTTGTTTAATCTTTGTTTCTAATAGTTAAAACCAATATTCTCTCAATTTACTTGATAAGTTTCCACCGTAATAAGTATCTTTTTGGCATGAAAGTACATACATATATTGATAAAGAGAATCTTTTTAAAGAAGAGTCATTTGGACTATCTTCATGTCCGTAAAACCTATAGGTAATTGACCTAACTCTAATAATTCTAGTGTCTCACATAGGTTAAATATAAGCTTAACCATGTATGTGTATATATATAAGATTTGGGGCACCCTCCCCTTACAAGCTAGTATTCAAGGGTGAATTTTATCTATGAGTTTGTATTATTTAGTATCAAAGTCAATTACCATATCGAGTGATCGAACATTATAAACCTAGTGTCCTTATTGGAAGGTGTTCGTCACACGTTATTTAGTTGGTGTAAGACACGTTATTTAGTTGGTGTAAGACTAGGAGCATTTATAATCTTCAATGTAGTCACAATTTTGTGGTCTAATGAGTCCATTTGTGTGAGGTCATTGCCTTAATTAGAAGCATCTTAGCTATCTTTTCTTCCAGGATTAGTGGCTCTAGCAAGTAAAGAAGCTTTGTCTAGATATTAAGCATTGCCATGTGAGGACAGCCCATCCTCAATTAAGACCCACTAGGGCTGCAACTTTTTGTAGAAAAGATTCAATTTCAACCCTAACCACATGTGCAATTCGTGGTCAAGAAGGGATCCAGCTGTGTTCAGCTAAGATTTTTTTTGATGAATTTGTTTTCAGGTATGATAAAGTGTTCAGACAAGCATAGTGTTATGGATAAATGATGCCACTTTTGCAATTAATTATAAATAAAAATATTAGAAGAACTTTATGATTTTATGGAATACATCTAGTGTAGAAGATGTGTCACTTTGTGCCATGTCAGTGAGAGAAACGATGATATGATATGACTATATATATATATGACGACCAAGTCTTGTGAAAGATATATTATCAATGCCTGCCCTTAGTTGAGGGTTTGCATGTGATCACGCAGAAAAATAGATAAGTATGTAGTATGAACTCAAATGAAGATATATCAATGTATGCCCTAAATTGAGGGTTTGTATGTGATCATGCAACAAAAAAAAAGATAAGCATGTACTATTTTTTTTAACAGAGTTTCAATCTTTATTATTTGTTCCTGATAATTGCTCTTTATTATCAAACTATTTAAGACACTCAATTAGTTTTTTTTTATGTTGGTGAGAATCGAACCTCAAATATGTATGAACTATAAACTCATAGGGAGGATTATTTTTTTAAAAAAAAGTAATTAATATCTGGATGGAAGCCATCCTAATTTACATATCCAAAATTAATCCATAGATTAGCATCCAAGAAAAAAAGCCCAAACTGCACCTTTTCTAGTTGTGTAACTATTCAATTTGGCACGGTTTCATCAATGTACTTGATACACAGGTCTGAGAAAAAGTTTAAAGACAATAAAACTTCCCAATATTTTCACTTATATATTAAATTTAATTTTAATTTTGACTTATGGTGGGTGGACATCTCACTTATTTTGATAATTTCACAAACATATTTATTTTGAGTTGTAGTAAGTCTCAAGGAATTTTACTTTGATCTACGGTGGGTTGACGCCTTACTTATTGTGTAAGTGTTTTTTTTTTTTTTTTTTTGGAGAAAGACTTATTGTGTAAGTTTGTTGTATACAAAGAAAAATTCATAGGTCTAAATGAAAAAATATATATATTTTGCATGTGATGTATACATTGAGTCTCTCACAGCATATGAGTCCTATTATATACATAGAAAAACTCATAGGTCTAAACTCTAAATGAAAACATATATCTTGCATTTTGGTGGAGCCTAAGAGTTTAGACTTACAAGTATTTTTCATGAATGTAATGAGATCCACGTGTTGTAAAAGGCTAAATACACGGAATACCTTCTCGGTCTAAATTCATCAAGAGCATATTGGCTAGTGGTGCTTACTTCCACCCAACCCTTGATGGATAAGGTTAGACTCGATCCACTGGCTCACCTTATTTGGTGAGTTTGACGTTTCTAGAAATAGTTTAAAGAAAACTTGTTTAAGTTTTCATTAAGGCTGTGTTTGGTTCAATGGAAATGCTTTTCCGAACATAAAATCATTTCAGGGGAAATTGTTTTCCCGTAAAGGAAAATGTATTCAGGCTGTTTGGCTGCCTTGAAATTCGTTTTATGGAAAATCAATTCCGGTGTTTGGTTCGTTCAAACATTTTACGGAAAATGCTTTCCGTTTTACGGAAAATCAATTCCCATGTTTGGTTCATTCAAACATTTTACGGAAAATGAAATTCGTATTACGAAAAATCAATTCCCATGTTTGGTTTGTGGATCATTTTACGGAAAATATGAAATGCCTTACAAATTCAACACCTGCATTGCCTAGACAAACCTGTAACAATACAAAAATAATCATCCACTTCAACATCAAAAATAATCATCCGAATATACCCATAATATTTATATCAAAACAGCCACATCAATCTTTCACCATTGGCATTACACCTCCATGGTGTACAAAAATGATACCTACACTTGATGTCTGAACAGTACAAATACATAATTTGGGCAATTATATCGTCCCAATAATACAAAAGACTACATATATAATACAATGGTAGGTGAATACTAGTACTACAACAAAAGTTAATCACTAAAGCTACCGTCATAGTCAACATGAAATAGACAAGTCAGAAGTGTGTGAACAAAAAATTATCCATCCACAGCTTTCTTAGCTTAGCATTCTTGGCTAGAAATCCCCGTATTACCTTCTTATTTTCACAGAGATGGTCAAAGGCAGTTGCAAGCATTTCTTCGCTATACCCATCCGCCACCATAGCCATGACCTCAGAGTAAAGAGCTCTGTAATCAACAGGCCCCTAGTTGATTTCTTTCAAAGTCACAGCAATTTCCTTCAGCTAATTAGACAGATCAGTCAACACACTATCATCAGAGGGAGGTGCACGCCCTCTTTTGCGGGACTTGGAAATTCCCGACCCAGTGGTGGATGACTCTACCACATTCTTCCCTTTGTCCACCACACCGTCCTTCTCATTGTCCGCCACAAACTCAGTACCGTCCCCATTGTCTGGCTCATTCTCAATATCCACATACTACTTAAAAAAGCTACCCATGGCTGTTTCCTTCCCCACTACAATAGCCAATTCATCGTACATCTCTATCTTTTTGTTCAGATACTCTGCATGCTTACGATGCTTCTGTAAGGGAGAAAGGAACGTATAATAACAATGCAATAATCACTTCACTCATAAATTCAATATTCAATTCAATATAGATGCCATTAGATGATTTAGGCAATGATAAACAAAAAAACATGTTAGGGAACAGGAGACATAACCCATGATTTTGAAGATAAGTACAACAAAAAATACAATGTACAAATGCTAAGACCAGATTTTACAATAGATCCGCACATGAAAGTTATATTTGAAAATTTGTAAAAGCAATGGAATCCTAAAAAGAATGACACTATAAATTTCATATAAAGAGGGTACTTGAGCAGCCTTGTCTTGTTCTCAATTCATAGATTATAAAAGCCAAAAACATATATTATCATTTATATTAAGAAAATATAGTTGGAAGCCATACCATGACTTCTTCTTGATATGTCTTCGCAGCATATGTTATCATTTTTAAGTTATCGTCCCAGCCGAAACCACTCTTCTTCCTAATAGTTTGAATAGTGGTCCACATTGTCCTCAAAGTCCACAGCCGATTCTCTACATAAGAGGGGTGGCACTTGACCCCAAATTGAGCAGATATCTCCTTCGCTACAAGAGCAAAGGAGTCGGCCTTGAAAGTGTTAGAAGGCTTGTTGCCCTTCGCAGCCTCCTTGACAAGTAGCCTAAGCATAGCCGTATGCATAGGGGGGCAGCCAAATGAACTGCTTAGTGCCACCCACCTTCTTTTTTCCCTTCAACATTACTGCATATGAAAATTATATAGTGAGAGTAGCATTTAAAAATGAGAGTAGCATTTAGTAATTACGCTTGGAATATAAACAACAAATCAAACACACATATAACCACGCTTATAGATGTGCACGACAGAACGAAACATGCTAACACTGGAAATAACAATGTAATGCTGAAAATACTTTTCCTTACACCACCAGAAGTCTATAGTAAATACATTGTCCTTACAGAAAAAAAAATACAGCACATATTACAATCATAGAAATCTAAATAAAGTACTACTCTCCACTCCTGGTATAATCAAACCACATAGCTTGGCATATCTGATCTCTCTTAGCATTCCACACTCTACTGTCTTCAATGGAGTCCCGACTTGACTGTATCTCTTTTTGGGGGCCACTAGACTCGGTTCATTGCAGCTTCCATAATATGGTCATTTGATTCAACCCCCATAATGTGATTATGAATCACACAACATGCTAACGCTACTTTCAATTAGGTTTCAAAAGACCAAGATGGTTCTGCATCCAACACTCGAAAACGTTTTTTCAACACTCCAAACCCTCGCTCAATGGTAGTTCTCAATGAAGAGTGTCGAAGGTTGAACAATTCTTGCTCATTCTCAGGAGGACGATCACTAAACTCTTTCAAGTGATATCGCACACTCCAATAAGGTGACAAAATTCCATTTTTATTACCATACCCAGCATCACCAAGATAATATTTACCTACATATATTCAAAAATAAAACCAAATCACTAATATGCTTAGGAAAACACACAATATTTATTAAACTAATAAACCAAAAAGTTGAAGTAATCCTATAATACCTTCGGGAATTGAAAATCCCCCTGGCCTAGCAAATGCATCATTTAACACACGTGAATCATGTGCACTACCTTCCCATCCAGCCAATACATAAGTGAACTTTAAGTCAAAACTAATGGCAGCTAACACATTTTGCGTGGTTCCATCTTTGCAACCACGAAACCTTCCTTGTATTTCAGATGGCACAGATGCATGAACATGTGTATCATCGATTGCTCTAACACAATCCTAATTTTCGACAGACATAATGGTTTAAAATTATACAAATCTTCACAATTTACAAAAATACACAAGTCGCAATATTTACCTTAAAATATGAGTAGAAGCTTCTGCTATCTTTATCTCTGGGGGTGTATCTTCGTTAGGTAGTCTTATTAGAGCTCTATATAATTTTAAGACCCCCCTAAGGACGACCTTGAAGTATCTATGAACAGTCTCAGTCGATCAATGGAACCGACTACCAATTACATGGAACCTCACATTATGACCAATAATGTGATAGAAAATTAGCACTTGCTCCGTAACAGACATTAATAGTCGGGCGTACGTGCTATCCCTCAGTGAGGATGTGACATAAGTGGTAGAAAGTTATAGGCTTCATCCTAATTTGACTCACACAATGTCTCTCACTTCCATGCATAATACTATTTATTTAATGCTCTCTCTCAACTGCATGATTAACATAAGGCGCCCTAGGCAGTCGTCTACGCCGCAATTTCCTTAACAATGCAACCCCCACAAGGAGGACAAATGCAACTGAGGCAAGAATTGCGGCTTTGGTTTTTTTCTTCATCTAAAAATTCACAAGCACTGTGGTCTAAGAGGTATGTAAACAAGCATGCTATTAATTACACAGTATATAAAAACAGCCACAAACAAAAAACATCCAAACCACTTTGATAACGAGTACCAAAATATTTATGCACATATATTTCTATATAATTGTAACATCAACAACGTACACAACATAATACCATCACAATCAATATTTACACCAACAAATCACATTGCATTCTATTTCCATATAACTGTAACATCAACATAGTACACAACATAATACCATCACAATCAATATGTACACCAACAAATCACATTGCATTCTATTTCTGTATAATTGTAACACCAACAAAAGTTAAATTCTTAAATCAATAATTAAATAAAAAATGGATAATTAAAAAAAGTAAATAAATAATTAATTATATAAATAAATAAACAAATAAATATATATATATATATATATATTTTATATATAGATTGGATCCGAGAGGGTGGGTCGGATGATGGGTTGTTTATGGGTTTAAGCGTGGATTTTGGCTAGATGGGTTTCAGGGGATGTGGATCCTCTTTTGTAGAGGGTGGGTCGGAGGTGTGTAGATCGGAGGTGAGGTGAGGTGAGGTTGTCGGACTGAGAAATGAACTCAACTTGAAAAGGAAACTCACTATGGGTGGATCTCTGGCGCTCGTCGGACTGTGGGTGGAGCTCGGACTAGCGTGAGGGAGAGGATCGGTTGCGTTTGGCGTGAGGGAGAGGGTGGAGCTCGGTGTGAGTGAGCTTGGAGAGTACCAGTGATCTATTAGGAGTGCGAGTGAGAGAAGCTCGGAGAGAGTGTTGTGTGAGGAGTGTAATTCGTTTGAAGTGAAAATAAAACCTGAAAACATTTTATGCTCGTGAGCCCTTATTTTACAGTCAACACAAGAAACATTTTTAGTTTGACTCAATTTTTGGTAACTACCAAACACACACATTTATAGAAAAGCATTTCCGGAAGTGGTTTGAAGCCAAAACAAATGCACCCTAAATTGCATTGCTTCCTAGTTTTTTTTTTAGGCTGAGTAAGAATTAGAATATAATTACAAAGAAAAGATGGACAATAAAACAACATCAAAAGTACTAGGATGGTCCTACTCCTCCTCTTTCTTCCTAGTAGATAACCCAAGGAGGAAGAGTAGAGATGGGAAAAAAAACCACCAGGTTTACAATGCATAGACCTGAGATCATTTTGTAATATTATGAGCCAAAAAAAATTGGAGTTTCTTGGAACGTAGACCACATCCCAACACACAAAACAGGACAGAAATGACTTAGTTTCTCCAATAAATTCATCTGATGGACCAGGGAGCATCTTCCACCTCATTCTTGATAGCCTTGACTTGATCACATTGTTTGCATCTCTTTAATTAATAACTATAAACTTTTGTCCTGCCATATATAGCTTCACTCCACAAAGGTTCACCTGGACTAAGGATTTTCGACCAAGCTTCTACCAAAGCTCCACCATCATTTCGGCATCACGATTTGGATTCTTTGAGCAAATAACAGTGTTGCTAGTAGTAATGAATCATCTATTTATTTGCAATTGATACGTCCAGAGCACATGATGTGTCTGTTAAGTTTCTCACCCTTTCACTCCAGAGAGAAGTATCTCAAGAAAAAATAAAATCTTGAGTGTTTATTGATTGAATGTGTTAAATATTAGCATTTATATACCATGTTAAATATGCTATAATAGATACAGAAGTGAAAGTATAAAGTATAAAACACAGGAGGGTTATGTGGTTCAGCCTAACAGCCTATATCCATAGAAGAACCCTAAAGGGATACATCTTTAATATATGAGAGTGTAGCACAAATCCTACATTACAATAAACCATAACATGGTATATATGGTAGACTAAATAGTAGACTAATCATACATTAACTATGGTTAATAAACTTTTAGTTCAAGTAAGAGACTTAGATTGCACACATAGATGGATTGGGCTTGGGCCTATTACATTGGGCTAAAATATCTCTAACACCCCCTTTCAAACTCAAGGTGAAAGCTCGATGAAACCTTGAGGTTGGATAAGCTTAAGAAGATCCCTTGAAGATTACCTTGAAAAAACCTTGAAATTGACCACGAAAATGTCTTGAAGAAGCTATGAAGAAAGATTCAAGAATGGCCTTGAATAGACCAGAAGGATCAAACACTATGGAGACATGCACATAGAAAAACAACGTCAGAAAAATTCAAAAGAAGGCCTGCATCTATGAGCAAGAAAGGCTGTTATGGCCGGATAAAGGCTATATTAAAGGCCTAAAAAAGATCGGTGAAGACGACATCTTGATGAAGCATGATTTGCGGGTCTTTGTGCAAAGGAGGGTCCTTTGGTCAAAGTCCGCCTAAGGTCAAAGTCAAACCAAAGAGTCAATGGTCAAACTGGCACAGTCAAATTTGGGTATTCTAGGTCGGGTTGGTCTAGGTCAGCTGAGTGAGAGGACGTGGCATTGACGAGGTGATGACATGGCATTACTACTGAAGTGGCACTAGCTGACGAGTACAGATCAAGATGTGACATGTGGTGAAAACATAATGGCGACTAAGATATTGATGATGTGGCGAGCTTGCGTGGCTCGAATGACATCAGGAGAGGCAGACATTGAGGACCAACATGTGGAAGTGCGTGAAAACATAGGAGGAGAGTGGAATCGACAGCAAGCGCGTGGCACGATGGATGGTTGTCATATTTCCAGGTTTTGCAGATAGAGCAATGGAGAAGTTGACTAAGTGGCGCGTGTAGCCGTCGGTGAGATGCGCATGAGAACAGGAGAGGCACATGAATTGGCCACAAAACATATTGGCCACGCGTGGCACTGATTCTAGCAGCTAGATTCTTGGGTTTATTCTTGCGAGATGCTGAGGACAAGGCCTGTGGAGTCAGTTTTCAACAAAGGAAGGCTTGAAAGGCACAAATCTTAGGGGATAGACACGGCTTGCCTGAGAATTTTGAGATCGCAATGGTTGCTGAAGATGTTGATAGCGACTACAACTAGGCAGTAAAGAGACGTGGCATGAGGAAGGCAGTGGCAAATCTGTGGGTTGAAGGCAGAGAGTGCAAGCTTAATAGAGAGATTTTGCTAAAAGCCAAGAACAAAGTTTGGATCTAATACCATGTTAAATATTAATATTGATATATCATATTAAATATGCTATAATAGATGCGGAAGCGAAATCATAAAGTATAGAATACAGGAGGGTTACGTGGTTCAGCTTAACGACCTACATCCACAGAGGAACCCTAAAAGGCCACATCGTTAATATATGAGAGTGTAGTACAAATTCAATATTACAATGAACCATAACATAGTATATATAGTAGACTAAACCCTAGACTAACCATACATTAACTATGGTTAATAAACTTTTAGTACAAGTAGGGGACTTAGCTTGCATACATAGATGGATAGGGATTGGGCCTATTACATTGGGCTAAAATATCTCTAACAGAATGAAAGAATGAGAGAGTTAATACAATAATTAGTCTTTAAGAATGAGAGAGATAATACAATAATTAGTTTTGTTTCTTATATATGAAAACAAAAGTGTCTAAGTTAATCAAAATCATAACCATCAACAATGGTGGCTCGGTTCTAAGAATTTTTTTAGAGTGGTTATTAAGAAACTTAAATTATACAAAATCTAATAAAAAGATAATTTCATATATTGACGAAAAAAACACACATACGCACAAACATATAAAGTCTTACAATTTTCTTCTACGAATTTTCTCATTTTGAAATTATTACATGATAGTCTCATTATCAATGTTGCAAGCTACATCTCTTTCAAAATTTTAGTTGAAATAAAAATTTTCTTGGACTTTTTCGTTTTGTTTGTAAGGACCTAATATATTGTTAAGAGGACCAAAGTTTGGTTACAAATTTAGTTGTAACCTAAGGATATAACTCTCACTAAAAAAATTAACATTGCTACATATTTTGAAAATCTAACCATTGAATTGCATGTTGTCTATGTTCTTATAACACATCAAATTTCATGTCAATCGGATGTTATTTACTATTTGATCCATAAACTTATTATATACATACATACATACATACATACATACATACATATATATATATATATATATATATAATTTTAAACTACAAAACTCAAAATTTAAACATTTGATTCATGACATAGCTATTGATCTTTAATCTTCTTGAAATTTTGCAAATATGGAGGATATAAGAGGAAATTGTAATTAATGATGGATTTGTCAAAATTTATATCCAATAAAAAATATTGAATGGAGTTGTAGCCTTATTCTACAACCAAGTTTATTGTCAAAGTTTATTCAAAGTTTAATTATGTTGGGACTAAAAAAAATTTAGGGTGGTCACAAAGTTTTTTTAAGGATAAAAAAATCATAAATTTTTAAAATTGATACATAATACTTTTTTTTTTTCCAGGTCAGAGTGATCCTGTGACCACCCTAGAGTGTCTATTTGGAGCTGCCCCAGTGCCAGCTCAAGCATATAAGCAACTAATGCAATCACCTAAGGCCCCAAATGAAAAAAGGCCCTGAAATTTTAACCAATAATTTTAAATTTTTTTTCTTGGGGAAAACCAACCAATAAATATATGTCTTTAACATATACGAGTATTAATTAAAATCCAAATTTTTATTATTAAAGAATCATCTGGAAAAACAAAAACAAAAACTGTTGGATGTGCTAATCAATTCGTTTTCTCTATTGGGTAGTGTAAAAATCATTTAATTTCCTACATATACCGAAGCTGAAAAATCACACACTATCTCCCTCTCTACAAAGCAAACTGAAAGTAAAAAGCCTAAAACAAATTCAATCTCTAACCTCAAATTTTTTACTGATTGTTGAGAAATTTATATGCTCTTTCCATTTTAAGAGAAAAAATGGTTTTTTGAAGTCTTCTTTGCAGTCGGCTTTGGACCTTCGTACCTCCTTTGTTGGGCCATAGCCTTCAACATCCAGGTTTAGAATTTTAACTCTAAAATCTCTGTTTCTTTAACCCTCTTCTTTTGAACACCCTTGCCAAATAACAAAGAAAATCTAACAACAATATCATTAGTTGCCCGGTTTTGAAAGAATATGTAAAATTAGCATCTCGAGTTTTTAAAACTCGAGATCTAATTAAAACTCGAGCTTTTAAGACTCGTTTTGCCCGGTTTGTCGATACACTTACGTGGACAAATTTTCCAGGTAGCCACGCAGAAATCGAGTTTATAAAACTCGAAATATGCACGATATACACTACGCCTACTCATACACTCTCCCAGTTCAAACACTCTCTCTCAGTCTCTCAAACACTCTCTCAAAGTTCAAACACTCTCACTCAAACACCGAAAT
Organism: Quercus glauca; assembly: GCA_023736055.1. Taxonomy (NCBI): domain Eukaryota; kingdom Viridiplantae; phylum Streptophyta; class Magnoliopsida; order Fagales; family Fagaceae; genus Quercus; species Quercus glauca. The sequence goes on from CM043316.1 coordinate 27,537,072, forward strand.
CAGTCATCCTCAACCCCTCGGTGTGCAACAAAAATCACCCTCACCCTCAAATGCTCTCCTCTTTCCTCACAATCGGCTTCAGACGATCCCCTCACCCATACCTTGAAAATCCCTTTTGTCCCTACCAACGGAAGTTCAAATTTTTTCAAGTTTGAAGGTATGTTTTTCTTATAAAAATTTGAGCTTTTTAAATAATTATTCCATCTGGGTTTAGCCCAAGTGTTTGTGTTTGATAATTTCCCTTGTTAGTGCTTTAGTTTTTCTTGTTTTGTTACTTGTTGCATGATTTGGGTTGCTGGTACCCTCGCTCTCTCTGTTTCTCCAATTTTAGATTTTGGAATTTCATGATGTTACCTAGGGTTTTTCGTTTTTCAATTTCGTTTTGCATTACTTTTCTTCCTATTATTTCTCACCTAGGTTAAAATCCAAAGTTTGTGTTAATAAGGAAAGTCTTGTTGATTGATTTGAGGATGAAATCTGGGTGTTGGTTCCTCAACAGGAAAAATTATTGTAGTTAGTTGCATTTTATAGGCAACTTTAATATCACTATATTCAATTATGTGCGCTTATAAAATTGTGGTTCCCTCTTCTTATTTTTTGTTTGGCCGTATAGAATATCTTACTTATACATTTTTTTAATAAAAAAACTACCCTGTTAAAAGCTTCTTAAGTTAGTATATTCTTTATATGATTTTTGCATTTCAAAAATAATTCCACATTTGCTTTTTCAAATTTTGTGGTTTCTATGCTCAAAGCATGCTGATGTTTTGTAAAACGTGAAAGCCATACTATGTTCCCATTATATGTTCCTACGGAAGCTAGTGCATTGTTGTAGCCATGTGCAGAGGAAACATATAATGCATGTCCTCTTGCTTTATGTCTTTAAGAAAAAAACTCAAATGTACATTAATCTTTTTGTTGGAAAAACTAATACTAATGAGCTCCAACTCATGGCATTTTCTCTCCATGTAAGAATGGGGTGGAGGATGGGGTTGTGGGTTGAAAACTCATGTGGGCATGTGTAACTTACTAATATAAAAAAAAAATCCCTTATCTGCTATCAGCTAGAGTTCTGTTTCTCATTGTTGTTGTTTTCTTGGTGCAGATCTGTAGAACGCTTGCCTACATGCATAATTGTATTGGTATTTGTCATCATGACACAAAACCTACTAGTAAGATTCTTCTTTCTGAAGAAGTTGGTGTTTGTTGCTCAAGACTAATTTTGCATGAATGCATGATATCTATCATACTAATTCTGTGGGTTGACTAAAGCTTATTGAAGCCCGTCATTCATTGGCAGTTGCATGTTAAATTCATTTGCAAAAAAAAAAAAAAATGTATTACTTTGGTGGTATATATAGTGTACTCAAGACATTATTGACAAATCTATATTAATTCCAAGAAATGCTGATGGGGTCATATTGCACTTGTGCAATGGATATGTCATATATTATTATATGACAAGGAGGTTATGTGGCTTCTATGTCAAAATACATCTGTATATGTACACTAATCAACTTCTTGCTGCTGCTAGGAAATTACCAAAAATAAAAAATAAAAAAAAAATTGTGGATTCATTTGAACAATAAATTAGTAAGATGAAAATTTATTGGACATTTGTTGTCTTAAAACAACAAATATGTTTAATTACTTAAGTTATTGAATGTTATGTCAATTGTTATAAAACTGATGCTAACTATTACGCAAGGATCACCTTGAAGAGACTTGCAGAGCTGTTGTGCCTCAGTATCCAGGTTTGTTGATGTGATTTTAACTTAGTTTACGAAGAGTCTAGTGTTTTTTTTTTTTTTAAGTAATTGAATGTTATTTTTTTATACATATAATGAACATGAACTCTCTAGTTGCAATGAATTCGTTTGTCCTAATGAATATGAACATTTTATGTGACATTTAGCCCTCCCTATGATTATCTTGGAGCATCTGCTGGACAACAGTTTGTTCCTTGAATAATCACTAGTGGGTGAGGAAAAGGGGGAGAAGTGTGGGGGTACAGTTAGGTACTTCAACCGCGTTGTTTTTACGCCATTGCTTAGTATCTTAACTACTAAAGTTTAAGTCCCATGCTGAATTTGGGTTCTTCCTTTAATAAGCACTAAAGTTCCTGTTTTATGAATTTAATTTCTCAATTTATAATTTACAGAATGTTTGTATCTACGGTTAAGAGGCTGCGTGTGTTGAAGAGCTCTGAACTTTCTGTGCTTAGCCGTAAGTTTATTTTCAAATTCCATAAGTATATACAGTTTCCTATGTTTATGAAATGTTTTTCTTTCCCATTAATATCTCTAATTAAAAGTTGATTGCATTTCATGTTCAATTGGCAGCAGTAAGCAGGGGAAATTATCACGTGAGGCTCTGCATTACAAGGTCTGTCAAAGTTCCTTGTGTTTAGTTTCACCTACTTTACAACTATGGAACCATAGATTCTGTGACTGTCAATTTTTTTGCTCATAAATCTGCTCAATTATTATTTGCTTCCAAATTTTGTATTTTGTCTTGCCTGTACAGGTGAAATAATATAAAGTTGTCTCCAACAACTCATACACTTACAATATTGGTTGTGTCTATGTCAGTTTATTTACTTCTGAATCTTATTTGCAAGGCAGATTGCTGGGACATTCAATCCATTTGTTAGTTATAATTTATATGCATTCTGTTAATGCCATGGTTCTATGTTTTAGCTTTCAGTTGGATTCTAGGTAGATTTAAATGTGGAACTAATTTGATAAATCTAGAGGGTTATTGTGTGAACTGAGTTTGTGAAATGGAAGTTTTAGTTATAATTTAATAATCTATGTGTTGCATCAGTGCATTACTACATTAAAATAATTATACAGCCAAAAGAATGATTAAGATTAAAATAATTTTACTAAGTAATTCTGGTTGAAATTTGTTTACGTTTTTAATCCACCTATTCTCTATTTCTCTATTACAGGGAGCTCTCGCGTTTTATTGCTGCAGGGAAGCTTCATTGCAAGATTGATAAAGTTGCAGGCGTTCTTGAGAAAGTAAGAAAGTAAGGTATCAACAACGAACATTCTTTTCAAGGTTTGATGGAGCAGTTACATAGTGAGAAAGTAAGGTATGATGATATTTCTCGCATCCACAACAAAATAATGACTGCATTTATAGACTCCAATCAGCGTCTTCACTCACTTCATGAAGAGGCTTCCTGTGTCAAAGAGTTGCTTCTCCAAATTGAGAATCAGTTGTCCAGTTGTGAGGCTGAGACTAAGGAGATAGAGACTCGTGTAGGTGAGGTTTCTAGGGATATGTTGGAGTCTGAAAAAAGTTTGCAGACTGCATCTCAAGAAGCAGAAGAGGCAACAAAACTTTGTCATCAAAGGGAGCAAAAGCGTAATGCAGCCAAGGCAGCCTTAGAGATGGCAAGAATTAAGCTTCGGCAGTGATTGTATATTAACCATTCTCAATGTAAAATACAACAATGGTGTTTATATATGTAGATTATGTTGTATGATAGTGTAGATTGATGTGTCTCCTTAGTCCTTTCCCCCTTTTCTCTTTCAAAGTAGAAATGCTTACCAACTTTTTGCAAGCTTGGTAACTGAATATGGATCATGAAAGAATTTGTTCTAAATTACTCGCTTATACACACATGCAAACCATTATCTGACCTATATTTGGGAACCGTTTATGTAGGTCTTTTGCTAAATTTGTTTTTATGATGGTGGGGTACAGTATACTTGTAAAAAAATTTGAAAAAAATGAGAAAAAAGAACCAACAAAAATGAAGTTTTAAAAAGTTGTATAGAAAAGTTACAAACTGAAGCTTAAAACTGATGTCAAACTCATGTACACAAAGCAAGCAATGTTTGCAATCCGAATGAGCATGATGGGGGTGTCAAAGCAATTTCTCAATGTTAGGCCCTTGATCTGATTGATCGAAGCACCTTAAACTGTGCATGCAGGTTTATAAAAAAGGGACATTTTATAAAAAATGAAAAAAAAGGGACATTTTATAAAAAATGAAAAAAAAAGGACATTTTATAAAAACTTGGTTCTCGAGTGTTTGAAACTCAAGAACCAAGTAAAATATTTGCTTGAACTGGTCTTCACTCTTGCGTGTGAGTTTTTCTTATTTTGCCCAGTGGAACTCGAGTCTATAAGACTCGAGTTCTATGCAAATTTTAAATCAAGGTGAAGGAGCTGATATTACGTTTTTGGCATAGAAAATTGAGTCTTAAGGACTCGATTTTTATTTTCTACAAATCGAGTCTTTAAGACTCGAGACCCAGGTGGCATTTTTGTCCAACTCAGCCACACAAAGCGAGCGCAAAGCGAGTCTTTGAGACTCAAGTTTTAATGTAGATCTCGAGTTTTAAAAACTCGAGATGCTAGTTTTCATTATTCTTCCATCCATTGCCTAACTTACTATATACAAGCCATTCACACCGCTAGTCTGCACATTCCCTCCTCTTCTTTCTTGCTTTAGTTTGCCTTCTTTTATTCTTGGTTGTTAGTGGTAGATAGCCCTAACACTTGTCAATGGTCCATACATTTTGATAAATAAATGAAAAAGGGGTGTGTGGGTATTCAGTACTGGGTTGCATAGGTTTACCTCCACACTTTTATAGTTTTATATATACTTCCCCATTTTTCATTTTTTTTTCTTTTTTTTTTTTTTTTTTTGAGAGGATTCTTTTGGTTTTGTTAGTATATAAATTCTTAGTTTGTTAAAAAATAATTATAAAAATAATAATTAATTATATCTTTATATATAATAAGATCAAGCTATATTTTTAATTCATAGTAGGTTTAAACAGTAAACAATGATGATAGTTTGAAAAAGTATTGTCTATAATATCTTGAATGTTATTTAAAACATGATATTTATGATATTGATGGCTTATATTCATTAATAACATATTATTAAGATCAATTATGCCATTATTCTAAAAAAATGTGGATAAGCCAATTATCATTTCAAATGGAAATGTTAGTAGAATTTGTTTACAAAAACTTGATTAATACTTTTACATCGCAAAAAGTAATAAAATTAGGCTTTAAATAAAAAAAATGATATCAAAATTTAAATAAAAATTATTTAATTCATATTTGATTAATAAAAGGGCCCATTTAAAATTGTCACCTTAGGCCCCACAATTCATTGAACCGGCCCTGGCTGCCCCTAACCATATGTCTGTTAAATAGTAAAAACAGTTTTACAAGTCTGTTATAACAATCTCCAGCTAGAACTAATCCACAATTTATGCTTCCATAATTATCATTAGATTGTTTTTTTTAAAGACAAGAGTTAAGGCTTAAGTAAAACAATCTTCTAAAAAAAAAAAAAATCAACTATGTTTTGCCTTTCTGGAGTCACCTGTTGATCACGTGAGCTACTTATTTGAGAATTGATAATACGATGTTGTTTTTAGTTTTTGTTTTCTTTCATTTGGCTAAATATTGTAATTTGGGTCTGATATAAAACATACTCTTCTGGTTTTAATAGTGTCTATTCTTAAATCTCTCATTTATACAATCGACAATATTCGTCTCAAAAAGTACAGTAAAAAACCATGAATTAATGGTGATCATAAAATGGAATACACTAGTCCATATGTTGGGAAAGATGATGCATCATTCGTATTTCAAATGCATGAGATAATTATTATACAGATATAATTCATGGTACTCAAATTAGACAACCAAAACTTAGCAATCATACTCCCATATGCCATAGGATCGATGATATTTTCATGCACACTTTTCTTGGAAGAAAAATGTGTAATATTTTGAAATCTATATATTATTTTATCATGTCTCCCTACTTTATCCGACTGTCTGTTGAACTCCCAATAAAAAATAAAAAATAAAAAATAAAAATAAAAAAAGTAAACCAATGTGATCTCTCGAAACCAAACGAGACTAGAAGGAACATGGGAATGAGCAGCATTCCTATGAGATCTTTTGTCTCAAAGAGCCAATAAAGGGGCAGCCCGCTCTCTCCATCTCAGTTTCGGTTTAATATTATATATCAATCTAGAGAAAATTTAAATTGGTTGTAGTGCAAATTAAGAAAGATGCTTTTCCATGCTATGGCTATGGAAGTGGGGGTTGTCGCCACCTAAGAGAAGCAGAAGCGGTGCAATTTAAATTTCTCCAGTTTGCCCATTCATTTAAAATATTTATTCATATGCACCGGATCATGATAACTTAGGAATGTAACAATACCCAAGGCCAGCTCAAAATATTGGATTCTTCTAATATCCCAACAATAGTATTTGATAGTATTTGATATTTGTGTATTTTTAAAAACTTTAGTCTTAATTAATTTGGTTTCTTTGTACTAATACCTCAATGATCATGCCAAAAATCATGAAATAGTAAGCATGTTATTGACATGTTACTTGTCTTTCATACAAAATATAGCCATATTGCTACGAAGATTTTTCATATGCATAAAATAATATAAAATAAAAAGGTTTAAAAACTTATAAATTCTAAACAGTGTTAAATACTTCAATTCAACTTCAAACGTCATTTCAAACCTTACTTAAATTCATGGCCTATAATAATTGGGCCAAATTTAAGTCTGCCCGAACACATTTTTGGGCATAAGGCAACAAATTTATAGTGAGCCTTCTCTTATTTTTTAAATATTAATCGAATAAATATTTAAAAGTATATTTTTCTAGCTTTTTTTAGATTTAAGATTACTATTAATTATGTTTTTGTGTCCAAGTTCCACTAATTTTTTTTAATTGGAAATATTTACAATCCACTTAATCTTAAAATTTTCTTTTTAATTGAAAATATTGATACTTCACTAAATCTTTCTAGTGAAATAATCGATCTTAAATATGATTTTATCAATTTTAATTTTGAATAACTAATATAAAACATATTGTTAGTTAATATTTTATAAACAATACATGCATTAGAAAAAGAATCTAGCATTTTTTTATTATATAATTTAATACATTATTGGACTATTTTTATCTATATATAAAACATATTTTAAAACTTTTAATTCTGAAAATAAATCTAAACAATCAATATCAAATAAATATTAAGTTTGAAATGGTCACTGTCTCTTATGAGTTTTGACAATGTTGGACTACAGTTTAAATATTGAACAATAGATTTCAATAATAATTTATCTAGAAAACTATTAATTCTAATTTTAGTTTTAATTTTAATATAGAGAGAAAGGATGAGTAAAATATTTTGGGCCTCGTAAATTTTTTATACCTAAGACAGGTAAACAGAGGTAAACAAGACAATTTATTGGCCAATAGAAAAGGTCTTAGCTAGGTGAGAGGCCTTACTTTTTTTTATTATTTTTTTGCAATACTTTTTTTAAAACCATTTTTGCAATACTATAAAACAAATAAATATAATATATTCTATTAAGGGCCCTCTTCCAATTGAGGGCCTTAGGCCACTGCCTAACTGGTCGTAGCTCCACTCTTTTTTTCGTTTTTCTTTTTTTTGAAGTGGTAGCTCCACTCTTTTGTACAATAGAAAGATTGCATTGCACACCAATCAGTCATAAAGGCAAGCAAAAATAACTATTAAGTGCGGCCATGCCCAAAAGACATTGGAACAAACATGAAAGTTTGGTTTACAGCTAAAAGTATTTAGCTAATGTAGCAACCATACAAGCCAAAATATATAAAGTTCTAGACAAACATTCTGCTATTACAACACTGAGAAAGGGGAAGCGTCCTCTCCCATATCGCTAGGAACCAAAATTCCTTGATGGCTCATGCCTGAAAAGAAAGCAAGGGAGGGTTGTAACAAACATATAACGAAAGGAATAAGACAGGTGTAGCATGAAACTTGCATTCGCAACAATATCTCATTATTCAAAATCACTATGTTTTTGGAGAATAAAAATAGCAGCTTAAAGCCATTATATAATTTAATGCCACGGTCCATTCTATAAAATTCATGTACTTGCCTTGCTAGCAATATTGTTGGAAAGCCATTCCAACCCCTCATAGAGACCCTCTCCAGAAGTTGCACATGTGCTCTGAATGTACCTGAAATGGACCACCATTTAGCATCAGCAAAAGTTAAAACCAGTCCTTTTTTTTCCCCGCTAAAATCCAAAATAATCTCCATTATGTTTGGGTTAATTGTCATTTTCATCCTAAGTTTAATTTTTGTATGTTACTCCTTAAACTTGACGATCCTGTCAAGTTGGTCCTTCCATCCATTGCCATTAATAAAACTAATACTATCACAAGAAATACAACATCGTTCTACTAGACTTAACAATAATTTTATAGATGGCGATGGACAAAAGGACCATATTGTCAGGAACGTCAGATTTTGAGAACTAAAGGGTGTGCTTTGAATTTTGGCCTTCATTTTTTATTTTTTTACAATTCAATATAGTTATATCCATTTTGTAAAAATCTTGATGTGAATTTCAAGAAGAATTCCATTAAACTTTATTATTTAGTAGTTCGACTTGTTAGAAGTATGATGATGCTAAAAAAGTCACTCCTTTAGCTTCATTCAAAATTTCAGGAGAAAAAAAAAAAATTGGCATGATTGTCCCAAGGGAGAAAGAAATTCTTTTAGATCAGTTTGAGAGCACCATGTCAAATGAATAAGGGAAAGTCAACAAATCTAGTAGCCATGTCCATGGAGAACATTCAAGAAATGACCCCAAGTTGAGGCAGAAACAAGGAGAAAACATTACCAGTGGCGTTGGCGGAGAGAATGCAAGCCAAGCTTGTCAGTTATCTCTGCAGCATTCATTGCATTAGGCAAATCTTGTTTGTTGGCAAATACAAGCAAAACAGCCTCCCTGAGTTCATCCTGAAACAAGATTAACATTTGAATTAATAAACCTAGTACCAATATCAAACAATATTGCAAGCTTGTAATACAGTGAAGGATGAAACAGATACCTGGCCAAGAAAGCAATAATGAACTAGTTAAAGGAACTAGCTATACCACTTCTACTGATGCAAGAATCAGTAAATAGATGTTCATAGAACAGTTGCCACAGTGCTAGTTGATTTTGAAATTTACCAAAAGCAATCAAAGCACAAAACAACCCCAGATTTAACTTGGATGTTTTTATGCAAACTAATATCTGAATATAGCATCCTGTGAGTGAAATCCTAAACTACTACCAATGAACTTAATAAGAGTTGTATCATAGTATGCAGGAAGCAATTAAGATGTACTCTGACAATTGCATAAAGATTACATGGGTGACTTCAGGAAAGAATATTTAGGCTGCGTTTGTTTCGCCTGAAAACACTTTCAGGAAATCATTTTACAGCCTTGTGTGTGTTTGGCAGCTACGGAAAATTCGGTCAACGGAAAATCAAATACACTTTGATCGGAAAAAAGCCACTTTGAAGCGTAAAATCATTTACGCTTTGATTTTACCTTCAAAGCGTTTCCGGAAAACACACCCGAAGAGAGAGAGTGAGAGAGAGCTCAAGCACACACCCGAACCCAGATCGAACCCACCGTGACCCTCGTCGCCGTCAAACCCAGATCGAACCCATTTTCTCGTCGCCATCACCTCTAGATCGAACCCACTGTGACCCTCATCGAAGAGCGACCCGCCGCCTCTAGATCGAACCCACTCGCCTCTCTCTCTTCCTTCTTCTCTCAATTTGACCGGATTTGATGAATTTTTTGGTTTGGTTTGATATTATATATTTGTTTGGAAGATGAGAAAATGTGAGTATCAAGTAGAAAATGTGTTTTCCATAGTATTTTCAAGAGTACAACCAAACACTTAAAAATATTTTTCAAAGTATTTTTTAAAATGCCACCAAACATCTGAAAATATTTTCTTTTCCTGAAAATACTTTCACCTGAAAATATTTTACACTTGGAAAACATTTTACATTGAACCAAACGCAGCCTTACAGCAAAGGAAACAACGCAAATTAAAACTCAAAAATGTACAAGAAAATTGGTAAGAGAAAAGATGGAACATCAGTATTTCTCTAAGCAAAGGGGATGTTATGTCACATATGTAATTATAGAGTAGAGGAATGAAACCTGGTGAAATAACAATAGAGATGCAGGAAAAAGTAGTTTATATTCCAAAATGTGAATAAATACTTAAATAGCAATAAAAGCAATCTAGAACAGATTTAAGAATGTATACAAACCCAGCTATGTCAGTCCTTTTTTTGAATAAAGCAGCAAAATGTCAGTCCAATTTAAGTTGCACATAACAGAAGGAAACCAGGAGATCGAAGCATAACATGCAAAGCATAAGAGGAAGACATGAAAAGTGGTAATGTACCTCATTCAACATCCTGTGCAACTCATCCCTTGCCTCAACAACACGATCCCTGTCATTGCTATCAACCACAAAAATAAGACCCTGAGTGTTTTGGAAGTAGTGCCTCCACAATGGACGGATCTGTTTAAAGAAATTATATCAATGAATCATCATCTAGTTACATAATTCTATAGTGGATATCCATTTATTTAGTTAACATATTACATGCACACACATTCTTAACCCCAGAGGATAGTACAATCAGTAGGAGACCATGCCTTATGAAGGTTCAGATCAATAGTTCAAAACCCTTCCCCTCCTCCTCTTGGCACCAAAAGCTCCACTTCTAAAATTCTATTTAAAATACAAACTGCTATGATAACATTCACACTCCCCCCTTCAATGTACAGTCTGTAACACATGTTGACATGACAAATGCCACAAATATGCAACATCAGTTTGAAATCGATAATCATATTTTGAAAGTACTTTTTTTTTTTAAAAAATAATGTCACTCCATGTAACCCTATTTTACAATGTTGGTCCATTATCTGATAATTCAACCTATAAATGCTCAGCCCATGTTGCAACATTTAAACTGTATATGATTGTTATCGCTAAAGGTAGCTGAGTAACTGTTTCCCACACTGCTCATGCATTGTTAAAAATCTGAAAATAATACCAATCTTGCAGACAATAATCAACTTTTTTTCATCAGGCAGACGCATTTGAAATGTGTCCTGCATTGTTGATGGAAAAATAGCTTCATAGAAGGGCGGAACTAGGTGGACGGTTGGATGCCCTTCCCTTCCAAAATTTTGGAAAATCCATTAAAGATTAATTTTTTATTCTTTTGACCCAAAAATTATGAGCAAATAATCTAAAAAATGAGAATGAAGCAATAAGTAAATTAAAGAGACAATACAAATGTCCAATTTAAATTCTTTTTTGTTTAAAGTCTTTGGAGTACTTATTATTGTACAATTTTTCATTGAGTTAAAATAATCTTACATAAAAGGATTATATATAATTAAAGCCTATTATGTTAAATATTCTAGAACAGGAATTGAATCAAGAACCTTCTATGTGGCATTAGTTTAGTCCTTTATTAACAAAGCATGAAAAATTTCACTTACACATTTTAAGCAAACCCATAGATATACATGCACATGTATGGATGCATGTACAAATGTATGTATATCTACATCATTACATGTGAGTGTGTGCATTAAACACAAAAGCATTTTTACTATCCATGAATAACAGAAAACAAGGAACAACTCAAAATATCAAAGCCATACTTCTAAATAAGTAGATAATGACTGCACATGACATGACTTTTTCACAAACACACAAACACAGAGGGATGTACCTTGTCTTGACCACCAACATCCCAAACGGTGAAACTGATGTTTTTATATTCGACTGTTTCCACATTAAATCCTGCAAAGAGCAAATCCTCCCATGATTAAGGTAAAAATTAATTCCATTTTAATTAACAGGATGTCAAAACTGCAATGAATTGGGAAAATCATCATTCAAATCATGATAGGGATTAAAAAAAATTAATTATTCATCAAAAGTAATTAAGGTACACCTGGGACAATAAAAGTATTTCAACAAACCAAAATAAAGTTCCCAAGTGAGAGTAATTCATTCACAAAAATCAAGATTCCTAGATTGTAGTTATATAAAATTGAATACTAACATTTAAAATCAAATAAATACTCCAATTATCCTCCTGAAATTTGGAAATCTGCTACAAAGATGACTTAGTTTTAGTACAGCAGCGATGTACATAGCCTTCTAAGCTTCTAACTACCATGCATTCAAAATCTTTGTTATACACGACAGTTTATTGACATATAGAGCTTACACATACAAGATTCTGCTACAGTATTCACAAATCTTAACTAGGGTTGTAAATGAACAGAACAGCTAGAGCTCAACTCAGGGAAAAACTTATTTATATTTGTTTATTTAGCAAATGGGCCAAGCTCAAGCTTAAGTTTAGACTTGACTATTAAACAAACTGAGCTCAAACATAATGGATTTCAACCCACGACTTCACCCTCCAACTTGCTTTTGCAAGGGGAGGAGGTGCCAATGACATGCTACAAAAGTTCCAATGAGACATAAAATAATCCTTATTTCAAACCTGCAAATTCACTTAGAGCACCATTAGTCCCACACACAGGCAAACAAGAAGTCCCATTCCATCCAAAGCAACATTTCATCTATTAAACAGTGCAAGGTCCACTGTCTTACCCATCATAAAGACTAGATCCGAAAAGATCAAAAGACTTCTCAAAGAACAACATCTGAAAACAAAACAGGGCGAAAACCTTCTCTAAAAACCTTTTCTAATTTTACATTCTCTCTTTGATGAAGAACTACTTTTCCCAAATACCACAACTAATAGGAAATTTCATTTAAACCCAACTCTCTCTTAACAAGCGGGCCATAACAACATGGAATTTTTAACTTTAGATGGAATATAAAATGAAGACGCTGTCCAAAACTCAAGGCCACCTACTAGGACCACGACAAACTAAAAACTCATTCCAGACGCCTAACAGCAACATCAAGGCAAAGCTTTAGTCCCAAAACATTAGGGCTGGCTATAGATCCTCAACACGCTAATCAAGGTTCGCCACACGTATTCTTCTTCGCCATTCTTTCAAATCAAAAACCATACTCTTTGTTACCTCCTTAATAAACATTGGAAAAGGCTTACATCTAGACCAGCGTGGAAAAAATTCCTCCAGACTGACGTGTACTTTTTAGTCACAAGTCCTATTTAATAAGTCATGTGACTAGTTTAAAAAAATAAACGGAATGGTTTTACGAGTTGCCAAGTAATGTGTTGGCAGGAGATTCTGAATCCTCCAAACCCGTGAAAATTTTGTTCATTAACATTTAATTTCAAATCTTCCTATGCCTGTTTTTGTTCCCTTGACATGAACCAAATCAAACCCCAAAAGCCTAGGCTGATAAGAAACAATGAATTCAAATCATTTAACCATTAATCCAAAAGCCTTGTAGCCCAACTGACACGTCTTAGTGTTTCCAACCGAAACGCTCAGGTTCAAATCCACATCCCCCAACTATCAAATTATCAAAAAAAAATCATTTAACCCTTATACTAGTACTTCAAGCCACGATAGCGAATATATATATATATATATATATATATATATAATTCGAATACATAAACTGCAAAGTAATTAGCAAATTGGGAATAATTACCGATGGTAGGGATGGTAGTAACGATTTCACCGAGCTTGAGCTTGTACAAAATGGTAGTTTTACCAGCAGCATCGAGACCTACCATCAGAATTCTCATTTCTTTCTTCGCAAATAGCTTGCTAAACAGCTTCGTAAATGTCAGCCCCATTTTTAAGCAACCTCACAGTACCGAACCTGATCAATTATTCAAAAAATAAAATTAAAAAAAAAAAAAACCTAATCAATTCAATTATTCATAATCACAAAAATTATAGAAAAAGATTCGAACTGAGATCAGATTAGTTCAAATTCAACGATGCGATGAAATTAAATCAAAATAGAAACGAACAATTTTGAAAACAAAAAAAAAAAAATTGTATATAAAAAAGAGATCTCAGAAACAACAGGATCGTCTAATTGAACTTAAACGAATAACAAAAATTAAAAATTTTACCTACGGTAATTTGACGGATCTATCAATTAAGATCTGCGATGGGATTTTAGAGAGAGAGAGAGAGAGAGAGAGAGAGAAATGACCTGTGAAGGATTGGAGGAAGGAAAGAAGGAAGAAGAGGAGAGCCGCGATATTTGTTTTTTGAGTGACGTGAATGATTTTTTTTTTTTTTTTTTTCTCCGCGTTATTTAACAGCTGAGATTATTACTGAGGTTAATTATTTGGGGGCGGTAATAAATTTGATTTTTTTTTTTTTTTTTTTTTTGTGGAGGTGTGAAACGCGGTCGACGTCGTATTGTGAAGTTTGTGGAATGGGAAAATTGTTAGGGCCGGTTTGGTTAGTTGAAAAAAGTGCAATGTTCTGTATAATTTTTAGTTTTCTGTGAGATCCACCGCTAAAAGTTTGGTTTGCTTTTAGAAGAATTTTTATATTTGAATACAAAAATTGAAAACAACTGTTCAGTATTTTTGTTTGCTATAAATATGAATACATTGGCATATTTATAAATATTGTAAAAACACAAAATTACTTTTTTTTGAGTGATGTGAGTGTGTGTAAGTGAGAAAATTTACTTTAAAAAAAATGACCAAATTTAAGTATAAATGTACCCAAATTATGTATTCAAAACAATTTACCAAACATTATCAAATGTGAAAAGTGGTTTTTTTTTTTTTTTTTGAATTTGAATCTAGAATAAAGAAAATGAAAAGTGAATACACTACTTTTTGAAACTAAACAAGATTTTAGTGATTTTTTCATTTTTATTTTTTATTTTATATATAGTAATAGCATTGATGTTCTTACATTTCAATGGGTTCTATATGTCATTTTTGGGACAATAATGTAAAATTATATGGGCTCCTTACAATTTATGAGCATCTTCTTCTCCAAAAAAAAAAAAATAATAATTATGAGCATCTTCTTTCTTTTTATTTGTTTTTTAAAGATTTTAAAAAAAGACCTACCTTAACATGATCTCATCTTTACTTACCTACAGAATTTATAACAAATTCATGTTAATCGTATTACAAATTTTATTATATAATTCATAAAAACTAATGTGTCAAATTTTAAAAACAAAACAATAAATTAATTAAAATTTATTTATTATGTTACCAATGTGATATTTATTATACTTTTGCAAATCTTTAACATTTTTCTTGAGTTATTTCAATTTTCAAGCTTCTTGTCCTAAATTTATTTGATGACTATGATGCAGATATAGTGATAATTATTGTTATGTAGAGCATATATAATTAGATAGTCTTCTTATTAAACATCTTTGATGTTTCATGAGCTGAATCATCTTGATGGACTCTCAGTGATTTTTATTTTTAAATAATACCCATGTTAATTAACTTCATATGGTCTCTATCACATACACAAAGCTTCACAAATTTAATTAATTACATGGGCCCTTTGCAATTTATTAACGTCTTCTTTCTTTTTATTTGATTTTTAAGGTTTCAAAAGTGACCTATCTTAACTTGATCTTATCTTTGTATCAAAAAAAAAATAACTTGATCTTATCTTAACTTATATAAACAATTCATAACATATGGATGTGGAGAGTATTACAAAAATTTTAAAATATAATCATTAATTTTAACGTGTCAATTTTTAAATACAAAACAAACAATTAGTTAAGAAATTTTATTTATTATATCATCAATGTGATTACAAATCAAATTAATAGTCATGTAAATTTGAAAGATGTCATAGTAACTTTAACATTTTTATTAATTCTATCATGCTTCTCCTAATTTTATTTGTTGACTATGGTGTAGGTATGGTGATCACTATTGTTATGTAGCTGAGTTGGTTGTACGTTGGCAAAGAACATACGTAAGTAGGTCAACTTTTTATTAAAATTTAACAAGTTTTATTTCTATTTTAAAAATTGAAAATTTTATACATTTCAATTAGTTTATACATGGGGCTGTGCAATCATCGGTCCATGCTCTATGGTAGTAGTATTCGAACCCACAGCTCCTTGGCACATGGTTTAAAGTGATGGTTTTTTTATTTTTTATTTTTTATTTTTAGAGCTTCTTTTTTTCTTGTTCTTTTTGATGAGATATTTTTAGAGCTTCTTACCACTACAGTACACTCACTATTAATATATCCCTCTTGCTCTTAAGTTAAAACATAGTTTAGATATTTTAAATTTTTAGAAAATACAACTTTTCTAAATTTTAGGGTAAATTCCAGTAAACACCCTTGAGGTTTGGGTTAATGACAATTAGGTCCAAAATATTTTAAAAAAAATAACCAATTTGGTCCTTAAAAAAAAAAAAAAAAAAACCCTTATACCGTTAACCCCCTTCACCCTTTGTTACACTTTTCTTTTCTTGTCTTTCTCCCTCACAGACATGCTCTCCCACTCTCCCTCTCGGTGGTTCATTTGATTCTCACAGCCAAAACCCCACTCTCCCTCTCTAACCTCAAATCTGCTACTACTATCACCAACCATAAAACCCAGCCAAACCATAGCATCAAGACCAAAATCCAAAAAACCTATAGCAAACCATTGCCCCCATCGGAACCCACACACCTCCACTACAAATCCACCCCATACTGGAATCCACCACCACCACCGAAAACCACCGCTGGCCACAAAACCCAAAAAAAAAAAAGAAAAAAAAGAAGCCAAAAGCCAAAACAAACCACCCACACATCAGAGCTCACTACCACCACCAAAAGAGGGTTAACATTGTAAGGGGTTTTTTTGTCTTTTAAGGACTAAATTGGTCCCTTTTAAAATATCTTGAACTTAACTATCATTAACCCAAACCTTAGAAGTGTTTATTGGAATTTATCTTAAATTTTAATTTCAGGACAAAATAGAACATATGCTATATTTGAAGGTTTTTTTTTTTTTTTTTTAATTAATTAATTTATTTATTTATTTATTTATTTTTACACATAATTCTTTCACTAATATATATCGTGCCTGTCTCCTACAGTCTCACACACCTTGCTTGCTAGTTTTGTGGGCATGGCTTGCAAGACTTGGCTCCACTCATTTTCTCTCGTCCCCATTCTCCATCGCCGCTCCTCCACTCTTCCCGCCATGTCTCACCTTCTCAATCGCTCATCCCAATCCGGTCGGCTATTTTCCTCCTCCGCGAACCGGCCATCACCAACTCCGGTCCACGCGCAAGCCAAGCGCGGCTTCTCATCCAAAAACGACGACGCCGCCGTAGCTTCTCGTAAGCGCGCACACACACTCTCTCTCTCTCTCTCTCTCTCTCTAAATATTGAACTTGGTGGAGCTCTGAATCTGATTTCGTAATTAATTAATACTGAATATGTTCGTTTTTGTTGTTGTTTATTCTGAATTAGCTGAGGATGTTCGGTTTGAAGCGCCACTGAAAATAGTGGAATATCCAGACCCTATTCTGAGAGCGAAGAACAAGCGAATCGATTCGTTCGACGATAATTTGCAGAAACTCGTCCACGAAATGTTCGACGTTATGTATAAGTAACTTCTCTTATCCCAATCCACTTCTTTATTCGTTGTAAATTAATAATATATGTTTCATTTCCCTCTCTCCCATCTATAATGTTACAGTTTTGCAATGCTCACCAGTCAGCACTGTCACTCTTTTTATTATTATGTACCAATCATAAATAAAATTCCAACTTAGAAATAGGGTGCCTTATGTATAAGTGGAAGGAATACGGTGTTTTGAGTTTAAAATGAGCGTTTGTAATAAAAGCTATGAGGAGTTACGGTCGCAAATCAGAGTTTTGAGTTTTAAAAAGTAATAACGCTCATTTAGCTTCCAAAACGCCTAACTAAACGGACTCATATTCGTGAAAAAAACAATTGAGAAATTTTTGTGTCACTTGACTTATTGATTTTAAAAGAACCCATTTTTGATCAATAGGATTAGGAGGAAAAAGGTGAAGGGGATAATATTATGATTGTCCTAGATAGAGTGCTTCTTATTTCATTGGAGTAATGCTAGTCCAGACACAACAATTGAGTTAGCAAGTTTTTGTTGGTTCTCATTTGGGTCTCCACTGAGATCACTTTTTTTTTTTTTTTTACCACCATTAACAACTTTCACCTCTGCTGTTGTGAAATGTTAACAGTATTCTAGGCCATGTCACCATTTCATTGTCACCTTGGCAGTTGTGAATTTGATTTCATTGCTGTTAAGCTTATTCTAGGCCATGTCAGCATTTCGTCTGGCATACACCAACAACAACAAAAACAAAACCTTTAGTCCCAAGATTTTCGTCTGGCATACAACAACAACAACAACAAAACCTTTAGTCCCAAGATTTTCTTCTGGCATTTACGTAACTATTTTAACAGTGGACAGATGTAAGGGTGAAATTGATAAATTTTTTTAAAGGAGAGAATTGTAACTTTTTAAATTTGAAAGATGTAAATCAAAGCAAAAATTTAAGGATTAAACATTCATTTTGGCCTTATTTTAATATTTAGTAATTTTTTATGGTAGTGTACTATAAGCCTGCTACGGTTAAATCTTTGATGTGTGTTCAAAGTCCATGTTTGACAACTACATTGAGTTTCACTTCATTGGTGAAGATGAAACCTTAATGAATTGGCACTGGCCAAAAGCTTTGCCTTTTTATTTTTATTTTTTAAATTGGTAAGTTACATATGCACCCAATGTGCTGTAACTCACTGGAAGCCAAAAACTTTTCTTTGAGAGTTATTTATTTAAAATTTTTCATGAAGGTAATTAAAAGATGTAGGTATAAAAATTTAAAAGGG
This sequence comes from Quercus glauca, assembly GCA_023736055.1. NCBI lineage: Eukaryota > Viridiplantae > Streptophyta > Magnoliopsida > Fagales > Fagaceae > Quercus > Quercus glauca. The sequence goes on from CM043316.1 coordinate 27,555,760, forward strand.
TTCATATTGCTTTCCTCATTCATATTTATTGGCTGAAATCCTCTTGCAACCTGTGAAGAAGAGTAAAAAAATGAAATTTGCTTGACTTACCACTCAATGGTGCTGTTGTAAATCTCACTTAATGATTCTCAGCATTGGCCTCATCCTTTCTGGGGGTGGCTACTCTAATCCAATTTCACCTTTTGGATCTCTTTGGAGCTTATAATTTTGGTGAACTGTATACTAAAATTGTTGTTAGTAATCTTTTGAAACACCAAATCAAATCTTTAGTTTTGTAGACTTGTTTACTTAATCTGAAGTGAAGTATTGCTGTCCAATTTGTAGTTTTCCACTTACCATGAAGCATTTCAAAATTCTGTGCATTATTATTATTTTTTTTTTTCTATTGTTTGTTTGCTATTATATTCTTTACAACCTCTTCTTAATACCGAGCTGGTCATGAGGTTCAATAAACTCATTCACTGATACAGTTTACTGTGTTCGAATTGAATGGTTCTGTGATTAGGTTTTATAGAATATAGAGTTAGATTCTTATGAACAGTCCTTGCTATCTACAGGAGTGTGAACAATACTTGTTGGCTTCCTTTTCCGCAGAACTGATGGCATTGGCCTCTCAGCACCCCAAGTAGGAATTAATGTTCAACTCATGGTGTTTAATCCTGTTGGAGAACGTGGTGAAGGAGAGGAAATTGTTCTTGTAAATCCAAGAGTATACAAATATTCCAAGAAAATGGTGCTTTTTAATGAAGGTTGCCTGTCCTTCCCAGGGATTAATGCTGATGTTGTGGTATTCAAAGCTGATTGATTCCTTATTATCTCCTTTTTGGTTTCATTTACATTTTGAGTACTCTGTAGGACATGGCCACTTTAAATAAGCAATTTTATTTGGTTCATATTAATACCTTTTTCCAGTTCAGCAATAATTCACTTATGGTCTTCTCATAAGTCTTAACTTCATTGTTGAATGGGTTTATAAATATTTGGAATATGCAAGAGAATATATTTTTTAATATATATTGGTAAGTTACGCATGCACCGAATTAGTAATGAAACCCATGACCTCACCCATCACCTAGAACTTTTAAGGGGAGGAGGTGCCTGTTAAGCTAGAGCTCATTGGCAATGTGCAAGAGAATCTTGAATGCATGTGTAGAAGTTATTGAATGTTTTGTTCGTGAATTCATTTTTATAGGGGCTTAGCTTGAATTGCTCGCTGACTTTGTGTATTTTACTCTTGGCTGCTTCCTCATTTCTTGTTGGTAATAAAAATTAAAAATAAAATTATGAGTTAATATGATCTTTCTCTAAAATACTAAGATATCATTAGGTATTCATTAATAAAAGCCAAGCTGGATCCTCTGAATTTTTTCAAGTTTTCTTAAGATTTCCTGCCTAAAGCTTCTTGAGCTCATTGGCATCACTTGAATTCTTGTCATGAGCTCAAATCAGAAAGAATATGTTGTAATGCTCTCCATACAAGTTTTTACACTGTTGATTTTTTTTTTTTTTTTGGATTGGTAAATTACATACGCACCATACTTACAATGTCTGTCATGTTTGTACTTGCAGAGACCAGAAACTGTGAAGATTGACGCACGGGACATTAAAGGAGCAAGGTTTACTGTCAGCTTCTCTGATCTTCCTGCACGAGTGTTCCAGCATGAATTTGACCATTTGCAGGTTCGTCCTCCATTTTGATTCTAATTTAGTATTTCTGGTAATACAACAAAAATCTTGTCCCTTGAAACTTGATGGAAGGTGTAAATTTTACAGTTTTAGAAGCTAAATCCTATGGTCCAAATGAATCTAAATTTTAAATTAACCTGGAATGTGGACTTACTAGTTAATATGACATACCACTTTTGACCTTCCCCAGATCTTAATAGAATCAGAGTTTCCTATGAATGTAATAGAATCAGAGATAAGAATAAGTTAGAACTTCATAAGATGCATATGAATGCAAGTCCACTCTTTTCATTCAAAACAGGGGGAAAAAGAAGAAACAAAAATGATGCATGAAATTATGAGTATTCTATTCATTTCAAGTAATTATTACTATGAAAAAAAATAGACAAGGGAATGGAACTACTAATTTCCATCTCGTATTTCTTAATTTGTAATACCAATTGCTTGTTTTTTTTCCCACAAAGACTTAAAACCTTTTAGCTTTTGATCTGTCATCATCATTTGAAGGAAGGAGGATTCTAATGGTGTACCAGGTTTTAAAACAGATGCTTAGGTTAGGCCATTAGGGACTGTCAAATCCAGGAAATTGAAACTCTTTGAGATGTAATATCCTTATTATTAGGTGGAGGCATCTGCTTAAATGCCATGAATCTCAGAAAACTTACTATGTTGCCTTGAGCCATTTATATACCTGGGTTTTATCCATACGAGCTTTAGCAAGGCAATTTATTGATGCAATCGTCTTCTATGGTTTATTCCTCATGGCCCATTTTGTTCTTTGTAAAAAGGTTCCTATCATTTCATAAACACACTTTTTTGTGACTATAATTCTGTATAAGGAACTTGAAACAACACCAAGAATCCAATTCAAACAAGAATGAACATTTATGTCTCACTTTTCTACTGTTGTGATGGCTAAGTATTATAAAAATAAAATTAATCAGATGAAACCTGATAGGCTACAGATTTTTATGGAGGAAGTGAAACAAAATGCCAGGGCTGTAGAAGTGCAGAAGCCTGTTTAAATAGGAGACAAGCGGTGCAATAACCTTATAAGGTGATTGGAAATAAAAATCATAATTTCAAGAGCTTGGTTAAAAAGGAAATCAATCTGGCTTTTAGAGCTGGCTCTAAATGTTGAATATAAAAGGCCAGTGAGCTATAGCTCAACTGACACTTTCTCCTCCCATAATAATGGGATGAAGGGTGAGGTTTTGGGTTCAAGAAACACAAAGTTCATGTGTAACTTACTGATAAATAAAATGTTAAATATAAAGGACAAGAATCCACTTTATAAAATTGAGCTGCATAACAGGCCTGTTCCAATATTTCATAGTGAAAGTACCTATATTATTTGTAACATGGTCTGTTCAATGTAGGCAAACCATTTTGTCTAGGTTTGTGCAGATATGACATATTTCCTTGTATCCTCATTCTTAACACAGCAATATAATGCATTTTGCATATGGTGAAACAATTTAGATTTAACCTTTCCAAAGGAGCATTCATCTATGTTAATGCCTATGAATACTTAAGGGTTTGATTTTTCAGGGCCCAGTTTTATGTTTCACCTGTAATTCTTTCTTATAAGATGACTTGAATTTGCAGGGTATTCTATTCTTTGATAGAATGAGTGACGAAGTTCTTGATAGTATTCGCACAGAGCTACAGGTAAGCAAGCATGCCTATAAATCTCATGTTTTCTGATCTCAGAAGAATAGTTTCCCTGCTCCCTGGAAAGTTTATACCACGATGATGCTTAGAACCTTTTGTTTTCATTGGAAAGTATACCTATTGATAAAGGTGAACCAGCAATGAGCAGTGACAACTGCTCTTTGCTTGTATCTGATACACCATCCTTGTTAGATGGCATCAAGAAATTTATTGAACTCAAGCATCATGAGCATTACTAGCCAATCTTTTGGGTGACTAAATGTGTACAAAAAATTGTTGAAAGCTTTGCTTTTTGTGCAAATTGAAATGTTTTTGAGAGTGTTTTGGTCTGCCTCATGTTTTGAGTGATTGTAGTGTAGATTTTCCGTGTATTAACGGGATCCTGTCTTTGCAATGGAAAAGGAATATGTTCATTTTGTTTAGGTAATTATGACAGGCTCTAGAAAAGAAGTACGAGGAGAAGACAGGATTGGCAAGCCCTGAAAGAATAGAAACTCGCCAAAGGAAGAAAGCTGCTGCTGGTTTTGGAAAATCTTGAACATGCTGGCTTCCATGGATACATTTGGTTTCCATATTCCATATTGATAATTCTTAATCTTGTTTGTTTCCATTTGTAATATTTTTAACTGTTCTTTTGGTTGCTTATCATATGGGAAAGCTGAGTAGTAGGCATGATGCTGATTGTATTATACGTTGCAGTGCTCTTCCATTCAAGGAGATGGTAGGGAATGTTTGATAGGTTATCTTGTAATGCAGAAATTAGAGTTTTCAATTTGATTTTCTTAGAAGGCTTCACTCTATTGTCCTATGTTGTATTATTATTTTGGTTGTAGAGCATGCAGGTCTGCTTTAATGTTTCAAAATGTCAATTTCTACTGGTTTATTTGATATCAAGCAAATTTCGGTCACTGCAAGACATTTGAAGACAGTGTCATTGGCTTCTTTTTTATTTTTTATTTTTATTAATATCTTCAAAAAAAAGTTGGGAGATTGGAGAAAAGTAATATCTTTGTTTTAAAAAAGTTGAAAGTCTTTCTTAGGAGAAAAAAGAAAGAACGAAAGAATAATAGAAAAAAAGGGCAGAAGCAATGAATTTGTGGCTACTTTTCCCTATTTTATTTGTTCGAATGAATGTTCTCTTAAGAATGCGTCCATTTTATTTCTAGAAAATTTCTTTTCTAATCCAGGTCATGAGATGAACGCTAGCAATGTTTAACAAATGGGATAATACATTCAACACTTTCTAGAAACTGGAATTTATTACTTGTATAAACTAAAACAAATAAAAAAAAAAATTTTCTAGAGACCAGAATCAAGTAAATAAATGTTGTGGATTTGGCAATATGGATGGTTCCATACCTAGGAAACAAAAACATAAGGAGAACAAAATTCACACTGGCATCATTCATTACGCATTCACTCCAAATCAACTAAGTTGGACATGAAAAACCACTGCATCCATGCACTGCATCTGTCCTTGAGGCTAAACCCAGCAAGAATTACCATAAGACTGAACTCTAGTGCTTGATAGCTTGCTTGGCATCAAACAATCAATTGGAGGGACAGTCCTAGTTCTCAGTGTTCCATATGCTTTCCAACAGAAAGAGCCACACAATTCGAAGTTATAACTTGGAAGTGGTGTTAGTTCTATGTTAGCTAGAGATAGACCGGTGCATGGCAAACTGTTACTGCAGGCAAAATGTAAAGGTTTTACCGTGTATGTTCCCCATATATTCACATAGTTTATGCCTGACACTGCCACAGCTGATGTATCATTACGGCATTTGCTTTTGTCGCTAGCACAGTAAAATTGGTCGATCATGATTGGAATTTCAACTTCATAAACTTGAATGTTTGAGAATGTGATTCCTTGGACAGAACCGTAGCCTCCCTGTGGTTGAAAACTATAAGAAAATGTCTAATAGGAGATGTAAGTTGGATGAGTTTGAAATAAATTCTAGTTACCTAGAGTAGAATATTGTGAGTGATTATGTAAATATGCTCTTAATGGCATTTATGATTTGAATTAAGAGGAGGTAATCGATAGTGTACACTGATAGAGTGTTTATAATTTATACCTGCCATGTCTTTATTCTGACACCAGTCAGGGTATTATGCAGTGTGACATCTCGGACGATGATATTTGAAACACAAGCTTTGGTTTTACCCGCTCCTAGTGCTCCAATGCTGATTCCATGTCCAGGTCCACAGTTGATGTTGTGTATGTAAATATTTGAGCATCCAGTTTGTATGGATATGCAATCATCTCCTGCAGAATGCAGTCGTTTTTATCACCTTTTACATAACTACTCATGACACAGGTTCCTTTGGTCTGACTCCAAGTTGTACAACTAGGCATGTGGGCATTGAGAATTTTTAGATCTAGGATTTTCTATCTTACTATCTGAGAGAAATAGAGAGAGGTTTATATATGCTTCCATTTGTTTTAGTTGGTTGTTTTCCAAGTAAATTCTTATTCTTTTTTATATTCCCTGCTTGATTGTTTAATATCTTTATGCTCTTCATTTCAGCTTACAGCAAGTGGACAACTGCTGATAGTGTTTGTGAAATTACAATATAATTCTACTCCTATCTAGAATGAGTGATGTTAGGGATACTATAAATTTTACCACATTCATTGCCTGTCACTATTAAGCTTTATGTAATAAGATTAATAGGAGCTATAGCATTTTCCATTTAGAATTTTAGAGTTACATACCACATGCAAGATTAGCTCTGTAAACGGTTACATCTTGGGAGTTTTGTAGGTGAATTCCATCTGTATTGGGGCTGTCAGCTGGGGCTGAAATACGTATGTCAAAAACCTGAACTCCTATGCAATTGTCAAATTTGAGGTGGGTTCTAGCACTGTTTTGTATCGTTATGCCGCTTACTGTCACAGCTCTACTTCCATAAAACCTCAATGCCTGTTTACCATAATAGCACCATACATATACAAAAGCTCTTTTAGAGTACAGCATTGTTAGAACATCGTGAATAGTAGAGCACAAGTTAAGGTTGCTACCGTTGGTTTGATGCTTGGCATTCTTCCATAGTCATTCCACCAGGCTGAGCCTTGTCCATCTATAACACCTTTTCCTAAAATTGCAATTCCTTTAAGATTTTTGAATTGCAGCCATTGTAAGAGACCTGAACCCCAAGGTTGAGAGCTTGTAGGGGCTATAATTTTGCCATCCAACTGCATTATATTTGACTAGTAAGTACTGACTCATATATTTAACAATAAGAATTAGAATAATCCTAGTGCCACACATTTTGGCACAACAAATGCCACAATTCGCCCATATGGCTAGTTGTGGTTGGTGGAGGGGTGTCCCCACATGCACCCACCATCACCCCTCCACCAACCACAACTTGCCCAACTTGCCACATGGGCAAGTTGTGGCATTTGTTATGCCAAAATGTGTGGCACTAGACTTATTCTAAGAATTAACACATTTTAGCATAATGGTTATTAGTCTAGGGCCCACACAATGCGCAAGACAGTTACTATTTTTTGTGTCGATATATTTATTTTTATTTTTGTTCAATAAAAAGTTTAGTGTTTCTTCCAACTATGCAACAATCGTCAACGTAAGTGCTTACTTTGTGTGGCTTTGTTTTGTTATATTAACTATTTTGAGTGCTTGTATGAAAATATACATGATCATTCTTATTAAAGAACGGAGAGGTCAATAAATTTATTTATAGATGAATTTCTACCATGGTATGTTAAATAACATATACATTGTAAGATGAGCTTCACATGTCAAAAAAAAAAAAAAAAAAGCTTTCATGTATTCAAACGAATCACTAAAAAACTTATGAGAACCGTAGTTATAACAATCTCCTAATTTCTATATGACTTAGAAATTGATCTTCGAATTCAAATTATATTGCATCAAAGCACTAAAATTGTGCAATTCACTCAATGACTAAAATACTAACATCAACTAAGGAGAAAAAAGAACACAAAAAAATATAATACCACAAATCATTAAATTAAACAATTAAAAATAATATTATTACTTTTCGTAATCTATTTAGAATTAATTTTGATAATTTATTTATTTTTTAAAATTTCATATTTAGAATAGGTACTCTCAACCCAAATTTGAATTTTTCCATTTTTAAGTAAGTGCACAAAAATGGACCAAATTAGACTGAATTGGACCAAAACAACCAAAAGACACCTATTGGACTGTAATGGGCCACAGTGGACCTAAATAGGCCGAACTGCACAAAACAAAATGACTGAACCAAACTGGACTGAAATAGATCAAATGTACCAAACTGGACCGAATCATCAATCACACCACCTTTTTTTTTTTTTATTGATTTGTTCTTCTAATTTTTTGATAGTATTAAATATATTAACCAATTGAATTTATACATTCATCTTGGACTTTTTTTTTCCTAATAATATCTAGAATGGTTTAATATATTTAATATTATCAAAAAATTAGAGGAACAACTCAATAAAAAATGGTAACACAGTCGATGATGTGGCTCAACAAGAGCGTGATAACATTAAATATTATACTTTGACTATTAGATATTATATAGATATAAATATAGCTGATATGGTAATGAAATATGGGGTTGATAATTTATTAGTGAACCTGAAATTGAATGTTTGGTTGACAATTTGGGCCAGAGAAAGTGATTGGTTTGACGAGGAACACAAATCCATATGGAACAACCATGGTCGATCCTTCCACTTTGCAAGCTGCTGCCCATGCTGCTTCAAATGCCTGCATTACATTATTACATGGACAAGTTAAAAAATAATAATCTAGCCAAAGAAAACAACAGAGAGCATATATTGTAACAGTACTATTAATAATTGTAGTCATGAGTTACGAGTCACGATTATTTGTCAAAAAATAATGCTTATGATAATAATTCTCTCCAAACTTTTTATTTTTTTGAGAATCCTCTCCAAACTAGTTTGGAAAGAAATCTTTTAAACTCCTCTTATATTTTTTTTATTAAATGTGAATTTTGAAAATTTAATTGTTGGATTTCATGTTATTTATGTTCATAACACACATGTCAAATTTCGTTCAAATTGGATGTTATTTACTATTCGATCAATACACTCATTTTTTATGCATAATTTTATATTACAAAAATTTTAAATTTAAACATTTGATTGATGACATCGTTATTAATCTTTGATCTTTTTGAAATTTTGTAAGCATGAACGATATAATAAAAACATACAATCCAATAGTTAGATTTTCAAAATTCACATCTAATAAAAAAATATTGCAAAGTTTAAAGGGTTTTGGTGATGATGCGTGATGTCATTTAGATATTGGTCTTAATTTGTATTTTGTACTGCTACATGCCTAAATGGGATCTTTGCCAACTCTACAATAATAGAAATTAGAAATTAATTGACACCCAAAAAAAAAAAGGAAATTAATAAGGGATAACAACTGGTTGACTATCCAATATTCTGCTTCTTCTTTTTTTCCTTCTATTTTTTAATGATTATGATTTCCCTTTGACGTTATCTTCTTGCTTATGTGGCCATTTCGTTATATGCAAGCAAATATTCTAATCTTGAAGTAACCAGCTGATTGCCCCTCACGTTTGCACCAAGTGCCACAACACATAGTGGGTAACTATTCCATGACTCTTCCTTCTGCTTGATAACTTGGAACTACATGTTTGATTTTGTTTTTTAACAGAAAATTTTGCATTTGGCCAATGAATCAGTTAGCAAATTTTGTTGTTAAGAGTCATCACTAAATAGTAGAAATCATCTTCAAGTTTCTAAAATATTGATACTCATCTTTGGTTGTCTAATTAAATTCATAATGAAGCTAACATGTTCAATAAGCTGAATTTATAGGGTATATAGCTTTATAAACTAACCTCATCTGTACCTCAAGAATCAACAATGTAGATTACCATTATATCTAAAATATGAAAAAATCATATATTTTTTGTTTTTATAATGAGTATATATTGATTGGCTATGTACCATTTGAAATTTTATGAACTAAGAAGGCTTTATAGAATCACCTTTGTGTCGTCTGCATATCCATTGCCTTTAGCACCATACTCTAGTACATTAAAGATGGCATAGTACCAATGAATTGGTTGTGGTATGTAACTTTGCGAAGCACTGCAATTCTCAAAGCTTGAAGACCAAACAAACAAGGCAATGTGAAGAACTAATGTAAGCCCTTTAAGGTTAGACCTACTCATCTTCACTTTTTGTGGGGGTCTGTTTGGGTAACCAAGAGGGTATGTTGGCTTAGGAGTATATATAGGTAGAAATGCTTATGCCACTAGGCAGTAGGTGCATTGCACATGAGCTGACATTCTAGTTTAATAATAACGAGATTTGTTTTATATCTTCTAATTTTCATTATTGTCTTTATCTTATTTTAAAATGAAATCATGGGTACCCAGTTACATTACAGGCTGATCAATTAGAGGTGTAAAATGAGCCCAGCTTAACTCAATTTGCCTACTTTTTTTATTGATTTAAAAGAATACATTCTAGCTATTGAAAGGTTTTGACCGTTCCCAGACACTTTTGTTTTGGCAAATAATATAACATCTTGCCATGTTGTGGCATGCTGGCCGGTTAATATATATAAAAAATAAACATGAAGAATTATTTGAAGAGAACTTGTAAGGGAACATTAGTATGTTTCCATGATCAGAATATGATTTCTCTCCATTTCACTTGAAATGAAATCAATTCAGCTTATTACAATTACGATTTGAGTTCCTAAATCTAAAAATGTTGTGTCATTTAAAATTTTTAAATGACATGATTTTGTGCACTTAAAAAGAATATAATGTGATTTTGGATACACATTTAAATTTATAATAGTTAATCTGAATTATGAAATTGATCAATTTCATAATCACTTCGGCCAGTTGAAGATTTGTATAAGTAGGGATATCATATGGGATTTTCATTTTATGGTTCAACCAAGGAAGAAAGTTCAAGATATGATAAGAAAAGACATTGTCTTATACAGAGGTAACGTGAAAAGATTGAATTACAATTAAGATGAACCAAGCTATTTGTTATTCCTCATCTTTTGCACAAAACGTACTTTCATTCAGCTAGTGTGGCAAGTCAGTTGGATTTTAATTCAGAAAGTGCTGATTTAGTCAATAATGGAAACTACTCGTTATCATCCTGATTGGGAAGAGGATTCAGGGAAAAACCAACGTTAAACTTGGGAAAGAAAAATAGAAAAAAAACATCCACCTGATGTTTCTCTGTAACTTACTGAAAAGGATAGTTACTTTGGTAAGAATAAATTGAAATAGATAAACTCTTTGTATATCCAGGTCAGTTACTGATTCGTCTTTAAAACAAATCTGTAAGTTTAGCCCAATGGGAAGAATGTGGCCAGCAAGGTACCCTTTTTTTTGTGGGATAGTAAGAATGTGGCTACAAGGTGCCAATTCAGGCACAAAACCTGACTTGGAGATCACAAATCCATAGCCATTTATCCTGGAAGAGAGCGGTTTATAATCATTTCAATAAAAGAAGGATTGTCAGATTGTAATTAATACAGCGAGGGATTAAAAGCAACACAAATTTTCATTAAAAAAAGTGGTGCAACAAAACAAAAACAAGCCGTCATAGCGCAAAATTTCTGCAGAAAGCTTTTCTGCTACCAACTACTAGTACAAGCTAGAGTTACTGCGATTAACCAAATCAAATAAAAAGAGAATTCAAGGCTTTACTTTATCCACTAACAATATGAAACCTTACCAACCAGTAATCTCAGAAAAGAAAAGAAATGCTACAATCAGATCATCTTTGGGCGGCCTCAGTCAAATGATGCTTCTGATATGTATGTGGGAATGAAATGTCACATTCCTTTTTAAGCATGATTGTAATGATGCAGCTTGTATAACAAAACTTTTCCACCAGCATTTCCCATGGCCATGAAACCACCACCAGGACTGAAATCCAAACATAGTGGATATTGTAGGGATTTCTTGAGGGGAGGCCAGTTTGAGAATACCGTAAATGATGGAACGTGTATCAACTTTAAGCTGTTCTTCTTCATGCTAGATGAAATAGCCAATATTTGAGCATCATTGTTAAATTTCAGAAAGTCCACTTTGGTGGTTAGATTTTCTATGGTCTTGATAGGCTTTCTCTTGCCCCCTAAGAACTCCTCTCTGTTGTAAACATTCACAATCCCACTGTCTGAACCAGCTGCAAACAATTTTCCATTTGGGGAAGTTGAAAGACTTGTACTGTTTATGCAACCTGCATCCACAGCCTTATGGAAGCAAGCCCTTGTTCTCAAGTCCCAATGGTAGACCTGGCCATCACCACCAGAGCTCAATAATTGCTGACCATCATCAGCAAAAGCTAAAGAACGAGCTGTTCCATTCATCTTTAGTGTCCCGATCAGTTCCTTTGTTTTGGTAGAAACCAGCAAGATATAACCTTCATTTCCCACAAAGGCAATTGTACTTGAATCGGGGGAAACCTCAAAAACTTCCAAGCTTTTCTCCTCCCTGCCAACCAGGGGGCCAATTTTATCAACTTTTGCTTTCACTAAATCAAAGCTATAGAAGAACTTTCTCCTTCCTGCTACAATAACCTGAGACCCATCAGGCAAGAAAGATGCCTTTCGAATGGGGCAATCATCAAGGAAGATACTTTGTATCTTGGTATTCCGTTTGCCATCAATCTGAAAAAATCTAAGCCTTCGATCCAATCCTGCAGTTAGTAGCAGCTGCGCATTTCGATGGAACTGAACTGAATTTATTGGAGCATTTGAAGGATCCTCTGCATTTGCATCTACAAGTCTTGAATATTCAAGACGTCCAGGCAACAACTTAGTGCTGCTCCTCACAACTAGGTTTTCATTTGTTTGAAGGATATCTTCAACAGTTTCAACATTCTTGTAATTATGGGCCAGTACTGCCCCATTTTCTTCATCCGATGATTCATCATCAAAAGATGTATCATTCCTTGACCTTGAATCAAATTGGGCCCACTCTGTGCCAGGGTTCAGCTTAATATGCTGAGCCCTCAATCTCGACACATAGTCTGAACCTGAAATCAAACTCTCATCCTCTTCCTTCCTCAACTTCCTTAATCTGTTAACTTTAGCAATATTTATTTTGGTTTTATCCTCTTCCTCATCCACCCAGACTGGTTTTCTTTGCTTAGTTTCTAGCTCATCATTGCTTATTTCTGATAATTCTGCATCCTCTTCATGAACAGAAAGCATGCTATTTGCAGAACGATCCATTATGAATAAAGCAGAACCTTTCTCAAGCTTGTCTTGAATCTCTTCGTTATCTTCCTTCCCGAACTCAACAGGGGAATATAGAGATCCAAACAAAGAGTTTTCAAGCTTCTTCATTTCTCTTTCTTGCTCAATTACTAGCTTCTCATTCTCTTCATTGTGTTCTTTCTTTTTCTTTTTCTTATTCATCCTTGAAACATCCAAATATTCGTTTTGAGCATCTTCATTCCCTTGCATAGAGGAGAGGTCATTGATAACCTCCCTTTTAGTCTTTTTAGCTTTACTTTTGGGGGGAATATTTTGCGATATTAAACTCATCTTTGACAAGAAAAATCCTGCTTCTGCAAAACCAAACAAAATGCAATTTAAATAATGTACAAATTAACAGCCAAAAGATCTCTTGCTTTGGAATATTTACAGCAAACTGAAACATAATTTAGTCAATGAATTATATCATGGAACTTCTTTTTTAAAGTAAGTAATGCTATTGAAAAAAAGCACAAAAATAGGCACAGCTGTGCAAGCCTCTTACACAGAATGCTTTATATCATGGAACAGTAATTTCATATTCACGGTTAATCATAAATTATTTCTCATTTTGATCCACCACCTTTGTAAAATATTTAGCAACTAAGACAAACATTAATTGTAAACTAAAAAATATTGAAATTCTAAGAGAACTCACAAGGTAGAGCCCATAATATAGTTCAACTTGTGAAAAAAATAGAGTTGCAGTATACATATCTAAAGCTCCACATGCAGATACACAGACTTAGAACAGGTCAAAGTTCTCTAACAAGCATAAGACCTTTGAAGTGATCTCAAAACATTCAACCCAAAATGTCAATGCTACCAATATAATTTCAAATTTACTACGACAATAACCAGAAGGAAACCTCAAACATAAGAACCATAATCATCCTTTTGAGTTTAAAAGATATACAAATATTTTGATTTGATTAGTAATAGATATTTTAGTAAAAATAGAAGAGACATCATGTACACGGGATGTGTTACTTGATCAAAGAATTACATACAAAAAGAAATAAAATCAATAAACGAAACATACGAAGCAGAGAAATGCACTTCAGGGAAAAACTCACAGCCTTCCTAAATATCACCAGAAGTAAATAGCATCAAGATGTCAGTCTTCCACGCACACGAGTCTGTTTGAGATAATATATTTTCATTGGCTTATTACTTTGCTTTAAAATAAGCTATGTACTAGAAAGTGTGAGGCTTTAAAGTGAAAATAACACTTATCCAAACACACACAGAGTACATCATATGCAACTGTCAAACTCACTAATGTCCTAATGATTACTGGCAACCACGTTCAATTTAATATGACCATATAACATAATAAATTAAAGACCTATTACATGCATATAATGTTCTTTTGTGCTCTCTTCACACATAAAATCTGGAATTTGCTCAACCAAATAATTGAACACATTTGTTTTCATAAAATCTGGAATTTTTTCACTTTACTACCATTTTTTATTTCCAGCATTCTATTAGTTTCTCTTTTTGATTTGATTTTAATGGTTTATGATACTTTGCATTCACCATTGTGAACATAGAGTTCTTGTTTCTTTATCAATAAATTCTGATTAATAATATATAAATTAATTAATTAAAGATAAAAACCTTACTCATATAACGTTCTTTTGTGCTCTCCAAGTTGTATTCATCTATTGTAAAGACAAGTTCATAAGTCCTAAACTTGTCTTTCCTCAAAACGAGTTTAGAATTTGAATTTTCTAAAAACGAGATCAAATAAAATTTAATTCACTTGAAATTTGTCTTTCCTAAAGATGAGTTCAAATGAAATAAATTGAGACAAAACCCATCTTCCCAAAAAATGAGGTTCTTTTGAAATGGCGTCTACTGAATATTTGGACAAGGAAGTTTTAGCAAACATCTACTACATATTTAGAAACGTTTACGAAACATCTAATAGATATCTAGCTGAACAGTTGCAAAGGTATTATGAGCCCTATAATTTCTGGGAAAAAAACAAACAAAGCACCTTAAAAGGAACTGCATATATAGAAAATGGGTAATATCAAGCAACATCAACTTCCTAAAAAATATAAAAATCTCAATAAGCAAAAGCTGGAAGCACCATTTTCATAAAATATATATATATATATATATATATATAGGTAATAAAAACTTTTATTGAATAAAATGAACATTGTGTTCATGATGATGAACACTCTGGACATGAAAAAATACAAAAATCTCAAGAGCTAAAGCTAACAGATTGTAGGAAAGCAGAAATTGAAATACATTGTGTAAAACCCCAAATGCGAGTCCACTAAAATAAAGTACCAAAAAGAAGACGTTTTAAAAGATCTAAGGATCTCTCATTATCTTCAAAGATACGGTTGTTACGTTCATGCCAAACTAACCAAATAAGACAAGCTGGAATCATAAGACAAAGACTTTGAAACTTCCAAGACTTGTAAGACAAATTTTTAATTGATATTAACATAAACACATTTTACTGCTGGCAGTAATACTTCTGCCCTACCTTCATCAAGTTCTAAGGCATCCTAGTAAGCTACCTAAGGAACAAGACTTACTGATTATTAAGTCTAGTTATGAGTCATGAAAAAGGTATTGGAAGCTGCATACCATTCAAATGACCACTAAGAATGTCTGATCTCCATAATGTCCCATTTTCATATTCAATTATTAATTTTACCCAAAAAAAAAAATCAGTTAAAAAAATGAAGACAATGAAATGCACAATCTCAGCATCTTCCCAACTCAATGATTATACATATAGATGGGCCAGCTGATCAATACTCAAAAAATCACCACTACAATTTTATCTTTCTGGTTTTTATATATTTGTGTGTGTGTAAACAAAATTTCATTAAAAGCCAAAAATGCGTGCTACCCCAGTACATGGGCTGTGTACAGAAGTAGACACAAAACTGAACACAAAATATAAACAAAAAGGAACAGCAACAACTCAAGGAATCCATAGATTCTAGGAACTCCCTCTACAGAAAATTGACAATGACAGTGAAGACCACTCATATAAAGAATTCAGAAATAAGTGTTTCAATTTAGCAATGAGCATGGAATATGATTGGACCTACCACTGTACAGCAATACCAATCCCACTTCCATGATTAAAAAGAATGCAAAATCTTTTTATAATGTAATTTTTTATTCATCATATAAGAGGGAATGTACAAAACCATATAAGCTTACCTTCAATTCTGCACTTTTCAGAACCTCCTCTGTAGGAACTTCAAACTCAGGCCTTTTGGGAGGCCTCCTTACTCCTGGCTATCTAAGATCAAGATCCTGCAACAAAGACATGGAGCGATTAAATGAGGCAACTAAGCATTCTTAGAAACAAAATAAATATATAAAACTATATATATATATATATATATAAATCATTAAGAACCCAAATAATACATTACAGAGTAATGCATCCACTCACAGACCCAATTACAACACTTGAAAATTCCAAAGTTGTGTAATATAATGCTACTCAAAACCACCATTATTTGTATTACATATTGCCTATAATTTTCACAAACCAAAAGTTCTCTAATCATATAAAAAAAAAACACAAAATTAGAGGAAAATCACATTGCAAATATATCTCTCCAAAAATATTTTGGGTTCCTATATCCTCTCCATTAATATGTTGGTGGCAATGCACAATTGCAATACAAAAGGGGGTGACATTTTTTTGAAAAAGCTTAATAGTAGACACAAATTACTACCTGGGAATACAATATCTCATTCAAGGCACCAGTATATAATGTAAAGTCTAGGGGTGTAATCGGTTAGGTTCGGTTGGTGTTGAAGACAGTTTTTGCACCGAGCCAAGAATTTCGGTTTTAACATATTGAGCACCGAAACCAACTTGTGAGGAAGGAACGCCAAACCGACCAATTGCATTTGGTTTCGGTTCCATTCGGTCGGGTTCGGTGTTTGGTATGTGAGAAACAAAAGCAAGAAAAAAAAATAGAAAAGAAGAATTTTTTTCATCAAACAGAGACTTTATTGGAAGACAAAATCAGTACAAAAACTAACAAGAAAAGCAAGCAACACAGACTCTGTTTTCAACACAAAATACAGAGCAACACAGGAAAAAAAAAAAAACATAAAACACAAACTAAGATTAAGCAAACATCACACCGTGTTTTCTTAGAAACCAAACAGATCAAAGAAAAAAAAAACCTATTTCCCTTTTCTTTCCCACATTTTCTCAGCACCCAAACACCAAGCAAACACAAAAAAAAAAATAATAAAAATCATGTATATATTTAGAGAACATACCAAAATAAGGAAAAACCTATTTCCCTTTGCTTTCATACATTTTCTCAGCACCCAAACACCAAGCAAACACAAGAAACATATACTCAGAATCAAGAAGATTGTATTTTCTTTTTTTCTTTTTTTTGGTTAAACGTTTTTGGGATTCTTGAACTTTGTTTCTGAGAGACTAAAAGAAATGGAGAAGAAAGAGGGTTGTGGTGGAGAACGGCTAGAGCTTGAAGTGAGAGAGAAGAGTTAGAGAGAAAACTGGGGAAGGGGGCGGCTGAAGAAAAGAAAAGAGAAGATAAAATGTGGTATTTATATCATGCTACTAGGGTTTTTCGGTTTGAACGCACACCCCTAATAAACTAGTAACTTGGCAAAGAAAATTTCACTCATTTCAAGTTTTTCAATCACCAAAATGAAAGAGAATGAAATCCAGTCACAAAAGTGCAGTTCCTAAAACAAAAAAGTTATGTGGGTGTAGTTCATATCAACGCATCAGCCTCCAGAAATTGAAGCTTTAATTGCTTCCACAAAATTACTTCCTAGTTCCTACAACAAAACACTAGAAACCACCTCAGCCAAACATACACACTTCAAAAACAAAACACACCCAGATAATAGAAAACAAATTTGTTTTGAAAAAGACATGATTTTTATTAGGGTTTCTCAGTTCTACCCAAAAAAAAAAAAAAGAACCTTTAATGGGGAATCATGAAGCATAATAACAAATATGAATTGGTTTGTTGTATTGAAAAATAGAGGTTAAGGCTTACCTTGCAAAGCAATGGCGAGAAGATAGTTTATCAATGAAACGGGGAGAGAGAGAGAGAGAGACAAGTGAACGAGAACAGAGGTGAGAAGGGACCCAACTGGGAGCGGCGGTCGTCAAGGGTTTTGTTGGTTTTTTCTTTCTTCTTCTTCTTTATCTTTTATTTACTGCTATGGTAGAAAACGTGAGAAAAGTCTTATGGAAGGGTTTTTTTTTTTTTTTTTTTTTTTAATAATTTATTTTTATCTTTATATAAATTTTTCTTTAGATTATTGTCTGTCTGTCCTTTACTCCCCATTCACTCCAATTTTTGTGTTCGGCTGGATCAGCCTATTTCGTTTTTTATTGAAATTTTTTTTTTTTGGGGTTAAAAGTGTCTAAAATACCTTAAAAAAAGCGAAAAAAAAAAAAAAAAAAAAAAAAAAAAAGCAAACAAAAAGTGAAGATTAGAAAACACAGTATATAATCTCTCAAAAAAAAAAAAAAAACAGTATATAAAAGATAAAAACTAAGAAATAAAAGTTAAAGATAATAATTCAGCTGTGTTTATACCTAGAAAATAGGTAATGGTGATTATTTTTTGATGCAAACATGGGCAGCACTGCAGCCAACTTAGAGGTTCAAAAAATTATATATAAAATGAAAAAAAAAAATTGTTTTGACCTCCTAAAATAAAATTTTGAATATTTTAATCCTAAATTTTGTTTAAACCCAGTTGAAATAAGCTTGAATATAATTAGTTTTTTTGTTTTTTGAAAGCACTACTTTTATGATATATATTTTCACAATAGTTTTATGATACAAGTTAAGTTGTAAGTTGTAATCGGTTTTTATCTAGACCCACAACTGATATTACTTTTTTACATACATTTAACAACTTGCCACATAGATTTTATTATGAAAGTGTTGTGTTAATAGCTTTACTTTTAAAATTGCTCATTCGTTAAACAAAATAAATAAATAAACACTCTAGCTTACTTTGTCATTGACAACAGAATGAAATTGTTTTTCTATGTATTTTTATTCTTCATTAGCCAAAAATTATAGCACTTTTAGCACACAAAAAAAAAAAAAATTACACCACCTTTACAACCAACTAATCTGTATTTACATATATAATTAATTCCTTATTCTCTTTATCTCTCTTTCTCTTTTCCATGTTTTCTTTATGTCTAATCAAGTAGTTTGACAAGTATTCTACGTATTTCCAAATTCAAGAAATCTTTTAGTGCTTGCTTCAATTCCAAGACAATAACCGCAGGAATGCTTAATAAGTCATATACTTCAAAAGTAAAAATTTATATTAGTTACTATTTTTTTTTTTTTTAATTTCATGTTTACTACTAGTCCTACTCTGTGTGTTACTATTCTTCTTTGTCATATATTTTTATTTAATTGATATTACATATAAATATTGTAGAGACACGTTTTGGAGCCCAAGCCCAAAAATGTAAAGGGATATTGGCCCAGTGAGCCCAATACAATAAATTTGTAGAGAGTAGATTAGAGAATTAGGCCCTAATAAGTTGGACAACGGTTAGAATGGGTTTGAAAGATAATCAAACAGAAATAAGAAGGATTGATTCAAATAAATTCACTCTCGGCACGTTTTAAGGAGGTAAGTTCTAATATAAACCAATTGAACAGATTATTAATACAATTTTGATTGTTACAGTATTTCCTCTCTCTATTTCGCAATCCCTTTCCTTTGGGGTCTCCACTCTCATTTATACTACGTCTCTTCTTTCATCTTTACCCTACACATGGACAGTTGATGACTTATACTAATCCTTGTCCCATCAGCCTCCTCCAGAAGTCTTTGGGGTGGTTGTAAGGCTGAAAAAGTACTATTCAGAGATCATTTCCTCATTAATGCGGCCAGAGAGTTAACTACAAAACATTCAATGCGGTGGTAGCAGCTTTTTCTTAGATATTTTTGACCTCCCATCCTTCTTGTATGTTTATGATGCACGTCCCTATCACTGGAGTTTCCTGGAAGGTCACCTTAATTATTAGGATACACATTTGAGCTGTGCTTAGCTTATCCGAGGAGATATTCCTCATCGGACCACCTTCTTATTCGTGCCTCACTCATGAGATTCTAAGCTTGATCCACCTACTACCATTTATTTGTCCTCGGATCACCATGCTCTCGGCCAGAGCCCAAGGCCCAATACACAATTTTGGGCCCTTATCCCTACAAATATAATAAATTATAATATTTAATTCATCAAAAATATAATAAAATATTATTATTTTGACAAAAATGTATTATTAGTTATTTAATTTTATATATATATATATATATATATATATTTAGAATCTATTATATCTATTTATGTATTCAATGGTTATTGTCTTACCGATCTTTAAACTATTAATAATTTCTTTAAACTATTGTACAATAAAGTTGTATTATACACTAAATTTTATTTAGAATAATGTTTCTAGATTATTGTATACTAGTGTACATGAGATTAAGAATTAAGGAAACCGAAAATTCAAAAAATAAAATAAAATAAAATAAACTAGTGAGTCTTGATAAAGTTTAAAAAAAAAAAAAAAAAAAAGTTGGAACATGGTCATGAGGGAAATATCAAAATGGACTTTGGAGTTTTTTTTTTTTTTTTTTTAATTTTAATTTTTGGATAAGTTTGTTTTGAATACATGGATTAGTAGTAAAGTGTCCTATTTTGGAAGCATTTTACATGAAGTTAGAGTCTTGGAGATATATTTTTACCAGGTTGTCTTCAAGTTTTGTTTCTATTAAATGTAGGGTCTAAGGGTATTTTTGAACCATATAAAAGTTCAGTTTAAAGAGAGAAATCATTTTATAAATAGTATAGATAATATGAAAGTTTTATATACAAGAAAAAAAAAATTAATCATTTTATTTTTTACTCCCTACAAAACTCCTAACTTCGGCCCCAAAAACTTTTTTTTTTTTTTTTGGGTGTTACAACTTACAGCCACTAGATCTTGAATGTGATTTATAGGATTCCTAGTGGTGTCCTAGTTAATTGAATTTATTTATCTCGTCATTTGTGGACTTATAGAAGACGGTTAACATAAGCTCCACCAACCATAAGGCAAACACTTTCGTTTCACACACACACACACACACACATATATATAAGGCTAAAATTATGCTTTTGTCACTGTAATGGTCCTTGCCTTTACCAAATTAAGTCCGATAGTTCTAATATACTACATCAAAGGTCATATATCTATGTTTTGCCTAATAATATAATGCACCCACATTAGACTCTCTAATCAAATTCAAATACATAGTTGTATTGATCAACGAAACACAATTTTTTTTCCTAAGGGCAAATAAATTCAATATAGGCATGCATTTGAAATTAAAAATTTTTAATGGAACATTTGAATTAGTTAGGAAGCTTAATGTAGTAACCCTATGTTTTAATTACACCTGCTGGTATTATTTACTAGCATTGACAGATTGGCTATTTAGCTACAAAATCCAAACCTAAAGTGGAGGAAGAAAGAGAAAGGGTAAGTGGTTAGTAATTAAACTCGGCTATTATTAAGTTGTGTGCTACCAAGATGGAGCCATGTAGGCACTAAATTGGCTTACCTCAAAATGTAAGGGCCAAAATGATATTTTGATCTAAATTCAAAACAACCATGTATTTGAAATTAATTGGAAAGCATGTAGTAACCCTAAGTCCAAACTAGTTAATATGTGCTCTTAGGGCATTTGGTAATAGATAATTTTAGCCAAGTTTTAATACCATTTTAATGAGAAATATAAAAAAACTGCAAAAAATATCAATTTTTTTTTTCAATACAAAATTTCTAAAAATATTTTCTAAATCAATATCCTTTTAAAGCATCCTATAACTTTTACATAGTTTGTTTTTTATTTTTGGAGAAAGAACTTTTATAAAGTTTTAATTACCGCTGTGAGTATTATTACTAGCCTTGGATGGACACATGGTATTGGCGGATTGATCACTTTGCTACAAAATCCTAACCTAAGAGCATTCACACCCACACTGCCATATGTCAGATATGTTTTACCATCAAAACACAAAAGCGCAGCATTACCCGGTCTTGTATCCTAAAAATATTTACAACTGTGCTATAGTACCCATGGTTCTCAGAACCGGACTGGACTGGGAGGTCAGACCTTAAGAACCGGGAACCGTAATGAAAATCGATTTTTTAAGCCTAAAAAACCGAATTTTTTGTTAATTCTGTAAACCGCTAAAACCGGGGTTGGACCGCACGAATCGGTGAGAACCGTGCGGTCCAACCCCTTAGCAATTTTTTTTTTATTTTTTATAAAAACAACTTAATACAATTTTATTCTACTTAATTAAATTATCCGTCTCTTACAAGGAATAAAAAAAATTATAATTAAAATCCTTTAAAGATATTCAACTTTACTTCAAAAATTAATCATAAATTTTAATGTTTTTATGGTTATCATTTTATTTTGTTAACTTTCTTATTTAATTATTAAATATATGCTTGAAAATCATTAAATTTTCCTTACATATATAGATATATTAGTCAATTTTGCTAGTTTTATAAATTTAATATCTATATTTAGGCTTTAATTAATTATTAAATTAATTATGACATCATCACGGTTCGACCTCGGTTCGATCTCAAAAACTTTGAACCTCTCCCTTTTACGGTTCAATAAACGGTCCGGGTTTGAAAACTTTGATAGTACCGTCACAAATTTGCGAATAACACCGTTGTAAAACAAAATAATATTTTTTTTATTCTCGTATTTAACGTATCTGCCTCTTTTTTGTGACAGTACTGTGACACAATTGTAAAACAAAATAATATTTTTTTTATTCTCGTATTTAATGTATCTGCCTCTTTCTCTCTCTTCATTTTCTCTTTTTCTCATCTCTCTCTCTTTCTCCACAATGTTCTGGTCTCTCTCTCATCACATCTCTGTCCTGGCCTCTCTCTTTCACGGTGGCCCACTGTGTTTATATTGATCGGTGTGTAAGCTATGAAGTTCCACTGGGTACCACTGTCACAGTACCGCCGTCGGTGGGCATATTCTGGCGTGGGTCATGGGTCCGACGTAGGTCTAGCAACGCCGTGGGCTTGGTGGTTTCAGCGGTGTGGTCCTCTGATGGAGGCGCTCAACCTTGCCTCCGATGATGGGTTGTGATTTCCTGGCGTGGGTTCGGTGGTGGGTTGTGGTGTGTGAGTGGTTTGAGGGGCTATGGATTCCGATGGTTTTAGGTGTTATGGTCCGATGGTGGCGAGGCTATGGATTTCGATGTTTGGATTCCGATAGTTTTAGGTGTTGTGGTGCGATGGTGGCAGTGTGGAGCAGCCAAGAGGATATGAAAAAAAGGGTAGTGAGCATCTAGTTTACAAGTTACACAAAGCCCTATATGGATTAAAACAAGCTCCACGAGCTTGGTTTAGTCGAATCAAAGGAACGAACCATGTTCATCACGGTTCTATTTTTCCTTTCAGCTACACCGTTCTGTTGCAGAGTATAAGCAGTGGTCAACTGCCTCTTGATCCCACTTTCTTTGCAAAAATCATTGAACTCATTTGAATTGAATTCTCCTCCTCTACCAGTGCGAAAACACTTAACAAATAACCCTGTTTCTTTTTCAACCATAGTCTTAAAGCATTTAAAAGAGTTTAAAGCCTCTGACTTTTCTACCAAAAAATTCACCCATGCTTTTCTACTATAATCATCAATAAATATCAAAATGTACCTCTTGTTGCTGTTGGATGTAGGAGTGATCGGACCACAAATATCTGCATGAATAAGTTCCAACTTCTGAGTTGCTTTCCAAGTACTCTTCTTTGAAATAGGGTCACGGTGTTGCTTCCCATTGATGCAATCAGTGCATGTCACACTTGAGGCAGTGAATTGAGGAAGTCCACGTACCATGTTCTTGTACAACAAGGTTCTCAAACCCTTGTAACTCAGATGCCCATACCTCCGATGCCAAAGATGAAATAACCCACTTCACTCCTATTCTTTTGGCCCCTACTGGCAGCTCAGTGAGTGTCCATGTTTGGTTCTTTAACCGTTCTTGACACCATTCTCAAGAAAGATACTGCCAAAGACATATGGGACTCCATGAAGAAAAAATTCGAAGGAAATGCAAGGGTTAAGATGTCTCATCTTCAAGCTCTCCGCAGAGAATTTGAAACTCTTGAGATGAGGTCCGGTGAAAAAGTGACAAAGTACTTCTCTAGGGTCATGACAGTGGCCAACAAAATGCGAACTTATGGAAAAGATATGCAGGATGTTAAAGTGGTGGAGAAAATTCTGCAGGGGCCAAAAGAATAGGAGTGAAGTGGGTTTACAAAACCAAATACAATGAGCATGGAAAGATCGATAAGTACAAGGCTCGTTTGGTTGCTAAAGAGTACTCTCAAAAGTATGGAGTGGACTATACATAAGTTTTTGCACCAGTGGCAAGGATGGATACAGTAAGGATGATTATTGCTCTAGCTGCACAGAAGAATTGGATGATTTTTCAGCTGGCTTTCAAGTCGGCTTTTCTCCATGGTGAGTTGAGAACATCCTTGACTGCCAATGTAGAACACCTGTTTAGGACATAAACAGTCCAGTTTACTGCCTCCGGCCAAAAAGTCTTGGGAATGTTCTTGTCAGATAACATGGAACGAACCATGTTCATCACGGTTAGAATGATGAGATGAAGCTGAAGGATCTGAAAGTGAAGAACTATCTCTTCCAGGCGATCGACCGAACCGTTCTCGATGGTGGCAGGGCTATGGATTCCGATGGTTAGATTCCGATGTTTGGATTCTAATGTTTTTAGGTGTTGTGGTGCGAAAATTTGAGGGGCTGTGGATTTCGATGGTTGGATTCTGATGTTTGGATTCCGATGGTTGGATTCTAATGGGGTTTGGGTTAGATTTGGATTGATTGGTTTGGGTTAGCGTGGTGGGCAGTGGTGGTGGTGGTGGTGGTGATTGGGTTGTTTTTACTATAGGTTTGCTGGGTTTCTCGTGGGTTACTGGGTTTTTTTATTTATTTGTTTTTTATTTTTTTTTAATTTTGGTTTTTGGTTTCTGTGGGATTTTGGTGGGCAATGGGCAGTGGTGGCATGGTGGGCATGGTAGTGGCGACTAGGTTGTTTGGTTTTTTTTAATGGGTTTGCTGGGTTTTTGGTGGGTGTTTGCTGTTTTTTTTTTTTTTTTTTTTTTTTTTTTTAATTTGGGTTTTTGGTTCCGATGGGATTTTGGTGGGCAATGGGTAGTGGGTGGCGTGGTGGGCATGGTAGTAATTGGGTTGTTTGGTTGTTGAGAGATGGACATAGAGGCAGGGACAGAGAGAGAGAGAGAGAGAGGGAGAGAGAGAGGGGGAGGGGAGAGATAGATAATTTGTATATTATTTTGTTGTATAATTTATATTATTTTAATGTATTGTATTGTAAAATAAAAGTTAAGATGTTTAGGGTATTGTAAAATGATATGATATAATAGATAAAATAACTTTTGAGATGGTAAAATAGAATTGTTCGAAAATATAGAAAATATGGGATGTGAATGCTCTAAAGAAACGGGAGAAAGAAAAAAAGACGGTAGATAGCTAATTAAACTCGGCTATTATGTTGTGCAGACTGATGGGATTTGATAATAAATATTGTGTTTTTTGATGAATTTGGTAATAAATATTGATCACATTCCATATCTTTTTGATTGAATTTGCTTGAATTGATCACGCTTGAATTGGCTTTGCATTAATCTATTTAATAAACTCTATAAAGCACAAAGGCCAACGATATGCACCCTTTAATTAGAAGTTGGTTAAAGAGAAATGCATTATTTATTCTATTGGGAGGCATGGTCCCTTGACTTTTCAAATATCTTTCCTTTCTTGTATTTGTTTTTTTTTTTTTTTTTTTTAATAATAATTTTGAATATAAATTTCAATAATAACCACAAGATTTTCACTAAAAATATGTAATGCAATTATATAATTGATTAAGATCTTTTTTATTCTCTTTAATTACTTTTATGTTATACATAACTCAATTAAATTGTTTTTAATGTATATACATCAGTTATATTTTATTTTTATTAGACTTACTTTTTTGTTGTTGCAAAAATAAAAAGAATTTTTAAGGAAAAGAAAGACTTATTTGATGTAAATATTTTTGTTTACATAAGAAAATATCTATGTTTCTTCTCAAAAAAAAGAGAGAGAAAATATCCATGTACTATGTATTAGCAATAAATAAATACTATTAAATATATGTGTGTGTGAGTTGCTCTTTGGATTTAATTTTTTTTTTACTATATATTTAACTTGGCTGGTCTGAAAAAATTTTCAGGATCTACCACTAATTATATTCCAATAAAGAAATAATTAAGCATCTACAACATGCATGTTTTAAGTAGACTATAGAGTCTATAAAAAAAATATATAGATATTGGAGTTTGTGGCGGTCTTTTCTTTATGTTGTACAACAATTTATGAGTTAGGTGTTTTTTTTTCTAATATTTTTTCTTAAAAAAAAAAAAATTAACATTCTAGAATTATGATTTTTTTTGGGCACAAATTTGAGGTTTTTTATTATTTAATGGGAATTTTTAAGTCCCTAGAAAACTTTAAAGGCAAGTTGGGAGGATAAATCCTAGTAGGCCTAAGTGGTATTAGCCCATTGGCCACTTCGCTAGAAGGTTTAAGAAGTAGTTAATTAAACGGGATGTTTGTATGTTACGTTGAGTAGACCGGTGGGAGGTGGTAATAAATATTGATTATTACAATTGCAACTTCGAACTTCACTTCAGCTCCCACCTGGGATTGATTTGCTTCAATTGACAAAGCTTTAATTGGATTTTCATTACTCTACGTACTCTTTTTTAATGACCTCTATAAAGTAAAAAAAAAAAAAAGAAAAAAAAAAAGCACGAAGGCCAACAATTCAGGCACTATTAGCTTTTGTGTGTTAAATTTTAGTACTCAACCTAAGAAGCATCAACAGTTCAACTTCTCAGCAAAAAACAGTTCAACTTCTTCAACTAGAACTATGACTTTTCAATGGCGGAGAGACAATGACGATGGCCCTGCTGATCTTACCACAAAGGCCCCACACTTTTTCAAGATTATTATGCCTCAAACTCTTCAAGAAGGAAAGCTTGTAAGAATACTTTCATCTCTCTCTGAAAATCATATGCTAATTAACGTCGACGTCCACTTGGTCTTATTTATTTCTGATTCTTGAAAATTTACATTTGTTGATGACCAAGTTCAAGCAAATCCGTGAACTTGGTTCCATGTAACATGCATGTAGTCATGAAAACTTTCATTTTGTAATGCGTAGGTAAGTTTACTGTTTTTTTTTTTTTTTTGGGGCTGTAACTAAGGAGTATATTGGAACAAGTTAAGCCATGAGTTCTTTTTTCTTCTTTTCGGACTGTATATTTTTTCAATGTTTTTATAATCCACTAGGTAAACCTGTATTGGTTTTTTTTTTTTTGTTTTTTGTTTTTTTCACATAACAGCTCAGTTCTTTTTATTCAATCATTATATTCTTTTAACAATAATAATGGTAATAGTACAAAATAAAATAAACTGCACAACAAGAATAGTAGAAGAAAACAGTACAAGCAAATAGGAGGACTTAATTCTATGTGACATGTAGTCATGTAAATCTGCCCTTTTGTAATGCTCGTGTAGCCATGGATTTTCGAGTTTTTGATACAGCGGAACAAAATATCGAATGAGTTTTTATTATTTTTATTACATCTTTCTGGGACTGTCTATATGGTTTTTGTCTGGTTTTTTTTTCTTCTTCAAATTTCTTTCAATTTTCCCTACTCTGTAAAACCATTTTACCCCCTTGAAATGCCACTTCAAATTTTTTTTCTAAGTATCTTCTTTGAATTATTATTAAAGTATTAATATAAAAGAAAGACTAGATCCATTTTTCCTGTAATGCTAATGACTGCACAACGAGAATAGAGCTTGATTGATTGCATGTGTTTATTTACAAAGCCTGCATTTATATGGAGATTCTTTTTACAGCGGATTCCAAAAAAGTTTATAAGCAAATATGGAGTTGATCTGTCAAATATGGCATTTCTTACGGTTCCAAATGGTACAAAATGGAAAGTCAAGTTGACAAAACATGATGGTGAGGTTTGTTTTCAAAATGGTTGGTGCGAATTTGCAAGCTGTCATGCTGTAAACCCGGGGCACTTGCTAGTTTTCAGATATGAAGGAAATTCTCACTTTTATGTACTCATATTTGATGCCACTGCAACAGAAATAGACTATCCCTTAGATGACCAACAACAAGTTGACAGGATGGAAGACATTGAGAGTGATGATAACTCTCTTGAAATCATGGATGGCTTTATGCCAAGCCGAAAAACAAGGGAGAAATCACCATTACCATGCCCTCTACCTCATAAGAGGGCAAAAACCAATCCAAGAAGTTCTGATTTGCAAGCAGGAGGGGATACACATTTTAGACCTGAACTCACTAAATCTAAAGGGTCAATGTTAGAGAAGTCAAAAATGAATGCAGGGGTATCTTTTACTAGGCGAGAATCTAAAGGTTTGAATCTTATACTTTTGTTTAGGATTTTGATTCTCACACATCTACTATTTCGCATCTCTTTTTTTCACATCCGCTCTATGTGCTTAAAATTTGAACATTGCCACATCACTTGTGGATTAGTGTGTGAAATAGCAGATGTGAACGAGTTTGAAAGTATAACAGTGTCATGTTTTTATAGCCCCTGACTGAACCTCATTTTTCAGCAGAAGAATGCAGTGGAGCTACGAAGAGATGCCCAAAATCTGAGGTTATTGAGAGGACATTGTCTGCCAGTGAGAAAGATAGAGCTTTTCAGAGAGTTAGAGCTTTTGAATCTAAGAATCCTTTTTTCAAGGTTGTCATGCAGCCATCATATGTTTACCCTGGGAATTCATTGGTAAGCTTCCAGTTCAAAAATTTGCAGGCTCAAACATTTGTGAACTTCACTTTTTGGATGACATACATTAGCACAAGAACAAAGATACAAAGTGGTTCTTCCTTTGTAGAGCAAAACCAAAAGCATTTTTTCCTTTATTTGTTCGCTGAAAAGGAGAAATCTTCCTTATTATCCTTATCATTTTTTTATGTTTTATAGAATATATCATCCAGCTTTGCGAAAAAATACATGAGGAAGATGAGTGGTGAATTTGTCATCCTTCGGTCTTTTGATAGGGGAACTTGGTCTGTTAAGTTTAGTAATTACAAAGCACAAACAAAATCCGAGTTTCGGCAGGGTTGGAGGGAATTTGCACGAGACAATAGCTTGAAAGTAGGTGATGTTTGTATATTTGAGCTAATTAATGGCATTGAAGTTGCTTTTAAAGTTGCCATTTTCCGGGCTGCTAATGATATTGATTGCCCTTTGTCGAATGGTAAGGAACTGGTTGATTTTGTAAGCCTGTTTACTACTAATTAATTTCATGTGCATGACTTCATATTTTCATGTCATTTCAGGATCAGCTCATGGGGTTGGAGGAAGTCGAGTAGGACGCAAAAGCAGCCCGTTTGTTAAACCTAAATCTGATTGCTATCTGGATGATGAGTCTTTCTCACATGACCAATGTCCTTTGAAAGATGGTGGTGTAGGCATGTCTACCAATCGGAGAAGGCTAAAAGTTAAGGCTCTTGTGAAGAACCATGAATATAAGGCTCTTGAGAAGAAGCAAGAATTGATGACTACTAATGGAAAAGCTGAAAATCTTGTGAGAGCCAATGCTTTTAAATCAGAAAATCCCCTTTTCATGGTTATCATGCAACCATCGTACATTAGTAGGGGTCATATGGTAAGCTTTCAGCTGAACATCTTATTGGGTTTTAGAAATGCAACTCCTATTAACTTTGATTTTTCATAGATTAATTAGAAAGCATGTAGCAGAGAGTTGTTGCTGGACATAACTTGGTAATGATGTTTGCTTCTTTGTGTTTTTAGGGGAATTGAAGTTTAATTTATATTTAACAGTATCATCTTAGGTAGAAGGAAATCACGTAAGAATGTAAAGTCATTATGAACAATATAATCAAATCACTGGCATCCATTAGACTGCCCTTCGACCATCAGCGTAACAAATAATATTATTGCCTCAAAACTGCTTTTCATTCAACTGGATTCTACTATTTTTGAAACATCTGTTATTATTTTTTGTACAGAGTTTACCCCATGGCATTATCAACTACTTACTGAGAAAAGGCTTTATTACCAAAAGAGGTGTACTCACTGTGAAGCTCCAAGTTGTGGACCAGTTATGGCCTGTGAAGTTATACGCTTATGAAGGAGTGTACCGGAGTTCATCGTGCAAGTTATCTGCTGGTTGGTCTGCATTTGCAACGGAAAATACTTTGCAAGTAGGAGATGTTTGCGTGTTTGAGCTGATTATGAGAGACGATGTTGTGTTAAAAGTCCACATTTTCAGATGCCTCGATTAAGTGGTTACTAACGTTGCATTGTAAATAATGCATTATGTATCATCTAGGGAGCTTATTATTTTGCTATTACTCTGTTCAAGACCTTTTTATCCCTTTTTGTGTTTTTGGATTGGATTAAATCGAGGTTGATGTTTTGTTCTATCTACAGCCCTGGCCTTTCAGGGGCTTCTATCAATAGGGTTTGTATATTTTGTCCAACAATCTTGACCCCTACTGAAGACACACCAGAAAAAAGGGGAGGAAAGATTAAAGGCTTAATTTTCACTAGCTATTGTTAGAATTTTGGTCAGGTTGTTATGGTTTGGCTAACTAGTTGCCTGCAAAATTTATCCCTTCATTCATATCCAACATGCTTTGAGCACGTTGATGGTTCGAGCTCACTGTGCTCATTATTCCTTTTCATCACCAGTCGAAAATGAGCTGTTGCCACTTGATTCAAACGTTGCAAAGAGTGAATGGTTCACATTTCTTTAACAAAGTCCATATGAAATTACTACCAATTGATGAATCCTTCAACTCAATGTTCTAGCAGCATGAGGCACAAAATATGTTTGGTAAACAGTATTTTTATAAAGTTTGCCTATTTTTCAATTTGGTCTATAATATTTCAAAAATAACGAGAATTGAAAATTTTCCAAGTGCCACAATATAGATAAGAAAAAATTAAATATTGACTTTTTGTTTCATTTGGTTCAATGCTTCAAGATTTTTTTAATTGTAAAATAAAGATTTTTTGTTTCATTTGGTCTAATGTTTCAAGATTTTTCCTCCCTTACACATACACGCGAAACTCTTTGCACTTCATTTCACCATTTTTACCTCTTGCACTTCTACTCCTTTATATACACCTATCCATAGCTCTTCACACCATCCCATGTTAAATACAGAAACAAAAAATGATCTATGTACCATTAATCTTTCGACAACATCTATCTAGTTACAACATTGTTATCCCATCTAATCCTAACCCTTATGAGTTGGCTACAACTAGAGAAGGGAGCTTGCATTTTATATTGAGTGACAGTGACTATTAATATTTTAAAATGTTGAGTTTGAACATTGTGGACTTGTGTGTTTTGTAAAGGCTATGAGTGATTGTGGATGTTTGGGATGCTGATATGGGAAAGTCATAAGTGTATTTTGTTTTAGAATTGAGGAGAAAGAGAGATTAAAGCTTCGTTTATAGTTAAAAGTTACCCTAAAATGAAGCCGTATTATCTTAGGTAGATGGAAATCACAATATATTGCAACGTCATTGTGAACAATAGAATCACTTCATTGACATTTATATAATTATCCTACATGGATGAACTTGGATCTGGTTAATGAGTGCTTTAAGATTAATAAATGTTCAATTTATGAGTTGTAATGCACAATTAACAAAAAAAAAAAAAAAATACACATATTATTGATTTATTGGCTTATATGCATAAATTCATTGTATTATTGCGCATTTTTTTAATATATTTCTACATTTTGATTTTATTTATTAAAAAATGTATACAAATATTATTTAATTGCATTTTAATCACTGCTTGGAGCATTTATTAACAAAATCCAAAAAATAATATTATTGTTACGACCCATTAGGTTCAACTTTTCATCTTAAAAGAGAAAGCACACTTTTTTGAAGCATCGTCCTTTTCAAGGTACTACTATATTTTTAGTTTTTTACACTTGTGAACAAAATAAACAAAATAAGCTGATGAACATCCGAAGGCACCCCAAAAAAAAAAAAAAGCATTTCATAGGAATGGGTTCTACACTCACTAATAAACTATTTTTAAAATATCTTCTGTTCTCTTTTGTGCAGGATGTACTGTGGCTTTATCAACCACTTACCAAAAGAAGGCTTCAAGGAACATGCCAAAGGAAGTGCACGCACTGTACGTAATGCTCCAAGTTGTGGACCGATTATGGCCTGTGAAGTTACACAATCATTCATGTTCATGTTCATCATATGAGTTCTCTCTTGGTTGGTCTGCATTTGTGAGAGAAAATGCTTTGCAAGTAGGAGATGTTTGCGTACGTGTTTGAGCTGATAATGAGAGACTATGTTGTGTTCAAACTCCACATTTTCAGATGCCTCAGTTAAGACTTAAGTTGTTGCTAACATTGCATTTGTAATATGTATTATGTATTATCTTGGGAGCTTATTATTTGCTACCACTCTGATCAGACTTTTTTTTTATTTTTATTCTTTTTTGTTTTTGGATAAGATGAATCAAGGTTTATGTTTTGCTATATCTACCGACTGGCCTTTTTTTTTCTTTTTGATACCAGACAAAGAGATTACATCACATTACAAAATTTGGAGTCTGTTTTGCTATCAAATTAGCAAGTTTCCTGCTTTCAGCCAATACAGAGTCTAAAGTTCTCAAAAAAAAACAACTAGCATAGAGAGTATTGCTTAATATTATAATATATATATATATATATATATATATATATATCTATCTATCTTTTAATAAGGTTTCAATCCACCAAGGTCAGTGAGTCTTAGACCTCCAAAAAAGTTGGATTTCCTTGCAATTAGTTAGGATCACCACTCTTTGAAGACCTAAATGAGCTGTGTAGAGAAGCACCTCACGGATTGCAACAAACATTGTTTTCTTAGGATCTTGGAATGTTGTGAGAAATGCTTTTCTGAAGAGTTGGCTTCCTTCCTTTGATTTACCTATCAAGGCAGCACCTCTTCTTCCTCAAATCAACTTTCTGGAAATTTCAACTTAACACAACAATTGCCAATCTTTTTGGTAAGGCCAGACAGGAGTAAGATGTTGGATGTCTCCCTTTGTTGTTTGTTCCTGACCTGTAAGATTTTCAATAAAAGCAGTATTTCTTTTATTGAAATGTCACATTCCTTTTTAAGCATGATTGTAATGATGCAGCTTGTATAACAAAACTTTTCCACCAGCATTTCACATGGCCATGAAACCACCACCAGGACTGAAATCCAAACATAGTGGATATTGTAGGGACTTCTTGAGGGGAGGCCAGTTTGAGAATACCGTAAATGATGGAACGTGTATCAACTTTAAGCTGTTCTTCTTCATGCTAGATGAAATAGCCAATATTTGAGCATCATTGTTAAATTTCAGAAAGTCCACTTTGGTGGTTAGATTTTCTATGGTCTTGAGAGGCTTTCTCTTGCCCCCTAAGAACTCCTCTCTGTTGTAAACATTCACAATCCCACTGTCTGAACCAGCTGCAAACAATTTTCCATTTGGGGAAGTTGAAAGACTTGTACTGTTTATGCAACCTGCATCCACAGCCTTATGGAAGCAAGCCCTTGTTCTCAAGTCCCAATGGTAGACCTGGCCATCACCACCAGAGCTCAATAATTGCTGACCATCATCAGCAAAAGCTAAAGAACGAACTGTTCCATTCATCTTTAGTGTCCCAATCAGTTCCTTTGTTTTGGTAGAAACCAGCAAGATAACCTTCATTTCCCACAAAGGCAATTGTACTTGAATCGGGGGAAACCTCAAAAACTTCCAAGCTTTTCTCCTCCCTGCCAACCAGGGGGCCAATTTTATCAACTTTTGCTTTCACTAAATCAAAGCTATAGAAGAACTTTCTCCTTCCTGCTACAATAACCTGAGACCCATCAGGCAAGAAAGATGCCTTTCAAATGGGGCAATCATCAAGGAAGATACTTTGTATCTTGGTATTACGTTTGCCGTCAATCTGAAAAAATCTAAGCCTTCGATCCAATCCTGCAGCTAGTAGCAGCTGCGCATTTTGATGGAACTGAGCTGAATTTATTGGAGCATTTGAAGGATCCTCTGCATTTGCATCTACAAGTCTTGAATATTCAAGACATCCAGGCAACAACTTAGTGCTGCTCCTCACAACAAGGCTTTCATTTGTTTGAAGGATATCTTCAACAGTTTCAACATTCTTGTAATTATGAGCCAGTACTGCCCCATTTTCTTCATCCGATGATTCATCATCAAAAGATGTATCATCACCTTGACCTTGAATCAAATTGGGCCCACTCTGTGCCAGGGTTCAGCTTAATATGCTGAGCCCCCAATCTCGACACATAGTCTGAAACTGAAATCAAACTCTCATCCTCTTCCTTCCTCAACTTCCTCAATCTGTTAACTTTAGCAATATTTATGTTGGTTTTATCCTCTTCCTCATCCACCCAGACTGGTTTTCTTTGCTTAGTTTCTAGCTCGTCATTGCTTATTTCTGATAGTTCTGCATCCTCTTCATGAACAGAGAGCATGCTATTTGCAGAACGATCCATTATGAATAAAACAGAACCTTTCTCAAGCTTGTCTTGAATCTCTTCCTTGTCTTCCTTCCCGAACTCAACAGGGGAATATAGAGATCCAAACAAAGAGTTTTCAAGCTTCTTCATTTCTCTTTCTTGCTCAATTACTAGCTTCTCATTCTCTTCATTCTGTTCTTTCCTTTTCTTTTTCTTATTCATCCTTGAAACATCCAAATATTCATTTTGAGCATCTTCATTCCCTTGCATAGAGGAGAGGTCATTGATATCCTCCCTTTTAGTTTTTTTAGCTTTACTTTTGGGGGGAATATTTTGCGATATTAAACTCATCTTTGACAAGAAAAATCCTGCTTCTGAAAAACCAAACAAAATGCAATTTAAATGATGTACAAATTAACAGCCAAAAGATCTCTTGCTTTGGAATATTTACAGCAAACTGAAACATAATTTAGTCAAGAAATTATATCATGGAACTTCTTTTTTAAAGTAAGTAATGCTATTGAAAAAAAGAACAAAAATAGGCGCAGCTGTGCAAGCCTCGTACACAGAATGTTTTATATCATGGAACAGTAATTCTATATTCAGGGTTAATCATAAATTATTTCTCATTTTGATCCACTGCCTTCGTAAAATATTTAGCAACTAAGACAAACATTAATTGTAAACTAAAAAATATTGAAATTCTAAGAGAACTCACAAGGTAGAGCCCATAATATAGTTCAACTTGTGAAAAAACTAGAGTTGCAGTATATTTATCTAAAGCTCCACATGCAGATACACAGACTTAGAACAGGTCAAAGTTCTCTTACAAGCATAAGACCTTTGAAGTGATCTCAAAACATTCAACCCGAAACGTTAATGCAACCAATATAATTTCAAATTTACTATGACAATAACCTGAAGAAAACCTCAAACATAAGAATCATAATCATCCTTTTGAGTTTAAAAGAAATACAAATATTTTGATTTGATTAGTAATAGATATTTTAGTAAAAATAGAAGAGACATCATGTACACGGGGTGCATTTCTTGATCAAAGAATTACATACAAAAAGAAATAAAATCAATAAAAGAAACACGCGAAGCAGAGAAACACGCTTCAGGGAAAAACTCACAGCCTCCCCAAATATCACCAGAAGTAAATATTGCATCAAGATGTCAGTATTGCACGCACACGTCTCAGTTTGAGATATAATATTTTCATTGGCTTATTACTTTGCTTAAAAATAAGCTATATACTAGAAAATGTGAGGCTTTAAAGTGAAAATAAACCTTATCCAAACACACACAAGTACATCATATGTAACTGTCAAACTCACAAATGTCCTAATGATTACTGGCAACCATGTCCAATTCAATATGACCATATAACATAATAAATTAAAGACCTATTACATGCACATAATGTTCTTTTGTGCTCTCTTCACATATAAAATTTGGAATTTGCACAACCAAATAATTGCACACATTTGTTTTCATAAAATCTGGAATTTATTCACTTTACTACCATTTTTTATTTCCAGCATTTTATTAGTTTCTCATTTTTATTTGATTGTAATTGTTTATGATACTCTGCGTTCACCATCGCGAACATAGAGTTCTCGTTTTCTTTATCAATAAATTCTGATTAATAATATATAAATTAATTAATTAAAAATAAAAACCTCATGCGTATAATGTTATTTTGTGCTCTCCAAGTTGAAATCGTCTATTGTAAAGACAAGTTCATAAGTCCTAAACGTGTCTTTCCTCAAAACGAGTTTTGAATTTGAATTTCCTAAAAACGAGATAAAATAAAATTTAATTCACTTGAAATTTGGCTTTCCTAAAGATGAGTTCAAATGAAATAAATTGAGACAAAACCCATCTTCCCAAAAAATGAGGTTCTTTTGAAATGGCGTCTACTGAAAATTTGGACAAGGAAGTTTTAGCAAACATCTACAACATATTTAGACTATCCAGAACCAAATCATTCAGCCAAAGCTCTTAAAAAAAAAAAAAAAAAAAAAAAAACAATATACTGTGACCGGCTTGAAGAGCGGAAGTGAGATTGGAGAGAGCGAAGGTTTGGCTGCGGCTTCCTTTGGTTTTGGGACTCACGGTCACGGCTGCAGTGTGCACATTTTGGTGTAAATTAAAGTCTAGATGATAGGTTTTTAGGGTTTGGAATGGAGATGGAAATTGGAATTAGCTCTAGGAGACGCCGAGCTCTGTAACGTGGGCTTGTGCCCCGGTGTGGGCCCTTATTTACTCTCCACTGGAGGAAAAGAAGCTCGGGAATGGCACGTGCAATAAATGGGTTACGATTGTGTATAAGAGCTCTAGGAAACAAAAAATTTTAGAGCCCTTCTTTTAGGGTTTTGTGGTGGCCCAAAAAAAATTTCAATTTTTTTAATTGTTAAGGTGAGATGGGCTTTGGTATCAATTCTATGCAAGTAAAGTAATGTACTACTATTTTTTATGAGGCCCACCCAATGAGAAATTTACTACGGTGAGATGAGCTTTGCCATGGCCCATTTTCATTATATATATATATATATATATATATATATATATAGACATTCACTCTATGTTTACACACACCACTGTTTTTTTTTTTTTTGGTAAAAGGGAATAAAACAGAGAAACTACGCAAGCAGAGGCTCAGCAGGGCAGCACCCACTTAGGCTGTGTTTAGTTCCCATAAAATACTTTCCAGAAAATAACCTATTTTTCGAAAATGCTATTTTCGAAAAAGGAAAATATTTTCAAGTGTTTGGCTGCATTATAAAAATTGTTGTAGAAAATATTTTCATGTGTTTGGTTATATTCTGAAAATGCTATTTTCCTACAATTTTTTCACATTTTCTCGGCTATTTTCTCAGCATCCAAACAAATTTTATTACAAAAATTTTCAAAATTACAGCCAATTCAACAACAAATTCCGGCTGCAAATTCCGGCAATCAAAAGCCACAATCACCAAAATATCACCACCACAACAACAACAAAAATCAAACTTTAAAAAAACAAAACTAAGAGATCGAGGAAGAGAAAGCGAGGAAGAGAGAGTGATCAAGCGGCGAGATCGAGGAGGTGATCGATGAGATCGAGGTTCGTGGGTCTGGGTCGAAGGCGATGGTTCTGGGTTTGGGTCGATGACGAGATTGAGGTTCATGGATCGGCGAGATCAAGGAGGCGATGGGTCTGGGTCTAGGTCGAAGGCAATGGGTCTAGGTCGAAGGTCGAAGGTTGTGGGTTCGTCAGTTCATGGGCCGAAGGTCGCCGGCGGTTGCTCGTGCGGTTCGTGCTTGGAGCAACGGCTCGTGCTCTCTCTCTCTCTCTCTCTTTCTCTCTTCGTGCTCTCTCTCTCTGTGTTTTCCAGAAAATGCCATTTGAAGTGAAAATAAAAAGGGAAAAGAATTTCACCCTTGACTCACGGTCAACTGAAAAGAATTTCCGGAAATGCTATTTTTCATGTGCAACCAAACACCCGCATTTACAGAAAAGCATTTTTGGAAGTAGTTTTCACCCAAAACAAACGCAGCCTTAAATACAGCCTAGACAAGTCATGGTTGAAACCAGGGAGTAAATCCACAAGAGGATAATCAAAAATACAAAAATCTTTATTTTGCGTCGCACTCTTTCTTGCAAGAAAATCAGCACATCTATTAACTTCACGGTAGCAGTGGCTGAATCGAATCCATGAAATTACTGATAACGTGTTCTTCTACTACGTTTGGTTTCGCACAATTTATTAGTTTCATTGGCAGATTTTTTTTTTCTTAAAAAAAAAATGGTAGATTACAGTTTACCTAGCTGAAATTTAAGTTGTTTACATGTGATTTGAAATTTGACACTTCACCCACCTGAGATTTAATCGTAATTTAAGTTGCTTACCTGTGGTTTAAAATCTCATGATGCAAGTACTCTGTTGGATTCTTTTTTATCTTATTTGATCTTTTATTTTTATACTTTTTGTGTTTTTGGAGAAGAGAGACATAAAAGTGGAATAAAATTACATATTTAGCTTTGTTTTTAACAAAGGTTAGTGTTGAGGCTCATTTTTTTTAAAGACCCAGCAGGCCCAAGGTCCAAAGAAGCAAATGGGCTTGAATAAGCCTGGAAAGAGAAAAAGAAAGCATAGACATGATTTAAGGGTCCATGTGATGGGTCCAGAAGAAGCAAATGGGCTTGAATAAGCTCGGAAAGAGAAAAAGAAAGCGTAGGCATGATTTAAGGGTCCATGTGATGGGTCCAGAAGAAGCAAATGGGCTTGAATAAGCCCGGAAAGAGAAAAAGAAAGCATAGGCATGATTTAAGGGTCCATGTGATGGGTCCAGAATAAGCAAATGGGCTTGAATAAGCCCAGAAAGAGAAAAAAAAAAAGAAAGAACGGGCCACAGCAGGCCTATTGCAATAAGAAAAAAAAAAAAGAATGTATTAGGCAAATGGAGAATCCATGAGCCCAAAGAAAAAGATTTGTAGAGAAAAATTGGGCCAAGAAAGTCCAAAGTGGGTTAGCAAAGAAACCCATATATATAGCAAAACCAAAATGGGCCAGGGATGCCCACAAGAAAGTACAAAAGACATAGAAGCCAGCAAGAAATAAAAAGGAAGCCCAGCGAGTATGCTGGGCTATTGAGAAGAAAAGTATACAAAAAAAGCCCCACAGGACTGGGTTTGGTAACAGAAATAGCAAACTTAGCATGGCAGGAGGCGTAAAGCCACAAAAGCAAAACACCCAAAGGGAAAGTCCGCCACAGAGCCCAACCCTCCAAAGAAAGGGACAATGCATGAACATCGGCCTGCCGGAAAATGACTCACATCAGAAAATGCCAAAAAGCGCACGGCAGGATATGCACACCCATCTTCAGACCTCGGCAAACGAACGAAACATCAATGAGGTAACGCATGCGAACAACCCAGGCATCACCAGCCTATACCCAGCCACTATGGGAAAGGGTGATGTCATGGGAGAGGGCATGGTCTGGCAGTGGGGGGAGGAGCGGGAACCCATTTTTGCGATTCTTGCCCAGACTCTTTCGGTGGGCACAGTCCTGCTGGGATGACATGCCACACAAAAGAGGTAAGTTTGGGTAAGGACCGCTGGGTGCATGCCATGAGAGACTGAGAGAGAGAGGACACACTGGACAAAGTAGAAAAAGAAGTTTCGTTGTCCGAAAGCCACAGGTCAATGGTGGATCAGAACCATTTGACTTGGTAAGTGGATGGCAAAAGGCTACGATAACGGAATAGGGCTATAGAAAGGCTAGAACAGTAAAATCGGCCACGGCAGGCCCTATATAAGGGACTCGCGACTGAAGGAAAAGGGGGGGGAGAGAAATTGAAAAAAAGAGAAAACAAAGAGAAGAGAACAAAAAGAAAAGAAAGGCAAGAATTCTGAGAAAGAAAACAGAGAGAAAAGGATAAGAAAAACAGAGAACAAAAGAAAGAAAGAAAGCAGAGTGTTTTATGGCAGGCATGCACCCAAATGGGTTAACCCCCCCTCTCTCCCTCAATAGCCTTGTCCTCAAAAGACAATACAAAATTTATACCATCTGGGGCTGTCCTCTCAAAGCAACTAATTTCACCAAAGTGAAGTTATTTGCGTTGAGAGAGTAGTTTTCCCTTTCGTGGTTGAAGTCCTGCGGTAATACTAAAATGGCATACTCGTTATTTTACTCTGCTAAGCTCGCTTAACTATTTTGTTTAAGCACTTTCTTTTAAAAGCAAGGCCCTTAAGTTGTTTATTGTGTTCATTGTAAAAGAAAACAGTAGATACTTTTTTTGCGTTTTCTATTTTATGCCTGCTTGCCGTAACTTGTTAACAATAACTCTGCTTGCTGTGAGCTCTTAAATGTACTTTGGCAGACGCGGCAAAGACTGTGCACAAGCCGGGCCAAGGTGTGCTCCAATTGGGCCGGTTCCAACTCCTTACCTAGAAATTACCCGGGCCTAGTGCGGCAGGAGCTTGTCCGAGACTCCAAGCAGGCCCACCCCCTTACAGTTAGTTACGGAAATCTAATTGAGCTAACTTAAGTGGGTAAAATGTCAAATTTCAAACCACATGTAGGTAAGTTGTAATTTTCTTTAAAAAAAAATAGTCCAATAAAAGAGAATTAAAGTTTAAATAACTTGAATCAAAAGTTGAAATAAATTTGCTTTCAAAAGTTGAAATAACTTGAATCAAAAAATTAATAAAGAAATTTTAACCACCAAATCTATCCAATCAAACTTATTTAAGTCGTTGGTGGTGCAAGGTAAAAAAAATTTACCTCTATATATTATAAGGATTCAGAAAGCTAGTTATGACTTTGGAAAATGTCAAAAATACCACTAGTCTAATTAGATAATCTTTATTCTTAAAAAAAAAAAAAAAATAGGGTTAATAATTCAACAAAATTCAAAAACAAAAACAGAAAACTACCAAAAAAACCTTTTTTTTTTCTAAAAAATAGCACATTCTCTATTTAAATATATTCCACGCATGTTTGATACATTTTTTCCTAAAAATTAGCACACACTAAACCCAGCAATTTACTTTATTTCAAATCTTAAATTTTAGTTTTTTAAAAATTCCTTCCTATGTAACATCACTAACAATAGATAAATTCAAATTGAAAAATTACATTAAATTCAAAAAAAAAAAAAGAGTCTCCTCACACTTGCAGAACGCTTATGATGAGGCTAGTATATTTAAAGGTTATATATTTCTTACAATAACGTTTTCAACTACTTCTGCCACTACTTATTTAAATGTGTACAACTCAGTTATTTTGAAAAGAATGACTATTTTTTTTTTCCATAAAAAAAAATAGAATGACTAATTTTTTTTTGTTATTAATAGGAAAACAAATATAAAGATATTTAATGAATTTGATACAAACTATGTGTAAAGCATTTTGCATTAGAAGTTATGTAAGGAAGTTCTTATAATGCTTTCGGTTTTTTAAAATAAAGTTTTATTAGTTGCGTTGCTCTTTGAAATTTTGATGTACTTTTAAAAAATTGCAAAAAAAAAAAAAAAAAAAAAGTCTTTTAACTTTTTTCATATCCTGATATCTACCTTCCCGGTATTTGTTTAAATTATTACAGTGTCTTTACTTCCTTCAGTCTTACAAAATACATGATATTTCATCCCAGTTAGCTTACTTTTGATTTTTTTTCCCCTAAAATCTTTTAATATCTATTAAGCTTAAGCCCATAATTACAATTGTTATGGTATAATATTTTGGTATTTTCTTTTCTCACAGATTTAATGTGACACCAGTGGTACTAATTTTTTATTTTTTGTTGCTGAATAGTGGGTACTAATTTCTTGAAGGTATCTATCATTATTGCTATTAGGAAGATTAATGAAGAGAACTCCTCACTACCATGGAGGTCTTGTCTTGAGAAGGTAAAAGAAATGAGCAAGAAGATATGAATGCTTGAAGATTTAGTCATGAGGGAGGGTGATGAGTGAAAGGGGCGTGGGATAGAAGAGGGAAGGGATTAATGTTTTAAAAACAGGATCAAACAATTCAACCAAGAACCGAGCATAGAATCGGTTTGGTCAAAATCGACAACTGGTCTCTCTTCCGATTCTTTAATCGTTTCGATTATTAAAGCCATGGGAGGGAGGGGCAGCTGAAGAAAATGAGAGAGGGGGAGGCAATTTGAGACATAAAATGGCTAGGGGTGGGGCTTGGGTTTAATTACAAAAATACCACCCACTTAAAATTATATAATCAATTTTTTTTTTTTTTTGGTGTTACAGCTTACAACCGTTAGATCTTGAATGTGATTTATAGGATTCCTTGTGGCATGCTAGTTAATTGAATTGAT
The DNA here is from genome assembly GCA_023736055.1 of Quercus glauca. Taxonomy (NCBI): domain Eukaryota; kingdom Viridiplantae; phylum Streptophyta; class Magnoliopsida; order Fagales; family Fagaceae; genus Quercus; species Quercus glauca. The sequence goes on from CM043316.1 coordinate 27,597,965, forward strand.
TTATCCTGTCATTTGTGGACTTGTTGAAGATCGTTAACTTTAAGCTCCACCAATCATAAGCCAAACACTTTGATTTCATATATATATATATGTGTGTGTGTGTGTGTATGTATACATACATGGCTAAACTTATGTTGTTGTCACTGTAATGGTCCTTGCTTTGCCAAATGAAGTCCTATAGTTCTAATATACTACATCAAAGGTCACATATATATGTTTTACCTAATATAGTGCACCTACAGTGGCAGTTCTAGGAATTTTTTGGAGGGTGGTCATTAAAAAACTTAAATTATACAAAATCTAATAAAAAGAGAACTTCATACATTGACAAAAACACACACACACACACACACACACACACATGCAAATACATAAAATCTTACAATTTCCTTCTACAAATTTTTTTTATTTTGAAATCATTACATGATAGTTTCATTATTAATATTGCAAGCTACATCTCTTCAAAAGTTTAGTTAAATAAAATTTTTCTTGGACTTTTTATTTTTATTTGTAAGGACCTAATATATTGTTAAGGGGATCAAAGTTTAAGAACAAAATTTGGCTACAAACTTAGTTGTAGTCACTCTCACTAAATGAATTAACATTATTACATATTTTGAAAATCTATTTGATGAATTGCATGTTCTCTATGTTCTTAAAACACATTAAGATTTCATGTCAATCGGATGTTATTTATCATTTGATCCAAAAAATTATTTTTTATGTATAATTTTAAACTATAAAAACTCGAAATTTAAATATTTGATTGACGACTTGGCTATTGATTTTTTATCTTCTTGAAATTTTGCAAGTAAGGAGGATCTAAGAAGAAAATGTAATTAAATGGTGGATTTGTTAAAATTAACATTCAATAAAAAAATATATTGAATAAAGTTGTAGCCTTAGTCTTAGCTAAGTTTTTTGCCAAGTTTTGTCCAAAATTTAATTATGTTGGGCCTAAAAAAAATTTAAGGTGGTCACAAAGTTATTTTAAAGATAAAAAACATAAAATTTTAAAATTTATATATAATAATTGTTTTTTTTAGGCCAGAGTGGTCCTATGACCACCCTAAACTCTATGTAGAGCTGCCCCTGTGCACCTACATTAAATTTTCTAATCAAATTTAAGTATATAGTTGTATTGATCAACGAAATACAATTTTTTTTTCTAAGGGAAAATAAATTCAATATAGGCATGCATTTGAAATTAAACTTTTTTTAATGGAACATTTGAATTAACTGGGAAGCCGAATGTAGTAATCCTATGTTTTAATTAACCCTGCTAGTATTATTTACTAGCCTTGCTTGGATACGTGGCATTGACAGATTGGGTACTTTGCTACAAAATCCAAACCTAAAGTGGAGGAAGAAAAAAAAGGGTAAGTGGTTAGTAATTAAAATCTGTTATTATAAAGTTGTGTGTGACTAAGATGTAGGTAGTAAATTGATTGATCTCAAAATATAAGGACCAAAATAATATATGTAAGGACCAGATTTGAGTCCCTAACCCAAAAGATGGATGGACTTGGGCCCAAAAAGCCCAAAACAATAAATTTGTAGAGAGTGAGTTGGAAAACTGGGCTAAAATGTGTTGGACAACAAATAAGGTGGATTCAAATGACGAGGAAAAGAGGATGGATAAGTTTTAAATACAGAAAATCGTCCTCGGCACAATCCGAGGATATTAGTTCTTATGAATTGCTCTTAAGTTTGATTACAAGTTAGGTTCTTGATTGCTACAGTATTTCTCCCTTGATTTCTCGATCCCTTCTTCTCAGGGGTTCCTTACATTATATACCTCCCTTTCAATGATCGTGGCCCTCCATTTGTTGATCATCCAGGCCACTCCTCGAGTGTTTGTCCCATCGGACACCCTCTTTGGCCCTCTATGAGTTGGGGTAGCTAAGGCAGCACTGTTCAAGGATTTTCTTCACATAAATGCGGCCAAAAAGTTAGATGCAGAGCATTCAATGCGGAGGCAGCAACTTTTCCTTAGATATTTTTTAGCTCTCATCCTTCTAGTACGTTTATAATGCACGTCCCTATCAGTGGAGCGTCTTGGAAGATCACTTTGAACGACAGGATATACATTTAATCTGTGTCTCGTTTATCCGAGAAAATATTACTCTTTGAACCAACTTCCCCCAACCTCTCCATTCGCAATATACTCGTGGGACTTTAAGCTTAACACCCTTACTACTGTTTACTCATCCTCAGACCAACCAACGTTCTCGGACAAGGCTTAAGGCCCAATATATAATCTTGGGTTCTTATCCCTACAAAATATATATATATATATATATATATATATTTCTCTAAATTCAATATAGCTATGTATTTGAAATTAATTGGAAAGCTTAATATAGTAACCCTAAGTCCAGATAATATGTGCTCTTAGAGCATTTGGTAATAGATAATTTTAGGCAAATTTTGAAACCACTTTCATCATAAATATAAAAAATGTCAAAAATATTTGTTTTTTTTTCTCATAAATAAATTTTTAAAAAATATTTTCTAAATTAATGTCTCTAAATATCTATTAACTTTTACCAAATTTTAATTACCACCGCGAGTATTATTACTAGCCCTGGTTGGACGCATGGCATTGGCGGATTGATCACTCTGCTACAAAATCCAAACCTAAAGAAACGGGAGAAAGAAAAAAAAGGCAGTATGTAGCTAATTAAACTCGGCTATTATGTTGTGCAGACTGATGGGATTTGATAATAAATATTGCGTTTTTTGATGAATTTGGTAATAAATATTGATCATATCCCATATCTTTCTGATTGAATTTGCTTGAATTGTGAACGTTTCAATTGGATTTGCATTACTCTAGCTATTTAATGACCAGCACAAAGGCCAACGACACGCACCCTTTAATTAGAAGTTGTATGCAAACATTGATATCTTCCTTTTATTATCTCTTCAGGTTTGGTTAAAGAGAAATGCATTATTTATTCTATTGGGAGACATGCATGGCCCCTGACTTTTCAAATATCTTTCTTTCTTTTATTTTTTGTAAAAAAAAAATAATTTTGAACATAAATTTTAATAGTAACCCGCTAATTTTGAACATAATTTTGAAACCCAAGAATGTTACTTTCCTTTTCTAGATTTTTATAAAAAATATATAATACATTTATATAGTTGACTAATGTTTTTTGATTCTCTCTAATTACTTTTATGTTATACATAACTCATCAAATTAAAGTATTTTTAATGTATACTATACATACATCAATTATTTTTTATTTTTATTAGGCTTACTTTTTTTCACAAAAAAAAAAAAAAATTTAAAGGAAAAGAAAGACTTATTTGATATAAATATTTTTGTTTACATAAGAAAATATCACGTGTTAAATCAAAATTTTAAACATTCCATCTATCTGTATTCCATGTCCCATGCATGTATAAGTAATAAATAAATATTATATATATATATATATATATATATGTGTGTGTGTGTGTGTGTATTACTTTTTAGATTTAATTTTTTAAATGATATATATAGTTTGGCCGCTCAAAAAAAATTTCAAGTTCCGTCCCTAATTCTATTCTACAGGGAGATGATTAGGAATCTACAACATGCATGTTTTAAGCAAGGTTTTCAGAACCGAACCGAACCGGGAGGTTGGACCGTAAAAATTAGGAGCCGAGATGAAAATCAATTTTTTAAGCCTAAAGAACTGGATTTTTAGTTAATTCCGTGTACCCCTAAAACCGAGGTTGGACCACACGAACCGGTGGCAAGAACTGTGCGGTCCAACCCCTTAGCAATTTTTATTTTATTTTATTTATAAAAACAACTTAACACAGTTTTATTCTACTTAATTAAATTATTCATCTCTTACAAGGAATAAAAAAAAATTATAATTAAAATCTTTCAAAGATATTCAACTTTACTTCAAAAATTAATCATAAATTTTAATATTGTAGGGTTGAAATTTGATGGACTAGGCAATAACTTCCCGTATTGTGAGCCCAACAAATCCCCAACAATGAATTTGTAGAGAATGGGTTAAACAGCTGGGTTGGATAGGGATTTAGCAACGGTTCATGCAAGCGAACAAGGGTAAAAGACACTCAGGCTAGTATTCAATAAAAGTATCTTTGGTCCGAAGAGGTCTTGCATTTATCAACTTAGTAAATACAATTTTTCTCTCCCCCTTCTGTGAGACCTGTTTCCTTTATATATACACATTTTCCCTCATCTTCACCGCACACTTGTCCTTCATCTAAGCGTCCAATTGAGTATTAGTCACATCAGAAGTTTGCTTTATCCTGCAGTGAGTGGTAGTGGCTTAGGTTGCACTGTTCAGGTGTCTTCTCCACATAAATGCGGCCAGGAAAGTTGCTGCAGTGCATTAAATGCGGTGATGGCAGCTTTATTTGTAAGATATTTCATGATATCTCCGCGCTTAGGAATGCCCAGCGCTAACTCCCCACTGAGGAATCTTCTACTTGATCAAGTTCTTTGGAGGTCTGATGAGTGGAACCTCTTCGGACATGCCAGGTTGTCTTCGGACGCAATACTCATCCTTCCTTGGTTGCATTTTCACCAGGATAACAAGGCATTGATCCCTTTAACCTCTTCGGACAGGAAGTTATATTCAAATTGGGCCCCAGGCCCAACATATGGCGTTGGGCTTTCTCACCCACAAATATTTTCATGGTTATTATTTTATTTTATTAACTTTATTATTTAATTATTAAATATATGCTTAAAAATCATTAAATTTCCCTCAAATATATAGATATATTAGTCAATTTTGCTAGTTTTATAAATTTAATATCTATATTTAGGTTTTAATTAATTATTAAATTAATTATGACATCATCACAGTTAGACCCCAATTCGACCTCAAAAATCTTAAATTTCTCTTTTTTACGTTTCAATGAACTATCCGAGTCTAAAAATCTTGGTTTTAAGTCGACTGTAGAGTCAAATATATATATCAGAGTTTGTGGCGGTCTTTTCTTTGTGTTGTACAACATTTATGAGTTAGGTTTTCTTTTTCATCTAATATTTTTTCTTTAAAAAGAAAATTAATATTCTACAATTATAATTTTTTTTTTCACAATTTTTAAGTCCTTAGAAAACTTTTAAGGCAAGTTGGACTTGGCGTCTAAGTCCTATAGGCTTAAGTGGTATTGCCCCATTGGCCACTACGCTAGAAGGTTTAGTTAATTAAACGGGATGTTACGTTGAGCAGACCGGTGGAAGGTGGTAATAAATATTGATTATTACAATTGCAACTTCACTTTAGCTCCCACCTGGGATTGATTTGCTTGAATTGACAACGCTTTAATTGGATTTTCATTACTCTACCAACTCTTTTTAATGGCCTCTATTAAAGTTAAAAAAAAAGAAAGCACAAAGGCCAACGATTCAGGCATTATTACTATTAGCTTTTATGTGTTAAATTTTAGTACTCAACTTCTCAGCAAAAAACAGTTAACTTCTTCAACCAGAACTATGACTTTTCAATGGCGGAGAGACAATGAGGATGGCCCTGCTGATCTTTCCCCAAAGGCCCCACACTTTTTCAAGATTGTTATGCCTCAAACTCTTCAAGAAGGAAAGCTAGTAAGAACACTTTCATGATCTCTTTCTCTCTGAAAGTCATATGCTAATTAACGTTAACGTCCACTTGGTCTTATTTATTTGTGATTCTTGAAAATTTACATTTGTTGGTGCCCAAGTTCAAGCAAATCCGTGAACTTGGTTCCATGTAACATGCATGTAGTCATGGAAACTTTCATTTTGTAATGCGTAGGTAAGGTTACTGTTTTGATTAAGGAGTAGTACATTGGAACAAGTTAGGCCATGAGTTCTTTTTTCTTCTTTTCGGACTGTATATTTTTTTCAACGTCTTTATAATCCACTGGGTAAACCTGTATTGGTTTTTTTTTTTTTTTTCACATAACACTTCAGTTCTGTTTATTCAATCATTATGTTCTTTTAACAATAATAATGGTAATAATATAAAATAAAATAAAAAAGTCTTAATCCTTCTTTGACTGCACAACAAGAATAGTAGAAGAAAACAGTACAAGCAAATAGGAGGACTTAATTCTATGTGACATGCATGTAGACATGTAAATCTGCCCTTTGTAATGCGCGTAGGTTATGGCTGTAGCCTTGGATTTTTCGAGTTTTTTATATAGTGGAACAAAAATCCCATGAGTTTTTATTCTATTTTTTTACATCTTTCTGGTGAAAAGAGAGCTATTCTTGAGAGAATATCTGAGTTTAATATACTATTGAATTGTATTATTATTATGCACACTATAAGATTACAAGTTTTGATGTATTTATACATGAGGATTTTCCCTAACAAACTCTAACTAACTTAGCGGGAAATACTCGCAGACTAACAGATTTTCTAAGCACCAATTAATACAGGACACGTGGCTTCTCATTTTTTACAGAATTGACATTAATCATCCAACTACATGCCGTGTGACTCAACTCCTTAGGCAGGCTGCAGGTCGTTTACTCTGTTGCAGTATCACCAGAATGTTATCTGCAGAATAACACTATCTGGGACTGTCTATATGGTTTTTGTCTGTTTTTTTTCTTTTCTTTTTTTTCCTCCTTCAAATTTCTTTCAATTTTCCCTACTCTGTAAACCATTTTCCCCCCTTCGAAACGCCACTTCAAATTTTTTTTCTAGGTATCTTCTTTGAATTATTATTAAAGTATTAATATAAAAGAAAGACTAAATCCATTTTTCCTGTAATGGTACTAACTGTACAAGGAGAATAGAGCTTGATTGATTGCATGTGTTTATTTACAAAGCCTGCATTTATGTTATAGAGATTCTTTTTACAGCGGATTCCAAAAAAGTTTATAAGCAAACATGGAGTTGATCTGTCAAATATGGCATTTCTTACGGTTCCAAATGGTACAAAATGGAAAGTCAAGATGACAAAACGTGATGGCGAGGTTTGGTTTCAAAATGGTTGGTGTGAATTTGCAAGGTGTTATGCTCTAACCATGGGGCACTTGCTAGTTTTCAGATATGAAGGAAATTCACACTTTTATGTACTCATATTTGATGCCACTGCAACAGAAATAGACTATCCTTTAGATGACCAACACCAAGTTCGCAGGATGGAAGACAAAAAACTACCCAACGTTTATTAAAAAAAAAAAAAAAACCTTCCTACTTCCCTTCCCACTACTCGTCTTCTTATTCCCTCTCTTAGTTGTATTTATCCATATGCACTCCTATACCCACCTCTCTAATCTTATTGGGTTTTGGCTATTAGGAGGATTAATGAAGAGAACTCCCCACTACCATGGAGGTCTTGTCTAGAGAAGGTAAAAGAAATGAGCAAGAAGATATGAATGCTTGAAGATTTAGTCATGAGGGAGGGTGATGAGTGAAAGGGGCGTGGGATAGAAGAGGGAAGGGATTAATGTTTTAAAAACAGGATCAAACAATTCAACCAAGAACCGAGCATAGAATCGATTTGGTCAAAATCGAGAACTGGTCTCTTTTCCGATTCTTTAATCGTTTCGGTTATTAAAGCCATGGGAGGGAGGGGCAGCTGAAGAAAATGAGAGAGGGGGAGGCAATGTGAGACATAAAATGGCTAGGGGTGGGGCTTGGGTTTAATTACAAAAATACCACCCACTTAAAATTATATAATCAAAATTTTTTTTTTTTTGGGTGTTACAGCTTACAACCGTTAGATCTTGAATGAGATTTATAGGATTCCTTGTGACATGCTAGTTAATTGAATTTATTTATCTTGTCATTTGTGGACTTGTTGAAGATCGTTAACTTTAAGCTCCACCAATCATAAGCCAAACACTTTGATTTCATATATATATATATATGTGTGTGTGTGTGTGTGTGTGTATGTTTGTATATGTAGATATACATGGCTAAACTTATGTTGTTGTCACTATAATGGTCCTTGCTTTGCCAAATGAAGTCCTATAGTTCTAATATACTACATCAAAGGTCACGTATCTATGTTTTGCCTAATATAGTGCACCTACAGTGGCGGTTCTAAGAATTTTTTTGAGGGTGGTCATTAAAAAACTTAAATTATACAAAATCTAATAAAAATAGAACTTCATACATTGTCAAAAAAAAAACACACACACACACACACACGCAAATACATAAAATCTTACAATTTCCTTTTACAATTTATTTTTATTTTGAAATCATTACATGATAGTTTCATTATCAATATTGCAAGCTACATCTCTTCAAAAGTTTAGTTAAATAAAATTTTTCTTGGACTTTTTATTTTTATTTGTAAGGACCTAATATATTGTTAAGGGAACCAAAGTTTAAGAACAAAATTTGGCTACAAATTTAGTTGTAGTCACTCTCACTAAATGAATTAACATTATTACATATTTTGAAAATCTAATTGATGAATTGCATGTTCTCTATGTTCTTAAAACACGTTAAGATTTCATGCCAATCGGATATTATTTATCATTTGATCCAAAAAATTATTTTTTATGTATAATTTTAAACTACAAAAACTCGAAATTTAAATATTTGATTGACGACTTAGCTATTGATTTTTTATCTTCTTGAAATTTTGCAAGTAAGGAGGATCTAAGAAGAAAATGTAATTAAATGGTGGATTTGTTAAAATTAACATTCAATAAAAAAATATATTGAATAGAGTTGTAGCCTTAGTCTTAGCTAAGTTTTTTGCCAAATTTTGTCCAAAATTTAATTATGTTGGGCCTAAAAAAAATTTAGGGTGGTCACAAAGTTATTTTAAAGATAAAAAACATAAAATTTTAAAATTTATATATAAAAATTGTTTTTTTTTAGGCCAGAGTGGTCCTGTGACCACCCTAGAATCTATGTAGAGCCGCCCCTGTGCACCTACATTAAATTTTCTAATCAAATTTAAGTATATAGTTGTATTGATCAACAAAACACAATTTTTTTTTTCTAAGGGCAAATAAATTCAGTATAGGCATGCATCTGAAATTAAACTTTTTTTAATGGAACATTTGAATTAATTGGGAAGCCGAATGTAGTAATCCTATGTTTTAATTACCCCTGCTGGTATTATTTACTAGCCTTGCTTGGATACGTGGCATTGACAGATTGGGTACTTTGCTACAAAATCCAAACCTAAAGTGGAGGAAGAAAAAAAAGGGTAAGTGGTTAGTAATTAAAATCTGTTATTATAAAGTTGTGTGTGACTAAGATGTAGGTAGTAAATTGACTGATCTCAAAATGTAAGGACCAAAATAATATATGTAAGGACCAGATTTGAGTCCCTAACCCAAAAGATAGATGGACTTGGGCCCAAAACAATAAATTTGTAGGGAATGAGTTGGAAGACTGGGCTAAAATGTGTTGGACAACAAGTAAGGTGGATTCAAATGATGAGGAAAAGAGGATGGATAAGTTTTAAATACTGAAAATCATCCTCAGCACAATCCGAGGATATTAGTTCTTATAAATTGCTCTTAAGTTTGATTACAAGTTAGGTTCTTGATTGCTACAGTATTTCTCCCTTGATTTCTCGAACCCTTCTCCTCAAGGGTTCCTTACATTATATACCTCATTTTCAATGATTGTGGCCCTCTATTTGTTGACCATCCGGGCCACTCCTCGAGTGCTTGTCCCATCGGACACCCTCTTTGGCCCTCTGTGAGTTGGGGTAGCCAAGACAGCACTGTTCAAGGATCTTCTCCACATAAATGCGGCAAAAAAATTAGATGCAGAGCATTCAATACGAAGGCAGCGACTTTTCCTTAGATATTTTCAAGCTCCTATCCTTCCAGCACGTTCATAATGCACGTCCCTATCAGTGGAGTTTCTTAGAAGGTCACTTTGAACGACAGGATATACATTTGATCTGTGTCTCGTTTATCCGAGGAAATACTGCTCTTTGGACCAACTTCCCCCCACCTCTCCATTTGCAACATACTCGTGGAACTCTAAGCTTGACACCCTTACTACTGTTTACTCGTCCTCGGACCAACCAACGTCCTCGGACAAGGCTTAAGGCCCAATATATAATCTTAGGCCCTTATCCCTACAATATATATATATATATATATATATATATATATATATATTTTTTCTCTAAATTCAATACAGCTCTGTATTTGAAATTAATTGGAAAGCTTAATATAGTAACCCTAAGTCCAGATAATATGTGCTCTTAGAGTATTTGGTAATAGATAATTTTAGGCAAATTTTGAAACCACTTTCATCATAAATATAAAAAATGTCAAAAATATTTGTTTTTTTTTTTCTTATAAATAAATTTTTTAAAAATATTTTCTAAACTAATGTTTCTAAGAGTCTAAATATCTATTAACTTCTACCAAATTTTAATTACCACCGCGAGTATTATTACTAGCCCTGGTTGGACGCATGGCATTGGCGGATTGATCACTCTGCTACAAAATCCAAACCTAAAGAAACGGGAGAAAGAAAAAAAAAGGCAGTAGGTAGCTAATTAAACTCGGCTATTATGTTGTGCAGACTGATGGGATTTGATAATAAATATTGCGTTTTTTGATGAATTTGGTAATAAATATTGATCATATCCCATATCTTTCTGATTGAATTTGCTTGAATTGTGAACGTTTCAATTGGATTTGCATTACTCTAGCTATTTAATGACCAGCACAAAGGCCAACGACACGCACCCTTTAATTAGAAGTTGTATGCAAACATTGATATCTTCCTTTTATTATCTCTTCAGGTTTGGTTAAAGAGAAATGCATTATTTATTCTATTGGGAGACATGCATGGCCGGTGACTTTTCAAATATCTTTCTTTCTTTTATTTTTTGTAAAAAAAAAAATAATTTTGAACATAAATTTTAATAGTAACCCGCTAGATTTTTATAAAAAATATATAATACATTTATATAGTTGACTAATGTTTTTTGATTCTCTCTAATTACTTTTATGTTATACATAACTCATCAAATTAAAGTGTTTTTAATGTATACTATACATACATCAATTATATTTTATTTTTATTAGGCTTACTTTTTTTCACCCAAAAAAAACATTTTTTAAAGGAAAAGAAAGACTTATTTGATATAAATATTTTTGTTTACATAAAAAAATATCACGTGTTAAATCAAAATTTTAAACATTCCATCCATCCGTATTCCATGTCCCATGCGTGTATAAGTAATAAATAAATATTATATATATATATATATATATGTGTGTGTGTATTACTTTTTAGATTTAATTTTTTAAATGATATATATAGTTTGGCCGCTCAAAAAAAATTTCAAGTTCCGTCCCTAATTCTATTCTACAGGGAGATGATTAGGAATCTACAACATACATGTTTTAAGCAAGGTTTTCAGAACCGGACCAGACTGAGAGGTCGGACTGTGAAAATGGAAACCGTGATGAAAACCGATTTTTTAAGCCTAAAGAACCGGATTTTTAGTTAATTTCGTGAACCCCTAAAACCGGGGTTGGACCATACGAACCGGTGGCAAGAACCGTGCGGTCCAACCCCTTAGCAATTTTTTTTTTTTATTTTATTTATAAAAACAACTTAACACAGTTTTATTCTACTTAATTAAATTATCTATCTCTTATAAGGAATAAAAAAAATTATAATTAAAATCCTTCAAAGATATTTAACTTTACTTCAAAAATTAATCATAAATTTTAATGTTTTCATGGTTATTATTTTATTTTATTAACTTTATTATTTAATTATTAAATATATGCTTAAAAATCATTAAATTTTCCTCACATATATAGATATATTAGTCAATTTTACTAGTTTTATAAATTTAATATCTATATTTAAGTTTTAATTAATTATTAAATTAATTATGATATCATTACGGTTTGACCCAAATTCGATCTCAAAAAACTTAAATTTCTCATTTTTACTATTCAATAAACTGTTCGAGTCTAAAAATCTTGGTTTTAAGTTGACTGTAGAGTCAAGTATATACATATCAGAGTTTGTGGCGGTCTTTTCTTTGTGTTGTACAACATTTATGAGTTAGGTTTTCTCTTTCATCTAATATTTTTTCTTTAAAAAGAAAATTAACATTCTACAATTATAATTTTTTTTTTCACAATTTTTAAGTCCTTAGAAAACTTTTAAGGCAAGTTGGACTTGGCGTCTAAGTCCTATAGGCTTAAGTGGTATTGCCCCATTGGCCACTTCGCTAGAAGGTTTTAGTTAATTAAACGGGATGTTACGATGAGCAGACCGGTGGAAGGTGGTAATAAATATTGATTATTACAATTGCAACTTCACTTTAGCTCCCACCTGGGATTGATTTGCTTGAATTGACAACGCTTTAATTGGATTTTCATTACTCTACCTACTCTTTTTAATGGCCTCCATTAAAGTAAAAAAAAAGCACAAAGGCCAACGATTCAGGCACTATTACTATTGGCTTTTATGTGTTAAATTTTTGTGCTCAACTTCTCAGCAAAAAACAGTTAACTTCTTCAACTAGAACTATGACTTTTCAACGGCGGAGAGACAATGAGGATGGCCCTGCTGATCTTACAGCAAAGGCCCCACACTTTTTCAAGATTGTTATGCCTCAAACTCTTCAAGAAGGAAAGCTAGTAAGAACACTTTCATGATCTCTTTCTCTCTGAAAGTCATATGCTAATTAACGTTAACGTCCACTTGGTCTTATTTATTTGTGATTCTTGAAAATTTACATTTGTTGGTGCCCAAGTTCAAGCAAATCCGTGAACTTGGTTCCATGTAACATGCATGTAGTCATGGAAACTTTCATTTTGTAATGCGTAGGTAAGGTTACTGTTTTGATTAAGGAGTGGTATATTGGAACAAGTTAGGCCATGAGTTCTTTTTTCTTCTTTTCGGACTGTATATTTTTTTCATGTCTTTATAATCCACTAGGTAACCTGTATTGGTTTTTTTTTGTTTTTTGTTTTTTTTTTCACATAACACTTCAGTTCTTTTTATTCAATCATTATATTCTTTTAACAATAATAATGGTAATAATATAAAATAAAATAAAAAAGTCTTAATCCTTCTTTGACTGCACAACAAGAATAGTAGAAGAAAACAGTACAAGGATATAGGAGGACTTAATTCTATGTGACATGCATGTAGACATGTAAATCTGCCCTTTTGTAATGCGCGTACGTTATGGCTGTAGCCTTGGATTTTTCGAGTTTTTTATATGGTGGAACAAAATATCCCATGAGTTTTTATTCTATTTTTTTACATCTTTCTGGTGAAAAGAGAGCTATATTCTTTAGAGAATATCTGAGTTCAATATACTATTGAATTGTATTATTATTATTCACACTATAAGATTACAAGTTATGATGTATTTATACATGAGGATTTTCCCTAACAAACTCTTAACTAACTTAGCGGGAAATACTCACAGACTAACAGATTTTCTAAGCACCAATTAATACAGGACACGTGGCTTCTCATTTTTTAACAGAATTGACACTAATCATCCTTTGCTGAACTACATGCCGTGTGACTCAACCCCTTAGGCAGGCTGCAGGTCGTTTACTTTGTTGCTGTATCACCAGAATGTTATCTGCAGAATGCCGTGTGACTCATTTTTTTTTTTCCTTCTTCAAATTTCTTTCAATTTTCCCTACTCTGTAAACCATTTCCCCCCTTTGAAACGCCACTTCAAATTTTTTTTTTCTAAGTATCTTCTTTGAATTATTATTAAAGTATTAATATAAAAGAAAGACTAAATCCATTTTTCCTGTAATGGTACTGACTGTACAAGGAGAATAGAGCTTGATTGATTGCATGTGTTTATTTACAATGCCTGCATTTATGTTATGGAGATTCTTTTTACAGCGGATTCCAAAAAAGTTTATAAGCAAATATGGAGTTGATCTGTCGAATATGGCATTTCTTACGGTTCCAAATGGTACAAAATGGAAAGTCAAGATGAAAAAACGTGACTGCGAGGTTTGGTTTCAAAATGGTTGGTGTGAATTTGCAAGGTGTCATGCTCTAACCCTGGGGCACTTGCTAGTTTTCAGATATGAAGGAAATTCACACTTTTATGTACTCATATTTGATGCCACTGCAACAGAAATAGACTATCCTTTACATGACCAACACCAAGTTCGCAGGATGGAAGACATTGAGAGGGATGATATTGATAACTCCCTTGAAATCGTGGATGGCTTTATGCCAAGCCGAAAAACAAGGGAGAAATCACCATTACCATGCCCTCTACCTCAAAAAAGGGCAAAAACCAATCCAAGAAGTTCTGTTTTGCAAGCAGGGGATACACATTTTAGACCTGAACTCACTAAATCTAAAGGGTCAGTGTTAGAGAAATCAAAAATGAATGCAGGGGTATCTTTTACTAGGCAAGAATCAAAAGGTTTGAATCTTACACTTTTGTTTAGGGGTTTTGATTCTCACACATCTACTATTTCACTTCTCTTTTTTTCACATCCACTCTATGTGCTTAAAATGTGAAAATTCCCATAGCACTTGTGGATTAGTGTGAAATGGCAGATGTGAACGACTGTGAAAGTATAAAAGTGTCATGTTTTTTATAGCCCCTAACTGAACCTCATTTTCAGCAGAAGAATGCAGTGGAGCTACGAAGAGATGCCCAAAATCTGAGTTTATTGAGAGGCCATTGTCTGCCAGTGAGAAAGATAGAGCTCTTCAGAGAGTCAGAGCTTTTGAATCCAAGAATCCTTTTTTCATGGTTGTCATGCAGCCATCATATGTTTACCCTGGGTATTCATTGGTAAGCTTCTAGTTCAAAAATGTGCAGGCTCAAAAATTTGTTGACTTCACTTTTTAGATGACATACATTAGCATGAGAACAAAGATACAAACTGGTTCTTCCTTTGTAGAGCAAAACCAAAAGCATTTTTTTCCATTATTTGTTGGCTGAAAAGGAGAAATCTTCCTTATTACCCTTTTCGTTTTTTATCTTTTATAGAGTTTATCATCCAGCTTTGCAAAAAAATACATGAGGAAGATGATGAGTGGTGAATTTGTCATCCTTCGGTCTTTTAATGGAGGAACTTGGTCTGTTCAGTTTAGTATTTACAAAGCACAAACAAAGGCCAAGTTTCGGCAGGGTTGGAAGAAATTTGTACGAGACAATAACTTGAAAGTAGGTGATGTTTGTATCTTTGAGCTAATTAATGGCGTTGAAGTTGCTTTTAAAGTTTCCATTTTCCGGGCTGCTAATGATATTGATTGCCCTCTGTTGAATGGTAAGGAACTGGTTGATTTTGTAAGCCTGTTTACTATTAATTTCATGTGCATGACTTCATATTTTCATGACATTTCAGGATCAGCTCATGGGGTTGGAGGAAATCGAGTAGGACGCAAAAGCAGCCCGTTAGTTAAACCTGAATCTGATTGCAATCTGGATGACGTGTCTTTATCACGTAACCAATATCCTGCAAAAGATGGTGGTGTAGGCATGTCTACCAATCGGAGAAGGCTAGAAGCTAAGGCTCTTGTGAAGAACCAAGAATATAAGGCTCTTGAGAAGAAGCAAGAATTGATGACTACTAATGGAAAAGCTGAAAATCTTGTGAGAGCCAATGCTTTTAAATCAGATAATCCCCTTTTCATGGTTATCATGCAACCATCATACATTCGTAAGGGTGGTATGGTAAGCTTTCAGCTGAACATCTTATTGGGTTTTAGAAATGCGACTCCTATTAACTTTGATTTTTCATAGATTAATTAGAAAGCATGTAGCAGAGAGTTGTTGCTGGACATAAGTTGGTAATGATGTTTGCTTCTTTGCTGGACATAAGTTGGTAGAAGGAAATCACATAAGAATATAAAGTCATTATGAACAATATAATCAAATCACTGGCATCCATATGACTGCCCTTCAACCATCAGTGTAACAAATAATATTATTGCCTCAAAACTGCTTTTCATTCAATTGGGTTCTACTATTTTTGAAATATCTTTTATTTTTTTTGTACAGAGTTTACCTGGCATTTTCAACTACTTATTAAGAAAAGGCTTTATCACCAAAGGAGGTGTACTCACTGTGAAGCTCCAGGTTGTGGACCGATTATGGGCTGTGAAGTTATACGCTTATGAAGGAATGTACCACAGTATATCGTGTAAGTTATCTGCCGGTTGGTCTGCATTTGCAACGGAAAATACTTTGCGAGTAGGAGATGTTTGCGTATTTGAGCTAATTATGAGGGACGATGTTGTGTTAAAAGTCCACATTTTCAGATGCCTCGATTAAGTGGTTACTAACGTTGCATTGTAAATAATGCATTATGTATCGTCTTGGGAGCTTATTATTTTGCTACTCCTCTGCTCAAGACCTTTTTATCCCTTTTTTGTTTTTGGATTGGTTAGAATGTTTTGTTATATCTACAGCCCTGGCCTTTCAGGGACTTCTATCATTAGGGTTTGCATATTTTGTCCAACAATCTTGACCCTTATTGAAGGCACACCAGAAAAAAGGGGGAGGAAAGATTAAAGGCACAATTTTCACTAGCTATTGTTAGAATTTTGGTCAGGTTGTTATGGTTTGGCTAACTAGTTGCCTGCAAAATGAGCTGTTGCCACTTGATTTCAAACGTTGCAAAGAGTGAATGGTTCACATTTCTTTAACAAAGTCCATGAAATTACTACTAATTGATGAATGCTTCAAATCAATGTTCAAGCAGCATGTGGCACAAAATATGTTTCGTAAACGGTATTTTTATAAAGTTTGCCTATTTTTCAATTTGGTCTATAAAATTTCAAAAATAACAATCAAATCAATCAAAATATATATATATATATATATATATATATATGATTTCCTTCTACGTAGATACAACGTAGAAGGAAATCACAATATATTGCAACACCATTGTGAAGAATAGAATGATCACTTCATTGACATTTATATAATTGTCCTACATGGATGATGGTGGTTAGATTAAAGAATGCTCTAAACTTAATAAATTCTCAATTTATGAGTTGTAATGTACATTTAAAATATATATATATATATATATATATATATACATATTAATGATTTATTAGATTATATGCATAAATTTATTGTAATATTCCGTATTTTTTTAAGGAAAAAGTTTAGGTACAAAATTGGTTGTAACCTAAGATTACCTCCTTACTCAATCTCTTTTTATTAGAGGTGAATTTTAACAAATTCACAATTAGATTATATCTTCTTTTTATATATTTCATGTTTGCAAAATTTCTAGAAAATTAAAGATCAATAGTTTTATCATCAATAAATTGTTTAAATTGCAAGTTTTTGTAGTTTAAAATTATGTATAAAGTATAAATTTATAGATCATGTAGAAAATAGTATCTGATTGATATAAAATTTGACATGTGTATTAAGAGCGTAAAGAACTTGTAATTCAACAGTTAGATTTTCAAAATATGTAATAATATTTATTTTATTATGTAAGGCTACAACCATAGCTAAATTATTTATTTTTTAAATATATTTCTACATTTTGATTTTAGTTATTAAAAAATGTATACAAATATTATTTAATTGCATTTTAATCACTGCTTGGAGCATTTATTAACAAGATCCAAAAAATAATATTATTGTTATGACCTATGCTATTAGGTTCAACTTTTCATCTTAAAAGAGAAGGCACACTTTTTTCAAGCATCCTCCTTTTCAAGGTACTACTATATTTTTAGTTTTTTACACTAGTGAACAAAATAAACAAAATAAGCTGATGAACATCCGAAGGCACCCAAAAAAAAACCTCGCATTTCATAGGAATGGGTTCTACACTCACTAATAAACTATATATTTTTGAAATATCTTCTGTTCTCTTTTGTGCAGGATGTACTTAGCTTTATTAACCACTTTACCAAATTATCAAAAGAAGGTTTTAGAGCACTCACAGTAGTGGTGCTATATTGCTATATTTTAGCTCCTCAAACACCAAAATCCTGCTCCAGCAGTGGAGCTAAATCTTTTTTTTTAGATGTACGCTATTCTTGAGAGCTAAAAATAAAAATATTATTTTATTCTGCCAGTGATTAAAATAATACCACGCTCCTTTTCTTTTCTTTTTCTTTTTTTTCATTCTTTTATCACCGTGCCTCTCTCTCTCTCTCATTCACTCTCATCTCATCTCTGAAGCTCATCTCTCTGAAGCTCACTCTCTCCACTCCAGTCTCTCAAGCTCACTCTGTTTACTGTCACCGGCCCAACTCATCGTCAACGTCGCCGCCACCAAAGCTTGACGTCACCGACCCACCAGCTGTCCCAAGCCGGCGATCCTCAGACCCACGCCGCCATCCGCCTCAGACCCACTTCTCTTCCGCCGATCCATTTCAGGTCAATTGTCTCTGTCATTTTGTAGTGGATGCTTGTGATTTTTGATTTGGGTATAACATCAAAGAATGTGGGATTTTTTATTTGGGTATAACATCAAAGAATGTGTTCAATGATTTATTTTTCTTGTTCTTTCAGTTTATTATTTTAGATGCAATAATTTTTTTGCTGTATCGACAGAATGTATTTGTATTGAGAATTTTCTGTTTTGACTCAGAGCATCCATTCGTTTTGATAGAATGTATCTGTATTGGAATGTATTGGGAATTTTCTATTTGCGGGAATTTGTTGTGTGGTTTTCTTGTAATAGAAGTTCTTATCCTAGTTTTATGTTCTGTTGCAGAAAACCATAAACAGAAGCACACAAAAAGGATTTCTTGTGGTCATTTTAATGAGATTAAGCTACATGTCAAATTAAGTATTTATGCATAATCATGTACTACTGTTATAATTCTAAGTATTTTAAGTTTTGATATAAATGTTAGTTTCAAAATTTTCTGTGTGCAGGGAAGTTTACATTTTTTTTTTCCTAATTTTATGGAGTCACATAGAGACACAGAGTTACATAGAGACCTAACATATTTCACGGGTATCATGAATGGGGATAAAGAAATTGACTCACAACTTTTGGGAACGTCTCAAAAAACTCCTGTGTTAGTTTCTGATTCTCCACCTCCACCTCCACCTCAAGTTGAAAATGCCTCTTCTACAAAAGGAAAATGGGGCTCTAACTTTAGTGTAAAGGAAGATAAACTCCTAGTGGCAGTTTTTTTTTTTAGATGTATGTGTTTGTGTTGTGACTTGTGCGTGAAGTGGTTATATTTATTTTGTTGTGGCTTATGTCACTTGACTTTAGTATTGCATCTATGGTAATAATTTCTTTTCAATTGTCTTGAAGGTTGCATCCATGAATCACTATTTGTTTCGCAAGTTCCTTCTTGCTGACTCAGATGAAGATGAGATAATCGAAGAACTTGTTATGGAAACATCACAACCTAAATGTCGTCGTTCTATCCGACGTAATCATTTGGTAGGCCATGAAAGACTTTTTCTTGATTATTTTGCTCCCACACCAATATATCCACCCGCTTTATTTCGTAGGAGATTTTGGATGAAGCGTTCTCTTTTTCTCCGTATTCAATCCAAGGTAGAAGCTCATAACTCTTACTTTGTCTAAAAAAGAAATAGTGCCAACAAACTTGGTTTATCCTCATTTCAAAAGATAACTGCTGTACTTAGAATGCTTGCGTATGGAGTATCGCGTGATTTGATCGATGAATAATCTATGGACTGCATTGTTCCTGCTATAATATATGTTCTATTTTATATGTTTTCTTATAAAGTTCCTCCATTTCATAGTTCACATTGTTCCAAGATTGCTTCCGGACAATTGAGACGATAATAGGCTATCATGATGATTGAGAAATTGTTTTAGTAAAAAAAAAAAAAATGTATAAGTATAATTTGGGGTTATAAAAATTACTTGTTAACACTAGACGATTATTTGCTATCATGTGATGGCGGCGGCGATGATGGAACAGTCGATGGCGGCGGCAGCAGCAGTAGCGACAGTGGCGTTAGAAGAGTCGGCGGCGGTGGCAATGGCGGCGGCGGTTGCAGGTGGTGGTGATTGTTGTTTATTGTAGTGGATATATTATTTTATTGTAATGGATATATTATTTTATTGTGATGTTTATATTATTTTATTGTATTGAAAGCTAAAATAGATCCACTACTGCAACATGTGTGTAGGTAAAATAGATAAAGTAATTTTTGGTGGAGCTAAAAAACTAAATTTTTAGCTACACTGCTGTGGATGCTCTTATCAAGGAATATACCAAAGAAAGTGCACGCACTGTACGTGATGCTCCAAGTTGTGGACCGATTATGGCCTGTGAAGTTACACAATTATTCATGCAAGTAGGAGATGTTTGCGTACGTGTTTGAGCTTATAATGAGAAACGATGTTGTGTTCAAACTCCACATTTTCAGATGCCTCAGTTAAGACTTAAGTAGTTGCTAACATTGCATTTGTAATATGTATTATTTATTATCTTGGGAGCTAATTATTTGCTACCACTCTGTTCAGACTTTTTTTTATTCTTTTTTGTTTTTGGATAAGATTGAATCAAGCAGTGGCGGCGCCACGTACAGGCCAGGGTGTTCCCAGGAACACCCTGACCTGAAAAAAATTAAAAAAAAAAAAAAATTTTATATTTAATCTATACTAGGAATACCCTCAATCAAAAAATTAGGAACACCCTCAATCAAAAAATTAAGAACACCCTCAAATTAAAAAAAAAAAAAAAAATTATCTGTTCTAATTTCAAGCAAAAAAAAAAAAAAACCCAAAAAAAAAAAATTTTGAAACAAAAAAAAAAAAAAAAAAAAATTTGTATCAGAGCCAAGCCCACTGCCCACGGCAAGCCAAGCCCACTACCCACAGCAAGCCCAACATAATCCGGAGGTAGCAAACCCATCACCCATGGATTCTCACCCAAAAAAAAAAAAAAAAAAAAAAAAAAAAAAAAAAAAAAAAGAAAGTACAGAGCAGATCAATTCACGGTCACTTCGTTGGCAGAGTAAACCAAACCCCAATACAATCCAGCAAAATCAAACCGATCCCCATTACCCAATACTGCAATACAGAGTGTTTATCAACAGAAAAAAAAAAAAACCCAATACAGAGAGCAAAGTCAGCAAACCAAACCAAATACAAAGCAAAATCAAACCAAACCCCACGGTGAGACGGTCACGTCGCTTGCTCCGTCGCAGATCGCAGGCCGCGCAGCTCGCTCCGTCGCAGATCGCAGGTCGCGCAGCTCGCACCGTCGCAGATCGCTCGCCCCTTGTCGCCGTCGCTCGCTCTCGGCTCGCCCCTCCCTCATCGTTGCTCGTCGCTTGGCCGTCGTCGCAGATCGTAGATCGGTGCTCGGCTGCTCCGGTGCTCGGCTTCAAGGAATCAAGGTATTTCTCTCTCTGACTTTCTCTCAGTCTCCTCTCTCTCTCTCTCTCTCTAACACTGAGATGAAAAAAAATAAAATGCAAGTCTGATCTCTCTCTCTCTCTCTTTATTCTAGTTTAAGTCAGTATCTCTCTCTTTCTCTCATTGGCTGCCGAATCTTTACCCTCTTTTCTCTTTCTTTTTTCTTTTTTTTTTTTTTTTTTTGGAGAACCAATCTTTAAGTCTTTACAGCTTTACTTTATAAATTTATTTTGCTTTTTGCCTGTTTGTTTGGCTTTGTCTTATCCGGTACTATTGATCAGTGTGTGTTGGGTTTGTGATATTAATTGTCTTCTAGCGTAAATGTGTATAAATGTGTATTGTGAATTGGGAAATTTTCTGATTGGCAGGTTATGATTGTAGACAACTTGTGCTTGTCTGTTGAATGGGGTGGGGTAGATGGGTTGATGGACACATGGGGCCGGGTAGTAAATAATAATTAAAGTAGTGTAATGTGCTACACATTACACTGCTTTAATTATTATGCTGTACATAGGATATAAAATGTTTAACTCTTTTAGTATAATGTGTACAAGAAACTAAATAATATAACAAATTAAAGCAATATAATTAATGACAAACAAATTAAAGTAATATAGTTTATTAAATTATTGTTATGCTAAACAACAATAATTAAAGCAGTATAATTAACCAATATATTATAAAAGACAAATAAATTAAATTATGTTAGGCTAAATAATAATTAATAATTTTATAATTAATGAAACAATAATGTAATAAATTATAATTTATAAAAGACAAACAAATTAATGAAATAACTAAACAATAATAATTAATAATTTTATTAATATTTCAAATAAACTTATAGTTTATTGTTTATTCTTTTGCTAGAATTATGGACAAATATTTGATAAGAAAACCACGTACCCAAGATTCAGCTCCTGCGCAAGATTCAGCTCCTGCGCAAGATTCAGCTTCATCTTCTAAGCGAATTCGTATTGACTTTAACTTAGAGAATCTTCCTTCAGATCCTGGGCTACGAGAAAAAATATCATCTTATCATCCTAATCATCATGATGAAATAAGAAGACATTATTTAATAAAAGGCCCTTGTCAACCTGTTTTACACAGTGATGATTACCCTATATCATATTTTTCTGGAAAGCCCCGTCGATTTATATCCAAATGGTATACAAATAGAGACTGGTTGGAATATAGTATAGACAAGGATGCAGTATTTTGTTTTTATTGCTACCTGTTTGGGCAAGATGTTGGGAAGCAAGGAGGAGGTGACACTTTTGTAACGAAGGGATTCAAACTTTGGAATCAGAAAGATAAGTTACATTCCCATGTTGGAGGAGTTAATAGTGCTCATAACCAAGCTGTCCAGAAGAGTGTAGATTTATTGAAGGAAAAGCAACACATTCAAAGTGTTTTTGTTAAGCAATCAAGTCAAGATAAAATTGATTATCGGATTCAATTAAATGCAATAGTTGATTGCATAAGATTCCTTTTATGCCGGGGATTAGCTTTTCGTGGTCACGATGAATCTCAAGGTTCAAGTGATAAAGGAAATTTCCTTGAGCTTGTACAATTTTTGGGGGATCACAATGAATCTATCAATGAAGTGTTGCAAAAAGCTCCGAAAAATTGCAAGCTTACCCACCATGATATTCAAAAGGACATTGTGAATGCAATTGCATGTGAAACATCCAAAGCCATCATCAAGGATCTTGACAATGGGTTCTTTTCAATATTAGTTGATGAGTCACGTGATATCTCAGTGAAAGAACAAATGGCTCTCGTTCTTCGTTATGTGAACAAAGAAGGAATTATTATAGAGCGATTCCTTGGTATTGTACATGTAGCAAGTACTACCGCTTTGTCACTCAAACATGCTATTGAATGTTTACTTTGTGAACATAATTTGAGTTTATCGAATCTACGTGGGCAAGGTTATGACGGGGCTAGTAATATGCAAGGTGATATCAATGGTCTCAAAACTTTGATTTTGAAAGAGAACAAGTCAGCATTTTATGTCCATTGTTTTGCTCATCAACTTCAATTGACACTTGTTGCTGTTGCTAAAAATCACATTAACATTGCTGAATTTTTTTATGTGATTAGTAATTTAGTAACTGTTGTTGGAGGCTCTTGTAAGAGACGAGATGCTCTTCGAGATATACAATTTGCCAAAATTAAAGAAGATTTAGAGAATGGTGTACGTAGAAGTGGGCAAGGTTTGAATCAAGAAACAAATCTTAAACGTCCTGGTGATACACGTTGGGGATCATATTATGGGACTATTCTCAACTTGATTTTGATGTTCTCTGCTGTTATTGATGTATTAGAGATTATTGAAGAAGATGGCCTCTCCGACCAAAAAGTTGAAGCTCGATCTATTATGAGGTCAATTCTCTCTTTTGAATTTGTTTTTGCTTTACACTTGATGAAAAATATTTTAGGGATCACAAATGAGTTATCAATAGCATTACAAAAAAAAAATCAAGATATAGTAAATGCTATGGATCTTGTTAAAGTGTCTAAGCAACGGTTGCAAGTGATGAGAGATGATAAATGGGAATCTTTATTGGCTGAAGTATCTTTATTTTGTACCTCACATGATATTCCTATCTTGGACATGGAAGCGATATTTGTAGTTAGTGGGAGGCCGCGACGCAACACCCAAAAAAATTCAAATTTACATCATTATCGTGTTGAGCTATTTTACACAGTCATAGATATGCAACTTCAAGAGCTTAACAATCGCTTTTCTGAGGCGAATACCGATTTGCTACTTTGTATGGCTTGCTTGAATCCAAGTAATTCATTTGTGGCTTTCGATAAGGAAAAGTTGATACGTCTAGCTAAGTTCTATCCTTCTGATTTTCTTGGGACAGATATTTTGGCACTTGACTCTCAACTGCAGAATTACATTTTTGATATGCGCAGCAATGACTTCTTTTTAGAGCTTCAAGGAGTTAGTGAACTTGCTGAAAAGTTAGTGAGCACAAGGAAACACGAGACTTATCCATTAGTCTACTTACTTGTGAAGCTAGCTTTGACCCTTCCAGTTGCTACTGCAACAGTAGAAAGAAGTTTTTCAGCAATGAAATATATAAAGAATGAACTGCGCAATCGAATGGGAGATCAATGGATGAATGATTGTTTAGTTGTGTATATTGAAAAAGATGTAGCTTGTAGCATTGATAATGAGACTATTATGCAACGATTTCAAAATATGAAAACTCGTAGAAGGCAATTGTAAATTTTATGTATTTGCGTATTTTTTTTATTGTTGTTGTTATCAATATATAAAATTTTCTTTTTATTAGATTGTGTAATTTATATTTGTTGAGGAATACCCTGAAAAAATTTTCTGGAGCCGCCACTGGAATCAAGGTTTATGTTTTGTTATATCTACCTACTGGCCTTTTTTTTTTTGGAAATCTTGGCTTGTTAAGTACATTTCTAGGCAGTATTACTAATTGACGAATGCTTCAACTCAATGTTCAGGCGGCACGAGGTAGGCACGATATATATTTGGCAAACTGAATTTTTATTCTTTAAAGTTGTTGAGGTCGTTTTTTGTGCGTGTCGTGCTTTGATACATTGGCAATTAGATTCAAGGTTGTTTGAGAAGTCAAGACCGGAAGTTATGCCAACGGGTGACCCTTTGGCACGCTGCAGCTGCACTTTCCCTTAAGTAATAAAATAGCACTGTAAGTGTTTTTTTTTTTTCCTAGGCACTGTAAGGGTATATTTGGTAACCATTTTTCTCTATATTTTTCGTTTTTAAAAATAATTTTTTATTTTTGAAACTAAAAAATTTGTTTGACAATTCAAAATAAACAGAAAACAAAAACTGTTCTCAAAACTCAATTTGTGAAAGAAACTAAAAATATGCAAAAGGCTGTTTTCAGTTTCTAGCTTTCAAAAGTCAAAGAAAACATGCATTTGATTAAATGAATCTGTCTCATTTAATGAGTTAGTATTAGAGTTTCAATCCTAATAAGTGCTTGTGGGGTGTGGGGGCAAAGGCCAGGGTTCAAGTCTCCAGGAGGGAGTTTCACACACATATACACTTAAATTAGGCTAGAGTAGAAATTCTATCTTGTATAAAAAAAAAAATAATAACAACATATTTTAGTATTTTTTATTTTTTTTTCAATTTTTTTTTAATTTCAACTAACCAAACATGTTTATGATTTTAAAAATACAAGAAAATTGTTTTTTCTTTATACTCCCAAAAACAAGTTTTTAAAAATAGAAAACAAAAACTGTTACCAAACATAACTCAAGTGTTTAAGGGTGTGTTTGGATACCGCTTATTTACTGAAAACTAAAAACTGAAAACTTATTACTGAAAATAGTGTAATAAAATAATTTTTAAAGGTGTAAATAGTGCCGGACCTAAATTTACCTAGAAATCTATGTTTTGTTAATTTTTGTAGGTCTATGAACAGTACCTATGGAACACACTAAAAAAATGTAGACGCATGGATTAGGCAAAACGCCCAATCCAAACGCATGCGGAATGTTATAAAATGACTCTTTTTTTCCTTAGAAATTGAATAAAACAATGATTTATAATATTCAAAATATAAAATGGATTAAAAATAGAATATTTAAGGCTTATATTTTGTTGTGGACTTCTTTTTGTGACAGAGTTCATCCACTCGGTTCCTCGAGAACGATGACAGGTAGTTCCTTAGGAGCAATGTTGCTACTCCCCGGGAGTGATGTTACAATTTCTCCACTTGGTTTCTTTGTGGAACTCTGATATGGTACTATCTGACATTCTTTAGCGTTCTTTAGCGATTCCTCGTGAATGATGTCGTGGTATAGTACCATTGTGATATTCTGCAATTGAACTCCTACAGTAAAACATTTACGTTAGCTAGCTCACAAACTTGTTTCATGAAAACTTCTATTGAAGCACCAAGAAATGTAAAATATAACAATATGCTAGCAAGATGAAAGGTTTATTTAGATGGGAGAGAATGAGATTTAATGTGTGCATGTTTTTGTTGAAGGTTTTTTAGAGGCTAGGTGATATTTTAGAAGATCTGAAGGAGGTAGGATAGAGTCATCTTTGTTGGGTTATAGAATGACTCCAGTTAATTAATTCAGTTACATTAATTAATTATTCAGATCTTATGCAAATATTGTGAAGGCACCAACAAATCACAATTCTATTCTAGAGTGCAACAGAAATTAATTTGACATAGTAATTTGTTGACTAATGGGAAAAACCTTCACAAAGCAAAAATTTCACTAGGTGAATTTCAAGTCACCACTTCGAAGAATATGTTTTTTACATTTTGGCCCCAAAAAAAAAATATTTTAGCAACAACTAAATATTGGTCAAAGATTGTTAAACTGCTAATTTATATCAAATATCAGGATGATTGATATTTGATACTAAATATTGTCTGATATTAACCGGTAGCATGCTATGATCATGGTTTTAAAAACCGGTATGGTGAAAGAACCGGAAAAGGAGCTAAATACCGGTTTTATGGTCGAACCGATGACGTAATAAATAATTTAATTATTATTTATTTAAATTATATAAATAATTAATATTTTTTTAATATACTAAAAGTCTAAAACTAACAAACCAATAGTAACAAATATGTTTCCTTTAAAAAAAATACAAGTGTATAATATACTAAAAGTCTAAAACTAACAAATCAATAGTAACAAATATGTTTCCTTTAAAAAAAAAATTGGATAATATATGGAGTCATAAGAGCACTAGCAACAATGGCTATTTTAGCAATTAAGACCCAAAAATGCAGTTACATCCAGGTATGGGAATTCTAAATTCTTAAGCATCTATAAACAATAGGTGTCGATATTTACAACCTACTGTTCATCAGATTGCAAACCAATAATAATATATTTTATTCCTTTTTTTTTCTCTCTCTCTCACTTTTTCTCTCTCTTTGTTCTGCGTTCTCTCTCCCTTCTCCCTTCTCTCTTCTCTCTTCTCCCTCAGCCCCTTTCAGTCTCTGAATCTATCTCCTCTCTCAGCTCGTCTCCCTTGTAAACCATAGATTGCTCACTGTAATAGAAATAGATAGTTGTGGTTGTTGTTTGGTTGTTTTGGGTCAGCGTTTGGGTCAGATTTGGGTGGCGTTTGGGTGGTGTTTGGGTGGTTGGATTTAGGTCCGGTGGTTGTGATTTTTTCTGATGGGTTGGGGGATTTGTTCTGATGGGTTTAATGGTGGGTTTCGATGTTTGCTGGGTTTGTTTGGTAGTAGGTTTCAGTGAAGATGAAAATGATGATGATGAGGAAGAGTTGGTGAGAACATATGGGTTTGGGATGAATAGAGATGGCGATGGGCGACAGCAGAAGTAGGGGATGGCAACGGTGGTGGCAGCGGCGGCTTGAAGACTGAGTCAGTGGTGCATGCGCAAAGAGAGCGTGGTGTGGTGCGTGCGCAGAGAAAGCGCAGTGAGGTGCGTGGTGCGTGGTTTGTGGTGCGTGCTTGACTGCTTGAGTTAAGTGAGTGAGGCTGAGGCTAAGTGAGTGAGGCTGAGGCAAAGTGAGGGAGCGACAGAGTGAGGCTGAGGCAGAGTGACGCCGAGGCTTGAGATGAGAGAGTCTGAGAGTGAGGATTTTAGGCTTAGGGTTAGATTTTTCATTTTAGGGCTTTAGTGTTAATTTTGAGGACCAAAACGACGTAGCTTTTCCGGAAAAGACAAAAATCTCCCAACCCGTCATTAACCGGTTCGACTTTCGATTTTTCCAGTTTTAAGGTTGGACCGGCCAGTTCTTACTGTTTACCGATTTTTAAAGTATTTTCGGTTTTTTAACATAACCAAACCGAATTAGAAGCCGATTTTCGGTCGGACCAATCAGACCGGCCAGTCCGGTCCGGTTCGGTTTTTAAAACTATGGCTATGATGCGCATCATCCCATGAGTCAAAGTCATACTCATAGGAATATATGAATTCCTTTGGAAACAACTCAAGACAAGTTTTTTTTTTTTTTTTTTTTTTCTTAGATGAACTTTTCTAAAATTGTTGTAAGGCTTCCTTAGAGGAAATACAATTACATATGTTGATTAGGCAGGCAATTTAGGTAATTAAATTGCAAGAGCTGTACCAAAACTTTCTTAATTCAGCTATATATATATATATATATATATGAGTTACGAAGTCAACATTAATATTTATAAGGTTTACACCTAATGTTAAATATAAGTATTACGCAAGTAGCAGAAATAAAAGTCATTTAGTTGTAGGACTATAGATTTGTATAAAAGTAATATCTCTATACCACTTGATATAACGTGAGACACTTAAAGGTTTTGGAAAACACATGTACTTAAAATGAAGTGGTATATACATTCTTTTATACGTATATAGAAATAACAATATTGTATGCTGATCCACTTGAATCATTCATTACTTGGTGTACAGTCTAAATTAATTTGATAAGAACTTGGGTATGAGAAATTAGCACCACATCCCTAGAGAAATATTCAAATATTGTTTGTCCTAATACATAAATTTAGGCTAAGCTCAGCAAGAATCAACAGTAGACTGAGCTTTGGCGCTTGGTGACTGTCCTGTTTGCAAACGATCATTTGGAGGAACCGTTGTAGTTCTTAATTCTCCATATGTTTTTCCTTCCCAGCAGAGACAGAGTCAGGGATTTATCTTTGGGGGCCGTGTATAAATTTTTGTTCGTGTATATATAAAATGTAAGATAGTAATGTACAATACTTTATAACTCAATATGTGCTATAAACAAAAGTGTATTCAATTAAATTAAAAGAAAAATGTGTTATAAACAGAAGTGTATTTAATTAAAATTAAAAGAAATATAAAAAAGAAAGCAATGAAAACTAAAGTAAGAAAATCAAAACAAAGCAAATGCAAAGTACCTTGGGAAAGAGTTAAAAACAAGGGGTCAGCCGGTTAGCTAGAGGCATGGAGCATTGTACAGTCAGGGGATGAGGGGTCCACGGCATGGAAGTTTCAATCTTTCACCCTTTGTTATCTAGTTTAGTCACATAGTATAGAACTTTTACTTTTAAACAAACTACAGCAGCAGTGGGAGGGAGGAAAAGGAAAGAACTAAAAACAAAGAAAGAAAAAAAAAAAAAAAAAAAAAAAAAAAAAAAGATCAAGAAGGCAAACACCAAGTCGCCAACACAGAGAGAGAGAGAGTCATCTGTGTGAGGAAAAATATTTCTACAACTGTGTAGGGGACTAGGTGGTGCAACACATCAACAAAGTTTTTGATTTTTCAATTTTCTATTACTGTGTACAATAAGCCCTAGATATGTTGGGATGAAAATTAGAATTTTTTTTTTCTTTTATTTGTTGAGGTAATTGTTAAAAGAACAAAATTTAGTTACAAAATTTGTTGTAGTATAAAAGGCTACAATCTTACTCAATAAAATAAACATTACTACATATTTTGTAAATCTAACCATTGAATTGCATGTTCTTTACACTTTTAATACATATGTCAAATTTTGTGTCAATTGGTTATTATTTACTATATAATCTATAAACTTATATTTTATGTATAATTTTAAGTTATAAAAACTTGCAATTTAAACAATTTATTGAAGACATAGCTATTGATCTTTAATTTTCTAGAAAATTTGCAAGTATGGAGGATATAAGAAAAACGTGTAATCCAATGGTGGATTTGTCAAAATTCATCTCCAATAAAAAAATATTAAGATTGTAGTCTAAGGATACAACTAAT
This sequence comes from Quercus glauca, assembly GCA_023736055.1. Classification (NCBI taxonomy): domain Eukaryota; kingdom Viridiplantae; phylum Streptophyta; class Magnoliopsida; order Fagales; family Fagaceae; genus Quercus; species Quercus glauca. Next base: position 27,627,967 of record CM043316.1, read on the forward strand.
TTTGTAATTAAATTTTGTCCTTGTTAAAATACCTATATGTTCATTTTAAAAATGCTGAATGTTTAATTATTGTAATTTGTTGACAACTTGACATATGTATTTATGGATCGTATTTTTTTTAAATGAAAATTATGTTTATTTTTCAACTTTCTTAAATATATAGGTATATTATTTGGTATGGGAGCCAAAATGATAAAGTTATTTAAAAAATTTCAAATTATTTAAGATATTTCTAAAAAAAAATTAAAATTTTTCTAAAATTGGGAGGGAGGAGGCCCCCCTTGGTCATCAAGTGGCTCTGCCGCTGCCTCCCAGCAAAAAGGGTCACTTGATTGGCTCTCTTGAGCAGCTTCTAGGTTAATTGTAGCTAGAGACACCAGTGCATGGCATATTGTCACTGCATGCAAAATGTACTGGTGTTACTTTGTAGGTTCCTTGTATATTTACATAGTCTATGCTTGACACTGCCATAGCTGAGGTTTCATTCTGACATTTGTTCTTATCACAGTAGTATTGGTCAATCATTATGGGAGTTTCAACTTCAGAAACTTGAATGTTAGAGAACATAATGTCCTTGTACTGAGCCTGACCCTCCAAGATGCATTGCAAAACATTGGATGCGGTGATAAAACGGTTTTGGTGGAACCCAAAATCAAGAGAGGGCCAATACTTGACCCCAATGGCGTGGTCGTCCTTATGTTGGCCTCAAAAGGAATGAGGTTTGGGCTTTAGGAATGTGTGGGATTTCAACTATGCTCTTCTTTCCAAATTGGCTTGATGGACACTGTCAGAAAAAAAACTGTCTTTGTGTTAAGTTATTGAGAGCAAAATATAAAGTTAGATCCAACTGGTTGAACCACCAAACAGCAGGTAGCTCATCTCCCACTTGGAGAAGCATTGAAGGTACAAAACATCTTATAGCTCAAAGTGCTTGCTTTCAAGTTGGTAATGGGAATTCTATTAGAACCTGGTTGGATCCGTGGATTCCTGATATACCTTCTTTCATCCCTCGCCCAAAGGAAGGCTCTAATCCAGACAGTGCACTGATTGTATCTCAACTCATTAATCCAAGTCATAGAGGGTGGGACTGTCATATGCTCAGAAACTTATTTGATGAACAAACTGTCAAAGCTATTCAAAGAATTCCTATTTCCTTTCACTCATAAGCAGATAAGTGGATATAGACTGCCATTTCTAATGGGCAAATATCAGTGAAATCAGCTTATTGGCTTGGCCGGAGAGAGAACCCACCTACTAGTCAAGATGTGTCTAGGGGAGAAATTTGGAAAACCAAAATTCATGAGAGACTAAAAATGCATTTATGGAGGATTGCAGCAAATTGTCTCCCTACTAAATCCTTTTTGGCTAGATATATAAATATTGGAGACACGTCCTCCTCATTATGTGGCATGTAAGAAGAGACTAGTCTCCATTTATTTGTTATGTGCCCATTGACTAAAGCTATTTGGTTCAACCCCCATTGGGGGTTCAGGTTTGATGGTTTGGGTCTCTCTTCCTCCCAATTCATTCAAACCTTAATCTCCCATCCAGGTTCAGTTGGACTGAATTCAATTAATAAGGCAGAGTTTTTACTATATGGTGCAGTGATATGTGATGTGGTTTGGAAGTTAAGAAACCAAGTTCAATTTGAGGGAGTATCTCCAAATTTGGATGGGATTTTGTTAAAGATATCCAAATCTGCTGTAGAGTTTAGGAAGGTTCTTGATATCCCGATGGGGTCAACAAGAAATAAGATCCAATCAGCTTGGTCTAAACCAAATAGGGACACTATTAAGATCAATGTAGATGCTGCTTGCAACACTATGAGTTCATCCATTGCAGCTGTAGCTAGAGATTGGAGAGGGGAAGTGGTGTTTGCTTGTTCTAAAAGAGTGAACACCACACTCCCTCTCCAAGCAGAGGCTACAGCTATAATCTGGGCCTTCAACTTGGCAGCAAACTTGATTGTTGACTCCATTTCCATCGAGAGTGACTCAAAGTCCTGCATTGATGCACTGAGTTGTCCTAACCGGGATGTTCCTTGGAGAATAAAAACCATGTGCTTTGATGTTTTAGCCTTAAAATTGAATTTCACTAATTGTAGATTCAGTTGGGTGGCTAGAGAAGCAAATGTTGTTGCTCATGTTTTAGCCAAGTGGTCTTTGTCAAACAACTACTTTGGCTCTTTTGATGTGGGGTTGGGGCCTCCTTGCTTTGTTTCTATTATTAGAGCTGAGGCTCTTTCTCTGCCTGTGTAGTTTTGTTTCTTGCTTAATAAAATTGTTGGTTCATAAAAAGAAAAAAAAGAAGATGCATTGCAAAACATTATGACTATTAATTAATAAGTACATGTGTGAGTCCAGTACTAACTTATAGCATATATATTGAATGCCCAAACTGGCAAGTCATAATAAATTTAAAGGTTATTTTGAACAACATAACAAATAATTTTTTTTAATGGTGTGTTTAAAAATTAATATTCATTTATTTATATTATTATGATAAAAAAATAATTTATAAACTAATTTGGAAGAAAGTTCCTCCAATCCATTACTTGCATAACTTATAAAATTATCTACATGCATTTTAGTCGCAAAACTTGTTTAAATAATTTAATGGATCATGTGATTTAATATGTGTATAATTTTATAAACTATTAATAATAAGTTGGAAATAATTGCTCCAAAACACTATCAAAAAAGAAAGAAAAGAAAATAGAATGTATTTTTAAACCTGCCAAGTCTTTATTCTAACTCCAGTGTATAATTTTTGGTTTTTTTTTTTTAGTTAACATTTTTTTTAAAATTAAGAATTAAATATTAAATATTAAATTAAGGCCAAAACGACGTCATTTTAGGGGTCTTAGTGACAACAGTGAATGGCAGGTTAATGGACGATTAAATTGAGGAGTTTTGAAACTTTGAAAACTGAAATGAACGAATACAAACTTAGGGAACTGAAATGAAAAATAATGAAACTATTTTCTGACAGTTCCAAAACCTAACGTTCCAGAGGAGTACTAAGCCTGACCTTCCAAGATGCATTGCAAAAAAATAATGAAACTATTTTCTGACAGTTCATGGAAACTTTTACTGAAGTACCAGGAAACGTAAAATATAACAACATGCTAGCAAGAGGAGAGTTTATTTGGATGGGAGAGAGTGAGATATGATGTGTGCATGTTTTTGTAGAAGGTTTTTTAGAGGCTAAGTGATATTTTAGAAGCTCTGAAGGAGGCAGGATAGAGTCATCGTTGTTGGGTTATAAATTGACTACAGTTAATTAATTCAATTACTCAAGTTGATTAATTATTTAGATTTTATGCAAATATCGTGAAGGCACCAACAAATCACAATTCTAATCTAGATTGAGTGTAACGGAAATTAAATTAGATACAGTGATTTGTTGATTGATGGAGAAAATCTTCACAAGACAAAAATCTCATCGGGTGAATTTCAAGTTACCACTTTTAAGAATATGAGTTTTACATTTTAGCCCAAAAAAAATATTTTAGCCACAACTAAATATTGGTCAATGATTGTTTAACTGCTGATCTATATCAAATATAGCTGATTGATACTTGATACTAATATTGTTTGATATTAACAGGTAGCATCATCCCGTGAGTCAAAGTCATACTCATAGGGATATATGAATTCCTTTGAAAAGAACTCTAGACAATTTTTTTTTTTTTAATGAATTTCTCTAAAATAGTTACTGTAAGGCTTCATTAGAGTAATTACAATTACATATATTGTAATGTTAAATATAAGTGTTACGCAAGTAGCAGAAATAAAAGTTATTTAGTTGTTGGACTATAGATTTGTATCAAAGTAAATCTATACCACTTGATATAACGTGAGACACGTAAAGTTTTTGGAAAACACATGTAAATAAAATGAAGTGGTATACATTCTTTTATATGTATACTAGTCGCTAACCCGTGCAATGCACGGGATTCTTTAAAAAGAAAAAAACAATATTGCAATTATCATTTGCTAGACTAAATCAAAATGTCTTAAGACTCACTAATCAAATAATACAACTAAATGGAGAAGACCCAAGCATAACATAAAATCTTCACTAATTCAAATATTAAACATTGTCAAACCTAGTACACAATCTGCTTGTGCCCAATAAAAGAAATCCTGTATATCAGCTCCATAAAAATACATACATGCCGAAAAGATTAATACCACTACCATAGGCCTATTGGCAATGAAGATATTTTCATAGTTACATATATTCTGTGAATATACAAATAAACAAATTGCAATAATGATCGCAATCTTATTTTTATAATAAATAAATAGAATATAGTGACTAATCTCAAATTCTTTTGCTATGACTTAAAAAGAGTAGAGAAAGAACATAATACAACAAATCTGCATTATATAAAAGAGTACATCATATATTTATTTAACATAAAACATTGAGTTCTATAAATTGTTGTTTAGAACAGAGAAAGCAAATATTTGACCTCACGCCACATGGAGAGAGAGAGAGAGTAAGGAAGCTTTTACGAATTTGAATCAAAAGAGGACGTCCACGGCATCTTGATTTTGCTCCTTCAATCCCAATTCTGCAAAGCTCACAAAAAACCAATAGGATATCAGTTGTCAATTGAACAGAAGAAGGTGAAACAAAGAGAAAACAAATCTCTTCATTTACTTTTAATCGCTTACCATCATTAGGAGCGGAGACAAAGGAGAAGGTGCACTAAAGGAGAAGCATAGAGACTGGAGAGAGAAACGGATGAGAAGCTATGGTTTTCCTTCTTCTTTTTTTTTTTTTTTCTTTTTTGATAGGAAGGGGCTATGGTTTTTGATTTGGGGGTTTCCTACGTATTAGTGTTATCATGGGGAATTTTAGCACAGCACCAAAATAAGTTTTAGTAAACCATCTCTTTTAACTGATTTTTTTTAACCAAAAAAGGCCAAGAATTGTTGAAATAAACAGAATATTTACAGGAAGATTTATAAACAGTAAACAGATGCAGGACATGACTAATCTAATCCTGAGCAAAAATTAAAGCAAGATGGCATTAAAGTTAGATAAGTTTGGCCTGTATAAAGAGAACAGGAATCTTCACATTCCCAACCACATCTCTTGTGCTAAGATACCATAGATATTGCTTTTTCAAAATCATGAACAGACTTTGCCAATAAAGCCTTCTCCACATTAAACCCTTTTGCTTTGCCTTGAAATAGTTTTTAGAAGTTAAGTAGACATTAAACATAAGTTATTCCCAATTAAAAAATTAAGCATAAGTTAATACACTTAAATGGTGGCCAACACAATTCAAACCATACCACATCAATGATTATGTTTGTTCAACATTAAAACAATGCTAGAATGGAGGGGCATAAAGCATTTGAACCAAAATAGATAGAAAATTGAAAGCAATCACCAACCTTATTAGATCTTAGAATATCTATCAGTCCACCAGTGAACTTCTGACCAATGGCCATGTGATAAGGAAAGGACCTTGTAGCCTCCTCTAAGTCAAATGGATTGTCTATGCACGTGGCAGCTGTAAGCGATGTATTCTCTCCAGCTTCTGCCAAGTACTTTGTCAACATGTTTGCACCATATTCCCAGCCAACGGCCATCAATGTAATTCATGTACCTGAGCATGAGATTGATTAAAATTTACCATGAAAACAACTACTTTGAAGTAAAAGCCGAAAGGTTTCCTCCCATGCCCACACCACTGAATTTTTTAAAAAATATATATTAAAAAAAGGGTCAGTCCTAATTCACCCCACACATCTGGAATGCGATCCCTCATTGCTTGATGTGGTGAAATGGAAAACCATGTAAAGTATATGTCATGGTAAGAACATGGAAACACATACTTACAAAGATGCCTTTAAATCAATGTCATAGTAGTGAAGCTAAAATTTTCTTAATAGTGACTTATGAACAATTTAAATAAAAAATAAAAAAAATTATTTTGCTACTATAACTTGGCTATAAAAAAAATGCTATGGTAATGACTTCACACATATAATCTATGTTATCTTGCACATTTGTTGGCATAACAAACGGGTTGTTTTCATCTTTTTAATAAAACAATCAATGGTGGAGGAAAGAGATAAACTATTCCATTGAAGGATGCATGATGAATGTCAACTTTCCCAACTTGTTTAGTGTACAATCAATGAATGATGTTCTCTTTCCTCTTCTTTTGCACTACACTACATTTGGGTAGTGTTCAGCACAAAGGATTGCGCAGAACTTCTTGTAATCACAGAAGTCTTGGTTGTAAACCTATGCACATATCATAAAGAGTAAATCCTACTTTGGATAGATATATTATACAATTATTCAAATGGTTAAATTAAGCAGGAAATAAAGAAGAAAGTTGCACCAGCCACAAACTCAATTAGCAATACACAACAACAGTATTAGCAAAATCCTAATAAAAGTAACACTAACAAAACCCAACAATAGTATTAGCAAAAGTTGGGAAAGAACATTTCTCTTTTTATTTAATAGAAAGAATTATTCCTAATATGTAGAAAACAAATGCAGCAGTGAATTGTTTTTAAAAAATTTCAAGAAATTGTTAACAAACTTGGATTTGATGCAGTTAAGCATGTAGCTCTTTATCCAGAAAACAGAGTAGGACCTGCAAAATAAATTTTATGTCACTCTGTACCATAAATGCAAATATAACTAAATTTTATCTTTTAAAAATACATGAAAACAGAAGTTATGTCACTTTTAGAATATGAAAAATGTTTTGTTTGAACCAAGTTCTTTCCCAACTTCTCAAAAAAGAAAAAAATGTTCTTTCCCAACTGCCATATATGCAAGAAGAGCAAACACACAATAAGGCAATGCAACTCAACCACCAAATACCATGCATGTACAGATTAAAAATATATACAACTTATTTCAACCCCATTACAACTTTATTCTCCTTGATCATATCATGTTCCAAATTCAAATGCAGCAATGAAAACATAAACCAAAGCAATAATATAGCACAGGACCAAACTCAATTGGTAGTGGAGGTTAGAGAGAATTTACTGTGTGTTGCATAAGTAGAGAAGATTAAATTTGAATAACAAAATTTTATTCAGAAATTGAGTCCTAAATCCGAAAAAGAAAAACCCAAGGTTCAGAGAGAAGAGAAAAAAGTTAATCTAAATCAAATTATTCTCTGGGGAATTTAAACAAACACATAGAGGACAAACACAAAGATGTCAATAACAATGAACCGAGACAAAATCTTTAAACCCACAATGCTAAATAATTACACACAGATACTTTCATGAAATCAAAAGTTATGAACTTACATAGTTGATTGTCATGGGCTAGATGAGAGATGAGACCCACGGCAAATGGGGGGCCGTTTCTGGGTTGTAGAGGTTGAATGTGGGTTAAAGGTAAATCGGTGGCAAATCGGTGGTCTGAGGAAGGAGATCGATGCTTGATTTGCTGTTGGTTGTTCGATGTTTGTGGGTTTGTCAGTATGGAGGATCGGTGGTAGAGGATTGAGGAAGAAGATTTGCTGTTGGTTGTTTTTTTGGTTTGGGTATGGTTTGGGTATGGAGGATCGGTGGTAGAGGATTGAGGAAGAAGATGGGGATGGGAGACAAAGGGAAAGGCAGAGGCAGAGCAAGATGGTGTCGAGTTTATGACGTTTATTTTATGTTTGTGGGTATGGAGGATCAGTGGTAGAGGATTGAGGAACAAGATGGGGATGGGAGACAAAGGGAAAGGCAGAGGCAGAGGAAGATGGTGTCGGGTTTATGACGTCTAATTTTTCTGGTTGGTTTTAATTTTTTTTTTTTTTAATATTGTGTCGAGGTGAGAAATTGTGGGAGCTTTTTTTTATTTTTTAATTTTTTTTTAATATTGTGCTGACGTGAAAAATTGTAGAAGCGTCAAAAGCTTCGGTTTTATATATATATATAGATTAGCCGGCTCAAGGTATTAATGTAGGGTCTAAGGCAACTTTTTTAAGTGACTTCTATTCTTATACTTTGAATATTAATAAAATATTTATTTAACTTTTGGTTTCTTTTTTACATTTAAAATCTATTTTTTTAGAAAAAAAATTACAAATTAAAATGAACTCATTGCATTACTCAATTACTATACAACTAAAATAAACACTATTTATTGAATGAAGTAACTAAATACTAAAAAATTATGATTGAAAATTTTAATAAAGTTATATATTTGATATCTCTAAATAAAATTTGAGTATAAATTTTTTTACTAGTGTAAGATTGATGAGTTCTTTTAACATTTATGTATGAGAGATTAAATGATTGACCCATCCAATGAAAGCAATTTTCTTTAACTGGTTTTTCTTTGATAAAAAACAACTACTTTTTATTTATTGATGAATATTTAGAGCTTAATTAATACTTCTATTGGTACAATAATATCTCTATTGATAAAAATTTAGGGGTCTTTTTTCATTGGGACCTTAGGCGGTTGCCTATTTGGCTCACCCATTGAGCCGGCACTAGTATATATAGAAATAACAATATTGTATGCTGATCCACTTGAATCATTCATTACTTGGCGTACAGTCTAAATTAATTTGATAGGAACTTGGGTATGAGAAATAACTGATAAGCAGCACATCCGTAGAGAAATATTCAAATATTTTTTGTCTTAAGCTCAGCAAGAATCAACAGTAGACTGAGCTTTGGCGATTGGTGACTTGCCAGTTTGCAAACAATCAATTGGAGGAACAGTTGTAGTTCTTAATTCTCCATATGCTTCCCAGCAAAAAGGGTCACTTGATTGGCTTTCTTGAGCAGCTTCTAGGTTAATTGTAGCTAGAGAGACACCAGTGCATGGCACGTTGTCACTGCATGCAAAATGTACAGGTTTTACTTTGTAGGTTCCTTGTATATTTACATAGTCTATGCCTGACACAGCCACAGCTGAGCTTTCATTCTGACATTTGCTCTTATCACAGTAGTATTGGTCAATCATTATGGGAGTTTCAACTTCAGAAACTTGAATGTTGGAGAACATAATTCCTTGTACTGAGCCTGACCCTCCCTGCATTGCAAAACAATATGACTATTAATAAGTCCATGTGTGAGTCTAGTGCTAACTTATAGCATATATATTGAATGCCCAACCTGGCTAGTCATAATAAATTTAAAGGTTATTTTGAACAACATAACAAATCATTTTTTTTATTGGTGTGATTAAAATTTAACATGTCAGTTTATGATAAAAAAATTTCTCTAAACCAATTTGGAAGAATTGAAGTTCCTTCAATCTACTACTTGCACAACAACTTATAAAATTATCCACATGTATTTTAGTCATATAACTTATTTAAATGATTTAATGAATCGTGTGATTTAATATACATATATAATTTTATAAACTAGAACGTAAGAGTGACAGACTGTAAGACTGTCAAAAAATAGGAAAGAAAATGGAATGTATTTTTATACCTGCCAAGTCTTTATTCTGACTCCAGTCATTGTATTTTGCATTTTTATGTCTCGAACGGTGACATTTGACACGCAGGCTTTAGTGTTATCCTTCCCTAGTGATCCAATGCTGATTCCATGTCCAGGTCCACAATTGACATCGTGAATGTATACATTTGAGCATCCAGTTTGTATGGAAACACAATCATCTCCTGTAGAACTCAATAGAAGTTATTTGAGTTGTGCCTCTATGTAGACTTGTAGAGGTGTCAAAATTTCGAATTTGTGTTTATTACTGTTATTTATCTTCCTTAAATTCATTGCTATGTTCTATGATGGGAAATTTAAAGAACTCACTTATGAAGAGATTTAATCACCCAATTATGGTTGGCCTTTTTCTTCTTGAATAGGACAAAGTTAAGGTTCCCCACATATGTGAATCGCACATTTGTACTATTGTTAGACTTTGAAAATGTAATTAATGTGTTTGTGTTAATATCCATTATCAAGGTTAGCACGCTTAATAATATTAGTCTGGATATTAATTAAATTACCTTGACTACAGATTGGTTGTCAAGGTAACATTTTCAGATCGTCCCCTAAATTTTTTTTAAACCATTTAATTTGCTAACATATTTGAACAAAACGATCAGATTGATAGTGTGAGGGACATATTAAATTAACAAAAATTAAATTTTACGGAGTAATGTGACAATTATAGTTCAATGAACTAAATTCAATTTTAGCCTTTTTATTTTATGAAAATTTCAACCATCTACCTAATTAGGAATTTTTATATTGGTTTACTGACTTAATTGACATTTTCTACTTATAAAAAAAATTAACATTTTATAGAAAGCACAACAATCAACGTAATAAGACACGCATGTAACTTTTTTAATTGTGAAGGTAATACATAAAAAAATACTTCTTCCATCCCACTTTTTTTTGTCCTGATTGAAAAGTCAAATTTTTTAAGGGAACATAATTTATTGTCTTGTCTACCTTTTAAAAATGTATAAGTTTTTAAAACTACCCTTAAAAAAATTTATCAAAAAATTGAATTAGTAAATTAATAGGGGTATAACAGGAACATTAATAAATTAATGACTTTTATTTTTAGACACAGGACAATATTTTGGGATATCTCAAAATGGAATAGAGGACAAAAAAAGTGAGACAGAGGGAGTATCTAAATGTTATTGAAATTAAAATCAAATATATATTGACATGCATATTAATATTGATTTATGAAGTATTATTAATTAGAATATGAAAGTCCAGATTTGATACTTTCTTAAATATTTAACCATTAAAGACGTTAATTCAAGTTGCCCTCCACCCAATTTTTCTTTCATTTAAAAAAAAAAAAAAACAACCATAAGACAATCTACAACACTAGTTTTGACTTTTGACATTGTACAATCGTTTCGGCAAAATTCTAAGTCACCGTATTACACCGCATTTGTACAATTTGATGACGACGTTTGAACCTTTTTTTTGTTTTTTTTTTTGGTATTTCATAATTCGATACTTATAACAAGGGATGAAGATTTGAATTTTAGATATATATTTTCGTGGAAAAAATCAAGGTGTTATTTGAACTTTGATCTTATTCAAATCTGATAATTCTCATTAAAAAAATAAAGGTCCATTACTAGAATAAATTGTGCTTTGTGAGTTCAAGTTGCTTTGTTTGTTTGTTTGTTTGTTTTTATTTTTTTTTTTTTGGGGGTGGGGGTGGGGGCGGTATTTACATCTTTGTTATTTTTGTGCTTGAATAGTTGACATGGATATTCAACTTCTTTATGTTCCTGACTCAGCCCTAGTCCTTAGAGCAACTAGCCATTCATAGTGTTTGTGTTGTGGATAAAGATGAAACTATACCCTACTGAGAAATTTGAAATTACCACATGCAAGAGTGGTGCTGTAAATGACCACATCTTGGGAGTTCTGTAGGTGAATCCCATCTGTGTTAGGGCTATCACCAGGGGATGAAACATTTATGTCATAAACTTGAATGGTTTTGCAGTTATCGAATTTGAGATGGGTCTGTTGACTATTTTGAATTGTTATGCCAGTGACCGTCACACCATCACTACCATAAAACCTGAGTGCCTGTACATCAAAATATATATAACCAACAATATTCAAGGTCTAATATCATTGTTATATTGTGAAATGAGGATTAGTATAGGAAAATATTCTTACCGTTGGTTTGGTGCTTGGCATATTCCCCTATAGAAAAAGTTGTATAGACGGTAGAATAATTAGAATTTCTATTTAAAATTAGAAAAAGCAATGGCCTTGTTTGTTTGACTTGACATATAATATAGAGACTTACCGAGTCACCCCACCAGACTGAACCTTGTCCGTCAATGATACCTTTACCTTTGATTGTGAACCCTTTAAGATTTGTAAAGTCTAGCCATTGTAAAAGACCTGAACCCCATGGTTGAGAGCTTGTGGGGGCTATGATTTTGCCATCCAACTGCATGGTATTTCATAAATTAATATTAATGTATGTATCAATAAATAGGGATGACATCGGGAAAGGACAAGCTCAAAGTATGGATATATTTGTCTCCTCTTCAAGACGGGGTTCCCATGCAGGATGAGAGCAAGGCAGGTTAGAGGCGAGATGAGTCTAAGGTATAATTTATAAAGCCGAAATGAGAGACCATGATACTGTTAATAGAGAGAGAAATGTTTTGAAATATGGTATACCTCTATATATATATATATGTGTGTAATGTGTGTGTATATATATATATATGTATATGTATGTATATTTTTTTTTTCTGGACGAGACAAGATAAGGTGAGCAAAATCTACCCCCATCTCATCACCTCTTCAGACAGGGAAAATTGGTGTGATTAGGTGAAGAGAGGTAAGGCCGGTCATGTAAGATGAGGCATTTTTATTAGGGTCCGGCTTTGGTCCAGTGGCCAGTGGCCACTGGAGCCGTTGCGATACGGACACGTGTCCAGTCTTGGACACGTGTCCGCATCGCAACGTGTCCAGTGCTCACTGGCACTGGACACAAGCCGCTCCCTTTTTATTATATCCCTTGACTTTGACACATATATGTTGAGATGTTGCGACCTTTCCTCCGATACTAATGAAGAAAATGAAAAAAAAATTTAAGAAAAAAGAAAAAGCAAAAGACGTAAAACAAAAATGGAAAAGGAATGTTTTTAATCATTACTTTTGTAGACCACTTTTGTGGACTCAAAAAGCTCTTTTCATATTCTTTTTTTTTTTCTTTTTCTTTTTCTTTTTCTTTTTCTTTTTCTGACTGAAAAGGCTCTTGTCATCTGAAAAAATTATACATGCTATAGTATTATTATTACAAAATTAATTAATGAATATAATTATTATTACATCAACAAAAATAAAAAAAAAATTAATATATTTTTTATTATTTTATATATAAAAATTAACTCATCAATTTATAAAAGTTTATACGGTAAAATTTATATAGAATCCCTTTTGGAGTCAATTTAGCTATTTTGCTAGTAGTGACTTTGGTGGCGACTTTTGGGCTTTTGGAGGCGACTCTATCATCGCTGTTCTGCTGTGGTGTGATTAATTAGAACTAATTAAGGGAGGGAGATCAGACACCGATAAAATGTGGGGTTGAAAATATGTACTAGCCTTTAAAAAAAAAAAAACATAGACAATTTGTAGCTTACCTGAAAGACAATGTTTTGTTCACAACTAGACCCCGAAAAAGTGATTGGCAAGACGAAGAAAACAGACCCAGATGGAACAACCATTGTTGATGCCTCGACCTTGCAAGCTGCTGCCCACGCTGCTTCAAATGCCTGCCTTGCATTAAAGGAGATTAGTATTCATTTACCACAACTGAATGAGTAATTTAAAATATATGTTGAGGGACATATCGATGATAAAAAAATAGAAGATATAATATAATTATTCATAATGAACCATGAAGCAAAAATGTGAAGCTTTTTATAAGATCATGCACACCTTTGTGTCATCAGTTTGTCCATCACCTTTAGCACCATAGTCTAATACATTAAAGATGGCTGAGCTTAACATTCTGCGGCCAGCATGGTTATAACCTTTTGGTTTTTTTACAAGCACAGAAGCTGGAACAGCCTTGCTGCTTTGCCTCCAGTACTGCCTGCCTTCTCTAGCACAGCAATTCTCAAAGCTTGAAGACCATACAGAAAATGCAATGAAAAGTATCAATGTAAGGTCTTTCAGATTAAACCTATTCATTTTGGAGAGAGAGAGAGATGAGGGACGCAATGTCAATAGCCTTAAAGAAATAATTTTATATGCTTAATGAATTTCTTACATGATTTGGGTTTATATTTATAGGTGCAAAGCTTGAGGCACTATGCACACGAGCTAGTGGCGGGTAGACTTTGTTCATTATTCTAAGCTGTCTTACTTTTCATTATTTGTATGGTTGATACTTAGTGACTTGCTGATTTGAAAAAAGTTTACATTCAAATTGGTTTGGAGGAATATTCTTCAAACCCATTACATGGTGATTGATATACATGTCTTTTTAACTCATATCACGTACTTATTGAGTCATGTGAAGTTGTTGGTTTTATGAGTCCCAAATAATGTATTCTGAATAATGTTAGAGATACAAACTATTTTATAAAAATTTTTACAAACTGCTGATATGGTTAGTAATTATTGGTAAATAAAAAAGTGATATTAATGGTGGGTCTAGATAAAAACTAATAAAAAGTTGATCACATTAGTAGTTTGTAAAAATATTGTAAAATAATTAGTAACTGTAGCATTACTCATGTATTCTATCATTAGGCATTTATTGTGATTGTTTTTGTATATGGTATATGAATATAAATTTTCTGTACTATTTTTTATGTTCCATCATTCAAAGAAAATATGATATCTCAAGATTTTAACGAAGGGTTATAAAATAGAATTAAATTTGAATTTAATTAAAATATGTATGTATTAGAATAATTACATGTAAAGTTGTAAAATCTCAAAAATTTGTGGCATATTATGAGTTACAACATATATGTTGTTGTTACAATAATTTGGTGGTATACCCGTTAATTATGATGTCTCCAGTCTCAAAAATTAGTCAACCCGCTAATTAGGGGTACAATATGTTGATTTCACATTGCACTTCTATCATTTGCTTGTCTGATATTCTCTTATTACTATCATAATAGTGTGGCCGCCACACATTTCAAGTCTGAATGACTTAAATCTCCAATCAGCGTGAGTGATCTCATCTTAAGTTTTAGCTATTTTGGATCATGGCATAAATTATTAATTATGGTCAGAGAATTTTCCTGTGTTTTTTACCATTTCCTTCAAAGTATATATACTCAGGTTTTGTCTAGGGGGGCTTTCAGAAATGTATTATGTATTTGTCCCTTACATAAATATTATATAAAATTAATTTTGTATTTTGTAGATTTATAATGTTAAAAAGTTTATTAAAAAAAAAAACTTAAATAGAGAATATTCAATTTGAAATCCTGCCTAATAATAAAAAATAAAAAAAACCTCAGTTGATATACACCATAAATGGGGGAAGAAGTATTCGAACAATATACGTAATATAACTTAAAGTTAGATGAGATGTAACTTGAAACTATATTTGTAAAATTGAACTCATAGTTACATAAGTTTCTAAAACTTCACAATTTTACACGTAAGTAGAATTAATGATGAAATGTTAATAGATTCTAAGGGTTTTTAAGATTTGAAAAGGATACTTTTTCTTATTATTACTTTTACTTTTTGTACACGTTAAATTGTATATCTGACTTTGAAATACATGCACATTCGTATTGTACATAATTTGTCATATATTTGCTGTTGGGTTTGCTTGTTGAACCAAAATTTAGCTAGCTAGGTTCAGGCAACGTCATGCATACTTTACCATGAGTCATAACCAGTTTCTTATTCTTATCTTATTCAAATCCTAAATCGTGATATTCATGCATGCACCCAATAGTGCTTAAGCAATCTCATATTCTCATCTATCTCTCTCTCTCCTATAAATCATTCCAAAGACTCTCAAAAGGTCGAGTGGTTCCTAAAAAGAAAAATTCTAGAACACAATGGCCCACATAAATGGATCAAAGTTTACATGCAAAGCCATTAAAAGTGGCAGGGGACAAGGCAAAATCTTAGAATAAACGTTTATATATTAATTAATGAGATTGTAATGACTTAGAAAGATCTAATTGTGGAACATCCTACTAGCTTATTATTCCTTCAGATTTAAAATAGTCATTCTTTGTGAAAGTGACAGTTACATGTGAGTCTCGTTTATCAAAGAAAACCGTTTAATCGGTTACCCAGATATCATGCCATGGCTTTAGGGATTGGAGTTTCTACAGTAAAAGTAAAAAGGAATCAATGTTTTTATCACCTAATATTGAAATTGAGCAATGCTACAAATATTTAAAAAAAAAAAAAAAGTTTCACGCCACATCGGTCAGTGTCAAATTTTTGTTTTTGTAGACTTTCTCATTTAGAATTTAGAACTCACGAGAAAAAGTATAGATTGCTTTTATTCTAAAATAGTGAGCAAGCATATTTTCCAATACATTGCTCAAAATCACATGAAGCAACAGCAAAAAGAACCAACATTGCTTCCCCTACAAGACGCAATTTTTGAAATAGAGTAGTACATGTAGAATTTCAAAGTTACACTGATCACGCCACGGTAATAGCAAGAGCTTAATGCAACCCATAGACCATACTGTAGAGTAGATTCTACAGTTTGTAGCATCTTTAACAAATTCCATGATCCTTTTTTGAACCTATCATTTAGACTTTTTTTTGATAATCACATGTGAGCTTGAATTTTATCTCACAACAATGTTGACCTATGATCTAGACAATTGGTA
This sequence comes from Quercus glauca, assembly GCA_023736055.1. NCBI lineage: Eukaryota > Viridiplantae > Streptophyta > Magnoliopsida > Fagales > Fagaceae > Quercus > Quercus glauca. The sequence continues at coordinate 27,644,276 of CM043316.1, forward strand.
TTTAACTATTTATAGCAATGTATATTCTTTAATCTATCCAAGTTGATCTGGTTCTATTTCCAGCATATGCTTGAGCCTAGCTAGATATCTAAATTTGTTGATTAGTTTCATATTGCTTGTCATTCCCTCTCTGGGAAATTTCCCATTCACAAGCAAATTTGTGTGTCAACTGTCAACTGAATTCGAACAGTGACCTGCATAACTTAACTTGTAAGAAATATTGAATCATATGACAAAGAATGCTAACTGTATTTAGAAAGGATGAAAAAATTCATGATCATGTATTTGGTTTTTTTTTTTTATTTTTTTATTGAAATATTATAGTTACAACATTTTCACAACAAATCATAAATGATAAGTTGTTATTAAATAGTAAAAAAGTGATGTCAATAATAGACCCAGTTACAAGTCAATAACAATCCACTACCTATGAATTGTTATGAAAATGTTGTGGACGTAACTTTAATTTTAATTTTTATGAGACAAAAGTGACTTTAAAGTTTAAACAAATAAGTTGGCTTCAAACAATCAAACTAAACACACGCAAGAGATAATGAATGAGATTCTAACACAAAAACACCACAAACTCTAATTAAAAGTTATTGTAATTGTTAAAGAAATGTGGGACAAGTTATACTACACACTTAAGACTTTTTCATTATTTTTTTTTCTATATTTAGGCTTGAATATCTGATTTGTATGCTTGTCTAGGCTTCGTAGCATAATAGCATAATATTTGAAGTTTGAAATTTCATAGGTGGCCAGGCTTCATAGAATATATAGGTCCTATATATGTATAATGGCAAAATGCTACTTGCAAGTCATGATAAGTAGGTTTTCTAATTAGAGGAAGATTTTATCAAATTTGGGACTTAGTGTGTGTTTGGCAAAAATTATTTTTACCAATTTATTTTACTATTCAACTTATTTTTGTTATTGTTCATAGGCCCCACTGCACTTTTTAATACTATTTATGGGTTCCACTGTACTATTTCAACTAACTACAGTACTTTCAGCAAAAAGTTTTCAGTTTCAGTAAAATAAGCGGATCTTAAACAGACCCTAATCAATCTTGAGATATGTACGGATTATATATTTTAATCTAGTAGTCCTAAATAATATACAAATGGTGTGTTTGGATACCACTTATTTTGCTGAAACTGAAAAATTATTGCTGAAAGTACTATAGATAAAGGTAAAAATTAGTTAAAATAGTATAATAGGATTCATGAATAGTGCTAAAAAGTGCAATAGTGCCCATGAATAGTAACAAAAATAAGCTGAATAGTGAAATAATTTTAATTTTGGTGTGTTTGGATACCGCTATTTTGTTGAAACTGAAAAATTATTGTTGAAAGTACTGTAGATAAAGGTAAAAGTTAGTTGAAATAGTATAGTGAGACCCATGAATAGTGCCAAAAAGTGCAATGGGACCCATGAATAGTAGTAAAAATAAGTTGAATAGTAAAATAATTTTCATTTTTCATCCTAACCCAAACACACACTTTGGGATACTGCTTATTTTGCTGAAAGACTGAATACTGAAAACTGAATACTGAAAACAATAAAAAAAATCATTTCCGGTTACCGTTCACTTTTTAAATTACTGTTCATTTGCCTATTTGTATTTTGCACTGTTCATATCCCATGAACAGTACAAAAGATGCTGATAAAAAAAAAAGAGGAAAAGAGGCAAAAACGCAAACGTAGCAGACGGCAGACGTGAGACATGACCTAATTGCACACGAAGGGTTTGTCTTTTACGTTTATTTGCTCCAATTGTGTGGAAAATTTATTGCTTTTTGGCACCTTGAAAGTCAAAAGAGGGACAATGTTAAAATCAAATATAATATTATAATCTAGTGTGCATCACATGTATGCATCTAGGGGTGGCAAAGTAAGCCCAAACCCATTTGCTCACCCAAACCTACCCACTTTAATTGAACCCAAACACACCCAATTATTAGTTGGGTTAATTGGGCATCAACTCAATTAGACCCAGTGATTATTGGGTTTTAACTAAAAACCCAATGAGACCTATTTAACCCAAAAACAATTTATCCAAATTTAATCCAGCCCTTCCCATAAAAAATAAAATAAAAAAATAAAAAAAAGAAGAGACCCCTTCACTTTCTTTTCCCTGTTTGTTTCTCAGGAAAATTTCAGACAAAAATGGAGAACGACACGTCTCCTCCATCAACCACCAGCACGACCACCACTCTATTTTCTTGCCAAAATCACCATTACTGACCACCACCACCACCTCGATCTCCCTCATGAGCAGCCCTTCCACGTGTTCCTCCTCCATTGACGATGCCATTTCATCCACTCAGAACCGCCTCAACCAAGCTCAATTGATCAGCCCTTCCACGTGTTCCTCCTCCATTGACGATGCCATTTCATCCACTCAGAACCGCCTCAACCAAGCTCAATTGATCCTCCAGTACCAAGAACTCAACAACCACTACAATCTCTACCGAGCTCACCTCATTGATCTTCTCTGAGGCCGAGTCTCTCTGCCACGAGAACGCTGAGCTCCGCTTCGCTAACACCGAGCTTCTCAAGCTTCTGTCATCCCAAGCCTCATTCCACAATCTCCTCTTCTCTTCTTCGTATCCAACTGAGGCCATTATAAAGAAAAGTTTTTTTCTTTTTCCCGGGAAAGTTTTGAGCTTGAAATGACATTTCTTTGTATTTGTTGCACTATTTGGTTGCCAAGAAAGTGAGAGAAAATAGAAAAGAAAAGAAAATATTTTTTTATTTGGATTTTTAATATAATTGCTGATGTAGATATGCTAATGTGAAATTTTTTAATCCCAAGAATGGAGATTAAAGAGAGTGGAAAAGGGAATTCAAGAAAATGTTGGGGTTTTCATTTTAATGGTATTTTGGTAATTTTGATAATTGGGTAATTGGGTGAGTTGAAGTTTACCCATAATAATTGGGTTGGGTTGGATTTGGGTTAAAAGCAATTAGTTAAATGGATTTCAATGAGCAAATGAGTTTTATATACCCAACTTAATTATGCTCACCCCAAACCCACTCATTTGACACCCCTATATGCATCACATGCATATTTGAATTCGATGCAGCCTTTAGAGTAATACTAATCTTTTGATTCCATAAAAAAAATAAATAAATAAAATAAGTGTGCATTTGGGTAGAAATTATTTCTACCCACGTATGCATTTCCAATGTTTTTTTTTTTTTTTTTTTTGGGCACACGTTTTAGGAGACTAATTCTACTGGTTATGGCTACTATTCATGCACTGTTCATGAATAGTAGCAGTAATATTTGACTTTTTAGTCACTTTTTAGCATATCAGTGGGTCACGTACATTGTTCACGGGACCCACATACTTCACTTTTCAACAATTTTTTCATTAAAAGTGGGTCCTACGGTATTATTTACATATTTAAAAATTATTTTGCTACAGTGTTTTCAGTTTTCAGTTTTCAATTTTCAGCTGTATCCAAATGAGCCCTAAGCTTTTACACTTTTATTATTCTCGGGCTTGAAGCCTTGAATCCCCATTATCCAGAAGCATTTCAAATTGGATGTAGATTGCAGAGTTTAGAGTAAACTCTTACACATTATATATGTGTTAAGATTCTCGGGCTTGGATTCCCATTATCTATAAACATTTTAAAATTCAAACAAATATATTTTACATCTACGTATTTATGTTGTTGTTCTTCATTGTACAGGGTGAATTTTTTTGGTAATAATCAATTCAAATTATAAGAATTTTACTGCTAATAGACAAAAGTGGGAGGATCCTCGATATCGAATCCTCAAATTTTCAACTTTTATTTAAATGTAAGACATATATGGTATTTAAAAATCAATAACAATAAACAAGCTAAAAATGAGAGAATTAAAAGATTCAATATAGGAGGGGTTCCTTTCCCAACAAAAGCCTCCCTCTCCTTCATTTTCTTAACAATTCTAATAAGACATGTCATAAACATTACGCAGCACGTTATCCACTTAGAAAATCGTTTAAAAAGGAGAGTTTTCTGATAAGTTATTAAGAGTAAACTTTTTCCCTTTGTTTTTTGTTGATATCCTATAGTGTTTTGATAACACAATGTGTATTTATCATATAATTTAAAATAAATTTTACTTTTATTTTTACCATTTATTTCATAATTCAATGTAAATTATATTTTTAAATTTATATATAATTCTTGATTAAGCCATCTGTCGTATGGATGTATGACATGTTTTTGCCATGTAGCGTACTATGACACATTAAAATAATCAACATAATCTGCTTCAAGTAAAAACTTTTACTAGAGTTTCAAGAAGAGTAGAATCAAAAGACTACTCTGATTAACTAAAAAGTTGCTATAAATTTAAGAAATTTTTTATTTATTTTTTGTTTATTAAATGTCTTTTTTTGTTTTAGAGTAAAAGTGGAGTAATACATGTCATGCATGTACCATATGGCTCAACATAAATGTTATACGTCACACAACGAAATTTCAACATTTGATGCTCTATAAGTACATTAAAAATTACTAATATATATGTTAAAAAAAAAAAAAACAAAATTACTAATATATTTGCTCAATGTAAAAGTTTCAAAGCAAAACCGAATGCCAAAAAAGCTCAAATAATTTATAAAAAGTATTATTATTTATTTTTAGGGTAATATATTTTAATCTTTGGTTTTAATTAATAAAATTTGGTCTTACATGATGTGATTTTTGCCAAATTACTTAAAATATTTTTTGTTCTCTGTTGAGGGTCATTTTTTTTGTGGAGCCCAAGTAGAAGGAAGGAAGCCCAATCCAGCAACATGAGCAGCAAAGAAATGGCAAGTGTGAAGTAAAACCATTAAACCCAAGCGGCAGGAATAATGGATCACAGGCCCATAATATAAATAAATGGGTCTTGAGGAGGCAAATGGGTTTTAAGAAGCCCGGAAAGAGAGAAATGGCACCCATGAGCAGTATATGATGTAGAAAAGTGAGAAGGGGGCAGGCTCAAAGCATTGTAAACAAAGAAAGTAGGGGGTTCATGGCAAGCCCGTAAACCCCAAAGACGAGAATAAGGAAATTGGGCCGGGGAAGTCCAATGAAGTTAGTAAAAACCCATGGGAGTGCAGAGTTAGTAAATGGGTCAAGGAAAGCCCAAAGAAAGCAAATGGGCCAAGAATGCCCAAGGAAAAACAAAAGGGACGCTGGAACCCATAAGTAAGAACACCAGCGGCCATGCTAAACCATTAGGGGAAAGAATAAAACGACAGGCCTAAAAGAGACCCAGCATGAGTAAGTCATTATGGCAGGAATGACAAGTGATATGGCAGAAAGTCAAGGCAATTAAGAAATGAGCTGAAAGGGAATGCGAAGCTTAGTACCAAATAAAGCCCAGTCCCTAAGAGAGCGAAGAATAAAAAAAGCAGCTTATAAAAGGCTAGGAACGGATGGCAGACTATGCAGACAAAGCCTTTAGACCACGGCGGATGCATGAGCAGCAGGCAGACTTCAGACACATACAGACAGAAGGCACGCGCAAGGCCTAGGCACCACCAGCCTGTACCCAGCTAATATGGGACATGGTGAGGTCATGGGTCAGAGGTAAGAAGGCATGGTTTGGCGATGGGGAGAGGGAAAAAAACCTGTTTTGGGGTTTCTGCTCAAGCTCTTTTGGGGGGATACGTTCTGCTGGGATGACATACCTTTCAAAAGAGGCAAGGCTAAGTTGAAACCACTAGGTGCATACCATGAGGGATAGAGAAAGAGAGGGAGCATTAGCACCGTGACAGGAAGAGGTGCCACGGCAGACTAACAGACAAAATAGTTGTCTTTGTTTGGTAATAGGGAGTGGCATGCAGACTGAACAGTGATAATCGACAAGTATACTTAGACTAGACAAAGGTGGTTGAGGGGTAAAATAGTAAAATTTGGCCACGGCAGGCACTATTAAAAAAAAGGACTTCCCCGTGTATAAGGAGAGAGCAGACGAAAACAGAGAAAAACCACAAAAAAAAAAAAAAAAACAAAAGGAAAAGAAAGATAGAAGAAAGAAAATTAAGACAAAGAAAGAAAAGATAGAAGAGAGAAAACAGAGAGTTAGTCCGGCATGCACCGATAGGTTTCTTTCCCTCTCTCCCTCTCAAAATTCTGCTCTCTGTCAAAAGCAAAAGGGATTCCTTCGAGCTCTAATCATTTAGGTCCGTTTCCCTCAAAATAATCAATTTTCACGGCAGGATTTACTTAGGAAATTGATTGTGTTGAGAAGAGATGTTCTTTCCTTTTTAGGTTAGCTCCTGCGGACTAGACTTAACTTGATCTCTTTTCTATTCTGATTAACTCATATTTATTATTCTACTCCCTTTATTTCTCTTTGTGAAATAGTTACCATCATTGCGATTATGTTGTTTAAATACGGACCATTTGGTCATTTTCTTATTAACAGCTAGAGTACTCTATTTTTGTTATTATTATCATATCTGTCCGTTACAACCTGTCTGAAATAGTTCTGCCTGCCGTAAGCATACTCCTAGCAGACGAGGCATAGTTTGTGCACAAGTCGGCCCAAATTGAGTTGCAGTTGGACCGGTCTCAACTCCCTTACACAGAAAACTTAGGCTTACTACCGCAAGAGGCAGCCTAGTCCAATATAACACAAAAGGCCCCTACATTCTCTTATTTGTTTACCTATTTTATTATTCAATTTCATTATACCATTGAAATATTTTCTTAATTTACATATAAGTTTTTACTAATATAAAAGAAGTGGTGTTCTAGCCTTTGAATAAACAATTATATTTGCTACCCACGATCCTCTCTAGAAATTCAATTGATTGATAGTACGATTGATGGAATTTGAGACCTTTGATTTTATGTACTTCAAATTTATGGAGTCCACCACCTAGATATCTCTCAGACAAAACAATTTAAATTTTTTTTTTTTTTGGTTAAACGGAACTTTCATTCAAACTAAGCCAAAATGGCTAAATTAGGGGCAGTAAGCCTACAAAAGTTCTCCCCAATAGCATCAGAAAATACAAAAGCTGATATATCATCAGATGGGGAGTTTTCTAAGATTACATATTGCTCTTGCATCTTACATCCTAACTTAGCTAGAGCATCCGCAACTCTATTCACTTCACGGAACACGTGTTGCACTTTGTAGTGTTGAAATCTGTCTAGAAGAGACCTGCAATCAGCCAGCAAGGAGGAGTAATAAGCATTATTTAAAGGTGACTTAGACTGGAGCAACTCAACAACCACCTTGGCATCTAACTCTATAATAATATTTTGCACCCCAAACTGAATAGCTAGAAGCAGCCCATCCCTCAAGGCCTAGAACTCAGCTATTATACTCGTTGTCCAGCCAATAGATCTAGAAAAACCTCTCAACCATTTCCCTTCACTATCTCTAAGAACCCCCCCTCCACTTGCTTTCCCCGGATTTCCTAATGAGGCCCCATCAGTATTCAATTTACACCAACCAGCAGGAGGTTTTTTCCAGCTAATATTACATACAATCTTAGTCTTTAGACTCCTTAGCTTGCCCACACAATAATAATACTCTAAGGCTTGACTCTTAGTAACACTGTGTAAATTAACATTCAATACATTATTGTTCAATACCATTCCGTTTCTATGCTTCCATAAGTTCCATAAGGCAAAGGAGAAAACAACAGCCCACGGAACAGAAGAAGAATGGGGCACATTGCTTGTACAATTTTCTTTCAACCAATCAGCCAAGTCCTACAATTTAAAATTTTAATCAAGATTTTATTACCCCACAAATTTGAAGGACTTATTAGGGTGAGAAAGAAAACAAATGGTCCATTTGTAATATACTTTTTTTTAAAAATTTTTGGTTTAAATAAATCAAAATTTTAAATTAAAATTTTGGAGCCTTTATCTACTAGGGGTCTTAGGCAGCCTAATAATTAATAAGATAATTGCTTTTATCGGTAATACTTTCTTGAGGCCAGGCTGGATGATTTCTAATCAACCCGGCCATTTCCAGCCCAATCCAACATAGGAATTAAATGCCCATTCCCAGCCCAAAGTTTTCTAATAGGCCGTTTATGTTTTAGTTTCAAGTTTCACCCACCCCAAACGTTAATGCATTGTTTTTACTTTTTTGGGGCAAAATGACAAATTACTTTTTTTGATTTTTTTTTGTTACACTCTAAATTATCACCCCAGTTGCACTTAAGTATAGCAGGGAGATTAGTTTAGAAGGGAAAAAAAATGTGATAAGCCCAAGTTAAAACTTAAAACTTATATTAATTCCGTGGTCACCGAAGCCGGTGAAGAGCATGACGTAAGCATGTAAGCACCGCCCAACCCGGAACTCCCACGTGTAGAGTTGAGGTGGTGAGACACACATCAAAAGTACGGACGTGAAAACTGAGTCTTAACTAGAATTGATAAGCGTCGGTTGGATTCCGCTTCTGTACCAGTGAAAACTGTGTAGTAGTGTGTACTGGTCACTAGTATCAGAAAATCACAGAGTATCCAAAGTAAACAAAACAAAACAAAACAAAACAAAACAGAGAGTCGCTCTTTAGTCAAACTCGTACGAAACCAGAACTCTGAAACTGCGAAGACCCCTCTCTCTCTCTCTCTCTCTGTAGAATATCTCACTGTTCATTTCTCTTTCTCTCTGTCTCTCTCACGCACACACGGTGTCTGGATCGAAGAGATTTGCAAAATGTGAGGGATTTTACTGCTTCACATTTTACACCACAGGTACATAGGCTTATTCACCTCTTTGATTCCTTTTTTATTTTATTTTTTAACGTAGAGTATCTTTTAGAAAACGAGGAGCTGAGCTCGACTAAGCTTGGTAGTTGCTTTATTAGGCTCGATTTAGTTGAGGTGAGAGGAGTGTACCATTTTCTCAGCTTCCAAACGGAGCTTTAGGTATCCTTGGTGGTTTTTATTTTTTACTTTTTTGAATTTTATGTTATGATTTTAGCTGTTACTGCCTTTTGTTTTGACATGAGCTTAGTTTGGTAGTTACAGATTCGGCATTTTGAGCTTGTGGCGAGTTACGATTAGGGGTGTGAATGACTTAATACTCTGTTTGGTTGCTAAGAAAAGTTCAGAAAAAGTAAGTATTAGGGTATTATTGGAGTTGTAGAAATGTACTTTCTAGTCCATCTTCTATACCATCAGGTTATTGATTTGTGCATTGGAGACAGTCCATTGTACTACGTTGTCCCAAATTCCTACTTGTACTAGTAGTTGTGTAACCCTGAAGTTAGACCAGATTTAATTAGCTTATTAGGGTTAGTCTTGTTATAAATTCTGAGCCTTGTATAGTTATCTGATACACAATGATACATTATTTGCTCTCCTTTTTAATGGAGTAAAGCTAGGACTATGAGTATAACTAGGAATGGGACAATATGATGCAGTGGGCTATTGGGTATTTGTCCATGCCTCTAACATACATTGTGAATGGTTAGGCCCAAATCTATGAAGAGATAGACAATATGCTTGTTTTTATTCATTAGAAAAAGGTTGTGCTTAATCTTTATGAATTACTTTCAAATTGCAATTACTGGAGCTTCATGCTATTTTGACATATATGTAACATACAATGTGTCTAGGTTAAAGCCAAGATAACGACACGGTGTTACATATTTCTAAGAGTAACTGCTTATTAGAACAATCCTAGTTAGTAAATTTTGATCATATTGACCTTGATACCAGATTTTGATGCTTAGACTTAACACAATCTTGGAACATATATATTGCTTCTGAAGTTTAAGTGTTCTCTTATAAAGTAATTAGGACAATCAATGTTTAGTTGCTTCTAGTTCATCCATGCTTTAGGTTGACTCTTTGTAAGGGTACATTATCTTGTTTACCAACCTATTATATGTCCCTATTTATTATTCCTACCTATGTGGCTAATCAATTGGAAAAGCTGTTGCAGAATTTTTTATGGGGTGGACTGGGATGAGTTGAAATTTGATCTTGTAGAGTGGAATCGGGTATACTCTCGATTAAGGAATTTGGGGGGAGGGGGTGGGTAGGAGTGAGGAGGTTGAGTACTTTTAACCACTCTTTGTTAGGTAAGCGGCTCTATTGTTTTGGTGAGCATGGTGATTATCTTCGGAGAAGAATGGTAGGTGTCAAATATGGGGAAGCTTGGGGTCAATGGACTACGAGGGTAGTAAGAAGTACACATGGGTCTTTGGCGTAGCATTAGGGCAGGGTGGGAGCAATTTGTGAATTCTTTATGCTTTCAAGTTGGTGATGGTAGAAGATTGAGGATTTGGCATGGCACATGGTGAGGGACCAAGCATTTAAAGATGTGCATCCAGAATATTTCTCCATTATAGTACTTATCAAAAAAAAAAATATTTCTCCATTATAGTGGACGAGGAAGCTTTGGTTCATTCCTATTTGGAGACCACCGGTTAAGAGCGACAAGGTTTTGGAAAATCAGGTTTGCACAAGTTTCAATGATTGGGAATTGGAATCTATTGACTCATTTTTGATCTTTTGTATCAAAGTATCCCAAGAGCCAAGGGAGTTGTTTGTACGAAGTGGTGATTGAATAATAAAGAAAAAGTTTGAGGTCTGTTCTTACTAATTACTATGAAGCATTATGGGGCTCAAGTAGCGTGTTTTTACTTTTTATCCCAGGAGGAGTATTTGGTGTAACTAGGTCCCAAAAAGGGTGGCCTTCTTGTGTGGACAGTAACCTGGGGGTAAATTTTTACATGAGATAACCTTATGAGGAGAGGCACAGTATTGGTAGATTTGTATTGCATGTGTAACTGCAGCTGTGAAACCATTTGTTAGTGCATTGTGCATTTTCTTGTGAGATGTTTTCTTTTTATATTTTCATTATTTTGGGGTGTACAGGGTGTTGCTGAAGGGGATTGTGGAGGTAATATTTGGTTGGAACAATTGGTTTGGCTCTCATGTTAGTTCATTGGTTTTGAATAGGGTTTGCTTAAGTTTAACTTGGATAATGTTGAGGGAGAGGAATAATCAAAATTCATGATTTTTGAGTTGAAATTAGGTTTTCTTAGGATCCAATTACTGAGTTTATAGATTATTATTATTATTTTTTTTGGTAAATCTTACTCTCTGTAATTCTTTCTGATGACTTTCTGTGTAAAATCTGTGTGAATGAGTTTTATTCATTTTCAACAAAAATTATTACTTGTAAAAAAAAAAAAAAAAAAAAAAATCTAATTGGATAGTATATATTATTTTCATTTCAGGGCTGTGATATTTTTCGCTTTTTTTTTTTTTTTTTTTTTTTTTTTTTTTTTTTTTTTTTTTTCAGGTTATAAAGCTTGCACCTGTTAACATGGCTTGTGTATTCTAAGAAACTGCAAACGTTTTGCCTCTATATCCCGCAGTATATATGGCTTCTGGTGGTATGGCTCCTGCTATAGCAGTTGGAAAACCTGCTGGTGAGGCAATGATTGTTGATACGCTTCCAGAGGAGATCAATGAAATGAAGATCAGGGATGAAAAAGTTGAAAAGGTGTGCTTCTAAAATATTCTTAAATGATTTTTTTATTAATGTTCAGTTTTTTGTTCCCTTCTTATATGCAATTTTGCTATTGATAGTTTCTGTATGTAGGAAATGGAAGCAACAGTGGTTGATGGAAATGGAACTGAAACTGGACACATTATTGTAACTACAATTGGGGGTCGAAATGGTCAACCCAAACAGGTAGATATGTGAAACTTTATATTTGTAAATGTGTCATTTCTTGTTAAGTTGTGGAATGGTGAGATAACATCAGATATAACATCGAAATGTATCATTCTGAGAAAACTGAAAAGTTGACAGTCTTTCACTTCTCTGGTGTCAATATTGCTGCCTTTTCTGTTGCCAAGAATTCTGACCCTTGGGAAGGACATGCTTATTGTCTTTATTCTATCTCTCATGAAATTTTGCTATCCCATTCCACCTATGGGCCTGAGGAAATGGGTCTCAATCCCTCCCCGATGGCATGGCATTAAATTAGCACTCTCAGCACCAATGTTATATGGAAGTAACATTGGTAATTTTGTGGTTTGAAGTATGAAATATCATAGGAGTAAAGTGCATATCCAATATGATATGTTCTATGAAATTGACTGTAAACTCTGGAATGGAAAACTTTTCTGGAGTTGGGATACGGTTTCAACCGTTTTTCTTTTAGATAAGATGTGAGCTTTAGCAGATAAACATTGAAAAGCCTGTCCCCCAATAAATATAAAGAGATGGAACTTGTTGGATTCTTGTATTCTTCTTCGCTTATCTCAGACACACGCAACTTTCTCTTTGACATGGCTTCAGCTCTTTAGCTTTAATTTTTCCAATGTTACTGCAGACCATAAGTTATATGGCAGAGCGCGTTGTTGGGCAGGGCTCATTTGGAATTGTGTTTCAGGTGACACTTTAACTGCAAATCATGAATCATCTATAATGATAGCTGATATTGTGGTAAGGATTACAGATAATGTATTTGAAGCCTCACACGTTTTATTTTGCAGGCCAAGTGTCTGGAAACAGGAGAAACTGTTGCAATTAAGAAGGTTTTGCAGGACAAGAGATATAAGAACCGTGAGTTGCAAACAATGCGCCTTCTTGATCATCCTAATGTTGTCTCACTCAAGCACTGCTTCTTTTCAACCACGGAAAAAGATGAGCTCTATCTCAATTTGGTGCTTGAATATGTACCTGAGACTGTATATCGTGTAGCAAAACACTACAGCAAAGCAAATCAGCGGATGCCCATGATATATGTGAAACTCTACACCTATCAGGTTAGTTATGCCATATTTATTTGTAAGAATGCTGTCATTTTGAATGTGTTATCTTATACTTGTTAATGAAGTATTTTAGTGATGGTTTGTTATTATCCAGTGTAAGTTAGCTAAGAAGTTCATTTAAGACAGAGGTCTGGAGGGACAAAAAAAAAACTATTGGGACAAGTTTGAGAAATGCCAACAAAAACAAGAGTCAAAAGTTACAATTGCATTGTTTAAAGTGAGTAAAAACTCAATGTTGTGAGTGTTGAGCTCTACTTCAAGGAAATGAAAATACTAGTTGGGGCAACCTATTAGCTTAAGCTCTGGGTTGGAGTGGTTTTCTAACATGTACATCAACTTGCTCTTGGTGGACTCCCTAGGCATCTCTCTCCCCCAATACCACTTTAATTTTTTGACACTGCTAAATATTTCTTAGTTTAATTTCTAGATGCTCTGCATTTCAATTTTTGTTCAACTAGAGAAAACGAGCGGAACTTGACTTAAAATTGACAGTCATTATCTCCTTAATAAATTCACCTGCTAGGCTATTAAAGGAGCTAGATAGATACCTTCTCCCAGTATTGTGCATCCTAATACGTAAATGGAACATAGATATGATGGTTGTTTAGACTGTTATACTTCCTCCTTATGAGCTGGCTTGTTACCTATATTAGTATTTATAAAAAAAAAAAAAAGATCTCTCCACCCCCCCTCCCCAACTCAGGCCACTATTCTAGATCACTTTCGACATATGGTTGATATTGGAAACAGAACCTTCTAGGCTTGTACTAATAGGTAAATGTGAAATATACTACATTGGATTTGGATCGCATTAGCTTTTTTATATTTATTATTGTTATATTAGGGAGCTAGGTATTGATTACCAGTTTACCACGTATCTTTTTAGCATATAGTGTCTACTGTGATAGATAACACCTATTGGATTTTGACAGATATGTAGAGCTTTGGCATATATTCACGGAGCCATAGGCGTGTGCCACAGGGACATTAAGCCACAGAATCTACTGGTTTGTGTTTGATAATTAGGGTTTTTTTCCTAATTTAAATTGGAATCTATTACCAATGCAATTTCTTCTTGCAGGTTAATCCCCATACTCACCAGGTCAAGCTATGCGATTTTGGAAGTGCAAAAGTTCTGGTAGTATCCTCTTGCTTGTCTCTGGTTCCTGATGCCATATATATAGTATAGATGGTGTTTATTTACATAGTTTTTGTGAGAGTGGCTAGATCTATTCCCTAGCTGTCATATCTTGAATTTGAAGATATTAGGATATAGTCAGAGAACTTGAGGTTAATATTTTCATGTTTATCAAGAAAATAACATATTGACTGATTGAGTCAAGTTAGCCCTGTTAGTACTTCCTGATAGATACCAACAGAGAGATATTAAGATTTGTTTTTTAGGGAATGTTTTCCTTTCTCTTTACAAATTTATGCTGGATCTTTTAGTTGTTAGAATGATAAAATGGATGAGTGCATACAGAACCATGAATTACAGTGGTGAAGTTCTGAATTCCTTAATGCATGGTCTTTAAGACTTGTCAACAAAAAAAAATATATGGTCTTTAAGACTTGTGTGAATTAACCTTTTCTTTATGCTTCAATAACTTTTGCCCCATGCTGTCAATGTTTTTCCCTCAGGTAGGGCCGTCTTAATTTTATGAGCTCTTATTTTGTTACATCAACCTGATGCATCCTTTGCTTCTTTATCTATCATCTGAAACAGGTAAAAGGTGAGCCAAATATATCATATATTTGTTCTCGTTATTATCGAGCGCCTGAACTCATATTTGGAGCAACTGACTACACTACTGCAATTGACATCTGGTCTGTGGGTTGTGTTCTCGCTGAACTGCTTCTAGGACAGGTTCTTCACAAACATCAAGTTTCACGTTTTAGATGGACACCTTTATTTTTCTTTTTCTTTTTTTGTTTCACTTGATATATAGCAGGGATTGATTGCAAATATTGCTGTTTCTTTTTACTTTTTCTTTGGGCCATCCCAATTTTGTAGCCTCTCTTTCCAGGTGAAAGTGGAGTCGATCAGCTTGTAGAGATTATTAAGGTAAGATGGCACATTGCCATCATTAGATGAACTGAAAGTTTTGATCAATTAGCTTTTGTAAATTAAACTTAATTGACCTATCCTTTTCAAATAGGTGCTTGGTACACCAACTCGTGAGGAAATCAAATGCATGAACCCAAACTATACAGAGTTCAAATTCCCACAAATCAAGGCCCACCCCTGGCATAAGGTGAATTCCCTAGCTTCTGTGTTCCATGTTTTCTGCTCATGATGCTTGCTGCATGATACTTTCAGATTCATCTGACACGTTCTTCTTTTGCACACAGATATTTCACAAGCGCATGCCCCCAGAAGCGGTAGATCTTGTCTCAAGACTTCTTCAGTACTCTCCAAATCTGAGGTGCACTGCTGTAAGTATTTCCCTTTGGCTCCTCCTTGTGTCCTAATGCAAGTGAACGATTGGATTAATTATCAAGGTTATCTTTTTCTATTGGCTGTTTAGTTATTGCGTGGAATAATTTCTTTATACTGTTCATTTGACTTTCCTTGTCAGAGCCTTTGGGTGTGGTTTCTATTCGTGTATGTATATATTTATAGTGTTTTCTGAATTACTTAATTATATATGTCTTATTCTTAACCAAAAGCCCTTCATCGTTTCTATTTTATATTTGTTTCAAGAAGTGGAGGACGGGGATTTGAACCCAAGTTCTCCTCATAAGGGTGACAACAGAATGCCACTGAGCTACAAGGCTCCTGGCAGCCCTTCATCATTTCCCATGTCATTAGGAGGCAAAAATTGTATCCTGTAGGATGCAACTAACTCAGAAAAAGGAGCTTCTGCTGAGATAATTGTGGATGATTCCTTGTTCATATCTCAGATCTTAAATTATGATCATCTGCCCCCATCATATACTTCTTTGAATGTTATGCAAAGTGAAATATACTCATTGCAATTGCCTTAAAGAACAACGGAAATGGTTATATCCATGGAATAACCATTTGCTGCTATGGTATTTTCTTTATCAATCCAATAATCAGCTGTTGTATATCTTTTGCAGTTGGAGGCCTGTGTCCACCCATTTTTTGATGAACTTCGTGATCCTAATATCCGTCTCCCTCATGGGCGTCCCTTGCCACCTCTCTTCAACTTCAAACCTCAAGGTTTGTTCTCTCCCTCATTTTCTATTTCTTAGTGTAACTATTCTAAAAGCTTGAACTAATCTGCTAATACCATATGCTTTGAATGATAACATGGCATTTTTAGAGCTGAAAGGAGCAACTTTGGAGCTTCTTTCCAAACTGATACCAGAGCATGCCCGGAAGCAATGCCCATTCCTTGGTTTGTAGATTTTAAAACGAGTGCTGAAACAATGGAATTATTGCTATATTTTACCATGTTTGCCCTGTATGTTTTCTGCACAGATTAGTGCCTCCCTGTTTGTTGTTATATCTAGTTTCAACTTGAAGTACTTGATTGACAAATGATGCTGGTGTTTTCCTGTTGGCCATGGTCACATATAATTCTGCTAAAAGACTCGGAGTGATTCTAACTTGATCGTGTCTGTAATCATAAATTAATCACTTATTGTATAGCTCTCTCTCGCTCTCTATCTGTCTCGTCTTTCTTCCATAGAGACCTCATGAGGGGAGGAAAATGGTTCAACAAATGCATCAAGATGAATTTCTACCTCGTTAGCCATAATGATGATGATGATGATGATCAATTTATATGCTACAATGAATGCATGCTAGTATCTCCCTTAAATTTTTTATGCCTTCTCAACTTATAAATCTCATTCATCAAAATAACAGGATAGAAAAAAAAAAAAAAAAAAAAAAATACTCAGACGGATTAATATATTGAGAGCTATTGGCCAATTAATTTCATAGTTACTGTGCCTAAAACTTAAAGTACAATGCTTTAGGTGTGCTATATATATATATATATATATATATTAGACTCACTAATCAAATTCAAACACTTAGACTTGGTTATATTAACCAACAAACATAAACACAAATAATGTTATCATTTCCAAGGATAATTAAATAAAATGCAACTGTGTGTTTAAATTTAATTAGGAAATCTAATGTATTGCACCTAAGGTTTTGTATCTAAATTTTTTCTTTTGCGTAAATATCTTGGCAAAATATTTTAGTAATGCCTTTGTATTTTTGCTATAAATAGCTACAATTACAACAATGTCGAGTTTTGTAACTTAGCTGTTGATTGGTCTCCTTTATAAGGAGAACACCATGACTTCAATTTAAAAAAAAAAAAAAAATTACACATCAATTTATCCAATATATATACATATTTACACTTTTATTTTCTGTACAAAATTTTCAAACAATTCATTTTTATTTTTTATAATTGAATAAGTACAATGAGAAATAAGGATTTGAACGTAGACATGTGTACTAATTAAGTTATAAGACTTTTTGAGTCTTGACCAAACTTTTTTTTTTCCAAAAAAAAATTGCAAAAAAAAATATTTCCATCAAACATTCAACATCTTTATAGTTGGTTATGTTATGTAAGGTGTAATTTTCATTTTAATAACCTATTAATTATCTGAACAAACATATTTTGTCTTTCTTAAAAAAAAATTAACGCATATAACAAATAATTACAAGAAGATTCTATTCAATTAACCCTTATCTGTATATATTTTTCTTCTTAAATTTTTTTATTTTTTTATTTCAATTGGTCATGGGTAAAAGTAAAACGCATCAAGAAGATTTCACTTTGGTGTCTGAATCACCTCAATAGCTTTTGTTCACCAAGCTGTTTGGCATTTATAGAGACATCCTCGTATTGATGATTACAAAGCTATGGTTTGCATCCAACTTTTTGAACAACAAAAGGTTTGTATTGAACTTAAATAAATATAAAACGTAAAAATTACTGTTAATGGCTTATTTAGCCTTTTCTCTAATTTACTATATACTATAAATAAATATTTATATTTGAAAAAAGAGTGAGGATTTAATGAGGTTTTAAAAATTTGTACATTGTAAAAAAGTTAAATCAAATGCACACTGATCAAATGTCCTGTCCGCTAAAAGTTTGGTAGAAAGTAGTAGTGGTGGTGACAGTGACATGCATTGATAATTGGTGAGTGGAAAGTGGAGACCAGCTAAGGAAAATATGTAATTACATTTTTGGGCTTTATTTTCCTAATGATTTTAATTCAAAAGGAGGGACTCATTTGGGTATTTTAGCTAGAGTCGACCGATAAAAAACAAGATTGGCTCAAATAAATAGAGAGACACTACATAATAAGATAAGAGATTGTGGCCAAAACATGATCATGTGATTAGATTGTTATTACCAAAGATCCTTGCATAAAAGCCCTTAAAACAAAACTGTCTCTCTTTTTTTTTTTTTTTTTTGTCCCTAAAATTTTAGATGATTTTAAGTATTCATATTTTACAACAATATTTTAATCTTTTTTTATCTTAGCCCTATATAACATTTTTTTAGCGAAAGTTTTTAATTTATAGTGTTCGTTCTTGATAATTACTTTTTATCATCAGTTCAAAACATTAATTAATTTTTGGTATAGGTAAAAATTAAATTTCAAATTTTTTATGCTTTTGGTGTAGGCAGGCATCAATTGCTTTTATTTATTTATTTTTATATATAAAAAAAACACATTGGTAATTCTTGCTTTTGTTTCACAACTCAAAGGGAATATTTAGAGGCAATTATACGTTACCTACCAAGAAAGCAAGAAGGTACGTGGAAGATTTGAAGAATCTTGCTAGGAAAGAAACTGATTTTGTATGTCATAACTAATAATTAAATCATATATTCATATAACTTTCTTTTATAACTTTTTTTTTCCTTCTATCTACAATCATGCTGTTTGAGTTCAAGGCTTTACTGATACAAGCTTATTTGATGAAAACTGAAAAGTAATATATAATTGCAATTAAGTACTATCGATTTTGTTCAATAATCATACAATATTACAAAACACAATAACGTTATTTGAAACCCGTGAGAGCCTGTCTGCCTATGACATTGGGGGTGGGGGAACAAGGTACACCAATTACGAAAAGCTATATGTTTTTTTTTTTTTTTTTTTTCCAAGTTATAATGATATAAGAAATTTTTGAGAGAGATTTAATCTATAGCGTTCGTTTTTTATGATACCTATTTATCATCAAACCAAGATACCAACCTATTTATCATCAAATCAAGATACCAATCAGTTTTTGGTGTAGGTGGAGATTGAACCCCAGATTTCTTACTCAACTATCAAAAACTTTACCAGTTGAGCTAATTGAAATCCCACTAATATGCTTAATTAAATCATGAATATTATTTGTTTAAAAACCTCAACTTTGTGATTAAAGTCCAATATAAAAAATTATTTTGTGGTTAAAAAGCAAAAACGATAAAAGAAGAATGCACCAGAAGATTTAATTACAAAAAAAAGAAAAAAGCATTTATTCAGCATATAAAGCATAATATATAATTACTTTAAAAAGTTAAAACTTTCTATTACATCACTTACACATGAATATTAACATTATTTTTCCATAAATTTTCCAAATTCATATGTGAACATAATCATGGACTTTTGACTGTAACAGCTCTTTTCTTTTCTCTCTCCTCCATATGTGTCAGCTTGCATTAAACAAATAAGTGGTAAAAGACATTTGGTCCTACTTTCAAGAGTACAAAATTGTCGTACTCGCTAATCCATTCCATTCCTTTCCTTCCTATCATTCCAGTATAACTTTAAAAAATCACCAAAAAAAAAAAAAAAAAACTAATATTTCGTGGGCTCCATATAAAAATAATTATATATTTATGACCATTGGAGTTTCAGCATTTTTCGAAACTTCACGTTTTTTAAAACGAGAGTCGGAACGAGCGAGTATAAATACTTTTTTCAAATTAGCGAGTAGAATGTACTGACTACAGTATCACTTTAACCGCAACCCGAGCACCAGATTCCGAACGAAAGAGAAAAAAGGTCTCACACCACGCCACACTACTCGCGCTCCAAAGCCTTCTTCTTCTCAAAAATTCACACGCTGTTTTCTCTCTACCTACAGCAGCAGCAGCAGCAACAACAACAACACTCTCTCTCTATCTCCTAGATTTTCTCGCTCTAGATTTTTTTTGTTTTTCCTTCTGCATGTAGCTTGGTCTTCTTTCTCGGACCAAAATTTTCTTTTGTGGTTTTTACCCAAAAAAAAAAAAAAAAAAGAGAAGAAGTTTGGTTCAAATTTTAACTGAATCATGGAGGTTTTTACGGAGGCTTTGTAGTAGTACATTATTGTTTTTACCGGAAGTAGCTTCAGAATCAGAGAGGGTTTCTTGCTTTCTCGTCTGGGAGAGGTAAATTTTCTTAACCGTTATTCTTGAAAGTGAGATTTTCGTTTTTTTTTGATAATTAGAGTTGAATTATGTTAACTTTTAAGCATGTTTGTTATTCTCTGTTTGGTTGCCAAGAAATGGAAAGACTGTATTTCTTTTTTCTTTTTTCTTTTTTGTGTTTTGAATTTGGGGGAAAGAGAATGTCTTGGACTGTACGATTCACTTGAAAGTGGGGTTTTCATTTCATTGTATTTTAAACTATATGCAAAGTGGGGTGGTCTGGGATTCTCTCTTTTTTCTTGGAATTGGGATTCTCAGATTTTTCTTGGCAAACAAACGGATATGTTAGGTTTATTTTGCTGAATATTGTGGAGGATAATTGGTTTTTGGTGCAAAAAAAAGAGGTTGGGATATTGAAAATTAGGGTTTTATGTTGTTCCAAGTCTTTAAGAGGGTTTTGGAACATTTGGGAAATAAATTGTGAAAAGAAATGTTAGGGGCACACCCATTCTCGCACCTTGCTTATGTGTCAACTCTTGATTGGATTTTGGCTTTTTCAAGTACATGTGGTGGACCCATGTGAAAGTGTTGGAATCCAATCAAAAGTTGACACGTAAGCAGGGTGTGGATTTGGGGTGTGGGAATGGGTGTGTCCCTAGCATTTCTCAAATTGTGAGGCTCTAGTTAGGGATCTATATGATTGATAAGGGTTAATTTAGTCACATTTTTTCTTCGGGCTGTGTTTGGCGAGGTTTGTAATTGGTTTCGGATAAGGCATTGAGTAGTCAATGTATGAGCAAAGGATGTATCAAGTCATTGTATGAACAAATGACTGAGTTTACCTCTAAACTGGGTTGAAGAAAATTCCTCTAAGCCACTATGTGGACCATTCACACAATCTTCTAGTCACGTATCCTATTTAATGAGTCATGTTATTTAACACACCTGGATGGTTTTATGAATCACCACATAATGGGTTGGAAGAGATTCCTCAAAACTGGTTTGGAGGAAAAGTTGTACATGAGCAAATGACATATTTGAGAGAGTTTGGTTGATTGCAGATCAATGCTGTTGGGTTCACATAGGAGATTAGAGATCTGATAGGTTCGTTTTAAGTGGTCTTAACATTAATAAATTCATGCTTGACCTGATTTTTGGTGTGATTAGCATCTGAAGTCCTGCGTTCTGTGTTAAGTCCTTTTAAGTACAAACATTTGTTGGAAAGCGTAGATAAATAATCATTGCATTGGTTCATGTAAGATGACAAAATCTGAGAAACTTTTCATTTCATATTGTTTTACTAAGTACACAGACTATCCTTAATGAAATTGGACACCGGAAACAAATCCAGGTATTCATGTACCCAAAGTATGTCAATAATTAGTAGTATTATGGACTGGGATATATAGACAAATGATTGGTAGGCCTATATCTGCAGACATAGCAATTGCTATATATTGCTTGTAACTTGGTCAGATCAATTTCAAACTTTTTCATTTCGGACATTTTCTGTTTTTCTGGAAGACGCATATGATGATGTATGGCAGTTAGTGCTTTCTAACATTCGTAGTTAGTGCAATCCACAAGCTCTTATATTCTTCCAAGTTTTGGGCGACTCCATATATAAATAGAGTATTTCTGTTTAAGTTATGGACTCTTTCACTATTTCAGATTGGGAAATCGATTTAAAAGATTTTTAGCTGCTAATTTAATTTTTATGTCGATTATCATAAATTTTATGATTTTCCCATTTTATAGCTACATGTTTGGGATAGCTCTGCTGGGTATGCGGAAATGCTTTCAGGAAACATGACCAACCTTGTATGATCAGACATGTAAGCTTGGTTTTGTCATTATGATTGTGAAAATCTGTAGGCTACAGTCATGATGATTTAGTTACATTGTCCTTTAGGCTTTGTTTGGTTGGGAGGATGGAAATTGTTGAGAGGATAAAAAAGTGGGAGGATAGAAAGTATTTGTGTTTTCTATCATGTGTGTTTGGTAGAGATGATGGAAAAGTGGAAAATTGTTGTTTTTAAAAAAAGAAGAAGAGATTTTTGTTTTTACATTGTGCTTATAAGAATATACAACTGATTCTACGTGTTACAGTGAATTGGTTATGATGGCTTGCATTCTGTAAGATATTGTCTGTGCCAAAAGATTTTGGTCAAATTGTTTTGGACTAAAAACTGATGGCCCCACTTGATTTGATAAGTTCTAGCGTATATGGGAAAAAGAAAATTTTGATATTTCAAAGTTATGTGATGATCCTAACATCTCACCTCATAAATTTATTATGGGACTTGAGTATTATCCTGGGTCCTGATCTACTATTAGCAAACAGTTTATATAAGTCATAAGGTGCATAATGTAAACTTTTGGAATTTAATATTTGTAATTACTTCTGTAATGATTTATTGCACGATAATATGCCTTTATTTGGTACTTATTTCCTTATTTGTATTCCTGAACAGCTTGGAAACCTCAACTTTTCACAAGCTAGAGATTACAGAGAAATGGTACTATTTGTTATTCATTATAGCTTTATACTTGTTAAGAGCATTCACACCAAAGATGTGAAAAATGCTAAATCCTAATTTTGCTCTCATCCCCTTAAAATATCATCCGCATCAAGCATGCTATTCTTAAAATTTTTGACATCTTTGCTACAGTGGAGTGTCATCTTTGACACCCTACTGTAACAAGTTGCTAGAGTTTTTTATTATTTTTTTTTCTTTTTCTCTCTCTCTCACTCTCTCTTGTGCTGAGCCTCTCTCTCTTATTGGATTAAAAAAAGGATTATAAATAATAAATAAATAATATTTTAATGAAGTGGTAAAAAAAAAAAAAAAACATTTGATGTTGGGTGTATTATAAAGTGGGGTGTTAAAATAGATAAAGTAGTGTTTTGAGATGCTGAATACTATATTTTTTGACATGTTTGATGAGAATGCTCTAATAGATATAATTGTGGTATCATTTTACTTTCATAATAATTCTTCTTTTTTGTTACAAACGAAAATGGCTTGAATGACCAGTAAATAACTAAATATTAGGGAAAACAAAACCAATTTGGTTATCTATATATTTCTGCCAACTGTGATTTCAATTCAATACATCATGCATGTCTGTGTTGTTGTTTATACTTGAGCAGGATGGGGATGCTTCTGGTGTTGAGGGTGACAACTGTGACTGGAACAGTGAAGATGAGCGGGAAATTGATGACTTCTCTTTAGCTTCTTCTTCAAGTTTGACACCTCCAAATGAAGAAACTATTACTGGCTCCGGGGAGGTAAATAGCAGCCAATTCTGAATTTCCTTATTGTTTTCAGCATTCAAAATATTTATATAGTGGCGTTGAAATTAGTAGCAAAAGGGTTCCAGTTATTAAATTTTATGGTTTAATTATGAAGATGGCTTGAGATGGAAGACTTCATATTTGTTAGTATCATGGAAATATTCAAATGCAAATTTTAGGCATCTGGTGGATATTAATAATCAAGGAATGATATACAAAAGAAATGAGATACTGATTTCTGGTCAAGTGTCATGCATATGCTTAATATTGTTAAAAAAATGCCCAATTCTTATTGAAAATATTTCTCTTCTGAACCAGCTTCTGAAAAATTTTGTATGTACTTGTTCATATGGTTTTATCATCCATCTTTAGATGGTAATTTAACCAGATTATGCATTTTTAATTTCATTAGTCAGTTTATTGTTGGATGTTCCTGGTTAATGCATTTCTCCAACAATTTAAACAAACAAAAAAAGAAAAGGAAAAAGAAAAAAGAAAAAGAAAAAGGAAAAGAAAGAACATGGTTAACCAAAATGGTTCAAGTAACTTAACTGATAGATGTGGTAGATAACTAAGCATATAATTTAATTGGTTATCCAAGATTTATGTTGTCTCTTGAGGTTCATTCTTGTTAAGCATATGTTTTATTGTACTAAGCTTAAGGATTTTCCCTAGATCATAAAATCTTTATCGTCTATAGATATTCCATTTGTGGTCTAGTCTTGGAGGGATATGACAAAATTCTATCTCTTCTTGTTTAAATGCCCTCTAATAAGTCATAATATACAAAAGAACTACCCTATGTTCTTTTCCATAAGGAAACCAACATCTCTGTTGCTTGAATTCATATTGTGGAATTTATGAAGATTTTCCATGCATTTATTTACTTCGTAGGGTACCTTGTTGCATTACTATTGAGCTGCATAGACTTGTTGGCTTCCGATAATATGTTAATCCAGCCAGTTATTATTTTTACTTTTCATTATCCATAAGAATGCATATGCATGTGTTATATGTTCCCTTTGTTTGAGATAATTATTTATGCCTCATTTATTCATAATAAATACTTCCTTCTGGTTAGCTTCAACCACATGGAATGATTTTTATACAAAATTGCTTACTACTAAAATACTATATTCATACATATATGTGCACAAGAAGATTTATGTAGAAATACAGATTGTTCATTAAATAACTATTTATCTTTGTTTTTATGTCTCAAGGCAAGCTCATCTGCTGGTTCCTCCAATTCCAAATTGTTTGATAAGTTCATAGGGATGGGCTTTACTGAAAAGATGGTTGCAAAAGCAATTCAGGAAAATGGTATAAGCTCTATCTTACTTAAATTGTGCACATGTTTTTAACTTATAAGCATTATAAATAACCCTTCTCTGATGAATATCCAGGAGAGGAAAATACTGATTCAATTCTAAATACCCTCCTTACATACTCGGTGAGTTAGTGATGCAGGGAGTACAATTAAAATTATTTTTGAATTGATTATTTTTATTTTGTACTAATTTGAGATACCTGATCTCATATTTGAATTTTTTAATTGAATTTGTTCTTTAATGCTTTTGAGGATTTTTTTCGATGCAATGTAATTGTGTCTTGATGTAACCTTGAAGCCCATTAAAAACAGCCTCTAGGAATTGTTTGAGACAGTACAATTTGAATATAAATCTAAAGCTTGGTTGTGAAGCCTAGGATTTTCTTCCCTCCCACCCCTCCCCTTTTTTATTTTTTATTGATGCAAACCCGTTTTATAGTGTACTCCAAGTCTCTGTCATAGCCCAAAACCGTGAAAACCACCATTGAACCCACACCCCCACCGTCAAGATAAGGTTGTATAATATATTCCACCCATTGATATGATCATTCTAAATGAATTTAATACAGTGGGACAAAAAGCTTCTTTGGTTTTAGTACAACTTCAAGTGCTCCAAGAGTTTTTGCAAGTGTTAACTGCAAAAGTTCTTATCATAAGCACTTCGAATTTGAGGTCAAGTTTTCACCAACCAAGGAGTGATGCGGGGTGTACAACCAAAATTATTTCAGATTTTTACTCATTTTATTCATGATATCAGTTATTAATTATTGAATTCAAATTTGGGCTTCAATATTGTTGAGGATTTCATGGGATGTAATTGTGACTTTATGCAATCCTTGAAGTCCTAAAAATGAGGCTATAGGAATAGGGTTTTTTTTTTTTTTTTTTTTTGGGGGGGGGGGGTGTGGGGCCGTGGGGGGAGAATCGGCTATAGGTATAGTTTGAGACAATTTGAATTAAAAAAAAAAAAAAAAAAAGTTAAAGAGTTTTCTCTATTGCTTCGGTGATTCCAAGCACCCATAGGTGGTGTAGCCTAAGATTTTCTTTTTCTCATTTTAATTCTTATTCATGCAAACCCATTTTGCATCACTTATTAATAGCTTCCTAATTCTTAGATGATGTAGTTGCTACTTCTGTCTTGGCTACATAGTACCATGTTATTCCCCGTTCTCTTCATGCAGATTCTATTTCTATGAACTAAACGATATTGTTCAACTCCAAATGCATTTTTTTAAGTAATAAATTAAATAAATATTTTTATTATATTATTTTTGTATAAATATTAAAAAATATGTGTATATATTATTCTTTATAACTAAATAATATAAAATAAAAATTACATAAGTAAGTTCTTCGTTTTTTTTTTTTTGGTTTTTGGAATCTGCACTTGAAGTGACCAAAGAAATTATTAATAAGTACATTTACAATAATGAAGCAAATTGATAAAACAAATAAAGTATAATTGACTTCAACTATATGAAAGGTCCCTCTGTACTATTAATAAAGAATTCCCAGATATTTTTGGGACTTATCTTGCTTGTTACAAGCATATTTATTCTAGAAATTATCACAAACCGCCAATGTGCTCCACCTCAACTGGCATCTCCTCCCCTTAAGAAGTTTTAGGTAGAGGATGAGGTTATGGATTCAAGACCCATTGGATGCATGAATGACTTACCAATAAAAAAAATGGAAATTATCCCAAACCCAACTCAGTAACCTGGTATTTTTGGACTCTTTAAAAATTGGGGATCATCTTTTCGAGAGAGGGGAGAGTGGGGAACTGTAAATATGGATGGTATTCACTTGTAAACTGTTCCAAGACTTACTTACGTTTTGCTCATCCCCTATCTGGTTTGAGTGGCCTAATAAATTGTCTACCACATTGGACTGAAAATTCTTTTCTATGGCTTAATGATTGGCTTCCTTGTTAGACCAGAATTTATTGTCTATGGTCTGGCATATGATACTATTGTGAACATCCTAGTGCTTCACCTTTCACAACTTGAATTAATCTGCCATTTGGGGTATCTATTTCTGACCTTTATATTAATTATTTTTGCAGACTCTTGAAACATCTCCTCAAGAACAGCAACATGTCGATTCTGATAATTACTCTTTGGATTGTGATGGGAGCTTTCTGGATGGTTTCTCTGATGTTGACAGTTGGTCTGACAATGAGGTAGAGATTTTTTATTTTTTATTTTTTTGGGCTAAACTAATTACTCAGATGATGTTTACTGTATGGACTTTTGAACCAATTTTCATCTAATATACCCTTCTGCAAATATGAGCCCACCAGCAACTCTTTATTATGCATGGCTTCCTAGTGGTTCTTGTCTTCCTACCCACCTAGATGGAAATATAATTCTGCAATATCGTTGAAAGTTGCGCAATCATTGATGTACATACAAGGGACATGTAGGATCATGACAATTGCAATTATGTTTTTTTTGCTGATAATATGCATGTACATTGGATCTATCTTGCAGGAAATCACAAATACCGTGTTTGATGAGGATAATAAATTGTCATCCTTAATGAGTATGGGGTACACAAGAGATGAGGCTTCAATAGCAATGGAGAGATGTGGTGCGTATTTCAGTGTTATGCAGATTTTGAAATGGTTTAGTTTTTTACTCATTTTTGTCCATGATCATGTCATATCTTGTGAAGATCTAAGATTTAGTTTCCCACACCCCAATCACGACCCCTAGTGGGGAAAAATTCTTAAGAAGATATAAGATTTGGGTTTTGTACACCCTAACAGCCCTGGAAAATTAAAACAAAGGATCTTGAGTGTCAGTCAAGTACTCTAGCTATGCTGCATTGCTGCTTGTATTTTATTAATGCTCATTTTGCATCATCCATATCTCACATGACAAAGTATTGGTTGGAGTGTTTAAATTTTTCATCATTTATATTGATTATTGACACTTTGTTTGGGAGTTCATAGAGGAATGGAATGAGTAAATCATAAAGGAATGTAATGGAATGAAGTAACATTGTTTGGAGGTTTTAAAATAAAGGAATGTAAAGGAATGTGGGGTAAGTAAACCTTGTTTGGGAGTAATATAGAGGGAAATGAATGAAATTATTTAATCACAATATTACTATTAGACCCTGGTTTTAAAATGAAGGACTGAATATATAAGGGTATTTGGGAGTTTTAGTGAAATTTTATTAAACCTCATTCCATTTTCTATGATTCCTCTCAATTTTGGGAGAAATGAAAATTTGAGGTTTTGAGGAAATAGAGAGAAATGAGTGTTCCCTTCTATCCATTTTATTTCCTCTCACTTAAACTTTCAAACAAGGGAATGGACTTTTCCATTCTCTCTATTTAAACTCCCAAACAAGCATAAGGAAGGAATATTTTAAAATTATTTTTTTCATTCCTTTCTCTCCTCTGGTCCTCCCTAATGACCTATGACTAATGACCTATGAAGGTTTCAGTTTCAAGGTATCTTTGTTGCATATCACTCTTCTAGTTTTATTTCTACTGAGAAGCTCTATCTAATACTTCTGGGATGATGCATGCCTTTGCTGAGTAAAAGCTTTATTTGAATGGAGTGCTTTTTGAGTGAAAAAGTATGTATAAACCCTTGACAGTTGTTTATGGCAACCATACTTCCATTCTACCTCCCTTTTTAAAGAATTTTAATGTAATAAAAAATGTTTTAGGATCCTAATTAGTCTATCTAGGATTCATAGCTGACCTCACTGTTTTGAGATTAAAACTTGGTTTTTTGTAATAAAAAAGGTTTGAAAGAACACCAAAAGGAAGTGTTGTGCAAGAACATAGGTGGTGTTCAAATGGGATCACCCAAAAATACAAAGTATATGAACAATTTTATTTTTATTTTCATTTTCTTGTTAGTCTTTGAGGCAGCAATTCAAATTTTTTGGCAACATGACTAGATTAGGTTTAGTTTTGGGAAATAGACAACGGTGAGAGTACTCAGAGAAAAGAAAAGTATTTTGCAGATGGTAAAATCTATCTCTTTGTATAAAAAGATTAATTTGATGTGGGATGGGATTGGGAGAAGTTGTGCAGGGCTGGTCTAGGTGAGGTGGGACATTTTGCCATCTTTATCCGAATTTACTCGGTGACCTCTAGGTGGTGTTATCCATAATAATGATAATATATATGTCCTTGTATGGCTCTTTCTCCTCAGTCTTCTTTAGTGGCTATCTTAGTTGACTGTGCAAAAAACTTCTTCAATCTCTTGTTATTATATCAGAATGTACTTCTGCTGTTTCTTTTGTCCTTGGCCTTATCATACCCTCCAAACATTGCAGGTCTCAACGCATCGCTTGTGGAGTTGACAGATTTTATCTGCGCTGCTCAAATCTCTAAGGTAGAGGATGCTCATCTACCTGTTGAAGAAAAGGTAATTAATTTGACTATTTTAAGTGGGTATAAATTCAACCACCAAAAAAACAGATTGAACTTAAAGCTTTGTAAATATTTTTATATGTTTAGTTTGTTTTCCTGTATAAATGGAGTATTGAACCATAGTTTTATCTACTGATTCTATTTATGTTGAATATCATGTGTCAAAGGTGATTTTTTTTTTCATCTATTTTCACAGCCGAGGCCTAAGCTTCCATGCATTGATTCTGCTAAGCTCAAGAAAAGAAAACAGTACGATTATGAGATGTGGAAAAGAAAAAAGCAGGCGCTCCTTGATGATGATGAAACAATTCGTCTCCCAAATCCAATGACTGGATTTGGTGTCCCTAATGAATCACACCCTAAAATTCATAGAACACTCCCAGAGGCAGCTATTGGACCTCCTTATTTCTATTATGAGAATGTGGCACTTGCTCCTAAAGGCGTTTGGACCACTATTTCACGGTTCCTATATGACGTGGAGCCAGAATTTGTTGATTCAAAATATTTTTGTGCTGCTGCTAGGAAAAGGGGCTATGTTCACAATCTTCCAATCCAAAACAGGTTTCCTCTCCTTCCACTTCCACCACACACCATTCATGAGGCATTACCCTTAACAAGGAAATGGTGGCCTTCATGGGATGAGAGAACAAAGTTGAATTGCTTACAAACTTGTATTGGTAGTGCAAAACTGACAGAAAGGATCCGAAAGGCACTTGAAGACTATGATGGTGAACCACCTCTAAGAGTTCAAAAGTATGTACTTGATGAATGTCGAAAATGGAATCTGGTCTGGGTTGGGAGGAATAAGGTTGCCCCACTTGAACCTGATGAAGTAGAAATGCTTTTGGGGTTTCCGAGGAACCACACAAGGGGAGGTGGAATAAGTCGAACTGATAGATATAAATCACTTGGTAATTCATTCCAGGTGGGAATTTGTTGCCATCTCTTTATTATTCCTTTTTTAAGATGAGTCAATAATACATGAAATAATTATGAATATCTTGAAATGTTGCGTGATTTTAAAATATTTGTAGAATGTTAGCTATTTCATACCAGAAATGCTTGTTAATTAATTTTCTCCTTGAATTTTTTCCAATTTTGAGTGGTTCCTGCTTGAGAATATCCCTGGGAATTGTAAGTCACTTAGGCTGTTGGATAAATTATTTTCAGGTTGACACAGTAGCATACCATCTCTCAGTCTTGAAAGACATGTTCCCAGGAGGCATCAATCTTCTCTCTCTTTTCTCTGGGATAGGTGGTGCAGAAGTAGCCCTACATCGACTTGGTATCCCTTTGAAGAATGTTGTGTCGGTTGAGATTTCAGAAGTAAATAGAAACATTGTCAGGAGTTGGTGGGAGCAAACAAACCAGAAAGGGAATTTGATTGACCTTGCAGATGTGCAGCAGCTAAATGGTGACCGGTTGGAGCAGTTGATGAACTCATTTGGTGGATTTGATCTTGTAGTTGGTGGGAGCCCATGTAATAATCTTGCAGGTAGCAACAGGCATCATCGAGATGGACTTGAGGGTAAAGAATCTGCACTCTTCTATGATTACTTTCGTATTCTAGACTTGGTCAAGAATTGGTCAAATGCATCATGACAAAAAATCAATGAATTTTTTGTAAAGGGGCTTTCTCTCTTAAGTTAAACATGACCTGCCAAAATCTTTTTAAGCTTCTGATTGTTTCAACGGAAGGAATTATTAGTAAAGGAAGGTAAAGGTTATTGACCGGATTTATCTCCATGTTTGTGATGCTGGTCCAGTATTCTGTTGGAGTGAGCATTCTCTTTAATGAGATGGATAAACTTACCAACATGAAGTGTCCTCTCAACATTTTGAGGATAATAGCATTTCGTTGTAGTGAAATTTATATTCTTATGCTGTGAATGTGTTGGAAGTGCGTGATAAATCTGAAACGATTTGATAAGGCTGGGCTGGGGCATTCAAAGAATGAATGGTCAAATCTGAAATGATATGAATTCAGGACCTCTCGCACCCGTAACAAGGATTGCACCTTTTTCCCAAAGGATTAGCCCTGCTGAGAATCTCTAGAACCATTTGTTTGTTAAAACAAAGGTTATCTATGTAATTCTGTTCTTGCAAGAAATTGCAGTAATCACATTGAAGGGACCACAATTTTCACCTTAACTTTAACATGGTTGACTCTCACTTTCGCATAGATTTGTCTATCACTTTTGCATGGATACACTGCTTTTTCTATGCTTTTCATAGCCATATCAGATTGTGGTAAAAGTTGTGACACAATAATATTGTCCGTAAATTTTCTGAACCGCATTTCAGCACAGCATTCTGTTTAAGCTGATAAAATCCTATGAGAAGCAAGTCGCTGCTGATCTCATACTCCGACACTATCAGATATTATTATCCCTGTTTTTTGTGGTAAGGTAGAGTAGAGTTAATGAAAGAATGTTCCTTAGTAGAGTCCGTGGTTCCCAAGAATTGTTTTGCATAGCATGTTTGTTTCTTGGTTGTCTAGATTTGCCAGGCGGCAAGGGGTGGATAAAACAACTCTCCAAGGTAAACGAAGTGAGAGTCAGGTTACTTGTTGGGAGCTGATCATAAAGTTGAGAAATTATGGATTCCAATTTCTTTCACATGTTGGCAACAAGTGGACAATCATGATTGGGACAATTACCTTTATTGGCACATTTGTGGGTACAATTTACATTTGACTCATAATGGTGAATGGGCCTATTATGCTTAGTAGTTCAAGAATCATGATAGACAACAACCATGAAGACCGATTTATTGGTGAGGGTACAAAACATGAATTGCCTTCTCCTACGACCTTCAAACATTGTTATAAGGGGAAAAATAAAATGTTATTAGAACTTCCCCAATATATATTTTTTTTTAATTTAAAAAAAAAAAAAAGAAGAAGGCAAAAGCAAAGAAAAGAAAGAAAGTGAGAGGATGGGAAAGGGAGAGAATATTGTGATTTTTTATTATTTGGTTGGGGTGAATAGGAAGAGGGAAAAAAAGAGCGGCTGGAGTATTTAAACAAAATGGAATGGAAATTGATGGGATATTTTAGAAAATAACCATCAAACCCAAACAATATCATTAGTTAGACAAAGTTTCGAACTAATTTCATTTCTAACAATTCGAGTCCTCTAGACTCGATTTTACTGTTGCTATTCCTGTTTTGCCAGCAGCTGAGGTGGACAAAAAAGTCCACGTAGGCCAAAAATCGAGTCCAATGAACTCGGCTTCTATACATAGAAATCAAGTTCGAAGGACTTGGTTTCTATGTATAGAAAACGAGTACTTTGGACTTGGTTTTTATACATAGAAATCGAGTCCTCTGAACTCGATTTTTATGCATAAAAAACGAAGAACAACATCTGTTGACGAAGAACCCGCAAACGAAGAACAAATGAACCCAGCAAACGAAGAACAACTAGAACCCACCAACGATGAACCCAGCAACGATGAACCCAACAAACCCAACAACCCAGCAAACGAAGAACAAACTAGAACCCACCAACGATGAACCTAGCAATGATGAACCCAACAAACCCAGCAACCCAGGCGCCGATTTTGACCAAACCCCGGCGATGGAAATCGGATCAACGATGCCGCTCCAGTGGAAGAAAAAATCAACGACGCAAAAACCCAGCAAGAAATCGGATCAGATGTGTGGTTTTGATTTGTTTTTTTCATGGGTTTTTGGGGACTTGGAAATGGAGAGGTTGTGTGGTTTTGATTTTTTTTTTCATGGGTTTTTGGGGACTTGGAACTGGAGAGGTTCGGCATTTGGAGCAAAAAAAGGAAAGGGAAGAACAAAAAAAATAATCTGGGTAAGTTTGAGATGTGTTGTTGGGCTGAACTGAAATCGAGTTCGTAGGACTCGGTTTCCATTAAACTAAACCGAGTCTCTTGGACTTGATTTCAATGTAGAGAATACGACCTCTTTGGGCTCGATTTCTGGCTTACTGGCCTGACCGTTTTTCCAGCTTAGCTGCTGGCGCAATGGAAAATCGAGTTCAATATACTCGACTTATACACCAAAATCGACTCCTCTGGAGTCGAATTGTTAGAAACCAAAATAATTTTAAACTATGACTAACTAATAATATAGTTTGGGTTTTATAATTATTTAAAAAAAAATTCGAAATTGACATTTAAAATAAAATTACAAAATTACCTATCCACTTTTTTATCTTTCACTTTTATAATAAGTATATATATATATATATTTTATCCTTGTAAGTCCCAACCACCTAAGTGTTTAGAAACAATGGTGTGACATTTTGATAAAATTGGCATTAGGATAGTATAAATTATATGTGTTTACATACTAATGTGTAACTTTTAAACATGAAAAAATAAAATAAAATAAAATAAGTATTTATTATGCTATCAAAACATGGCATCAATTATATAAATTACTTCTTTCTCAAAAAAAAAACAAAAAAACAAAAAAACAAAACAAAATTACTAAAGCAGTTTGTAATCAAAATTGATCACTAACAGGGTTTTTTGGTGGCCCTTGTTATCTAGGTAGTATTCCGTAATATTATTTTTGTATGGTATTTTTAGAGTTTGGCTTACCTCCAGTACTTTTTTAATTGGATGTGTCATTTTGTTTTAAATGTATAATGACAAGTAGTAATGAGTTTTAATCTCCACATTTTATTTTGTTAGTGGATAATGTGGCAGTTTCTCATTAAAACAAGAACAGATTCCAGTTAAAAAAAGTACTAAAGATAAGCCAAATCTATATTTTTTATTTTTAATACATTTTTTAAGTGAGTGGGATTTGGACATTGAACCTCTCTAAGGGAAACACCGGCTATACATCATATGGGGGTGTAGTATACACAATTATGCTATTCATTTGTACAAAAATTTTGTCTAATGCATATCATTTACACCTCCAACTTACTCTCTCCTAGAAAGGAAAGAAGGTACGTAGTAATGCCGGTTATTCATTTTGCTTTTGATATTATTTTTAGTATTTTCCTTTTGATATTTTGATATTAGATTATAAATTGAATATTTTGTGGCCCTTGTGATCTTGCTAATATTTCTTTATATATCTATACTATTTATAGAAGATTCCCATCTAGATTTTTTTGTGATTTAGAAACATCCTCATTAATTAAGGGTAACTTATCTTAGAAACAGGGTTGTAAGGACAAAGACCCAAAATTGTATATTAAGCCTTGGGCTTTGTCTGAGAGGATTGACTGATCCAAGGACCGATAAACAGTAGTGAGAAGGTCTTCAGAATTCCATGAGTAAAATGCAAACGGAGAGAATGAGAAAGGTAGTCTGAGGAGGCTCACCTCCTCGGATAAGCAAAGCACAGATCAAATACATGTCCTGTCATTCAAGGTGACCTTCTAGAATGTTCTACTGATAGAGACGTGTATTGTAAACGCATAAGAGGGATGGAAGCTTAGAAATATCTAAGGAAAAAATATTGTCACCGCATTGAATATTCTACAGCTAACTTTCTGGCCGCATTTATGTGGAGAAGACTCCTGAAACTATCTTGGCTATCTTAACTCACAGAGAGTTAGAGAGGGTGTTCGATGAGATAAGCCCTCAAGTAGTGGCTTGAATGATCAACAAATGGAAGACCAAGATCATTAGTAGGGAGATATATAATGTAAGAGATCCCTGGAGGGAGGGAGATTGAAAAACTAAGAGAAAAAAGACTATAGCATTAAGAACTGATCCTGTAATCCAACCTGAGAGAAATATATAAGAACTAATCTCTTCGGACTTTGCCGAGGATGACTTTCTTTAGCATAAACGTGTTTATTCTTATTCTTTTGCCATCTGAATCTACTTTGGTATGTGTTTGATTCATTAAATCCTAGTTTTTCCAACCCATTCTCTACAAATTTATTATTTTGGACTTTTTGAGCTTGAGTTCACCAACCTTTGGGCTAAAGACTCAAACCAGGTCCTTACAAGGGTCATAAATGTCAAATAACAAATTTCATTTTGAATTCAAAAAAAGAACTCCTAAAATTTATTTATTTTTTCCTTCACATTCATCTTTTTATTCCCTAAAATTTAACATTTTTTATTCATTTTTCATCCTAATAAAAGTAAAACACCCCCAATTTAAAAAAAATAAAAATAAAAAACTAAGAGAATTCCTAAAATTTAGCCTTCTTTCCCTTCATGTTCATCTTATTTTCCTACCTAAACTTTAGTTATTGCTTCAAAAAATATCAAAAATATCCCTAATCTAATTAGATAATATTTATTCTTAAAATATAAAAAAATAGGGTTAAAATTGTAATTCAACAAAAAAAAAAAAAAATATCTAAGAAACTTTTTTCCTAAAAATTAGCATACTCTATATTTAATTAAAAAGTAATGT
This sequence comes from Quercus glauca, assembly GCA_023736055.1. Lineage (NCBI taxonomy): Eukaryota > Viridiplantae > Streptophyta > Magnoliopsida > Fagales > Fagaceae > Quercus > Quercus glauca. Next base: position 27,679,805 of record CM043316.1, read on the forward strand.
TACAGTTACAAACTATTAATGTGACAAATTCTTGTTAGTTCTAATATGGGTCCACCATTAATATCATGTTTATGTTTACCAATAATTATTTGAAAATTACTAAAGCCACATCAGCCGTTTGTAAAAATGTTGTAAAATAGTTTGTTGCTGTAACATTACTCTTTAAATATATCTCATGCACGTTTAATACATTTTTTTCCTAGAAACTAGCACACATTAAACCTAACAGTTTACTCTATTTCAAATCATAAATTTGAGTTTCTTAAAAATCTCTTCTGGTGTAACCTTACTAACAGTAGATAAATTCAAATTAAAAAATCACATTAAACTCGAAAAAAAAAAAAAAAAAAAAGCCTCATCACACGTGCAGAGCGTGTTTGATAAGGCTAGTCATTTTTATTTGTTTGAGAAAAAAAATTTCTAAATTATAATAGATGCAAATTATTAACTTTTACAAAAAAAAAAAAAAAAAATAGAAGAGACTTTGAGCATGCACAATGCGCGTACTTAGAAGCTAGTGTGTGTGTATATATATATATATATATTATACATTTTTAAATGGAGAAGAGATTTTGAACCTTGAACATATTCATAAAAACACCATATTATAGAAATTTTGAAATTTATATATTTATTTCCTAAACACACAATCATGCTATTTGTTGTAAAATGAATTTGTCAAATGCAAATCATTTATATTTCCAATCCCACTCTCTTAGAAGGGAAATAAATCAAAATACAGTGGGGTGGATGGGAAACAGCAATAAAATAATGTCTCCAATTGCTAAAATCTAAGATAAAATTTTAGAGGTTACAACAATTTAGGGGAAAAAAAATCAACCTAGAACGTATTCACTGTCACACTGACCAACATAACTAATCTAACATCAGATTTTTATTTCTTGTTCCTCTTATTCTTTCCATTTATTCTCGTTCCTCAATTAACCAAAAAATGCTGCCAAAAAGAAGAAGCAAAGGGTCAGAAATGGTTACATGAACGATTCTAACGCCTATGACTTTATTTCCCCTACCTAATTTTTTCCTGTCAATACTCTAGTCTATGTTTTCCAAACTAAAAATAAAAGTGGAAAAAAGCAGCAGCAAAAATAGGAATGTTTTACTTTTATCTAGTGAAAAAAAGGGAAGAGATTTTTCAATAGATACAGTATTTTATGATGATTGCTTTATTTTTTTTTATAATTTTTTTTACAAGGTAAAAATTCTGCTCTAGCCTAATTTAAATGTGATTGCTTTTCACCATCAGGCTAAAAGACCAATTAATTTTTGGTGTAGATAGGGTTTGAACTCCAAATCTTTTCTTTAATGACAAAAGAATCTACAAGTTAAATTAACTAGAATCCACAAAAAAAAAAAAAAAAGAGGTTAAAAACAAATTTTGTTTCACAATAATTTGCTGAATAATAAATTATGATTAGTTTAACATTATTTTCACATAAGTTTCTATTAACACTATTTTTAGTAGTATGTACATATTATAACGTGCCAACTAAATAAGTATGAAAAAAAAATACAAAATTTAGGCACAAAAGAAGAAAAATACATTCTACTCCTATAAGTTTGGTGCACTGTCATTTTAGTCTACAAAGTTTAAATTTTGTCATTTTAATTTGTTGACTTCGAAAACACAATCATTTTAGTGCTAATGTCCATCACTATTTGAAAGATGTCATCAACTCTCTTAAAACGGCGCCATTTCACGCTTACAAAATTAAAAAATAATTTATAGCAACATGATTTTAAGATAGGTAAAATTTTACACAAACGACAATGAATGAAATGACTAAAATGATAACATTGTCAAAATTAACACGACTAAAATAAAAAGATTTAAACTTAATTGACCAAAACGAAAAGCTCATCAAACTTCGTAGAATATAGTTTTACCAAATTTTATGTCAATCATATTGTTGAAAAGAAAAAAAAAAAAAAAGCAAAAAAAAAAAACCTCAATTGGTCCATTGCTACTAGCATCTTGATGTTTTGATTTTCTAAGTACCAATGATGACTTAACCATGGTCAAAAAAGGCCAAAATCAAAGCATCCAACCAACCATAGTCACAAAGCTAACCAATACCAACCAAACTCAAGTCAAGTGGCCAAGTCTCACTTTCCTTCACACACAAAAAAAGAAAAAGGAAAAAGGAAAAAAGTGTCAAATTGTCTTAAAAATAATTCTATAAATATCGAACTAATTTTGCTTCTCCAAACTTATTCTACGCTTCTTACCCTTCGGAAGCGTAGAGCATTACTCTCTCTCTCACAATCACAAAGAAGGGAAAAAGGGTTTGTTTAACGTTGTAACCAAATCATAGATATTCTCTCCCTCTCTATACGACGTCGTCAGGTGCACTTCGCCTTTTCTCTTTCTTTTTCGTTTCATCAAATCCCTATTTCTCAGATCTGAAATTCGATTTTCTCGTTCTTCTATATCTGCGACCCATAACCAACCAAACAAACAAAAAATTGCATCTAGGGTTTTGTTTTTGGGTTAGTTAATTTTTTCTAATGGTTACCTGGAAATGAACCTTTTTTTTTTTTTTTTTTTTGGGTTTGATTTTCTAGGTCATCTATTTGCATGTTGCGATTTTGAGCTCCGGAACCAAACGGGAAGTTGTGAGAATATAAATTTTTTTTTTTTGTTAAGATTTAAAAAAAAAAAATTTTTTTTTAGGGTTTGTGGAAGATTGTGGATCTGGGGTTTTGGATTTGTGTGAGTCTCTGGCTTTTTTTGTGGTTTTTTTGAGCTAGGGTTTGCTCAGATTTATTGGGTTTTGTTAATCTTGTACTGTTGTACTTTGTGTTGGGTTAGAGCATTTGTTTTTCTTTGTTTGGGGTCCCAGATAATGAAGATTATTATACTAAAGTAGAACTTAGTTGACTCAGTTTCTAGGTTTAGTGGGAAAGTGTTTATCTTTATAATAAACCCATCTCATTTTTAGAGTAATTTTTTTTTGCTTCTTTGCTTCTGCTGATTTGTTGAGCTCGTTGACAAGTGGGAATTAGATTAAGTTTAGTGTTCTTGAGGTTATGTGCTGTTTCTTTTGTGTGATTCTCTTTTTCTATTGGGATTTAATGCTTGTCTTTTAAGTTAACATGTTTTGTATAATAGGTTTGTGTTGGATTGTTTTAGTTGTTCCCTTGCAATGGCTGCCACTGCGACTGCCTCTTCCTCAGGTCCACGTTATGCTCCAGAGGACCCTACGCTTCCCAGACCGTGGAGAGGCCTTGTTGATGGTAAAACTGGGTACCTTTACTTTTGGAATCCAGAGACAAATGTCACTCAATATGAGAGGCCTGCACACTCGGCGGCTCCAACAAAGTCTTCAGTGCCTAGTTCTTCTGTCCAAGTTCAACAATCTTCTCAAGGACAGCGACGCGGCTATAGTCCTGATGATGATGATAAGTATGCCAGAGGCAGCAATGGAGGGTCAAAACCTGAGGCTGGATCAAGGAGCCAGCAGGTTTGTGTTCCACTCATATTCTAACTTTGTTTCATGTGGTGTGGCGAGTTTTAATTTTGTATGATTTTCTTCTAATTATACTTATGCTTTTAGTGGGTGTAGAGTCTGGAAACTAAAAAATTCTGTGTTTTAGACAGCATCCCCTCTTGCACATTCTAAGAGGTTGGAGCTCACATGGGACATACATGAAGATTTGTTGGGTTACTTGTAAAAAGAATTTGTTTGTATATGATTTACCCTTTTTGTGATAGATGCAGTTCTTGTAATATGATGCATGCTGGATGGATGATATCTATTGCTAAGTTTTTAAAAAGTTGGATGATATGCCAAAGAGCCTTGTAGTTCAACTGGTCGGAACTTCTTGGTGTTTCCAAAGGAGACATCTAGAGTTCAAATCTCCCTCCCCCAACGATTGAATTATCAAAAAAAATTAATAAAAAGTTGGATTATATCTGTTTTTGTGTTGTTGAGTAATGAAAGATGTTCCATAGAAATCAATGGTCCTTGGACTGAATGGCACATCCTCCAAAATAAGGAGTGTTGGTGAAGTCCCAGGGCTAACCCCATGGTATGCAAATTATATTTTCCTTTCTAGAAATAAATAGTTTAGCAGAGACAATTTGCAATGGGCTTAGTGTGTGGCATTGAGTTTCAATAATCAAAACTATCATGGTTGTAGCTTTTGTCGCATCACATTAAATGAGCGTAGTTGTAGCTTTTGTTGCTTTTGGTCAAGAGCCTCAAATCCACACATTTGTATCTTTTATTGGTGTCTGATTAGGTGCCTTGATTCAGATTCTCTATGTTTCTTGTTCACATTATGTAAAGATGGTTCCATGTTGCATTTTGCATATGAAATTATAAAATTCTAAGAATAGATTAACATCTTGAAACCTAAAATGTGGACAAATCAAATTCAAAATGACCAGTAACTCTTATCTGAAACAGGAATGAGGGGACAGACTGAAGGTTCCCCTGCCTACCATTAAACTATTATGAGGATATATTATGTATTTACGTGTTTGCTGTACCGATACTCTTCAATTGGGTCTAATGAAATGTCTATAATTTTGCATTAGAGTGCAAGAAGTGGAACTTTGCATTCCAGTAATGTTCCAAATGGCACACTCAGTACCGGACATGGAGGATCTTCTACAAGAGGACATGGAGCTTCAGATGTAGGAGCTGATTTGTCCCCTGAGGCTTACCGTCGCCGGCATGAAATAACTGTTTCTGTAAGTAATGAAAAACTTCATGCACTGGGTGTGATACACTGATGTTTAAATTTTAGTGATCTTGACCGTATATCTGACTGGATAATTGGAAACTGTCTGCCACATTGAGTCCTCCTTTCAATGATTACTGGATCCATTGTAGATTTTCAGAATTTGTAAAGTTAATTTGAGTTAGATAATGGTTAGTTATTTGTATTAAATTGTTTGAGGCATAGAAGATGTGATTGTAGATTATCCTCTATTGTGCGTTGAAGAGAAGGGGGAAAGTAGATATTAGGGTTAATGAATTTATGTTGCTGGGCCGAATATGTGTGGATTTATGTTGCTGGTACTTTTTAAATCATAACAAACCGCTGTATGCTCTTTTTCCTCCACAAACAAAGTTTCACATACCTGAATTATATTATTTAATATCACTTATACTGAAGTAATGCCATTATTGTTTCCACTTTTCATTAGCAGCTGTATGGTGAAAAGTGGGGCAGGCTAACCGTTATCAACACTATTTCTTGTGGGTTAATGAACCATTAGGGTGTTTGAAGTTGTATTTTCTTTCGTTTTATTATGTAAAAATTATGTTCAGAAACACAGGTATATAATTTTTACATCTATTTTATGGTTTGATGTGTTCTTTTTATGATTGTTGACAATCTATTTTCCTTAATTTATTTTCAGGGTGATAATGTTCCTCCACCTTTTATTTCATTTGAAGCTTCTGGCTTTCCACCTGAGCTTCTTAGAGAGGTATGAACTTCTGTTTCTCTTTTGGTCGTGTTGTTATTTTTTCTTTTTGGTCCTTATGTAATACTGGTTGCCAAGATTTCATGTAAGTTTGCTAAACTATGTCCTGAGTGTTTCTTGTGCAAAGTCTGTGATTGCTGGAGGTCCGATGTTGAGTTTCAGACTCATGTTAATATTTTTTGCCGTCTGTACTTTTTGTCGCAGGTGCGATATTTGCTCCTGGGAGGAGCTAATGTCGTACGCTGTGTGCCCTCTTTGTGGGGGGCTTGCCATTAATTTGGAGCGCCCTTTTATGGTGGACCAAATTTTGGGAAGGGCTTTCCGAATCACCGGAGTTCGTGGCCGGGACTGCCGTTGGTGATGATTAAGTCTGCCACTCGGTCCAAACATAAGAAGAGGCCTCCTCCTGCTCTAGCTTGCATCAGCAAGCATTGGCCGCCTGCATATGGGGGATGGTGCTTCTTCTGCCATTAGCCAATCCTCTATAGGCTCAAAAAAAACCACCAGAAATCTTGAAGCCAGTACCTCTCTCACAGGGGTTGCTGGATTTTTGCTTTTTCCAGGTACACAATGCTGGGTTCTCTGCGCCAACTCCAATTCAGGCACAGTCATGGCCGATTGCTATTCAAAGTAGAGACATAGTGGCCATTGCCAAAACTGGTTCGGGGAAAACCTTGGGTTACTTGATTCCAGGATTTATTCATCTGAAGCGCACCCGTAATGATGCTCAATTAGGTCCTACTGTGCTGGTATTGTCACCAACAAGGGAGTTGGCAACACAGATACAAGATGAAGCTGTGAAGTTCGGAAGGTCATCAAGACTTTCTTGCACGGTAGATTACCTGTTTCTCCAATTACATTTGTAAAAATATATTATTATATATCTTTTCTGTTTAGAAAGTGAAATTGTTCTTGTACTTCTATTCATATTTTAAATATTGAGCAAGTTTCTTATAATATGTTTGCTGTTTCTTATACATGACATGGATATTAATGATGGTATTATTTGTTTATGTTTTTAGTGTTTGTACGGAGGAGCACCAAAGGGACCCCAGTTAAGGGAAATAGAGAGAGGAGCAGATATAGTGGTTGCCACTCCTGGCCGCTTGAATGATATTCTTGAGATGAAGAGAATTAGCCTTCATCAAGTTTCTTACCTTGTGCTTGATGAGGCTGATCGCATGCTAGACATGGGTTTTGAACCTCAGATAAGGAAGATTGTAAAGGAGGTGCCTGCTCGCCGCCAGACCCTCATGTACACAGCAACATGGCCAAAGGAGGTTCGGAAAATTGCTGCAGATCTGCTGGTCAATCCTGTTCAGGTTAACATTGGCAATGTGGATGAGCTTGTCGCAAACAAGTCCATCACGCAGGTGTGAAACATATTTTAGTATTGTTGCTTGTCATAATTTAGTGTGAAGCATATGTGGAAATATCTCTTTATTTGTTTAATCCTTCATTATGTATGTGTTTTGGTAAAGTTTATGGTCATTTGTGCTATAGTTATTTGATATTTCTATATTGGCATCTTGCAGCATATTGAAGTGTTGTCATCCATGGAGAAACACAGACGGCTGGAGCAGATATTACGATCTCAAGAACCAGGATCAAAGATAATTATCTTTTGTTCAACCAAGAAGATGTGTGATCAACTTGCCCGCAACCTTACTCGCCAGTTTGGTGCTGCTGCCATTCATGGAGACAAATCACAGGGTGAGAGGGATCATGTGTTGAGTCAGTTCCGAACTGGGAGATCTCCAGTTCTTGTAGCCACTGACGTTGCAGCTCGAGGGCTGGATATCAAAGACATCAGGTTGGTGACTCGAATATAGTCACATTATCTAGGTTTTGCTACTGCATTCTATGGTACTTTATTTTCCAAGTATCAAAATTTGGGGCAATGATATATCCTGAAACAATATCTACTGCATATTGTGGATATTGGTTTAAGTCTTTTATGAACCCTCATCCCCTGAGAATTTTTAAAACACATTACGTGGTTGAAGTTTTAATTGTAGCTGAATGAAATTTCGGTTAATTGTGAATGCACTGAAAAGGATAAAGCTTGTCAAAGAGTAAAATATCTTACATCCCAAAAATTGTTTGTATCTAGCATCTACTTTGGCTATGTTGGAAATTGAAGTGAGAATATACGTTCATTTTGCATGACATTGATTACTTAGAGCGTAGGAGCATTACATATTTGTAGTTTATTTATTTATTATTTTGGTGTGTGTGTGACTCATAGTAGTATGTTGATGTGACTATTTGAAGTATGTTATGATGCTTTTAACTTCTAAGTTAATAAAAAACCAGAAAAGAAAAGACTGTATCCTCCTTTTCCCTGTATTATTGTGTCCTGAGGTAAAAAATCATGTTAAGGATTAGTCATAATTTCTGTCACAGGGTGGTTATCAACTATGATTTCCCTACTGGAGTGGAGGATTATGTTCATAGGATTGGAAGGACAGGGAGGGCAGGTGCCACTGGTTTGGCTTACACATTCTTCGGTGACCAGGATGCCAAGTATGCTTCAGATCTCATCAAAGTTTTGGAAGGGGCAAATCAGCGTGTCCCTCCAGAAATTCGTGATATGGCTTCTCGTGGTGGTGGGATGATGGGCAGGTCCAGACGATGGGGCTCTGGTTCTGGTTCTGGTTTTGGTTCTGGTTTTGGTTTTGGTGGTCGTGATGGGGGTCGGGGTGGACGTAACGATTCAGGTTATGGTGGAAGAGGTCGTGGATATGATAATGAGTCACGTGAGAGGTAATGGAGCTTTTTTTTATTCTTTTTTTAACCGCAAATCGGTGCATTTAAATTTATATATTGGGTTTGGTGCCTCTAGAGAATGAAGTCCTCCCATTGTACCATGGTACAATTATTATCTCAGCCTACCAATTTCTTTGCATGGTTTTGTATTTGTTAATATTTACTTGTATAATATGCATAAATTGGAATTTTGCCTGAATTTTTTTTTATCTTCATTTTTGGATTTCATTTTGCACAGTGGAAGTGTTTTCCTCTTTTCTTTGTCATTGTGGCCACAGCTTTTTGGAGGGGAGTAAAACCAATTCAATTAGGTCTTTTAATTTGAAAAGCTTGTTTCTCTCTCTCTCTCTCTCTCTATATGTATATACATATATATATATATATATAGTGGGTTGGGGAAGCATTTAGTGAGGACTTTGTTTCAAACACTTTTATTTGTATATATTATTTTTGTGTGTGTTGGACTTCAAATAATAGGAATTAATGTCTGAGTTATCAAAGAAAAAAACAAGAGCCATGATAATGTGTAGTTTGCACTTAAAAAGAGTATTTTGAGAAGTAATGTGTGATTTTTTACTGTTTGAGACAGGTTTGACCGTGGTAATAACTATGGACAAGATAGAGGTCGCAGCCGGAGCCCCAAGGGGCCTGCTTGGGGTGACCGCAATAAAGGTTTGAACCGTGAGCGCAGCCGCAGTCGTGAGCGCAGCCCGCCACGCAGTTTTCACCAAGCAATGATGGAAAGGAGTCGGCCATCCTCACCACCTCAACACCAGCGTGGGCCGCCTTATAATAGTGAGAATGCAAGGGAACGCAAGGATTCACCACAAGGGTGGGGAAGATCCTCAGGTAGTGGGAAGGATGATAGGGGATTTGCCAATGGATCTCATTCTTCTTATTTTGGGGAAGAAGAAGAGGAAGGCATGATACCTCAGGATGATGATGACATGTACCGCGCAGCTAATGAAGATGCCCATCGTTCCCCTTGAACAATAATAGTTTGAGGGGTACTTAAAAATGGTTTGAGCATGTCTTCTAACGCTGTTGTTTTTGCTTTGGCTTAGTGTTGTAAGTGGAAGTAGGGCTTGTAACTAGGGTGACTAGGGGTGTGGAAGACTTTTGTTGGATGGTCTTGAGGGATAAAATTAAACCAGACCCCTCTTAAAACTTTTTGACAGCCTTTTGTTTCTCTTTCTTGTTTTTGGTAGGAAAGAAAGGGCAAGCATGAAGCACCACTCAACGAGTGTTTTTTTATGTATTTGCTTTGTAATACGGTGACCTGCATGGTCATAGTTATCATGTCCATATTTTATGGTCTGATAAATTTGTTTGACGCTGTCATATGTATATGTAAAAACTCAGGAATATTATATAACATGCTCATTGTTTCTGGTACTAGCATGGTTCCTGCGATGGTGTGATTTGCCATTTCATTGGGTTGTTGTGAGGTGTACTGTTCACACAAAGGAGTGTTGTTATTCATGCTAAGTATGAAAATAAATTGAACAAAATGCCCTGTTTCTGTTGAGAACCTTCAGCCTGAAAATGCTTCATAAAGCTCCCCCATTCCTCTGTTTTGATAGAGGAGTCTGCAGGGATTGTAAGTGCAAATCGTGCAAAAAGAATGCTAGCCTCCCCTGCTGATCTATAATTTGATAGCACCAATTTACATTTGTGCTTGAGGTTCTACTTTTCTAAGACCTCTATCACAACTGCGAGGCATTTTGAGAACTTACCCTAGGCTGAACAAATAATTTTTTAAGCTAAAATTGAGCTAAATTCACCTAAAAGCTCCTACATAAAGCTCAATAGGCTTTCGACAAAAAGCAATTTGTGAACATGTATTGAGTTATTGACACATCTCCCTCTCTCTCTTGGCCTCCTCCCGCACCAGAGCTCTCTTTCTCGTGATAAATCAAGAAAATTCGGGCTGGAACTTGAGTTCTGATTCAGTCCTAGTCAACACACTGTTTGCAGCTTGGTCAACTATGGTCTCCACAGAGGCAGCTCAGGCTGGAAGGCTCCGACTCTTAAGTCATCTAGCCATGAGAAATAAAAATAAAGATAGGGAGGAGTTGAAGAGAGGAGTTTGAGTCTGAAGAAAGAACAGAGAACCTATTTATTCTTGATTTTGGTTTTGTTTTTTCCCTTTAGTTTAACCCCAAATTTGTTCATAATCTTTGTAATTTGATAAATGCATGTGAAATTTTGAGCAATTGATGATGGGCATGATGCTCTGTTGTTTTTTATTGGTGTTTGTTAGCTAATTTGTTGTATTGTGTTTGTAATATGCGTAAATCTATGATGAATGTGTAATTTTGGTTGATGCATAAATCTAGTTTGAATGGGGAAATCAGATCAGTGTAAAGGACATTCAAATTAGTTGAACGTGTAATCTGGGTTGTGAAATGTAGAGAGTTTGTGGATTGTACTGAATTGGTTACAGGTGTAAAATTTGGTAATTGACAGTTTGTTTGGGTCTTGGTAGTTGATAGTGAATTGGCTGAATGTGTAAGAAAGAATGAAAGAAAAAAAATATTTAAATGAAATACAAATAGAGTATAGGGGCTATTGTAGGTATGTGTAAATAGTGGATTAAGGGTTGCTTAGATTTGGCTAAAGCTCTATTGAATTGATGCTAGTAGTCTTAGGCTAAGTAAGAGAACAACGATGGTTATTACTTGGAACAAGATAAGTAGGAGCAGAACTTCATACTTTCTGAAATTATTAGCAATAAAATTATTTACGTTTAGAGTGTGCTCTTGAGAGGGCTACTGTGAGTTTGGTCCTTTGTAGTTGAAAAGCCTTTTTCATTACCACTAAGGCAAGCGTAGATAGATTATTGTCAAGATAATTATCCACTTCGCAGTGCTTTTGGATGGAGGGCAGGAGAGGGAAGGGGATGAGGCTGTTTAATTGACCTCATTTGAAATTTTTTTAAGGGTGGGGGGATAGGATTTGAGAAGATTTGAAGAGGTAAGCAACCACTCCAAATCCCTCATTTTTAGTTCCTCCAAATTTGAGGATTTGGAGGGGGAAAGGTTCCATCTATATTAGAAAATTATAAATTATCAATTTTACTCTTAATTATGATGTCAATTCATATTTATTTCTTTAAATTGAACAAAAAAATGGGTATAATTTTCTCTTAACCAAGAGTTTCCATCTGGTTATAGATCTAGGAACCAACTTGAAACCCTTTAAAAAATGTCTAATACCAAACTGAGTTCGGAGTTAGGGTACATTCTTAGGAAGATGTTCAAAATCCAAGACTGTCTAGACGTAACTGAGTCTCACTTGTATTATTGGATTACACTAAAACATATTTTACTAGGTTGGCCCTAAAGCATGCAACCGTTCCTTAACCCTAGCCTCTAAACTAAAATGCTGATCACACAAAAGGAAAACAACCTAGTTAAAAGAATTGCAAAAGAGTAGAAAACAAAAACATTATTACCAACCAAATGTGTAAATATGTGAACATCCAAGTACATGAGTATCCAAACATATTGACATGTGAGCATCAAATAGATGGATGGATCTTTAATTGGAGTTAATGCTTAAGTCTTATGAGAGAGAGTCATTAATTGAAGTGAATTACTCCCTCCGTCCTAATTTGTTTGTCCTGTTTGAAAAGTCAAACTTTTTAAGGGAACATAATTTATTGTCTTGTCTACCTTATAAAAATGTATAAGTTTACAAAACTACCATTAAATAAATTTATTAGTTTTTTTTTAAAGAGTTATTCTTAATGAGGCAACTAAAAAGGTGCCCCAGTTAGATTGATTTTTTAAAAATATTTTTTAGTTTTCTTTCAAATAGTTTTGAAAATAAAGTAGGGGTACAACAAAAATATTAGTAAATTAATAACTTTTACTTTTAGAAACATGACAATATTTTGGGACATCCCAAAATGGAATAAATGACAAACAAACTGGAACATAGGGAGTATTTATTATGTGTTGTACATCTTCCCTTATTAAACTTAAGGCAAAATTTGGCTACAAACTTAGTTGTAGCATAATTCTATAACTCTCATAAAAAAAATTAACATGACTACATATTTTAGAAATCTAATCGTTGAATTTCATGTTCTTTATGGTCTTAACATACATGTCAAATTTTCGAGCCAATTGGATGTTATTTACTGTTAGATCCATAAACTAATTATTATTTTTTTTGGGTATAATTTTATACTATAAAATCCGAAATTTAAATATTTGATTGATGATATAATTATTGATCTTTGATCTTCTTGAAATTTTGCAAGCATAGAAGATATAAGAAGAAAATGTTATCTAATGGTGAATTTGCCAGAATTCATATTCAATAAAAATAAAAATAAAAATGTTGAATGGAGTTGTAGCCTTACGTTACAACCAAGTTTGATGTCAAATTTGGTCCTAAACTTAATTGATTTACTTAGATGAGTTCTTGTTACTTTGAAAAATGTTCTTCATCATCTACATTACTTAAATTCAAACCTCAAAATATTTTAGAGAAAGTATGACTTTTAATCACCATCAATGAATGGTTTTTCCCTTAATAAAATTTTAATTTTTAGTTTGATTGGGAATTGATTCATATTTGATTAAATCATTTAAGTTTTGATTGACTTAAATCTTGATATGATTCCAATTAAATCTAATTGTAGGGACTGGGTTTGAGCACTTCTTTAATGGGGTGAGTAGACTCAAGCCCAACTAGCCCAATACAATAAATTTGTAGAGAGTGGATCAAAGAGCTAGGCTTTAGCGCATGGACAACAGTTAACATGGTGTTCGTGACAATCAAACAGAGATGAACTGAGTTTATCTAGGAGAAATTATTCTCAGTACAATCCGAGGAGCTTTGTTCTAGGGAATATTGAATGATTCTTGTAGGGGCTGGGCTTTTTCCATGCGACGCAGGGGTTCAGGATTTTCACCCCACCAAGGGCTGACCTTATAGTGTAAGGCTTGACACCCTAGTCCTACATAGGCAAGGAAAGCACCCCTGGGATGAGGTGGACTTAAGCCCAGTTAACCCGATACAACGAACTTGTAGAGTATGGGTTCGGGAACTAGGCCCTGGTAAAGATTGCAACAGCTAAACAGGGTAGGGGGTGGTTAGGACGATAAGAACATAAGCTAAAGAGTAAGATATGGCTCATTGACCCTCTTTTTAGGGGCTGGAAGTTCTTATTACTTCTTCAATGCATGGTTACAGGGGTCATGTGAGTGCTGCAGTATTTTCTGCTTTTTTCCCTCCCTCCTTCTTCTGGAGGACTTCTTACATTATATACCTTTTTTTAGTCGATTCTAGCCCTACATTTGTCGACCAGGTAGGTCACTACTTGAGTGTTTGTCTCATCAGCCGTTTCTCTACCCTTCTGTGAGTTGCGGCTACCAAGACTGCAGTGTTCAGGGGTCATTTTCTCATTAATGCGGCCAGAACACCAGCGGTGGACATTTAATGTGGAGATGACAGTTTGTCTTAGATTTGCTCCTCCACCGTCCTCTCATGATCGGCACATTATACTCGTTCTTTCTCCTGGGGTGCTCTTGGAGATTGCCTGTGATGAGACGTTGGCTCTCCCTCCTCTGATTGGGGTTGGCCGAGGACATGGTTGTCCTCGGTGGTCATCCTGGGTGATTTAGACATTCTCACGTCGTCCTCAGAAGTTTTCTTCTTCCTCGGCATGGGCCTTGGGCTTGATATGAAGTGGGCTAGGGTTACCTAATTCTTGGTCCCCACAATAGCCCCTCAAAATCCTGCTGTCAGGCTCCTCGGGTGGAAAAGAGGATTTTGATGTCCTCGGTCTTTTGTCATGGCTTATCAAGTCTTGTTCTCCGTCGGTGCTAGGGCCTTTTCACTTGCCCAAGGCATGTTTTTGACGTTTCGGTGCACGAAGCACCCTCATTAATTCCCTCGTGAAGTGGCGCGGATCCAACGGCTGGAAATTTCTTTGGAAATTGGACAGGATTTATTGCGCCGTATCTGACCCCTTGAATCTAGTGCAGATCGATACCTACTAGACTTCGCCTTCTATATAAGACCTTTTGCGGGAATTGTTCTTTTTACAACCCCCCACGTTCATTAGGAACTTCAAGCCTTCAACACCATAGGCCCTCCCAAGGACTTTGCCAAGGCCGTGATCAAGGCTTAGGGAATGAGATGGCCCTGGATAAGGGCAGGGGCCAGGAAGCAAGGGATAAAGATGTCCCTTCCCTTCAACCGAGTAAGAAAGAAAGCCTTCCTCCTTCGGCCAAGAATCGAAGTAGGCGTAGGTCGCATCATATTTCCGACGCGCCCAAGTTTGGGCCTCGCATTGATGGTGGGGCCCCGATGGAAGTCTGCGAGATTGCTGAACGTTTGACACTCGAGCGCTGCCCTCCCCTAATGTCCAGTTATCATGAAACTGGGAGAGAATCAATGGAACATCCTAGGTTGGGGCGGCCAGGCGCCTCCGTTTCTTCTTCTTTCTCATGGCCGGTGCCGTCTCCATGGGCTCGAGTGCTGCTGGGATGAGGCGGTGCCTCCACCATTCCCATGAGCTTTCTCTTTTTAGAGTTAACCCTAAAGCAAGCCTGCCACAGTCTCTTCCACCGTAGTTAGCTTTAAGAGGCAAGTCATCCTGGGCTTCCTCTATTGTAGTTTAGCTTTAAGAGACAAGCCATCCTCGGCCTCCTCCATTGTAATTTAGCTTTAAGAGACAAGCCATCCGATGTATGATGTATCTTCTTTTTATTCAATAATAAATAATAAGAAAGGATGTTCTTCTTACTTTATGAATCTTTTTATTTTCTCTGCAATAATTATTTAATGCGTGTGTTATCTTTTGCCTCCAATGGGACTTTACAGTTGATGCCATTAGTAATAACGGAGAATTGTCACCCTAATTTCAATAAAGCCGACGATAGCTCTCAGCCGCTATCTTTAACTAAGTTACCAATATAAGAATTAGCAGGAAAATAATTGGGTGCTCTGCTTCGAGGACTGTGCGGCTAGCCGAGCACGCTAGATTTAAACAAGTGTCTGATCCGAGGATCGATTTCTCACAGGTTTGAGTCTGAGGACCGTGTAATACACCGGCTCTGTCTAGGACTTAGTTTTCTCTGAAGTGCCTAGTTTTCCCATAGGTCTGAGTCCGAGGACCGTGCAATACACCGGCTCTGTCTAGGACTTAGTTTTTCTGAGGTACCTAGTTTCCCCACAAGTTTGAGTCTGAGGACCATGCAATACCTTGGTTTTGTCTAGGACTTAGCTTTCATCTGAAGTGCCTAGTTTCCCCACAGGTTTGAGTCCAAGGACCATGCAATACTTTGGTTCTGTCTAGGACTTAGCTTTTATCTGAAGTGCCTAGTTTCCCCACAGGTTTAAATCCGGGGACCATGCAATACCTTGGTTCTGTCTAGGACTTAGCTTTTATCTGAAATGCCTAGTTTCTCCACAGGTTTGAGTCTAAGGACCATGCAATACCTTGGTTCTGTTTAGGACTTAGCTTTTATCTGAAGTGCCTAGTTTCCCCATAGGTTTAAGTCCGAGAACCATACAATACCTTGATTTTGTCTAGGACTTAGCTTTTATCTGAAGTGCCTAGTTTCCCTATAGGTTTGAGTATGAGGACCATGCAATACCTTGATTCTGTCTAGGACTTAGTCGTCTCGGGTGCCTTAAAAGGCTCAGCCCCATATGCACTAAATTGTCTTGGGTGCCTTAAAAGGCTCAGCCCCATGTGCATTACCACAACATGAGATAGCAGTTTTTGGGACTTGCTCTACTTCGCATGTGTGGTAATAGTTATAGAGTGTTAACTTCCCCTTAGCATCTGGTCCAAGGACTGCAGACATGACTAAGGTTCGCATTTAAACACATAGCCTAGATGCCTTAAAAGGTTCAGCCCCGAGTGCATTACCACAATGTGCGGTAGCAATTTTTGAGACTTGCTCTACTTCGCATGTGTGGTAGTAGTTATAGCTGCCAAAATGGCCTTCTCCGATGATGGGAGCTTGATCCTACCATGTTTAACCGTGGCACTTACCAACGCACAAGCTTTTCCCACAGACGGCACCAATTGTAGGGACTGAGTTTGAGCACTTCTTTTATAGGATAAGTGGACTTAAGCCCAACTAGCCCAATACAATAAATTTGTAGAGAGTGGGTCAAAGAGCTAGGCTTTAGCGCATGGACAACATTTAACATGGTGTTCGTGACAATCAAACAGAGATGAACTGAGTTTATCTAGGAGAAGTTATTCTCGGTACAATCCGAGGAGCTTTGTTCTAGGGAATATTGAATGATTCTTGTAGGAGCTGGGCTTTTTCCATGCAACGCGGGGGTTCAGGATTTTCACCCCACCAAGGGCTGACTTTGTAGTGTAAGGCTTGACACCCTAGTCCCACATAGGCAAGGAAAGCACCCCTGGGATGAGGTGGACTCAAGCCCAGCTTACCCGATACAACGAACTTGTAGAGTATGGGTTCAGGAACTAGGCCCTGGTAAAGATTGCAACAGCTAAATAGGGTAGGGGGTGGTTAGGACGACAAGAACATAAGCTAAAGAGTAAGATATGGCTCCTCGGTCCTCTTCTTAGGGGCTGGAAGTTCTTATTACTTCTTCAATGCATGGTTACAGGGGTCATGTGAGTGCTGCAGTATTTTCTGCTTTTTTCCCTCCCTCCTTCTTCTGGAGGACTTCTTACATTATATACCTCTTTTTAGTCGATCCTAGCCCTACATTTGTCGACCAAGCAGGTCACTACTTGAGTGCTTGTCTCATCAGCCGTTTCTCTACCCTTCTGTGAGTT
Source organism: Quercus glauca (assembly GCA_023736055.1). NCBI lineage: Eukaryota > Viridiplantae > Streptophyta > Magnoliopsida > Fagales > Fagaceae > Quercus > Quercus glauca. The sequence continues at coordinate 27,696,820 of CM043316.1, forward strand.
GCGGCTACCAAGACTGCAGTGTTCAGGAGTCATTTCCTCATTAATGTGGCCAGAACACCAGCAGTGGGCATTTAATGCGAAGATGACAGTTTGTCTTGGATTTGCTCTTCCACCGTCCTCCCATGATCGGCACATTATACTCATTCTTTCTCCTGGGGTGCTCTGGGAGGCTGCCTGTGATGGGATGTTGGCTTTTTCTCCTCTGATTGGGGTTGGCTGAGGACATGGTTGTCCTCGGCGGTCATCCTGGGTGATTCGGACATTCTCACGTTGTCTTCGGAAGTTTTCTTCTTCCTCGGCATGGGCCTTGGGCTTGGTACGAAGTGGGCTAAGGTTACCTAATTCTTGGGCCCCACACTAACTTATTAAACATAATCTATATAATTTATAATAGCCAAAAATGTTTGATTATTAGTTGAATTATTAATATTTTGCCACATAAACTTTGGTAGTCCCACAATTTTACACATAATTTTTTATTAGTTTATTTATTATGTCAAAAATGAGAGTTTTAAACTGACAAATACTCAGCAAATTGAAGAGTTTTATATCAACTACTACTTAGCAACATGGGGACTTTTAAACTGACTACTACTTAGCAACATGGAGAGTTTTAAACTAATGACTACTCAACAACATGAATAATTTTAAACCAAACCGAAAACATTTGACTATTAGTTGATATTCTAATATTTTACCACATAAGTTTTGGTAATCTCACAGTTTTACACATAATTTATTTAATTAGTAGGCCTATTAGGTCCTATAGGTGCATAGATTTGTTGGCAATCACGAGAGCACAAATTTGTCTAGATATAGATCATAGTGTATAGGTATGATTAGACAATACTCAAGATACTGCAAGTAAGAGTACAAGAATAAGGAAGCTACAGTTTTATGGAATCAGATTTTAGGACCGATCGAAACAAAGCTTTGATTGATCATAAGTCGATTATGCTGAATTTATTTTTCGGCCCAATAGCCCATTAGCCCATCAAATGATTAGAGTTTCAGATCTAATTCACATAGTATTCAAAGGAAACCCTAAGACATGTTTTTAGAATACTTTGGGGCTTCTCTTTTGAGGGGCAAAGTTTCTCTCCAAACTACTAGTTTGGAGAGAAACCCTTTAAACTCCTATATCTTTTTTTTAGATGTGAATTTTGAAAATCTAACTGTTGGATTTAATGTAATTTATGTTCTTAACACACATGTCAAATTTCATTCAAATTGGATGTTATTTACTATTCAATCAATGAACTTATTTTTTATGCATAATTTTAGATTACAAAAACTTGAAATATGAACATTTGATAGATGACATAGCTATTAATATTTGATATTCTTGAAATTTTGCAAGCATAGATGATATAATAAGAAAATGCAATCCAACAGTTAGATTTTCAAAATTTACACCTAATAAAAACATATCAGCGAAGTTTGAAGGGTTTCTCTACAAACTAGTTTGGAGAAAAACCTTTTTCTTTTTTGAGTAAAAAGTTCTGTGCCTTCTCATTTCAAAGTCATTATCGGAAATTAATCTACATACTATCAGAACCAGTAGATCTGAAGTTGCTGCAAGCCAATCATCAAAAGTGCTGAATCTAAATCTTCAAGGGTAGTCTTGAAATTGTAGACTGGAGGATTATGTTGATTTAAAGCTTCAATGGGAATTTGAAATGCGTGGATTGGGGGTTCATGTTTGGAACAAATCCATATCAGAGAAGTCTGTGGGATTCAGAGCTAAGTTTGTTAACTTTAGTTAAATTTACTACATATTGATATTTTTGACTATAAATCTCCATTTGAAAGTGGATTGTTCATCTTGGAATTGGTCTCCCCAGGTTTTTACCTTGAAGCTAATTTGCTTCATTGGTTTTTCTGGGTTATCATATCATTGTGTTATTTACTTTTTTGCTATGCACGATATGTTTGATTATTTTTTAACCTAACGCTTGTATAGTTGACCTAATTAATAACTTGACTTTAAAACTGGTTAAACATTGTTTGTCTTAGGCGTTTAAATCTAACAAGGCCAAATTGAGATTTTTAAACTGACTACTACTAAGCAAATTGAAAAGTTTTAAAGCACATACTACTCAGCACATGGAGAGTTTTAAACTAAACCGACCTGCTAGTATATATATAAAGCACCATACCAAAACCCTTTGTGCAATTTATCATCTCTATGTCGTTTCTGCTCTTTTATTTCTACAAACCCTTCGTCCTCAAGTCTTAAGGTGTTTTTTACATAAATTTCTCTTTAGGAGTTACTTTTGTTTTTCATAATTTTTCTTTAGTATTCTGTGTGTGTGTATCTTTTTCATATTTTTATTTCCATCGCCTGTGTGTTTGTGTAATATTTTATTAAGAACCAACTTTCTAAACATCATGTTTGATTCTAGAGTTTTTACAAATGAAGTAAATGTTAGTTAGAGGTAAATGATGCCACAAAAGTATCTTGATTTTTTTTTATTCTCATGTTTGACATCTTAGTTTTGTTGGATGAATACTTTGTCTATAGAATGTTATTTTTGTATCATTATAATAGTATTTAACCTTTATTCATTAATTAAATTTTGATTGATTTATTAAGGGTAAACTACATATTTGGTCTCTATTCTTTACATCATATTTCAATTTGGTTACTAACCTTTCAATTATGTCAATTTTGTCCATAACCTTTTAGTACTGTATCAATTTGGTCCATAACCTTTGAGTATTATATGTCAATTTAGTCATTGCCGTTATTTCTTAGATGGAAATTACTGACATGACTAACGGCCAAAATAAAAAATTAGTTTTGTTGATGTGGCAATAAACTAATTTTTTATTTTGGCCATTTTTGGCGTTAGGAATTTCCATCCAAAAAATAATAGTGGAGACTAAATTAACATGACATTGAAAAGTTAGAGACTAAATTAAAATATGGTTTAAAGGATAAAGACCAAATATGTAATTTATTCATTTATTAATTATGAAAAAAATTTATAATTCAAATTAACCAATATAATTTAATTTATTGTGTTTAAGGAAAAAAAAAATTTCATCTTCAATTTAAGTGATTAATGATTTCCCTTTTTAGAATTTCTGAATTCAAATTCAAATTAACATTTAATTAAGAAATCTTCACCATTTAATGCTTATGTCTTTTCCTTGTTAAATTCACACTAAATATCCTACCAAATGAAGAGAACTTATCCCTAAAAACAAGGAGAATTAAATGTGCATTAATTGAAGAAATTTGAATATTTTTTTTTTGTAATTTTGGTTTTATTGATTAAAGAAAATTAAACAAAAATAAAATAAAATAAAATAAAACATTAGACATCAAATAAAATTGTACATAATCAGAAATTGGAAACAAAATAAAATTAGGGCTCATGTCCATAATGTCATACACCACTCCTAAATGGCTTGCACTTCTTTTGAGTGGCATATGCCATGATGCCTTGAACGAGATATGCCCAAAATACGGCTTATGCTAGTCCTTGAACGGCACGACCATTAATTTAGGTGTATGCCACTTTGGACAGATTCCTAGAATTAATAAAAAATAATAGAGGAGAATATGGATTATGTTAAAGTTCCATGCCTCAATTTGGTCTATACTTGGTGTGATTTGTTGACGGTCCATTTGTGGAATCTCCAACCGCAACTTAGGGCCTGTTTGGATTAAGGGGGAAGATGGGGGAGTGGAGTAGAGTTGGCTGAAAATAGGACACTAGCTTTCCAACAATTAAAGTTAAAAAATTAAGTACTGTTTGTTCTGTTTAGGCCCCTGAACACACAGATTGTTTTACCTAATGAATTAGCCAAGTTGATACTTAGGTTTATTATTTAGATCTAGGTTAAATAATAATAAATCATATCATGCAGTGCAGAAAAATAAATAAGACAACGATATGATTACCTAGGAAAACAAATCCACTATAGAGAATTGAAGTTTTTACAAAAGATTTAACCCTAAATCTATTGCTACCTCCAGTAGTAACTTACTGACACGACTACGTGCAAGCTCTGAATCCACAGACTTCTCTCTTGAATTTGCTTTGCACAAACTCCCACGTTTGTGACTTTGAGATTACACTCAGAGGTTTAGCAACACAAACTTTCCAGTTTGTGACTCTAAGACTACCATTGAAAGTTTAAATTATTAGTTATGTATGATCTTGTTGCAGCAACTTTAGATCTACCGGTTCTAATGGTATAAGAATGATTTCCAGTAGTGACTTTGAAAGAGGAAGGCACAATATCTTTTACATCTCACAAGAGCACCTCCAAAGTCTTCTCAAAACGTGCTTTAGGGTTTCCTTTAAATACTATGTGAAATAGATCTGAAACCCTAATCACTTAATGGGCTTAACGGGCTGATGGGCTTAATTAAAATTTTGCAGACCCGTGTTTCAATCGATCGAAGCTGTCTTTCGATTGGTCAAACCTAGCATGTTTTGAATTCTTCTTTCTGCAGCTTGTATGTTCTTGTGTTTTGACTTGTAACACCTTGAGCATTATCTAATCAAACCTATAGATCTAGGAATCTATATCTAGACAAGTTTGTGCTTACGGTTTGCTAGTTGTTCTAAACTTTTAGTACCTAACAAGTACGATATTCAAAAGTTTGCTCTATCACCTTGAAAATGAGGGAATGGTAGTTTAAGGGTTTGTTTAGGTTGAGTTTCGGTATGATATTTGTGTATCTCTCGAAATTGTAAAAATAAAAGAAATTATAGCTAAAAGACTGTACCATAAGCGTTGGTGGACATGATGGCCAGTTGAAAGCTAAACAACATTGAGTTAGATATGAAATTGAGTAATTTTAAGATTGTTGTCTCTAAGTGGCGTACGCCACTTAATCACTAGCGTACAACAGTAATGACTGATGTGTACCAAATTTGTCAAGGAACTTCATTGGGTTTTGGGATGGGAACTTGATACATGGTGTTGATAATTTTGGTAGGAGATTGAGGCTTTTTCTTCGTTAGAATCGGGGACCTCGGGTATAGGTCGGAACAAAATAGAGTATCCACACTTCTTGCTATCTCTACTATTACTCACCAACCCATTCCTAAAAGACTATAAAATGAAGTATAGCAAGAGCAAAACAATAAGTTCCCCTAGCCAAAACCTCTTGGTTGATATACATCCATTTCCCATTAAAGAGCATTCACTATAAACATTGAATGAGAATTATCATGTAAGTATGCTTTGTTTGAAGCTTTGTTGTGAACAACAATACACACACTTTCTCTGCTTTCAAGATACACAAAGTTTATCTTCTTTTATCTTCTAATTCTAATCAAAGAACTCAAATTATAGTATTGCTTAACTATGGATGGATATAATGTATTTATTATTGTAGAACTAGTTTCATTTATTAACTACATGTTGGAAGGAGAAATTTATTGGCCACAAGAATTTTTTTGAGTTGTTTATCGCCAAATAATATAACACTAACTTATATTTGGATATTCTAAGCATATTGACTTTGAGTTAAAATCATTTCATTTTGACTAATTACTACATGGTAATTATTCAGATCATACTGAGATTAGTAATTGTGAACTTTTAGTAATATCTATGAGATACCTCAACCTTAGCTCGCCTTTCTTTTATTTGGCCAAAACTATGTAAATGTGTCAGGTCTTGTTAGTGCATCTCAAAATGTTGATTCAATTGTTTTTTTTTTTCCTCCCTTAAATCGAGGGTTTTACAAAGAGTTACTACTTATTTTATTTTCAGAGGAAAAATAAGAAAACCATTTGATAGAATGTCATATTTTCATTGATTTGATAAAATGTACATCAATTTGAATGCAACTTAAAACATTAAATGACTTTGGTCCTAGATACAATCTAAGAGAAAATTTTCATGACTTTATTCCTAGTTACATTCTAAAACGATGAAAATTACATAGATAAAACCCTAGTCTATGAACTTTTGATCTAAGTTCGGAGGCTAATTTACAAGGTAGGAAAGTGTTAGACACCCACTTTGCCCAATAAATTGGCCTTCTAAACTATAATGGTCAATTGGTATGTCACATTACTTAAACAATATGTCACAAACACAAAGCATACCATTAGTTATTGAGAATGGATCAAAACAGAAACTTGAAATTGCAAAGAATATATACAAGAATAAAATGGTGGATCAATAAACAACTATGTGATGAGTGAAAATGGATTTGAACTTAGCATGTGCTCAAGATTGAAAAGTTTGAAAAGGGAAACATGTGAAGTGATGAACATAGCATATGAACATGATTAAGAACTTAAAAGAAAAACATGTGATCTATGAAAATCATGGATCTAGCATATGAACATAATAAAAGAATTGAAAGACAAACATGTTACCATATGTGGTTAATGGAAATTTAGGATCAACATGACATATTTCATGAACTATATATGAACAAATGAAAAACACAAAAACTCGTTCAAATACTAACAAGCTTCGATCTTAGCTACCATGGCAACATCACAACAAAACATGTTTGTATAAGCATAACAACATGATAACAATACTAAATAATACTTATATAAAATTTAACAAGCAAAAGCCTTGTGGGGGGGGGGGGGGGGGTAAAAGTTCACTAGAGCTCTAGAGAAAAGGCAATGAAAGAATTGGTTGCAAACCATATCTATGAAGACCGAATGCACAAGGACCGTGCTTGTTGCTTCCTCTAGAACTTTAGGGGAATTGGGATCTTGAATGATGAATCTCATCCTCTATTTATAAAGGGAAATAATGTTCTATAACAGGGTGGAGCCTTTGTAGATTAATTGGTTCAGATTTGAATTCTAAATTGAAATTGGAGCAAGAAATAGGAGCCAAAACTATAAAATTTGAATTAGAGGGGTCGATCGGCAGACAAACGAGTAGTCCAAGTGTCCATCGGCACTTGGACTCATTGCAAGCTTGTGACTTTTCATTTTTGAGTTGGAATCAGCTATTGCACATGGTCAAATTCAATATTTTGTTGATTTCTAGCCAAATTACATTTATTTTTGCATTAATAACCCTATATTATTGTTGATTATCCTTTTTAAAAGATAATTTCAATAATTATCTATAAATTATTAATATTTCCGAATCTAACTTATCAAATGTGTGCACCCTCATGATTGTTTAAATCTAATCTGGTAAAATTATAACACGTTGCTAATTCAAATTAATTTCTCATAGAACCAATCAAAATGAATTGTTCATAATCACCCATAAATATACTAATCATGTGGGTGCTTCTCAGTCGTTGAAATTTCATTGTCATATCTTTCAATTCGATGATCCGATCGAGGTTCCTGACATCATTTTAATAGTTAAAACTTCAATATTTGTTTTATGTGAACCAAATGGAAATTAATGGTAAAAATTATTGTTATACTCTCGGGATGTAAAATTACCGTTTTGTCTCTTGAATGAGGTTAGAAGGAGGTTGCAAAATGAGGTGTCTACAAGTATCTCACTCCTTCAAACTTCAAGTTGGCTATTTCTTAGTGGGCTAAGGAATACACCAGTAGTGACTGGCTATTTTCTTAGGCCAATGTTGAGTTTTGGGTTGGATGCCTAAGCTTAAATTAACACCTCTTTGATTTGAAATTCCTCCGAGCAACCTAAAATTGTATCGAGCCAACCTTTTGAACATACTACAACACTACAAAAAAACCGGTATATCTAAGGCGCTGTCATAGGTCCATTAAGGCTATACCAACGTTTTCTAGTGTCGGGTTTGATTGTCTCAATAGACCTGGCTAGAATATACTGCCGTAATAGGTGCATCCGTCTAAAGCGCTGCTATAGACCTAGGAAGCACCGCTATAGGTGACATATAGAGGTGTTTTTAGGAAACGCCACAAAAGAAAACACCAGGATAGACTTTTTTTGTTTTTGTTTTTGTAGTGCCATTTTACTTCTTTGCTTACGAAGATCAAAATTGTTGACATTTGTCATTTTCAAAAGGGAAAAAAGTGTTATTTTACTAGTTCAATCTTTTATACCATTGCCATTTCAAAGGAGATGCGATCGTTTTGAAGGCAACAATAGTGACTTGTTAAATACAATGTTTTCATTGGAGGGTGAGAAACCTCTAGCTAGGTCATAACCAACTCTGTTACTCACACAATTCTTTCATAATTTATTAAGTTTGTAAATTGTGAGTGTTGAAAAATCACATTCATATAAACTTATAACTAATATTAATTTTATTATTCACCATTCATAGCTTGTCACTTTTTCGAATTGTTAAAAAAAAAGTCATTATACTTTTTTTTGAAGGTGAATGTCACCATACTTATTCTCAAAACTTTTTTTTTAGAAAACAAAAATGGACACTTAATTAAGTAGAAAATCAACCAAATTACCTATTTATTGAACCTGTAGTGCTAAAAATTATGGAGCTTGACCCTCTCATCCTGTTTTCCTGGCAAACAGAAATGCATGACCTTGTTTTTTTGTTTTATTTTATTTCTCAATAACTTGTATTTTTGCTATTTCTGATTTTGTTGAGGCCTTATTATTTAAATTAATGCCACTACTGGTGAGAAATGGGACAAAGCTATCCTGCTTTTGTGAAGGCATCTGGAGCTCCAACTCACTTGTAAGTTGTAACGTGAGATAAGGCCCTTCCTATTATTTTGTCATCGAGTTGCTACACATGTATTTCATGCACTACATTTCGCCACATAATCAGCATACATCTAAATAATAATATATTCCTGCTAGCCAAGTCGACCTATATCTTTTTCTTTTGATATGATTGGCTGGCCTGTGCTTGGAGGAACAAAACTTTTAGCTTTGAATTTTCCTTTTTTAAAATAAATTAAGTAAAAATAGAGTAAACTGCATATTTGGTCTCTAATATTTATACCAAATTTTAATTTAATCCCTAACCTTTCAATTGTGTCCATTTGGTCCATAACATTTCAATGTCGTATCAATTTAGTCCACGTCATTATATTTTAGATGAAAATTGCTGAAATGGTAAATGACCAAAATAAAATTTTAGTATATTGTCACATCAATAAAAGCTAATTTTTTATTTTGGCCATTAAACACGTCATCAATTTTCATCCAAAAAATAACAATAATGACTAAATTGACATGATATTAAAAGGTTAGGGACCAAATTGATACAATTGAAAGGTTAATGACTAAATTGAAATATGGTGTATAAGATAGGGACCAAATACGTAGTTTATCCATAAAAATACCACACACACACACACACTCATAAGATACAGTTTGAAATTTATGGTGTCTCCTTTAAGATGATTTCCCTTAACCTAGCTTCTGGCCATAGCAATGTATTTATTTTTTGTGTGGATTGAATTCAAACTCATGCACCTTATTTGATAATAAATTTTTTTATCAGTTTAGCTAATTAGAAATTTAGAACTCACAATAAAAGTTTCTAGAAAAAATGAGATTTTAAGAAGTTAAGTACAAGTGGACATTAAAAATAAGCCAAACATTTAAGCTAAAATAATCAGGCCTTAATATGAACCGCCCCAACCCTTCCCCCACAAAAAAGAAAAAGAAAATACTTATCAAAATATTAACCCTCTCTTTTTTTTTCTTTTTTTTTTTTTTTCTTTTTTTCTATCTATACTTCAATAAAATGTCTCAAACTTGTGTAGAAATAATTTGAGAATCTTCATGAAGCTACAAACGACTAAACAGCCGATGCACTTTTCTGATTTTATTTCAAATCCTGTTTATTATTCAAATTGGATTTGAAGAACCTTATTCATGAATAGCAAAAAGGAGCAATTACAATTGAATTTTCATCAAAATATTCTTAAAATTTGAATTTCTCCTTTTCCTTTTAAGATAAGAAAAGAAAAGAAACAACTCATGAGCAAAAAAACGAGAGATGAAGTGCAAGTAAAAGATTTCAATTTCTATTTTCTAAGCCAAAAGGCTCTAAAATCGGCATCATTCAAATATTTCTGAAATATTACGAGTCCTTCCTTTTTTTTTTTTTTAATTTTTTTAACAAGATAGAATTTCTATTCTAGCATAATCTAAGTGTATATGTGTGTAAAACTCTTTTAGAGACTTGAACTTTGGCCCTTGCCCCCCACACCTCACAAGTATAAATACTTGTGGAGCAAGTATAAATACTTGTGGAGTGACCACCGCACCAAGGGGGAGTAGTGGTTACGAGTCCTATATATATATTTATATATATATATATATATATATATTTTTTTTTGGTCCTTCGTAAGTTTCATCTTTCAACAGCAATTATCCGGAAGTAAAGATTGCTCTGATCTATTTCAAGGAGTTTGACTCACAAGCAAGTGATGCAAAATTCAGTCATTATTCGTGGCCAACAATATAGATATTTCTGAGGCAATATAATTGACTTCAAAATGGAATATTTATCAAGTCTTTTGCTAGAAGTAAATTAAAGCACATTAAAGTCTAATACTAATTGTTCTTAAAGCCCATAAAATCAATGAAATACCATTTACACTTCATTTTTATTGCTTCTTGCATACCAAATAGGAAAATATGTACATATTCCTTGCACTATAGATTAAAGGAAGAAGAGTAAAGCTACATATACATATTATTTTACAATATTTTTACAAATTGTTGATGTGATCAATTCCTTATTGGTTTTTATTTAGGCCCACTATTAACATCATTTTTTCATTTACCAATAATTACTTATCATATCAGCAGTTTGTAAAATATTTTGTAAAAAATTTTGTATCTCTAGCATTACTCAAGGAAGAAAAGTAGAGTTTAATAGATATAAAAGTGGAGTTTAATAGATATAAATTTTTTTTGGCAATATCCATGTAAAGTAATTGCATATTTCTAACTTTAGTAATAACTTAATTAGGAATAAATACAGCTATTAAATTAGATACCAATTGAGGAGATGTGAAATATTCAATTACAAATTAAGTGCTCTCCTTTAATTTAAACTCAACTTTAATTCTTAAGAAGAAAAATTAAGTACACATCCTATGAGTAGAGTTTGTGATGTACCTTTGTGTTAAAATCTCATTCCCTCTCCCTTGTGTGTGTGTTGTGTTTGTTTCTCCAAAAAAAGAAGAAGAAGAAGAAGAAGAAGAAGAAGAAGAAGAAGAAGAGGAGGCCATATAGCCATTAAATTAGATACCAATTGAGGAGATGTGAAATATTCAATTACAAATTAAGTTCTCCCCTTTAATCTAAATTAAATGCACAACTTTAATTCTTAAGAAGAAAAATAAGTATATATTTTATGAGTGAAGCTTGTGGTGTACCTTTGTGTTAAAACCCCATTTTCTCTCTCCCTTGTGTGTATGTTTTTTATTTGTTTCTCCAAAAAAAAGAGAAAGAAGAAGTGGCCATACAACCATTAAATTAGATACCAATTGAGGAGATGGGAAATATTCAATTATAAATTAAGTGCTCCCCTTTAATTTAAACACAACTTTAATTCTTAAGTAGAAAAATAAGTACACATCTTATGAATGGAGCTTGTGGTGTACATTTGTGTTAAAATATCATTCTCTCTCCCTTGTGTTTGTGTTTGTTTCTCCAAAAAAGAAAAGAAAAGAAAAAAAGTGGCCATACAGCCATTAAATTAGATACCAATTGAGGAGATGTGAAATATTCAATTACAAATTAAGTGCTCCCCTTTAATTTAAACACAACTTTAATTCTTAAGAAGAAAAATAAGTACACATCTTATGAATGGAGTTTGTGGTGTACCTTTGTATTAAAACCTCATTCTCTCTCCCTTGTGTGTGTGTTTGTTTTAAAAAAAAAAAGAAGAAGAAGAAGAAGAAGAAGTGGCCATATAGCCATTAAATTAGATACCAATTAAGGAGATGTGAAATATTCAATTACAAATTGATTGCTCCCCTTTAATTTAAACAAAGCTTTAATTCTTAAGAAGAAAAATAAATACACATCTTATGAATGGAGATTGTGGTGTACATTTGTAAAAAAGAAAAAGAAAAAGAAAGAAGAAGAATAAGAAGTGAATATTTAAAACCTTGTAACTTAATTGGTTGACACCTTTTGATATTTTCAATGGAAACATTTAGGTTTCAAATCTTCCCCTTCCCCAATTATCAAATTATAAGATTTAAAAAAAAAAAAAAAAAAAAAAAAAAAACCCTCTACCTAAAGGACAAAAATGGTTACAGGCCTGATTTTTAAATGACTTTATTACCCTCACTTTAAGACCAAAAAAATTTGGGATAATATCAAAAACACATCTTTCACTTTGTGGGTATTTAGTGATAGGAGATATATGCATTCATACTCTCTTTCATAACACGTGGATCTCATGCAGTTGTGAGATCCACACATTATGAAAGTACATATATCTGAATGCATGAAATTATAATTGAAAGTGTGAAGAATATATATAACAAGTTCTCATAACATGATGAAGTTAGTCCAATGAAAATAATTCAAAAGTAAATTGCTTTTAAATAAGTGACCCCCTTTAATTAGCTTACACACAAGTTGGTTCAATGAAAACAATTCAAAAGTAAATTGCTTTTAAATATTTGATCCCCTTTAATTAACTTACACACAGCCTTCATTCTTAAGAAAACAAAATTACACATAGCTTATGAGTCATGCATGGCTTCAAACAAGCCCATCCCTTTTTAAAAAGGAAAAAAAGAAAAAGAAAAAGAAAAGGCCTATTCAGGTTAATTTCAAATTTCAACCTCAATATCTAAAGCTTTATAGCTCAATTGATTGTCACATTTTTTTAGTGTTTCTAGCGATGATATCTAGGTTTAAAATTTCCCCTCTCCCAATTATCAAATTAAAAAAAAAAAAAAAAAAAAACCACAATACCTAATGGATAAATATGGTTGCCAACCTGAGTTTTGAATGACTTTATTACCCTCACTTTAAGACAAAACATTTGTGAATAGTATCTAAAACGCATCTTTTACTTTTTGGGTATTTAGTAATAGGAGATATATGTATGCGTGCGTTCTCTCAAAGCGTGTGGATCTCACACTATTGTGAAGTCCACACATTATGAAAGTTAGATTACATATATTGGATGCATGAAATTATTATTGAGAGTGTCAAGAATATATATGTTCAATGAAAAAAATTCAAAAGAAAATTGCTTTCAAATTCCATAAAAATATGGAGAAAATAAAAGGGCCTTTTTTGTTATGAGAGTTGAGCTTCAAAGAGGAACCTCCAGAAGTGACCTTAATTTCCTTGTTACACTCACATTGCTGGCTTGCTTATTTTTATACGGGTTTGATCAATTGTTGGGACTTATTTTTTTATTTGAAAAAAAAAACACACACACACACATTTCAGAGATCCGAATGATAATTTAATTGGTCTATAAATAAACCGTAACTCTATTAATTGATGTGAACACTGCCTAACAAACATCATTTTGTTATAAAAATCTTTACAAATTGATCTCTCTTTCTCAACAAAATTGATTAATCTCGACTACTTTGCACTTTGACTAGCAATTATAATTAATATAAAATAGCATTTAAAGCTACATTTAAAAAAAAAAAAAAAACGTCCTCAATAATTAGTTGGCACTTGCTAAGAAAAAATCCAATGAAGCAAGCAATATTAATTTTTTAAGCTCATGATATGGGTATTAGAATTTAGAAACCTCATTCATGAAGCCAAAACAAAATTTTCCTTTTTTGTTGCCACCAAATTGTTGCATTGTCGTCCCACCTAATAATTAATTTCCACTATATGATTTTTCATAGTAGAACCGTGATATTTGCTTGGAGGGCATTATGAATGGCTCTAATATATAAACAAACACACACAAAATTTATGTAGTAGAAGAAATTAGACTCATGCCGTTGGTGGGTTATTTTGCCTTAAAACGGAGCAAAAGGCATCACCCATGTCTTCCATAGTTCCATGTGTCTTTCACTTGTCCGAGAATTTTTCTTATAAAGTACAAACATTATAACTACCTAATCATTCTATATACAACTCGTTCATTTCTCAAAAAAAAGAAAAAAAAAATAGTACTCTTTTATTTTTTATTTTTTAAAAATTTGATTTAATTTTTATTTTTTTTTCCTTTTTCTTTTCTCCGCAATCCGCACTTGAAAATAGTGAAAAATACTAAGAGTGGAAGCTCAACAGTCACACTCAACAAGCAATCTTAGCCGTAGGATATAGAAAATCAATGGTTTTAGAGTCAGTGGGGCCCACAGCCTAGCCTTTCTTTCACTAATAAATACACCCCCAGGGACCCCCCTTTCTCTTCACACCAACATTAAGCTATCCTTCCTTTCTTTAGCCTTTTGTTATTTCCTCTCTATTATACTGCATGGCGTTTGGTGGAGATCTTCCTTATTTTCCCAACCTTCTCTCTGGTAGTCCCTCAAAACAAGAGATACCAAATGAGTTGGGGGGAGATGGATTTTCCATAGCAGGCTCTAATTCCTCTAATACCTTGGTTCCTAATAATGTTCACCATTTTGATCATGCTGTTCCCATTAATGGGTCCAACTTGAATCCCCAACATCCAATTTCGCTTTTTGCAAATGTGTTTTACAGTGATTTCAATGCTTATGCATCTTCTGTTTTTGCACCTGATGGCAAAAATGGAAACATGCATGGCCTTGAGAATGATATTAGCCTAGGCCTCAGGGATAATCCTCAAAAAAATTTGGTCCATTCTGTAGTCCAAACTGAGGCATATCTGCCTCTCAATACTCAACAACTCGGATCAGCAAATGGTAGTTTGGCTGAAAACATGTCATGCACAGCAGCTGAAACTAATAAATATCTTAGCAAAGTTGATCTGAAGAAGCGGCAGCGACTGCACATGAGGAAGGCAAGCAAAGCTCGAAAGAAATACGCTAACGTAATCAAAGGGCAATGGACTCCACAAGAAGACAGGCCAGTAGAGAATTATATTAGTTCATTTTTGTTTGTTTTATTTCTTGGAAAATTCAGGAATATATTCTCTCAAATTTTTTTTTGTTTTTTGTTTCTTTGTTTTTCCTTCCAACTAGGGTTTTACGTTTGGTATTGTTATTTACTGATAAAGAATTGGTCATTGTAAATCTCTATTTGCAGGCTATTGGTGCAGTTGGTAGACCGGTTTGGTATAAAGAAATGGTCTCAAATTGCTAGGATCATTACTGGGAGAGTGGGGAAGCAGTGCAGGGAGAGATGGCACAACCATTTGCGGCCTGACATTAGGGTTTTTTTTTTTTCCATCTCTTCTTTCTATATGACCTTCCATTTATGCAGAAATCCATACATATATACATATTTTTATGAAAATAAATTCATATATATAAGAGCAAAACTCTTTTATTTAATAATAATTTTACAAATATATACATATATTTGCATGCCATTTTGTACATTTGTAGTTTTTGATTTATTAAGATTCTGGTAATTATATTTACTTTTCTATCGCGTGTTATCAAATGTATGGAGATTATGACGTGGCATTTTTGTCTTACTTTTTTCTTTTTGTCTACGCGTTTTCAAAAGTATTTGAATACTTACCCTATCTAGCATTTGTCGGTTTGCTTGACAACGCATGAACATGCATCTTGATGAGTGCCTAATTGGTCTAGTTTTTCTTAAGCTCAAAACAACTGGCCCTTGATGTACTTGCCCTTAATTCACTAATTGGTTTTTATATAGGTATTAAACCCGAACCGATCCAGCCGATCGGACTGAAAACTCAGTGACTCAAAACCTAGACCAGTTCGAGTGTTTAAATGGATCGTTTCTACATATGACTCGGTCAAACCCAGTGGGCCTGTGGTGACCTGAGTAACAGGATGGGTTTATATAACTCAATTGAGTTTGTAAAATTACATTTATTAGTTTAATTTATTAACATTTTTATTGTTTAATATGTTATGATAGGGTAATTTAAAGAGTAGAAAACCTAAATATTTTTTTTTAAAGCGCATTTCTTTGTCTATCTATCTACCTGCAAAACTCTCATCCTACCAAAATACTACTATGTTATTGTGAAATCTTGATTTTGAATCATAATTGCAAGTTGAATTTAGGTATATGCTCATTTTTTTTTAATTTACATATTTATGTTATGATTTCTTAAACTTAATATATATATATATATATATATATAATTTTTTTTAAAAATTTTATTTGACCCAACGGTTCAACCGATAATTCACTTGGTGAACCAATTAATTACATAATATCCCTAGTTACTTGTATCTCTTTTAGGAATTATAACCGATTTCATAAATCTAGCCGGTGACCTAGTGACCTGACACATAAATCGGGTCAATGTCTGAGCGAGGTTTAATAAGTATAATTTTTAGTGTATATGAGATTTGAACTCCAAGTCGCTTATTCGATTACAAAATATTTTACTAGTTTGGAACCTATGGATTTGATTGGATGTTTAAATTGACAACAAGTTCAAAATTTCAAGGTCCAATTTGAAAGTTAGCGAAAGTGTAGGGTTTAATTTATAACAAATCTTAAATTTTAAGATTTTGAATAGAAAATTTTGAAACTATAGAGTTAAACTTAAAAATATCTCTAAAGTATTGGATTTAAAATATAATTTATCCATTTATTTTTTAGTTTTATCCTAGGCACAACACTACAAGGAAATTCGTAAAGTTCATGAAGGGTATTATTGAAATTAGACTAAATAATAAAACTAGCCCTTAAAATTGTTGATTTTCAATATTGTAAACTTAGTTATCTTTCTAACAATAAGTTTTGGGGGTTAAAATATAATTTTCCTTAATTTCCTTTTCAAGTTATATCCTAAGTCTTCCTCAAAAAAAAAAAAAAAAAAAAAAAAGTTATATCCTAAGTCCAAGATTTTTAATGTACATCGAGCTCATTAGCAAATTAAAGCTAATTGTATTGATTCTCATTATAATGAACATTATTATTTAAAAAAATAAAAATAAAGAATGATCTTTTCATTTCAATTGACGAAGTCATGATTAGAAATATATGTGTACTATAACAAATATTACATTATTACCCATACGATTTTTTTTAAGAACTTGTTTAATTTATATTATGAAACAAAAATACTCTAAAACTATATGTTTATTTAATTAAATGTACTAAACATGAATTAAAAATTTCCTGTATTATACTTGTATAAAATACTCCAACTTGACAAAACTTAAATACTTTTATTGGCAATATATATAATTATTTCTTTTATTAAGATGTGTCATCAAAGACAATAATGAAATTATCAAAATCAATATTTTTAATTCCATATTTTACTATTTCTATTAAACCCAATATTTTCTTTCTTTTATTATAAATTTGAATTTCTTTTATCTATTAAGAATTTTCTATAATTTGAATGAATAGAGATGTTATTGCTACATCTGATATGTATCTACATATATTGAATTGTATATAAAAAATAAATTATTTTTTGAAATATAAAAATAAAATAATTTAAATTATAATATTATGAGACATTAAATAATTTTTTTTAGGACTAAGTGACAGAAAGAATAGAATTAAATATTATATCTTCATTTATTTGTTATATATTTTTGCTTAAGAACGACAATTAAAATTGAAGAAAAAAAATACTAAATATATTCAATATTTATTTAGTTGATTTAATTTAGCATCTTAAAATTATATTAAGACAATATAAGTATCATACTAAGTGGAAATATAATAAAGAAATAACTTAACATACATAGTCATTTTTTTAGTCTAGAATTTCATTCAACTTTGTAATATACTAACACATATATCTATTTACTTTTTTTTCTTTCTCTCATTTCCATTTTTTATGCTATATTTTTATAGTGTTATTTTTTTTTTCCAACTCTTGAATCGAATAGAACCCATACACGTTTCAAATTTCGTGCTGATTAGAAGTTATTTATTATTTGATCACAAACTTATATTTTGTGTATAATTTTGAAGTTAGAAAACCTTAAATTTAAACATTTTATGGTTAGATAGTTAATGATCTTCAATCTTTTTGATATATAATTCGCAAGCATAAAGGGTTTAAGAGGATAATTTAATCCAACAATTGATAATTTGTAAAAAATACTTATTTAGTGAAAATTGAAAAGCTGTGGAGTCGCATAACATCACATCAAGTTACATTACATGTAATGTGCGTGTGTATATTGAGTGTGTTTCAAATAGAGTGTATCATTTTGAAGTAAAACAATGATATGCATACATGTTTCAAAGTTAATTTTCTCTTTTCTTTGTATAAGAAATCCTGTATATAATAAAGTATGTAGTACATGAGGCAGAATTATGTAGTAGATGTATGTAATATTACTTTTCGTGTAGTTCATGTTTATGAATTTGATATACATGTAACAAGAGTATTGCTTACATTCATTATACTTTCCATCAATTCATATGCACACACCAACACACACAAGAATTGACACATTAAATAGTGCATCATACAAATGATTATATATATATATATATATATATATATATTTCTTTGCCATAGTATGACCACAATCTATTTCAAGTTGATTCTATATTCATCCTTCTTACACATTATTCTTTGTCATGTTTGCAGAAAGATAACTGGACTGAAGAAGAAGATAGGATCCTGATTGAAGCTCACAAGCAAATTGGAAACAAATGGGCAGAAATTGCTAGGAGGCTGCCAGGAAGGACTGAGAACACCATCAAAAATCACTGGAATGCAACCAAAAGAAGGCAGAACTCAAAGAAGAACAGCAGGAACTCCAACTCTACCGCTACCCTCCTGCAAAGCTACATCAAGGCAGTGACCTCACCCAATATGCACGTCGATGACAACTCCATCAACAACAACAACAACAACAATATCTCAGAGTCAAGCGTGTACATGGTGAATATGGTGACCAACAACCCCCAAGTTCAACTTGAGAACTCAGACCTCACCTCCCCAAACTGGGCAGCATTCCTAACTAACGTCTACAATCACAACGAGGAGGCCAATATTGGTGTGTCTCTAAACAACGCTATGCCCCCTGAAAATAATATTAATTTCTATGTGCCCATGCTTGAGGATGAGGAGATGCCTTGTATATCCGATTTTGATGATAGCAACTGGCAGTTTGAGATGTCCTTGGACATGACTAATTACTTGATACTCGATCAGTTGGGCAGGGAAATGGGGTTCAACGAGATAACTGTAGGTCGAGGAAGCGATTGAGCTATGTGAATTCTTGGTGGGCTTCTTTTGCAAGGTGATGAAGTATCTCCTAAAGTTCCAAGTTGTTCAGCCCTCCAAAGCTTGTATGCCATTGGAACATGAAGATGTAAGTGGTGGATCTCTCTGCTGACATTTTCTTATCTATGTTATTTTTATTTCAGTATGCGTGAGTGCCTATCCTCCAAAAAACTAAAAAGATTTGGACTTGTATTTTCATAAATTTCAGACTTGTGTGTTGTATTATCCCCAACTTATGGGTGACAATTAGCTTGGACTAATTAATTAGCATCTTGTATGCTATAATCTTTGTTATGTTTCTTTTGGATTTTAAAAATGTTGCTATTTTACTTCAATTTTTGGCTCACTTAATTTGATGACATGAATGCTTGCTTATGGATCCCATGAAGCTTGGGAAGCTTGCAATTGCATGCATTTGTGCAAAATTATATTATACTAACCCTAATGCAGGTGTGGTATTATTATATATAGCTCTAAGGGTTTGAATAATCTACGAAATATAACGTAGAATCGTAGACCCTTTGAACTGTGAAGAAATACTATATGATTATTGCTATGTCTATTATTAGATAAGACATTATTATATTTATATGCGTTTGTTGGCTTATGTCACCAAACTGGAATAACGATTTTGTGAAAGAAGGGGGATTTTTTTTTGGGACAATTACCTAATGAAAATTTTATCATGGTTATATGATAGATGTGGAGTATACAATTATTAGTGTAAAATAATATTTTAGTTCCCAAATTTTATTAAAATTTGTTTTTCATTCCTATATTTTAAAAATTTTTATTCCAAAATTTCTTTTTCAATCCTCTATAGGCTCAAAAAAAAAAAAAAAAAAAAAAAAAAACCACCAGAAATCTTGAAGCCAGTAACTCTTTCACAGGGGTTGCTAGAATTTTGCTTTTTCCAGGTACACAATTCTGAGTTCACTGCGCCAACTCCAAATCAGGCACAGTCATGGCCGATTGCTATTCAAAGTAGAAACATTGTGGCCATTGCCCAAACTGGTTCGGGGTAAACCTTGGGTTACTTGATTCCAGGATTTATTCATCAGAAGCGCACCCGTAATGACGCTCAATTAGGTCCTATTGTGCTGGTATTGTCACCAACACGGGAGTTGGCAACACAGATACAAGGTGAAGCTGTGAAGTTCGAAAAGTCATCAAGAATTTCTTGCACGGTAGATTACCTGTTTCTCCAATTACATTTGTAAAAATATATTATTATATATCTTTTTTGTTTAGAAAGTGAAATTGTTCATGTACTTCTATCCATATTTTAAATATTGAGCAAGTTTCTTATAAAATGTTTGCTGTTTCTTATACAGTTATACATGACATGGATATTAATGATGGTATTATTTGTTTATGGATATTAATGATGGTATTATTTGATATTTCTATATCGGCATCTTGCAGCATATTGAAGTGTTGTCATCCATGGAGAAACACAGACGACTGGAGCAGATATATTACGATCTCAAGAACCAGGATCAAAGATAATTATCTTTTGTTCAACCAAGAAGATGTGTGATCAACTTGCCCGCAACCTTACTTGCCAGTTTGGTGCTGTTGCTATCAGAGATCAAGGCAACAGCAAGAAGACTCAGCACAGCGAGAAGATTCAGAGCAGAATTATAGAAGTGCAGATACTCTTGGTTAAATGACTTGTAGCTTTGGTCTTTGTATTGTATATAGCTTAAACTGTGTGTAGTTTAGTTAGTCTTGTAAATAGCTTTAGTAAAGCAAGTGAGTGTGCACGTGTGTGCTTTATTTTTTCTGTTAAGGAGTTGTTATGTTTGTTAAGTTAGTTTGTTAGTCTCTGATTGTATATAAGGATCAAAGCCGTGTATCATTAAGCAAGTTAATCAGATTTTTCACTCTTAACAATCTTTCATATGGTATCAGAGCCATAGTTTGCTCAAAATTCTCCCAAATTTCTAGGGTTTCGTTCTTGAAAGCTTGAAGCTGGTTCAATAGCTTCTGCGTCAAATTCTTCTTCCACTTCATCTGAGCAAGATTTAGCATTGGTAGAAGACATCTCAAATCCTTTATTCATTCACCATGCTAAAAGTCCTGGAGCTATGCTTGTGTCTGAGGTCTTGATTGATGAAAATTACCATGCTTGGGCTCGATCTATGAAGAAGGCTTTGATTGCGAAGAACAAGTTTGGTTTTGTTAATGGCACTATTATTCTTTCTTCTCCATTGAAAAAAACTCCAGCAGCAGTTGATGCTTGGATTTGCTATGATAATATGGTTGGTTCTTGGTTGATGAAGGCAGTTTCACCTCAGATCAGAATTAGTATCACTTATAGAGACACAACATTAGAAATTTGGAATGATCTTAGGGATACACGTTCTCAAGGCAATGGACCTAGGGTTTTTCAGCTGCAAAAGGACATTGCATCAATCAATCAAGGTGATTCTTCAATTACTACCTATTTCACTCAATTAAAGGTGTATTGGGATCAACTCAAGAATTTCAGGCCTACTCCAACTTGTTCTTGTGAAAAGTGCACTTGTAATATTTCACAAAGGATTCAGAATCTTCACTTTCAAGATTCAGTGATGCAATTCTTGATGGGACCCATTAATGATTCTTATTCTCAAATCAAAGGATAGATTTTGTTAATGGATCCACTTCCATCCATCAACAAAGTCTATTCCTTGTTGATTCAAGGAGAAAGGCAGAGCAATGTGGGAAATTCTAATGTTGAGTCCGCTGCTCTTGCTGTGAAAGGTTCCAATTCCATTGTTATTAATTCCAATTTTGCTTTCTTTGGAGGAAAGAATTCAAGGGGCAAGGATAGACCTATTTGCACTCACTGTGGGAAACATGGTCATACCATGGAGAAGTGTTTCAAGTTACATAGCTTCCCACCTGGATTCAAGTCTAAAGGAAAGACTTCAATGGTGAATCAAGTAGGCATTCAAGATGACACTGCAGAGAAAGGACAATCATCCAATGATGCCACCCAGTTCCCTTTCACTCAAGAACAAGGTCAGCAATTTTTTGGCCATGCTGGGCAATCAGATGCAAGCCGCTACTCAACTTAACATGGGAACCAAGGAAGTTCATATGGCTAGCAATGTGATCAAGCCTCATTCAGATTCTCAATTAGCATCTTCTGCAAGTGCTTCCAAGTCTGACAATGCTCTCACAATGTTAGGTATATCTTCTTTTGGAGATCTTGATTTGAGGCATTCAATCTTTTCTGCCCATGTAGTAAATAGGACAACCTTTAATGGAGATACTTGAGTTATTGACACTGGGGCAACTGATTACATTGTAATTTCTGTTCAATTGCTTATTGAATTCACTGCTATTAGTTGTGTTGTTGAACTTCCTAATTGTGAAACAACAATGGTAACTCACATAGGTTCCATTTCTCTTTGAGCCACTTTAACCCTTACTAATGTTCTCTGTGTTCCTTCATTTTCTTTTAACCTTTTGTTAGTTAGTCAACACACAAAATCTTGTTCTTGTTGCCTTACTTTCTTGTCAAATTTATGTTTTATACAAGACCTTATTTGCTGGAGGACGATTGGTGTGGGTGAAGTTCATGGTGGGTTGTATTTGCTACAACACAGCCCCTTAGATGCTTGTACCTTTCCAATCAACTCCTAGGTTCCTGGATCATCCTAATTTCAATCCATCTTCAACTCTGTTTTCAAGTCTATTTTCAATAGACCTCAATCTTATGTAATCAATAACACTACTGTACCTTCTTCTATATGGCATCTTAGATTAGGTTATCCCTCTAATGCTAAACTCTCTTCCTTAAAGAATGCATTTCTCGATAATGTTTGTACTTTTAATAAAGATTGTGAGATTTGTCCACTTGCAAAACACAAAAGAATTCCCTTCCCTTTTCCAAATCACATGTTTGATTCACCTTTTGATATTGTACACTGTGATATTTGGGGTCCCTATATAGTTCCTACTGTTGATGGACACAAATACTTCCTCACTATTGTTGATGATTGTACTAGATCAACTTGAGTTTATCTCATGAAATCCAAGTCTAATACTAGGTCCATTTTACAGTCCTTTTATGCTATGATCAAAACTCAATTAAATAAATCCATTAAAATTTTTAGAATTGATAATGGTGTTGAATTTCAAATGACCAATTTCTTCAAGACTCATGGAATTATACACCAACATAGTTGTGTTGCCACTCCTCAACAAAATTCTGTTGTGGAGAGGAAATATCAACATATTTTGTGTGTTGTAAAAGCCTTAAGAATTCAATCCAATGTTCCTATTGCCTATTGGGGTGACTGCATTCTCACAATAGTGCACCTTATCAATAGACTTTCCATCCCTTCTTCTTCATGACAAAACACCCTTTGAATTGCTTTATGGCAAAGTCCCTAATTATAGTTCTCTTAGAGTTTTTGGCTGTTTGTGTTTTACTTCTACATTGGCTCATAACAGGCCTAAATTTGATCATAGATCCATTAAATGTGTTTTCTTAGGTTATCCTTTTGCTGTTAAGGGGTATAAATTGCTTGATTTACATTCTAAAAGGATTTTTATCTCGAGGGATGTTACTTTTCGTGAGTCCATCTTTGCTTTTTAGTCTATTCCTTCCTCAACATTCCCTTCTCCTTTTGATCCTTTGTCTCAGATTTGCACTCCCAATGCTCCACCTTTACCTATAGATGATCCTATTCAACATTCTAAGTCTGTTCCTCTTGTTGATGGTCCTTCCTCTGATCAAGTTGATGATCCTGCATCTCATATTCTTGAAGATCATTTTTCTGATCTTCCAGAAGAACTATCTGTTTACTTACCTAATGATATAGTTGATGATCCTACCTTGCATCCTAATCCGGTCCCTCCTTCTCTACCCACTCCTTCTTCTGCTTCCTCACTTAGAAGGTCTACCAGATTGTCCAAACCTCCTCCATATCTTCAATCCTACAAATGCAACACAATTTCAACTAGGTATCCTATTGCTAACTTTGTTTCTTCTCACAAGTTATCACCTAGCTATTCTCATTTCTGCAATAGCATTTTTGCTCTTAAAGAACCTTAGTTTTACCATCAAGCTCTTGGTGATCCTAATTAGGAAGCTACTAAGGCAGTAGAAATTGAGGATTTAGAACAAAATCATACTTGGTCTATTGTTCCTTTGCCACCCAACAAAAAGACTGTTGGATGTAAGTGGGTATTTCGAATCAAGTACAAAGTTGATGGCAGTATAGAGAGACATGAGGCTCGCCTTGTGGCCAAAGGGTATACTCAGCAAGAAGGGTTGGACTATATTGAAACATTCTCTTCAGTGGCTAAAATGGTCACAGTTAAGCTTTTCTTGGCTTTGGCTGCTGTGCAAGGCTGGGATCTTCAACAATTAGATGTCAACAATGCATTTCTTAATGGTGATCTTCATGAAGAAGTGTACATGTCTCTTCCTCTAAGTTTGCATAGCAAGGGGGAGATGGTTTGCAAGTTGCATAAGTCATTATATGGACTTAAGTAAGTTTCAAGGTAGTGGTTTTAAAAATTTTCAACCACTTTACTATAGAATGGCTTTGTATAGTCTAAAGCAGACTACTCCTTGTTCATTAAGTAGCATGGTAATCTTTTTATAGCACTTCTTGTTTATGTTGATGACATACTCATTGCTAGTAATGATCCTAAAGTTGTGGAAGATCTCAAGTTGCATCTGGATAGCATTTCAAGTTAAAGGATCTGGGCAATTTGAAGTATTTCTTGGGTTTGGATGTTGCAAGATCACAAAAGGGTATCTCATTGTGTCAAAGAAAGTATGCCCTTGAAATTGTTCATGATGTTGGGATGCTTGGATGTAAACCTGCTAGAACTCCTATGGAAGTTAATTTAAAGTTGAGCAAGGATGATAGTGAGTTATTACATGATGTTGGGATGTATAAAAGGTTAATAGGTAGACTATTGTTCTTAGCCATCACTAGGCCAGATATTACATACTCTGTGCATAGGTTAAGTCAATTTATGTCTAAGTTTAGAAAGCCTCATTTAAAGGCAGCATATAGAATCATTCAATACATCAAAGGAACTATAGGTCAAGGGTTATTGTTTCCATCAAACTTTTCACTACATATAAAGGCCTTTGCAGATGTAGATTGGGCAGTTTGCCCTAATTCTAGAAGGTCTATTACAGGTTTTTGTGTATTCCTAGGTGACTCATTGATCTCCTGGAAGTCTAAGAAGCAGCATACTGTCTCTAGATCCATTGCTGAAGCTGAATATAGATCAATGGCTGTGGCTGTAAGTGAAGTGTCACGCCCTAAACCCGAAAATGTCCAAAGCATGAGAAAAACATCTCAAAGGTACCTGTAGATTTTGTTCCTTTTGGCAATTCAATCCAAATAAAATCATAACAAGCACCAACATTAAGAATTATCATAATAATTCCATTAAATATACTCACAAAGTAAGTCAGAGCTCTATGCGATAAATACAATAACCATTGGCCACAAAAGAATAGAGGTCTAAATAAATAATTACATAACATCAACTTGTCCCATTAGTGGAAATAAAGGCATAACCACTATTAGATACAAAAGAATTGGGTCAAGCCTACTCTAAGTTATACATCATCAATTATCTCCATCACAAAAGTCAGCCTCCATGAGCAGTTAGCCTAACTATTGCTAGCCACCAAAAAGCTGTCTCACAAAGATGGTTGCCTACTCTGAAAAAGTTTGTAAAATAATAGAATGAGATAGAGCCCAGTAAGTAGCATAATTAATGGGGATGGGGGAAATGCAAGTTTCATAACGATGAACAGTTTACAAAACATGTTATAATTTGGGAATTTCCAAGTAAATTCTATGAAACCATTTCACAAAATAATATGACAAGAATGAATGAATTGACACAGCACAAAGCTTCTCAAATTGCTCTCATGAAATTACATACTATATATTCCTCAAAATATCTCAACATGAAATTACGTACTATACACTGTGAGCAATTGAGCAATAACAACACCATTCCAATCTAAAAATTTAACCCAAAGCCACATGACAATCGCTGACACAAAGCCGGAACTAATCTGCCGACACAAAGCCGGAACTCATCGCCAACGCAAAGCCGGAACTAATCTGCCATCGCCGACACAAAACCAGAACTCATCTGTCGACACAAAGCTGGAACTCATAACCATCACAAAGACAGGTGCTAAGATATCAATGTCACAGAGACTAGTATCTAGATAGGTAATCACCGGGTAATCACATGTCACAACTCAAAGGTAAAAACATGAAGAGCTCACAGTTTATATGAAATCAAAACACAGTTCAATTTCAAGTAGTTTCACAAAAACCTTTGAAATATCCACAATATTCACAAAGTTCTCTAAGCCTTCAAACTCATTTCTTGTCAAGAAGATTTTGTATTAATTTCCCCAAATATCAAAGTATCTTTAATTTTGCAAATAATGCAATAAGAAATAAAATCCATTCTCAAGAATTTAATTAAAGATGCTAATCTTGTCCATGCTAACAAATCATGCATTTCCCCATATGCATTGCCAAATATGATGTCATTTTCACAAATAATCACATATATTCAAGTTAAAACATAAAGCTTTCTAGGAAAATATAGTTTCCATAAACAATTTCCCAAAATGTGTTTAACCTAAAAATAATGCTTTATGCAATATGGTTATTTTCCAAAAATATCCCATTAAAAAGCTACTTACCTCGCAACCACAATAGCCTAATTCTCCAAGCTCCAAGGAGATTAGCTAGAACCTAAACAATATCAAGTAAACCTATCACCATAAGCATAGAGCTTGAAATTGTATTTAGTTACAATATAGGAATTGCCAAATAGGCACTTAATTAGGCAAGCCTAGTATTTAACCTCATCAATAATAATATATCCCACTTCCAAAGTTTCTCAACAAATTGATTCACAAGGCATAAACTCCAATTTATAAAGTTAACCCATTTAATATCATCTCCCTAATACTAAAATCTTAACAATTTATGAGTAGCTTCCATAAGATTTACACAACATCATCAAGAGACCCATGAAACCAAAGTCACAATATTCTCCAACACAAACCATTTAAACTTTTACTAGCTCCAAATAACTCAATAAAAATTATATTCAACGTCTATTTCACATTAAAGAGCCAAAACTCTCAAATCTTCACCACTTAGATAGCCACCATTGTAAAAACTGTAAACCCATTCATCAAATAATTCCACCAACACAAAACTTATACATATAAACACATGAATATCACTTCAAAACTCATAAATCACATGTGTATCATTATTAAAGCTTAGATAAGGAAAGTCTCTAGCAAAAGCATAAAAACCCATCAAAATATTAGAAATTTTTACTTCAAAAAGTAGAGATGAGTGAGCCTTACTTTTTTCCTATGAAATTTTCCGGTGATCTTGCCAAAAAAAAAAAAAATGGTGGTGGAAGTGGTGAGGAGTGGTACCGGCAGAAAAATAAAGGAGTGTGAGAGAGGAGTGTTTGTGAGGAAAATGAAAAGAAAAGAAAAGAGAAGTGAGGAGTTGGTCAAAGAGATAAGGAGATGAGTGAAAATAAGTGGTGGGGAAGGGTGTTAGGTGGGGGGCACGTGTGGCTTCTTAAAAATCTGATCCCCACTTTTTTTTTAATTTTATTATTGGGCTGGGCTGTTACATGAAGTGACTTGGATTCTCAACTTGCTAAAGGATTTGAGGGTAAAACATGATAAGGCTGCTTTATTATTCAGTGACAGTAAGGCAGCAATTCACATAGGGTCTAATCCTTTATTCCGTGAGCGTACAAAGCATATTGAAAAAGATTGCCACATTGTGAGAGATAAGGTGCAAGATGGAGTTATAAGGTTGATGAATATCAGGAGTCAATCTCAATTGGTAGACTTGTTAACAGAGGCCTTGAACTTGAATCAATTTTCAGCCTTAATTGTCAAGATGGGAATCTTGAATATTCATTCCAATAGTGCCCATCTTGAGGGAGATTATCAGAGATCAAGGCAACAGCAAGAAGACTCAGCACAACAAGAAGAGTCAAAGCAGAATTATAGAAGTGCAGATACTCATGGTTAAACGAATTGTAGCTTTGGTCTTTGTATTGTATATAGCTTAAACTGTGTAGTTTAGTGACTTTAGTCAGTCTTGTAAATAGCTTTAGTAATGCATGTGAGTGTTATGTTTGTTAAGTTAGTTAGTTAGTCTCTCATTGTATATGTTAGGTTCTAAAAACTTAGGATTTTATGTATTTAGAACAAGACTTAGGATTTTATGTATTTAGAACTCTAATGTGTAATGTTGGCAAACTATGATCAAAACAAGTTGTTTAGACTTGTTTAGACTTGCTCAAAGTTATGTCATTGTATGTAAAGTTGGAATTAAGCTTATGCAGAAGTTATTATGCATTTCGGTCTGGCTTAATCAATCGAAGCTTAGGCTCGATCAATCGAACCTCGAGCAGAATGCGTTTTCTGCATAATTTCAACTCAGCCCTTGTTCACTTAAAATGTTTTAGGGTTTTATGTTTTTACCCTAGGTATATAAGGGAAACCCTAGCCACGTTTTAGAGGTTGCTCTTGTTGCTCATATTGCTATTTATGTGAATCTCTTGTGAGATCCTTAAGGAGCTTTCCTTCACATAAACTTAGGGTTATCAAGAAGGAGGTTACTTCAACATCTTGATGATCATTCAGTTGCTGCCATAGGAGCTTAAAGATACACAAGCGGGAGTGCTTGTATTTGCTAGAGAATCCAAGAAAGAAGGAGTCCGTGGATACGGAGCTTGCATGTGGTCGTGTTAGTAAGTTCTACTGGTGGGTAGCAATAAGAAGTCAAGCGTGGGGGCTTGTAAATCTTGTTGTATGAACTTCGATTCTTTCACATAGTGGATTCAAGTTTACCTTGAGGATAGCTAGGTTAAATCCTTCCTAGGTTTTTACCGGTGTGTTTTCCTGGGTCATCATATCATTGTGTTATTTATATTTCTGTTGCTTTATACCTGATATGATTGTTTGATTATGATAACCTAGTTTTGCATAATTTGACTAAGTTAATCACTTGGCTAATTAACTAGGTTAATCCAATTGTTGGTTTAAGGGGTCTAAAAACCTATCAGTATATAAGGATCAGAGCTGTGTATATTAAGAAAGTTAATGAGATTTTTCACTCTTAACAATCTTTCATAGTTGCCATTCATATAGACAAATTACAGGGTGAGAGGGATCATGTGTTTAGTCAGTTTCAAACTGGGAGATCTCCAGTTCTTGTAGCCACTGACGTTGCAGCTCGAGGGCTAGATATCAAAGACATCAGGTTGGGGACTATCTATTTTTAAAACACATTACGTGGTTGAAGTTTTAATTGTAGCTGAATGAAATTTTGGTTAATTATGAATGCACTGAAAAGGATAAAGCTTGTCAAAGAGTAAAATATCTTACATCCCAAAAAATGATTGTATCTAGCTTCTACTTTGGCTATGTTGGAAACTTAAGTGAGAATATACATTCATTTTGCATGACATTGATTACTTAGAGAGTAGGAGAATTACAGATTTGTACTTTGTTTATTTATTATTTTGGTGTGTGTGTGACTCATAGTAGTATGTTGAAGTGACTATTTGAAGTATGTTATGATGCTTTTAACTTCTAAGTTAATAAAAAACCAGAAAAGAAAAGGCTGTATCCTCATTTTCCCTGTATTATTGTGTCCTGAGGTAAAAAATCATGTTAAGGATTAGTCATAATTTCTGTCACAGGGTGGTTATCAACTATGATTTCCCTACTGGAGTGGAGGATTATGTTCATAGGATTGGAAGGACGGGGAGGGCAGGTGCCATTGGTTTGGCTTACACATTCTTCAGTGACCAGGATGCCAAGTATGCTTCAGATCTCATCAAAGCTTTGGAAGGGGCAAATCAGCGTGTCCCTCCAGAAATTCGTGATATGGCTTCTCGTGGTGGTGGGATGATGGGCAGGTCCAGACGATGGGGTTCTGGTTTTGGTACTGGTTTTGGTGGTCGTGATGGGGGTCGGGGTGGACGTAACAATTCGGGTTATGGTGAAAGAGGTCGCAGATATGATAATGAGTCACTTGAGAGGTAATGGAGCTTTTTTTATTCTTTTTTTAACCGCTAAGAGCATCTTCAACAAGCTAGCCTTCTCTAAAATTTGGAGAGCAAAAGCTACTGTTCACGCAAAATCACCCCTCCAACAAACTCGACATCTCCATTTTTTTTTTTTAGATTTGTTATAGTAGCTCTCTAGGCATGGAGAACACTGTAGCAATCACTGTAGCTTATGCAAAGAATATTCCCCTTAAAATAATACCGTATGAATTAAAAAAAAATACTTTTTTTCTCTTTCCTCCCTTTCTCTCTCCTCTCATGACTACAAACACAACGGCTACAAACACAATCATCTTTCTCTTAAACATCTCTAAACTCAAGCATAATCAAAATACAAACTCAAAAACATAATCTTAAAATTAATCAAACCATAACAATAAAAGCAAAAAAAAAAAAAAAAAAAAGACACAAGCCATCTACCATTTGGGCTGCGTTGGGGAGGAAGACGAGCGGCGGCGACGGAGCGGAAGGTGCTGCGGCACAGAGAACGGAGCAAAGGCGTGGCGAAGTGAAGCCATCTACCATCTGGGCTGTGTTAGGGAGGAAGACCGGCGGCGGCGGAGCGGAACACAGTGGCACAGAGGGCGGAGCGAAGGCGAGCGGAACGCAGCGGCACACCTGGTCTTTCTCTCTGCTCTCTAACCCATCTGGTCTTTCTCTCCACCCTCTAACCCATCTGGTCTAATGCCACATATGGTCTTTCTTTGCTCTGCCCTCTAACCCATCTGGTCTTTCTCTCTCTAGCTCTTTCTCCTTTTCTTATCACAGAGAGAGCTAGATAATGTTTTCACATCAAGTAGAAAAAGAAAAAAAAAGTAGAGAAAGAGAGTTGGAGAAAGAAAGAGAGAGGGAGGTTTTGGAATGAGTGGAAAGTAGAGAAAAATAAAGGAGAGGATGGAGGGAAAAGCCATACGTGTGTGGTGAAGAAAAATCAAGAGAAAAGAAAAAAAAAAGAAAAAAAAAACATATGGATGATAGAAAGAAAGAAAGGAAAAATACAATTTAGAAATGCTGCCACAATATTTTCACAATAAATTTTAAGTAATATATTGTTATTAGCTAATATTGGTGAGTAAAAATATAATTTCAGTAGTGGGTTTAAATTAAAATTAGTAACAACTTTCCACATAAATTTTGTTGTGAAAGTATTACGCAAAATGTTGTAAACGTAGCACTTCTCATTGAAAAATCTAATTGTTAAAAAAAGAATAAATGATGATTATAAAAAGAATAAACAATGAATGAAGAAATAATATTTAAATGAGATAGAGAATGGGATAGAGAATCTGTTAGAAAGTGTATTTGAAAAATTGGATAGGTAAAAGCTAAATGTCACTATTCATTCTCCAAACAGGCAAAAATTTGGAGAGGTTACTGGAGATGCTCTATTCGGTGCATTTAAATTTATATATTGGGTTTGGTGCCTCTAGAGAATGAAGTCCTCCCATTGTACCATGGTACAATTATTATTTCAGCCTACCAATTTCTTTGCATGGTTTTGTATTTGTTAATATTTAATTGTATAATATGCATAAATTGGAATTTTGCCTGAATTTTTTTTATCTGCACTTTTGGATTTCATTTTGCACAGTGGAAGTGTTTTTCTCTTTTCTTTGTCATTGTGACCATAGCTTTTTGAAGGGGAGTAAAACCAATTCAATTAGGTCTTTTAATTTCAAATGCTTCTCTCTCTCTCTCTATATATATATATAGTGGGTTGGGGAAGCATTTAGTCAGGACTTTGTTTCAAACATTTGTTTATTTGTATATATTATTTTTGTGTGTGTTGGACTTCAAATAATAGGAATTAATGTATGAGTTATCAAAGAAAAAAACAAGAGCCATGATAATGTGTAGTTTGCACTTAAAAAGAGTATTTTGAGAAGTAATATGTAATTTTTTACTGTTTGAGACAGGTTTGACCGTGGTAATAACTATGGACAACATAGAGGTCGCAACCGAAGCCCCAAAGGGCCTGCTTGGGGTGATTGCAATAAAGGTTTGAATCGTGAGCACAGCTGCAATCGTGAGCGTAGACTGCCACGCAGTTTTCACCAGGCAATGATGGAAAGGAGTCGGCCATCCTCACCACCTCATCACCAGCATGGGCCGCCTTATAATAGTGAGAAAGCAAGGGAACGCAAGGATTCACCACAAGGGTGGGGAAGATCCTCAGGTAGTGGGAAGGATGATAGGGGATTTGCCAATGGATCTCATTCTTCTTATTTTGGGGAAGAAGAAGAGGAAGGCATGATACCTCAGGATGATGATGACATGTGATAAGGGTAATTTTGAAAGTTTGATAAACTCGAGGCAAAGCTGATGGACCTAATGAACCCGACGACCTTGCTTGTGCATTCGTAAACAACGACACTATAGAGCTGACAGTTCCACCTCAAGGCCAACGGGTGCGCCTCGAATTAGACGACTTGAATGCATAGACGGAATAAGAAGCTGACGGAAGGAAGCTAAAGGGGATAAGTAAACCTTTGCCAGATCTGACATGGCCTTGCTTGGCCCCCACGTATGAATATATAAGGAAACACCTTGTTCTCCACAACTAATCCTAATCGAGGGGATTCCTACAAAGAAAGGATCCCGCAAGATGCGTGCATTAATGAAGATCTTCCCCACAAGGAAAAGCCCTCTATGCCAATGAACGAATGTCAACCCTACCTACTATAAAAACTTCAAAACCCTCACAAACCAGGATACACATAATTTCTCCCAGTTCTGGCACTCTAGAGTTGTGAAAGTTCTCTAACTTGACCTTCGGAGGGTATTTAGTGGGTACCACACCGGTACTCTCTTAAGGTCTTCTTTTTCTGTGTTGCGCAGGTGTTGTCTTAAGCACGAGAGGACTGTGTGACTTATTGACGATTTTCGGCATCATCAGTTAGCGCCGTTTGTGGGAAAGAACACGACTTGTAAGCCATACTATCGCTTCCCAAACAAAGAGTTGCATAGTGCTTACTTGCTCGATAGCGACCACCAACAATGTTCAAGGAGATGAACCACGCACCACCACCCTCGAGAGACAGGTTCAAACTCTTGCCGCTGCCGTAGAATGCCTCACCAAGCAAAACTATGATCTAGAGAAGTAGCTTCGCCAAAAGAATGCAGGGCCTAACACTCAGGAAGAGGACTAAGAAGGCACCAACGCTGAGAAAAGGGACCAAGAGAGACAGGACACCAGCCCTCCATCTGCCGCAGATACAGCTCCACCTCACATGGTCGCGGAGATGTAGATGATGAAGAAACGGATGGACTTCATGATGAATGCCCTCAGAGGACGGGTGTCTAGCGACCTCGATGACTTGGTCCATGGAATTGATTCACCATTCATTACATCTGCCACTTCGTTCCCTATTCCACCGAAGTTCTGTATGCCACAGGTGGAGACCTACGAAGGATCTAAAGATCCCCTATATCACCTGGAGTCTTTCAAGACCTTGATGCACCTGTAAGGAGTGGCAGATGAGATCATGTGCAGCGCCTTCTCCACTACGCTGAAGGGCCACGCAAGGATTTGGTTCAGCAGGTTGACGCCCAACTCCATTAGTACCTTTAAAGAGTTAAGTGCCCAGTTTGCCTCACACTTTATCGGGGGACATAGGTATAAGAAGTCCATTGCATGCCTGATGAGCATTAAACAGCGGAAGGATGAGGCACTGAGATCTTATATAACTCGCTTTAACAAAGAAGCCCTCTCAATCGATGAAGCTGATGACAAGATACTAATGGCTGCATTCACGAATGGGTTACAGAAGGGTAAGTTTCTATTTTCTTTATATAAGAACGACCCAAAAACCATGTTAGAGGTGCTTTATAGGGCTACTAAGTACATGAACGCAGAAGACACGCTGCTGGCCTGAGAAGAAAAGCCCAAGAAGAGGGAAAAACAAGATGATGTACAACATGATAAGGGGCGAAAGATGGCTAGGACTGGAGAACGGTAGGAGGACAGGCGCTCCAAGCCCCCCATAGGGAGGTTCACAAGCTTCACCCCTCTGATCGCCTCGATCGACCAAGTCTTGATGCAAATCAAGGACGAAGGAGCCCTAACATTTTCCGGCAAGCTAAAGGGAGACCCTAACAAGAGGTCTAGAGACAATGGAAGCTCTATTGACATCCTCTACTACTCGGTGTTCTAGTAAATGAGGATTGATAGAGAACGGCTGGTCCCGACCAACGTCCCGCTCGTTGGATTCGAAGGGATAAAAGTATACCCCTTCGACGTAGTCACGTTGCCCGTGACGATTGGTGATTATCCTCAGCAAATCACTAAG
The DNA here is from genome assembly GCA_023736055.1 of Quercus glauca. Lineage (NCBI taxonomy): Eukaryota > Viridiplantae > Streptophyta > Magnoliopsida > Fagales > Fagaceae > Quercus > Quercus glauca. The sequence goes on from CM043316.1 coordinate 27,731,401, forward strand.
GATGTTACATATATTCCTTGTTGTCGACTATTCGTCTGCATACAATGCCATCCTAGGACGACCTACCCTAAACTCGTGGAAGGCTGTAACTTCAATCTACCACCTGATGATCAAATTCCCCACCGAGTACGGAGTAGGAGAAGTATGCGGAGGCCAAGTGGCTGCACGTGAGTACTACATAGTAATGTTGGAGATGGATGATCATTTACAAACAATGAACATAAAAGAGCGGTAGACAGTAGTAGAACACATTGAAGGACTTGAAGAGATACTTCTCGACAACTTCAGACCAGATCAAATGACTAGGATCGGTACCACGCCAGCACGCTGGTCCGCCAAGCACTCAAGACTTTTCTCAAAAAGAACCAGGATGTATTTGCCTTGAGCCATGAAGACATGCTCGGGATCGACCCTTCAGTTATGGTGCATAGGTTGAATGTGTCGCCTACCTTTCCTCCTATTCGCCAGAAGAAGCGGGTGTTCGCCTAAGAATGAGACCGAGCTATAGCGGAAGAAGTCCGCAAATTGCAAGAGGTAGGCTTCATCAAAGAAGTTTACTACCCCGACTGGCTGGCGAATGTGGTGATGGTCAAGAAAGCCAATGGGAAGTGGAGAATGTGCTTGGACTTTACAGACCTAAACAAGGCATGCTCTAGGATAGCTACCCCCTCCCGCGGGTTGACGTCTTGGTAGACTCTACAGCTCAACACTAGTTACTGAGCTTCATGGATGCTTTTTCTGGTTATAACCAGATCAAAATAAACGAGGCGGATCAGGAGAAGACTTCGTTCATCACCAGCTAAGGCCTCTTCTGCTACACTAGTGATGCCGTTCAGCCTCAAGAATGCGGGCGCGACATATCAAAGGCTCATGAACAAGATGTTCGCACATCAGATTGGAAGAAATATCCAAGTCTACGTTGACGACATGCAGGTAAAAAGTTGAAAGGAGGACGATCACTTGGATGATCTCAGGGAAACCTTCGACACCCTTCGCTTTTACAACATGAAGCGCAATCTAGGCAAGTGTGCATGCGGGGTGACGATTGGGAAGTTCCTAGAATTCATGGTGTCTTAAAGAGGTATCGAAGTCAACCTAGACAAGATTCAGGCCATAATAGAGATGACACCCCTAAAAAATGTGAAAGAAGTACAAAGCCTCAACAGCAAGGTAGCCGCGTTGAATAGATTCGTGTCAAGGGCAACGGACAAGTGTCTACCTTTCTTTCACATGCTGAAAAAGTTTTTTGAGTGGACGGCCGAGTGTTAACAAGCATTCGAAGATCTGAAGGCCTACCTCTCCTCCCCAACATTGCTAAGTCCCTCCAAACCAGGGGAGGAACTGTTCCTCTATTTGGCCGTATCCCCAGCTGCTATTAGTGCAGCCTTGGTCAGAGAAGAAGACAAGGTGTAAAAGCCAGTGTACTACACTAGCTGGGCACTCCGTGGTGCTGAAGAGAGGTACCCACCAATGAAAAAGCTCGCCTTTGCTTTGGTAAAAGCAACTCGCAAGCTCAAACTGTACTTCCAGGCCCACACGGTGGTCGTCTTGACTGACAAACCCCTACAGCGAGTAATGAGCAATCCGAAAGCTGTCGGGCGAATGGCATTATGGGCAATAGAGTTGAGCAAATTCGATGTACAATATCGCCCGCGTACCACCATTAAGGGACAGGTGGTCGCTAATTTCATTGTGGAATTCACTAACATGGAGGGCCAGGGGGCAAAAGAGCATCCTCATTGGAGTATCCACACGAACAGATCATCCAACAAACAAGCAGGGGGAGCGGATGTTGTACTTCGTTCTCTAGAAGGGGACGAGATTGAATGCATAGTTCGTCTCGACTTCCCTATGATCAACAAAGAAGCGGAGTACGAAGCTCTAGTAGCAGGACTAGATCTTGCTAAAGTAGCAGGGGCAACGAGTGTGGTTGTTCATTGCGACTCCTAGGTCATCACAAACCAAGTGAATGGCGATTATAAATGTAAAGGTGAAAGGATGAAGAAGTACTTGGAGCAAGTAAAAAAAAGGTGGATGACATACAGGCCAAGATTGTTCAGATCCTAAAGGGAGAGAACGATCGAGCTAACTGTCTTGCCAAGGCCGCATCAGCAGAACACATGATCATTCCCAACAAGGTACTTTCCTTTATTTAGTTTTCACCATTGATAGATCCCACTGATGTGCAGGAGATAGGTTCCGAAAGCAACTGGACCACACCTTTAGTCTCCTACTTGAAAAACAGCACACTACTCGACAGTAAGGAGGCTGCAAGGAAGCTGAAGGTCCAAGCAACACGATTCGTCTTGATAAAGGACATCTTATACAAAAGAGGTTTCTCCCGCCCATTCCTAAGGTGCTTAAGCCCCGAATAAGCAGACTATGTCGTGAGAGAAGTCCATGAAGGGATTTGTGAGAACCATTTAGGGTCGCAGTTGTTAGTACACAAACTAATTCAAGCAAGATACTACTGGTCTACTATGCAGAAGGATGACTAGGCATATGTCAAAGCCTGCGACAGATGTCAAATGTTCAACAATGTAATCAGACAGCCGACAGAAAAGCTCACCCCAATAACGGCCCCATAGCCTTTCGCTCAATGGGGACTGGACATCATGGGCCCATTCCCTATAGTAATACGACAGCTAAAGTTCCTTATAGTCGGCATAGACTATTTCACCAAATGGGTTGAAGCTGAAGCATTGGCCGCCATCACAAAGAAGAATGTAAGAAGCTTCGTCTAGAGGAACATTATTTGCAAGTATGGGATCCCTATAGTCTAGGTCTCAGATAATGGGAAATAGTTTGACAACGACTCATTCAGGGATTTTTGCTTACAGTTAGGAATCAAGAACCACTACTCCTCCCTTGCCCACCCTTAAGCCAACGGATAGGTTGAGGTTACGAACCGATCCTTACTTAAAATTATCAAAACTCAGCTCGAGGGGGCAAAGGGTATATGGCCAGAAGAGCTGCCAAGTGTACTATAGGCATATTGAACGACAACCAGAACACCAACTAGGGAGACACCGTTTCGACTAACATACGGGAGCGAGACAGATATCACAGCTGAAGTTGGACTTATAAGCTACAGGGTGGACAATCATAAGGAAAGGAGGAACAACAAGGCCATGCGTCTGCAGGTCGATCTAGTGGACAAGGTCAGGGCGACTACTGAACAAAGGCTTGCACGATACCAGGACCTCATGGCCAAGCACTACAACTCCAGGGTCAGACACAGAGATTTCAAGGTTGGAGACCTCGTCTTGAGGAAGGTAATGGGCACCAATAGAGTTCCCCACCCAAGGAAAGATCGGTCCTAACTGGGAAGGACCCTACAAAATCACTTCATGGCCGAGAAAAAGGCACCTACCACCTGGAGACACTAGACGGACAGAAGTTGCACCATCCATAGAACACTGAGCATCTCAGGAAATACTTCCAGTAGATGATAGCAGGAAAAGCGATACTCCTCATTTCCAATTTGTTTCTTTTAGTTAAATTTTGCTTACAGTACTTTCTAAGCCCAAAAGGGCAGGTTTTTTTATCCTTTTTAAAAACAATTTTTTACTTGTGCATGCATTTATCATAATAAGATGAGTTATTCAGATATGACCTGCACATATATTTGTCTCTACAAAGCTACTTTTGTGAGTCCACAAGAGGACGAGTTCATTATTAAAGTCCACAAATGGACAGGCTCATCCCATTGGGATGCCTTGAAATTATTAAGTCCTTAAGTGGACGAGTTCATTATTAAAGTCCACAAGTGGATAGGTTCATCCTATTAGGATGCCTTAAAATTACTTAAGTCCACAAGCAGATGAGTTTATTACAAAGTCCACAAGTGGACGAGTTCATCCCATGAGGATGCCTTTATATTATTTAAGTCTACAAGTGAACAGGTTTATTACAAAGTCCACAAGTGGATGAGTTCATCCCATGAGAATGCCTTATATTACTCAAGTCTACAAGTAGACGGGTTTATTACAAAGTCCACAAGTGGATGAGTTCATCCCATGAGGATGCCTTTATATTACTTAAGTCCACAAGTGGATGCGTTCATCCCCTAAGAATGCCTTGAAATCACTAAAGTCCACAAGTGGACGGGTTCATTACAAAATCCAAAAGTGGACGGGTTCATTACAAAATCCACAAGTGGACAGGCTCATTCCATGAGGATGCCTTAAAGTTATCAAGTCCACAAGTGGACGTATTTATTATTAGGTCCTCAAATAGAACTGGTTCTTTGTCATACCTAAAGGAGGACAAGTCCACCAAAGCAAACGGGTTCACAAACACGTCCTAACACATAGGCACAAGAATGAATGGACAAACGCATAAAGATCAATACACATGCTCAAAGCGACAGATATAAATAATAAAAATATACCATAAATAGAGAAAAATCTTTACAAACAAGGCCCAAAAAACAGAAGGGCACTTAATATTGTCTAGAAATTGGACGAAATACACAACAAAATTATCATTACAAATAAAAGGGCTAAACTAAGGGGTCACGAACGTCCTGAGCTGGAAGGTTCTCATCGTCTTTGGGAGGAGGATCCTGGGCACCCTGGGTAGAAAGATTTTCAGCATCTTGAGCTTCAATGGACGGGATCAAAGGAGTGACGAGCTTCTCCATTGCAGGTTGAGCAAGAACGACACCATCATTTTTTGGATCCTGTTCTGACTGGTTGGAGTCATTAGTCTCCTCAAAGATGGTGTCACCAGCAGGGGTTGACGGCAGGGGGTTGTCCATGGTAACTTTGGATAAATCCAAGTGTGGGTAGACGGACTTGACCTTCTTCAGGCAATCCTCAAACCCGTCACCATAGTAGACGGCGCAGGTGTTAATGAAAGGCTGTGAAACCTTGAATTCAATTATGGCGTTAGCCCGCACTCGCGCCATCTCTACCTACCCTAGGAGAGCCGTCAGCTCCTTTTCCAAAGTCGCCTTGGCCTTTTGCTCCTTTTCCCTCTAATGGGTCTCCTCCTTCAACTTCTCATTCAGCACCGTCACCTTCTTATTGAGAGTATAAAGGGCATCCTTATACTACTCTTGCTCATTGGTCAGGGTCTTATTGCGCTTGCGTAAACGACTGATCACCATTTCTTGAGCAATGCTCCTATCCTGAAGCGCCTTCATGCGAACCAGTGCTTACAAACAGAACAACTGTCAGCTATTGAACATTAAAGAAAAAAAAAAGTAGAAAAGAAAGGAAGAGATGTATCCGTGAAAGGTCAAAAAGACCCGATGCCCCTAACTCCTCTGTCGTCTGCTCAGCACAGGGATCCATGTCCGTGTCCTTGATGATCGACTCAATCACCTCAACAGCATGTTCCTTGTGAGTAAGAAGACAACGGACGGATCCCTGAGTGACGGGACCAGTCGACATCATCAAACCTTTGCTAACTCCATGGCTAGGTTTGAAAGGCGACGACTTCTTTGGCTTGTCGTCTGCAGGGACGACCGGTCCTTTCTTGAGAGGATGGTCGCCCTTCCCCTCGCTCTTTCTCTTGGACGTACCTTTGGTGACGTCCTTGGAAGCTGATGAGGAGGCCCATCCTTCTCTTTCTTCTTCTTGCTCGTTACAGGTGCCCTTACCAGAGCTCTTTGCCTCGCTGCTTCCATTTCTGCAAAAAACAAGAGACGGATGTTAGATAAACAGACGCAAATAAAGACAACGGAAAAAAGGAAAAGTAAATATAACTTATGTTAACGAGAATATGCGTTTAGTCTGCGAGCTACTAGCGTCAGTTTCGGACCTCCGCAATAAGCGTGCAAAGTGTCGAGGGTAATTAGGTCCCGGCACCTCCGCTCGTCAAAAGGGACCTCTGTAACTCGACGGATAAAAGCTTCTTACTCGTCTGTTATATGTGGACGAACACTAGCTGAAAATAAGGAAAGTAGATGACATTAAAAACTTGAAACAAATAAATAAAGAAAAGTGAAGATATAGACGGTATTATACCTGAATCCTTGACAATGCCCCAAGTATTGTCAAAGCCATGCGGCATCGTCACCCTCTCTTCTTGACGGCACACCCAGTCTCTCCCTTGAACAAAAAAATATCTGCCTTTCCAATTTCTATTGGAGTCAGGCATGTCTGACACCAGCCTAAGTTCCTTCTTTCTTGCTGCAAAGTGATATATCTCCTGGGACGAGATGATATGTTAGGGTCTATAACACCAAAAGAACTAGTCAAGAGTAAGCTGACAGTTCCTGCCACTAAGACGACCCTACAGGATTTCAACCCAAATGAATATCCTCTAAGCATTGGGAGCAATTTGGCCAACAGACAATCCTAGAAAATTGGCTAACTGATGATGTAATGCCGTCAGTGGCAACCTCAACTCTGCAGCAAACATGGCATCGTACATACCGACGTCCGTGATCTTCCCTGAGTAGCACTTCTCAAACTTCCCAGGGAAACGGATTGGGATATGGTCAGGAATTTGATAACGATCCCATAAATTCTTGAAGATGTTGGCTGTCATTGTCGACTTAAAGTCATTAACAGTCCAAATTTTTGGGAGAATAAAGCGACGAGTATGACCGTCCCCTGGGCTCCTTGAGCTTCCCTCCACAGAAGCTCCCCCATCGCTCTCATCCTTATCTTCGTCATCTTCTACCTCTAACTCCCCCCTCATTCTCTCTTTCACCCTCGTCATCCTCATCTCCCTTTCTTTCCTCTACTTCATCTTCGTCAAAGTCTTCCTTTTCATCAACAGGAGATCGGGCGGACGGTTCCCTCTCTGACAACCAGGACAAGCCCTTCTCGAGCCCATGACCTAATGGGAATACTTCGTCATAGCCCGCTCCTTCATGGACTGACAACTGCTCACTCATCGCTTCACTATATCGTTACATCTATTCACTTACAAGTGACAGAGGTATTCTAAGAACCTAAAACTAACGGGTCTCTCTATAGAATTAATGACCAACTAGAAAAACGAAAACAAAAGATATAATGAAATAAAAGAAAAAGAGGACTTACGAAGTTAGTAGACGGTTCCTTGAGAAATGACGGCCTTAGTAAGATGATGGCAGCAAAGGCGACGAGATCAGTAGGTTGACGGAAGCAAGGTAGACAAAAATGATGAGCGCTCTCTCTTAAGATCAACAAGGTTGAAATAAGAGGAATGAGAGGAGGAGGTGAGATATATATAGGATGAAAAATGCACGGAAGACGAAGCGACGCCCTCGTTTAGAAATGAGGCCAACTAGCTTATGCCACGTGTTCTAGCATTTAATAATGGCTGCTTGAGGAATCATCCATAAATACCCCCTTTCTTTTTCCTGAATAAACAAAAAAATAATAATAAAATAAAAGAGCTACAAATCAAACTTCATAACCCGTCAGCTAAAGCCGACAGAGCTATGGAGTAGAGGGCAACTGATAAGGGTAGTTTTGAAAGTTTGATAAACTTAAGGCAAAGTTGACGGACCTAATGAACCCGACGACATTGCTTGTGCATCCGTAAACAACGACACCATAAAGTTGATGGTTCCAACTCAAGGCCAACGAGTGCGCCTCGAATGAGACGATTAATGCATAGACGGAAGGAAGCTGAAGGGGATAAGTAAACCTTTGATGGATCTGATGTGGTCTTGCTTGGCCCCCACGCATGAATATATAAGGAAACATCTTGTGCTCCACGACTAACTCTAATCGAGGGGATTCCTACAAGGAAAGGATCCCGCAAGATACGCATATTAATGAAGATCTTCCCTACAAGGAAAAGCCTTCTATGCCAAGGAACAAATGTCAACCCTACCTACTATAAAAACCCCAAAACCTCACAAACCTGGGTACGCGTAATTTCTCCCATCTCTGGCACTCTAGAGTTGTGAAAGTTCTCTAACTTGACCTTTGGAGGGTATTTGGCCAGTACCACACCGGTACTCTCTTAAGGTCTTCTTTTTCTGTGTTGTGCAGGTATTATCTCAAGCACGTGAGGACTGTGTGACTTATTGATGATTTTCAGCATCATCAACATGTACCACGCAGTTAATGAAGATGTCTGTCGTTCCCCTTGAACAATAATAGTTTGAGGGGTACATTAAAATGGTTTGAGCATGTCTTCTAACGCTATTGTTTTTGCTTTGGCTTAATGTTGTAAGTGGAAGTAGGGCTTGTAACTAGGGCTTGGAACAGAGAACCTATTTATTCTTGATTTTGTTTTTGTTTTTTCCCTTTAGTTTAACCCCAAATTTGTTTATAATCTTCGTAATTTGATAAATGCATGTGAAATTTTGAGCAATTGATGACGGGCATGAGGCTCTATTGTTTTTTTATTGGTGTTTGGTAGCTAATTTGTTGTATTGTGTTTGTAATATGCGTAAATCTATGATGAATGTGTAATTTTGGTTGATGCATAAATCTAGTTTGAATGAGGAAATCAGATCAGTGTAAAGGATATTCAAATTAGTTGAATGTGTAATCTGGGTTATGAAATGTAGAGAGTTTGTGGATTGTACTGAATTGGTTAAATGTGTAAAATTTGGTAATTGACAGTTTGTTTGGGTCTTGGTAGTTGATAGTGAATTGGTTGAATGTGTAAGAAAGAATGAAAGAAAAAAAAATTTAAATGAAATACAAATAAAGTATAGGGGCTAATGTAGGTATGTGTAAATAGTGAATTAGGGGTTGCTTAGATTTGGCTAAAGCTCTATTCAATTGATGCTAGTAGTCTTAGGCTAAGTAAGAGAACAACAATGGTTATTACTTGGAACAATAAGTAGGAGCAGACCTTCATACTTTCTGAAAATATTAGCAATAAAATTATCTACGTTTAGAGTGTGCTCTTGAGAGGGCTACTGTGAGTTTGGTCCTTTGTAGTGGCAAAGCCTTTTTCATTACCGCTAAGGCAAGCCAAGATAGATTATTGTCGAGATAATTATCCACTTCACAGTGCGAGTGTGTTTGGATGGAGGCTTGGAGAGGGAAGGGGATGAGGGTGTTTAATTGACCTCATTTGAATTTTTTAAAGGCTAGGGGGGATAGGATTTGAGAAGATTTGGAGAGGTAAGCAACCACTCCAAATCCCTCATTTTTAGTTCCTCTAAATTTGAGGATTTGGAGGGGAAATGTTCCATCTATATTAGAAAATTATAAATTATCAATTTTACTCTTAATTATGATGTCAATTCATATCTATTTCTTTAAATTGTACAAAAAATGGGAATAATTTTCTCATAACCAAGAGTTGCCATCTAGTTATAGATCTAGGAACCAACTTGAATCCCTATAGAAAAGGTCTAATACCAAACTGGGTTCAGAGTTAAGGTACATTCTTAGGAAAATATTTGGAACCCAAACTACCCGAACGTAGCTGAGTCTTACTTGTATTATTGGATTACACTAAAACATATTTTACTAAGTTGGCCCCTAAAGCATGCATCTATTCCTTAACCCTAGCCTTTAAACTAAAATGCTAAAATTCCCGGACTATGCATTGTTTTTTTTTTTTCTTCAAAAAATTGGATATTTTGATAGAAAGAGAGTTCTTTTGTTTCAAAATCTGAATAATATTTGTTACTTGAAGGGCTCTTTCATGCATTTCTTTATTAAAAGGGGTCACTCTCTTCGAATTTTAGCAAGTGATAGATTTGGAAACAATCTCTTTATTCGAAGTGGATTCTTTTTTATTCCATTTCTGTATTATTTATAAATTCAATCACACAAAAGGAAAACAACCTAGCTAAAAGAATTGCAAAAGAGTAGAAAACATAAACATTATTGCCAACCAAATGTGTAAACATGTGAACATCCAAGTATATGAGTATCCGCCAAAGGCCTTGTAACTGAATTGACATCTCCCCATGTACAAAGTGTTTGGGGGTCTAGGAGGGAAAGGTTTCGAATTGCGGAGTTAGCAGCATTTTGTAATTATTTCTCAAAAAAAAGGATATGAGTATCCAAGCATATTGACATGTGAGCATCAAACAGATGGATGGATCTTTAATTGGAGTTCATGCTTAAGTCTTATGAGAGAGAGTCATTAATTCAAGTGAAGTATTCATTAAGTGTTGGACATCTTCCCTTATTAAATTTAAGGCAAAGTTTGGCTACAAACTTAGTTGTAGCATAATACTATAACTTGCATTAAAAAAATTAACATGACTAGATATTTTAGAAATCTAACTGTTGAATTCCATGTTCTTTATGTTCTTAACACATATGTCAAATTTTTAGCCAATTGGATGTTATTTACTATTAGATCCATAAACTAATTAATTTTGGATAATTTTAGACTACAAAAACCCGAAGTTTAAATATTTGATTGATGATATAATTATTGATCTTTGATCTTCTTGAAATTTTGCAATCATGGAAGATATAAGAAGAAAATGTAATTCAATGATAGATTTGTCAAAATTCACATTCAATAAATATATATATATATATATATATATATTGAATGGAGTTGTAGCCTTAGGCTACAACCAAGTTTGTGTCAAATTTAGTCCTAAACTTAATCGATTTACTTAGATGAGTTCTTGTCACTTTGAAAAATGTTCTTGCATGTTTAGTTAGTTGTTAATGTTCTTCATCATCTATAATACTTAAATTCAAACCTCAAAATATTTTAGAGAAAGTATGATTTTTAATCACCATCAATGAATGATTTTTCCCTTAATAAAATTTTAATTTTAATTTTAATTTTTTAGTTTGATTGGGAATTGATTCATATTTGATTAAATCATTTAAGTTTTGATTGACTTAAATCTTAATATGATTCCAATTAAATCTAACTTATTAAGCATAATCTATATAATTTATAATAGCCGAAAATGTTTGATTATAGTTGAATTATTAATATTTTGCCACATAAACTTTGGTAGTCCCACAATTTTACACATCATTTTTTATTAATTAATTTATTATGTCAAAATGAGAGTTTTAAACTTATTAATACTCAGCAAACTGAAGAGTTTTAAATCAACTACTACTTAGCAACATGGGGACTTTTAAACCGACTACTACTTAGCAACATAGAGAGTTTTAAACCAATGACTACTCAACAACATGAATAATTTTAAACCAAATTGAAAACGTTTTGACTATTAGTTGATCTTCTAATATTTTGCCACATACGTTTTGGTAATCTCACAGTTTTACACATAATTTATTTATTTATTAGGCCTATTAGGTCTTATAGGTGTATAGATTTGTTAGCAATCACGAGAGCACAAATTTGTCTAGATATAGATCATAGTTTTTTTTTTGATAAATAAGAAAAATGCATATTCAAAAAGCTTCCTCATGTAGAAAAAGCATAAGGCAGACCAAAGATTATAGAAAAAGAAACAAACAGATAGAAAATGCTAATTACAAAGGAGAGAACTAAGGAACAAAGGGAGAGAATCACTAGAGGTGAGTCCCCAAGCCCTAGACCATTCAAAAAGAGAACCACTAAAAGAAGCAAGCAATTGATCATCGGACTTGTCCATGTCCTCAAAAGTCCGCCAATTTCGCTCCCTCCAAATACACCACATTGTATAAGTATGATTAGACAATGCTCAAGATACTACAAGTAAGAGTACAAAGACAAGGAAGCTATAATTTTATGAAATTAGATTTTAGCAGTTTTGGCTGATCGAAAGAAAGCTTCGATCGATAATAAGTTAATTATGCATAATTTATTTTTTGGCCCAATAGCCCATTAGCCCATCAGATGATTAGGGTTTCAAATCTAATTCACATAATATTCAAAGGAAACTCTAAGACACGTTTGTAGAATACTTTGGAGCTTCTCTTTTAAGGGACAAAGTTTCTCTCCAAACTAGTTTGGAGAGAAACCCTTTAAACTCCTCCTATATCTTTTTTTAAGATGTGAATTTTGAAAATCTAACCGTTGGATTTAATGTAGTTATGTTCTTAACACATATGTCAAATTTCATTTAAATTAGATGTTATTTACTATTCAATTAATAAACTTATTTTTTATACATAATTTTAGATTACAAAAACTTGAAATTTAAACATTTGATAGATGACATAGCTATTAATATTTGATCTTCTTGAAATTTTGTAAGCATAGAAGACATAATAAGAACATGCAATCCAATAGTTAGATTTTCAAAATTTACACCCAATAAAAACATAGCAGTGATGTTTGAAAAGTTTCTCTATAAATTAGTTTTGAGAGAAACCTTTTACTCTTTTGAGATAAAAAAAAGTTCTACGCCTTCTCCTTTAAAGTTTCTATTGGAAATAAATCTACATACTATCCGAACCAGTCGATCTGAAGTTGCTGCAAGCCAGTCATCAAAAGTGTTGAATCTCAATCTTCAAGGGTAGTCTTGAAGTCGTAGACTGGAGGATTACATTGATTCAAAGCTTCAATCGGAATTTGAAGTGCGTGGATTGGGGGTTCATGTTTGGAACAGATCCATATCAGAGAAGTCTGTGGGATTTAGAGCTAAGTTTGTTAACTTTAGTTAAATTTACTACGTATTGATATTCTTAATTGTAAATCTCCATTTGATAGTTGATTGTTCATCTTGGAATTGCCCCCCTCCCCTCCCCCACCCCCCCCCCCCCCCCAAGTTTTTTACCTTGAAACTAATTTGCTTCATTGGTTTTTATGAGTCATCATATTATTGTATTATTTACATTTTTGCTATGCATGATATGTTTGATTATTTGTTTAACCTAAGGCTTGCATAGTTGACCTAATTAAGAACTTGGCCTTAAAATTGGTTAAACATTGTTTGTCTCAGGGGTCTAAATCTAATAAGACCAAATTGAGATTTTTAAACTGATTACTACTCAACGAACTAAAAAGTTTTAAACCAACTACTGCTTAGCAACATGGAGAGTTTTAAACCAAACCAACTTGCTAATATATATATATATATATATAGCACCACTCCAAAACCCTTTATGCAATTTATCATCTCTATGTTGTTTCTACTATTGTATTTCTACAAACCCTTCATTCTCAAGCCGCAAGGTGTTTTTTACATGAATTTCTCTTTCGTAATTACTTTTGTTTTTCATAATTTTTCTTTAATATTACATGTTTGTGTATCTTTTTCATATTTTTATTTCCATCGTCCATGTGTTTGTGTAATATTTTATTAAGAACCAAACTTCTAAACATCATGTTTGACTCTAGAGTTTTTAAAAATGAAGTAAATGTTAGTTAGAGGTAATTGATGCCACAAAAGTATCTTGGTTATTTTTATTCTCATGTTTGACATCTTTGTTTTGTTGGATGAATACTTTGTGCTATAGAATGTTATTTTTGTATCATTATAATAGTATTTAACCTTTATTCCTTAATTAAATCTTGATTGATTTATTATGGATAAACTACATATTTGGTTCCTATTCTTTACACAAGATTTCAATTTGGTCTTTAACCTTTCAATTATGTCAATTTGGTCCACAACCTTTTGGCACTGTGTCAATTTGGTCCATAACCTTTCAGTACTATATGTCAATTTAGTCCTTGGATGGAAATTAATGACGTGGCTAAAGGCCAAAAAAAAAAAATAGTCATTGTTGATGTGGCAATAAACTAATTTTTTATTTTGGCCATTTGCGACGTCAGCAATTTTCATCCAAAAGATAACAGTAGAGACTAAATTAACATGGCATTGAAAAGTTAGGGACCAAATTGACACAATTGAAAGATTAGAGACTAAATTAAAATATTGTGTAAATGATAGAAACCAAATACGTAATTTATCCATTTATTAATTATAAAAAAAATTAGAATTCAAATTAACCAATATAATTTAATTTGTTGCATTTAAGGAAAAAAATTCCATCTTCAATTTAAGTGATTAATGATTTCCCTTTTTAGAATTTTTGAATTCAAATTCAAATTAACATTTAAGTAAGAAATCTTCACCATTTAATGCTTTTGTCTTTTCCTTGTTAAATTCACACTAAATATCCTACCAAATGAAGAAAACTTATCCCTAAAAACAAGGAGAATTAAATGTGCATTAATTGAAGAAATTTGAATTTTTTTTTGTAATTTTGGTTTTATTGATTAAAGAAAATTAAACAAGTAAAAAAAATATGTTTACATTAAATAAAATTGTACATAATAAAAAATTGGAAACAAAACAAAATTAGGGCTCATGCCCATAATGTCATACACAAATCCTAAATGGCTTGCACTTCTTTTAAGTGGCATATGCCATGATGCCTTGAACGGGATATGCTCAAAATATGGCTGTGGGGACAATTTTTGCTTCAAAGGCCAAGGACTAGACCATGTTGTAACCTTAGGCAATTTTTGTTGTCCCACATTAGAAGGAAAGCCTCCCTCTTTGCACCTTATAAGGCATGAACCAATGGCTTAAGGCATGAACTAGTGGTACTCTTAAGCCATTGGTTCATGCCTTATAAGGTGCAAAGAGGGAGGCTTTCCTTCCAATGTGGGACAACAAAAATTGCCTAAGGTTACAACATGGTCTAGCCCTTAGCCTTTGAAGCAAAAATTGTCCCCACAATGGCTTATGCTAGTCCTTGAACGGCACGACCATTAATTTAGGCATATGCCACTTTGGACAGATTCCTAGAATTAACCAAAAATAATAGAGGAGAATATGGATTATGTTAAAGTTCCATGCCTTAATTCGGTCTATACTTGGTGTGATTTGTTGATGGTCCATTTGTTGAATTTCCAACCGCAACTTAGGGCTTGTTTAGATTTAGGGGGGAGGGAGGAGGAGTAGAGTGGAGTTAGCTGAAAATAGGACATTAGCTTTCCAACGATTAAAGTTAAAAAATTAAGTACGATATTCAAAAGTTTGCTCTATCACCTTGAAAATGAGGGAATGGCAATTTAAGTGATAATAGCTTAATTTTGCATATTTATATCATTATTAGAAAGCATTATTATACTTATTTTGAGTTAATTCATGCATTTTATAGTTGGTTTTTGAATAATGCTAAATAATCAATTTTGTGCTTAATTGAATTTTAATGCGTGAATTTGTTTTTTGTAGGATGATGAAATTAAATAAGTGGATTTGTGCAAAGAAGAAATCTAATGGATTTTAATTTTACAAGGTCCATGATGAAGTCAAAGAATGCCAACCCAATTAAATTAAAGTCCAACTGGAGCAAGGAATCAAAGGAAATTTGCACCAAATCCAAGTCCAATTTGGATTAGAATTCCAGCCTACATACCAGTTAGTATTTAAAACATAACTTTTGGCTCAGAAGTCCAATTGAGATGATTCAAGTTGGGCTGGAAAGATAACTTAAAGGGCTACAACTTTGCAATTTACAAAAGTCCAAATTCTAAAGTTAAATAGGCCAAAAATGTCGGTTAAGTGAAGCCTAAAAACCTGGGATTTTCTCCAAACGGGAATTCAACTTGTAATAGGATTCTTTGACCTATTTAAAGGCTCTTTGGGGAAAAATTCAGAGAGGGTTGCCGTAGAACATAATTTAGGTTTTCTTAAAATTTATTTACAATTTTTAGAGTTTTATTTGTGTTATAACTTGCTAGAAGCCTTGCTAAGACAAGAGATGAAACCCAACCGTTTCTTGGTATGTTCTTAACAATTATTTTATGGTTTTAATGCTTATGTTTTTTTTATGTTTTTGATTGTTTTACTTATCTAGAAAAGTGTTTAGTTTTGTATAATTCTTTGATTTATCGTAGACTCCGAGCACGTTAAATGCTTAGTATTCCCAGCGAACTAATTCACTTGTTTTGCTTTGCCTAAAATCAATTAATTTCATAAAACTACCTTAAACAATTAATTCTTGAGTTCTTATTGTTAAATCATCCGACTAAGATCATCCTTCATATGAAATTTAGTTGAGTTATAAAATAAATATTGTTAAGACGACCAATAGATGTATTGTGTGTAGAGCCCTAAACCTTAGTGCTTTAATATATTGTTATTTTCTCTCAATTTAAATTTCCTTTACTAAACCACCAAAAATATTTTCAAATAAACTTTATTATTTTAGTTTTATTCTCTTGTGGTTTGCTAATCAATTCCCTTTTCCCTGTGGATTCGACCTCAGACTTACCGAGTTATTACTTTGTGACAATCCTGCACTTGGGAGCATTATTTAAGTCGCAGCATTAAGGGTTTTTTTTGGCTGAGTTTCGGTATTATATTTGTGTATCTCTCGAAATTGTAGAAATAAGAGAAATTATAGCTAAAAGACTGTACCCTAAGGGTTGGTGGACATGATGGCCAGTTGAAAGCTAACCAACATTGAGTTAGATATGAAATTGAGTAATTTTAAGATTGTTGTCTCTAAGTGGCGTACATTACTTAATCACTAGCGTAAAACGGTAATGATTGGTGTATGCCAAATTCGTCAAGGAACTTCATTGGGCTTTGGGATGGGAACTTGATACACGATGTTGATCATTTTGGAAGGAGATTGAGGCTTTTTCTTCATTAGAATTGGGGACCTTGGGTATAGGTCGGAACAAAATAGAGTATCCACACTCCTTGCAATCTCTACTATCGCTCACCAACCCATTCCCAAAAGACTATAAAATGAAGTATAGCAAGAGCAAAACAATAAGTACCCCTAGCCAAAACCTCTTGGTTGATATACATCCATTTCCCATTAAAGAGCATTCACTATAAACATTGAATGAGAATTATCATGTAAGTATGCTTTGTTTGAAGGAGTTTGCTTGAAGCTTTGTTGTGAACAACAATACACACACTTTCTTTGCCTTCAAGATACACCAAATTTATCGTATTTTATCTTCTAATTCTGATCAAAGAACTCATATTATAGTATTGCTTAACTATGGATGGATATAATGTATTTATTATTGTAGAGCTAGTTTCATATATTGACTACATGTTGGAAGAAGAAATGTATTGGCCACAAGAATTTTTTTGAGTTGTTTATCACCAAATAATGTAACACTAACTTATATTTGGATATTCTAAGCATATTGACTTTTAGTTAAAATCATTTCATTTTGACTAATTACTACATGGTAACTATTTAGATCATACTGAGATTAGTAATTGTGAACTTTTAGTAATATTTATAAGATACCTCAATCTCAGCTCGCCTTTCTTTTATTTGGCCAAAACTGTGTAAATGTGTGAGGTTGTGTTAGTGCATCTCAAAATGTTGATTCAATTGATTTTTTTTCCTCCCTTAAATCGAGGATTTTACAAAGAGTTGATACTTATTTTATTTCATAAGAAAAATAAGAAAACCATTTGATAGAATGTCTCATTTTCATTGATTTGATAAAATGTACATCAATTTGAATGGAACTAAAAACATTACATGACTTAGGTCCTAGATACAAGATAATTTTCATGACTTTATTCCTAGTGATATTCTAAAAAGATGAAAACTACATGGATAAAACCCTAGTCTATAAACTTTTGAGCTAAGTTCGAAGGCTAATTTACAAGGTAGGAAAGTTTTAGACAACCACTTTGCCCAATAAACTGGTCTTCTAAACTATAATGGTCAATTGGCATGTCACATTACTTAAACAATATGTCACAAATACAAAGCATGCCATTTGTTATTGAGAATGGATCAAAACAGAAACTTGAAATTGCAAAAAATATATACAAGCATAAAATGGTGAATCAATAAACAACTGCGTGATGAATGAAAATGGATTTGAACTTAGCATGTGCTCAAGATTGAAATGTTTAAAAAGGGAAACATGTGAAGTGGTGGACATAACATATGAACATGATTAAGAACTTAAAAGAAAAACATGTGATCTATGAAAATCATGGATCTAGCATATGAACATAATAAAATAATTGAAAGAAAAACATGTTACCATATGTGATTAATGGAAATTTAGGATCAACATGATATATTTCATGAACTATATATGAACAAATGAAAAACACAAAAACACTGTTTAAATACTAACAAGCTTCGATCTTAGCTACTATGGCAACATCACAACAAAATATGTTTGTATATGCAGAACAACATGATAACAATACTAAATTATACTTGTATAAAATTTAACAAGCAAAAGCCCCGCCGGGGGGGGGGGGGGGGGGGTTAAAAGTTCACTAGAGCTCTAGAGAAAAGGCAAAGAAAGAATTGGTTGCAAACCAAATCCATAAAGACCGAATGCACAAGGATCGTGCTTGTTGCTTCCTTTAGAACTCTAGGAGAATCAGGGTCTTGAATGATGAATCTCATCCTCTATTTATAATTAAAGGGAAAGAATGTTCTATAAGAGGGTGGAGCCTTTGTAGATTAATTGGTTCGGATTTAAATTCTAAGTTGAAATTGGAGCAAGAAATAGGAGCCAAAACTCTAAAATTTGAATTAGAGAGGTCGATCGGCAGACAAAGGAATAGTCCAGGTGCATGTTCATGACATCGTTTTAATCGTTAAAACTTCAATATTTGTTTTATGTGAACCAAATGGAAATTAATGGTCAAAATTATTATTATACTCTCGGGATGTAAAATTACCAATTTGTCTCTTGAATGAGGTTAGATGGAGGTTGCAAAATAAGGTGTCTACAAATATCTCACTCCTTCAAACTTTAGGTTGGCTATTTCTTAGGGGGCTATGAATTACACCAGTAGCCACTGGCTATTTTCTTAGGCCAATGTTAAGTTTTGGGTTGGATGCCTAAGCTTAAATTAACACCTCTTCGATTTGAAATTCCTCTGAACAACCTAAAATTGTATCGGGCCAACCCTTTGAAGACACTACAACACTACAAAAAAAACCAGTATATCCCGGTACTTCAAAAATGCCGCTACAGGTCTTTAAAGTGCCAGCATAGGTCCATTAAGGCTATACTAGCGTTTTCTAGTGTTGGGTTTGAATCGTCTCAATAGACCTGGCTAGGATATATCACCTTAATAGGTACATCCGTCTAAAGCGCTACTATAGACCTAGGAAACAACGCTATAGGTGACATATAGAGGTGTTTTTGGGAAACGCTACAAAAGAAAACATTGGGATAGACTACTTTTTATTCTTTTTCTTTTTTTTTTTGTAGTGCCATTTTACATCTTTGCTTACGAAGATCAAAATTGTTGACGTTTGTCATTTTCAAAATGGAAAAAAAGGGTTATTTTAATAGTTCAAACTTTTAAACCATTGCCATTTCAAAGGAGATGCTATCATTTTGAAGGCAACAATAGTGACTCGTTAAATACAGTGTTTTCATTGGAGGGAGAGAAACCTCTAGGTCATAATCAACTTTGTTACTCACACAATTTTTTCATAATTTATTAAGTTTGTAAATTGTGAGCGTTGAAAAATCACTTTCATATAAGCTTATAACTAGTATCATTTTTATTATTCACCATTCATGACTTACCACTTCTCCAAATTGTAAAAAAAAAAAGAAAAAAAAAGTCTTTGAAGGTAAAATGTCACCATAATTATTCTCAAAACTTTTTTTTTTAGAAAACAAAAATGGACACTTAATTAAGTAGAAAATCAACCAAATTACCTATTTAATAAACCTGTAGTGCTAAAAATTATATATGGAGCATGACCTCTCATCTTGTTTTCCTGGCAAACAGAAATGCATGACCTTGTTTTTTGTTTTATTTTATTTCTCAATAACTTGTATTTTTGCTATTTCTGATTTTTTTAGGCCTTATTGTTTAAATGCCACTATTGGTGAGAAATGGGACAAAGCTATCCTGCTTTTGTGAAGGCAACTGGAGCCAATTCACTTGTAAGTTGTAACGTGAGATAAGGTCCTTCCTATTATTTTGTCTTAGAGTTGCTACACATGTATTTCATGCACTACATTTCGCCACATAATCAGCATACATCTAAATAATTATATATTCCAGCTAGCCAAGTCGACCTATATATCTTTTTCTTTTGATATGATTGGCTGGCCTGTGCATGGAGGAACAAAACTTTTAGCATTAAATTTTCCTTTTAAAAAATAAATTAAATAAAAATACCACACACACACACACATATATATATACACACACACACACACTCATTCATAAGATACAGTTTGAAATTTATGGTGTCTCCTTTAAGATGGTAACCCTTAACCTTCTGGACTGGATTCAAACTCATGCACCTTATTTGATAACAAAAAATTTTATTAGCTGTGCTAATTAAAAATTTAAAACTCACAATAAAAGTTTCTAGAAAAAAATGAAATTTTAAGAAGTTAGGCTCAAGTGGACATTAAAAATAAGCCAAACATTTAAGCTAAAATAATCAGGCCTTAATATGAACCCCCCCCAACCCTTCCCCCACAAAAACGAAAAAGAAAATACTTATCAAAATATTAACCCTCTCATTTTTTTTTTTTTTTCTATCTATACTTCAATAAAATGTCTCAAACTTGTGTAGAAATAATTTGAGAATCTTCATGAAGCTGCAAACGACTAAACAGCAGATGCACTTTTCTGATTTTATTTCAAATCCTGTTTATTATTCAAATTGGATTTGAAGAAACCTTATTCATGAATAGCAAAAAGGAGCAATCACCATTTAATTTTCATCAAAGTATTATTAAAAATTGAATTTCTCCCTATCCTTTTAAGATAAGATAAGAAAAGAAACAACTCATGAGCAAAAAAACGAGAGATGAAGTGCAAGTAAAGGATTTCAATTTCTAAGCCAAAAGGCTCTAAAATGGGCATCATTCAAATATTTCTGAAATATTACGAGTCCTATATATATATATTGTGTCCTTCGCAAGTTTTATCTTTCAACAGCAATTATCCGGAAGTAAAGATTGCTTTGATCTTTTTCAAGGAGTTTGACTCACAAGCAAGTGATACAAAATTCAGTCATTATTCATGGCCAACAATAAGATATTTATGAGGCAATATATTTGACTTCAAAATGGAGTATTTATCAAGTCTGAATGTCAATATGTGTATAAAACACCCTCAAGCAGTCAATAATCCACTAGAAAATGTAGTTGGGATACATGAACAGTAATAAACCCTCCAAGCCTAATCTACCCAGTGTACCTAAGCCCTCCAAGCTTCTTGCTCTAACGAGGTTACGTCGAACCTTTGTCTTTTCTCGCTTACCGGATTCCGCTATAGCCCATAGCATCAACCAATATGAATTGGTCCCTTCCTAACTACTTTCCAAAACACCAAAAAGCCTTCTCACAGATATGTGTATGGTAAGAAAAGGATTTGGCTAAGAACCTCTCAAGAATGTAACAATAGAGAGGGTGAGAGTAGAGGAATTTGAAGAGTCTCTTATGTGAAGATTGTAGATGAATCAATCTTATTTTTCTCTAGGGTTTCTCTCTCAAAATTCTCTCTGGAAGCTTTCTACATTTTGTGGGTATAAGGGTCTATATATAGTGGTGTGTGTTTGGAATGCGAAGAGTCAGTTTTTCCAAAACAGAGCTAGCTGGCGGCTTGGCCTCGCAACTTGACTGAGCCGTGAGTTCCAACCGCAAGGTAACTGAATGGCTAGTCTGTACTTTTTGTCCTGTAGTGCAACAGCTGGCATGATGCTTCAACTTCTTCGCATGCTTGGCATGTAACCATCTTCTGACGGCTTGCCAGTCGCAAGCCACCCGCGAGTTCCAGTCGTGAGTCCCTACTTTTTTGCACAAACGTGAACATTTTTTCAAAATCTCTCACACACTACCCTTACATAATTCACACCTAAATACAGGGTTACTAAATGCTGAATTACAAACAAATTTGGCACGGAATAAAACCAACAAAATGGTTGGTTAAATTCAACCTTACAAAGTCTTTTACTACAAGTAAATTAAAGCACATTAAAGTCTAATACTAATTGTTCTTAAAGCCCATACAATCAATGAAATGCCATTTACACTTCATTTTTATTGCTTCTTGCATACCAAATAGGAAAATATGCACATATTCCTTGCACTATGGATTAAAGGAAGAAGAATAATACTGCAGATATAAACTATTTTATAATATTTTTACAAATTGTTGATGTGGTCAACTCCTTGTTGGTTTTCACTTAGGCCCATCATTAACATCATTTTTTCATTTACCAATAATCACTCATTATATTAATAGTTTGTAAATTTTTTTGTAAAAAAGTTTATATCTCTAGCATTACTCAAGGAAGAAAAGTGGAGTTTAATAGATATAAATTTTTTTTGGCAATATCCATGTAAAGTAATTGCATATTTCTAACTTTAGTATAATAACTTAATTAGGAATAAATACAGCCTTTAAATTAGATACCAATTGAGGAGATGTGAAATATTCAATTACAAATTAAGTGCTCCCCTTTAATTTAAACACAACTTTAATTCTTAAGAAGAAAAATAAGTACACATCCTATGAGTAGAGCTTGTGATATACCTTTGTGTTAAAACCTCATTCCCTCTCTCTTGTGTGTGTGTTTGTATTTGTTTCTCCAAAAAGAAAAAAAAAGAAAAGAAAAGGCCATATAGCCATTAAATTAGATACCAATTAAGGAGATGTGAAATATTCAATTACAAATTAAGTGCTCCCCTTTAATTTAAATTAAATGCACAACTTTAATTCTTAAGAAGAAAAATAAGTATATATCTTATGAGTGGAGCTTGTGGTGTACCTTTGTGTTAAAACCTCATTCCCTCTTCCTTGTGTGTACGTTTGTATTTGTTTCTCCCAAACAAAAAAAACAAAAAACAAAAAAAAAACAAAAAAAAAAAAACAAAAAAAAAACAAAAAAAAAACAAAAAAAAAACAAAAAAACAAAAAAAAGAAAAAGAAAAAGAAAAAAGATGAAGTGGCCATACAACCATTAAATTAGATACCAATTGAGGAGATGTGAAATATTCAATTACAAATTAAGTGCTCCCCTTTAATTTAAACACAACTTTAATTCTTAAGAAGAAAAATAAGTACACATCTTATGAATGGAGCTTATGGTGTACATTTGTGTTAAAATATCATTCTCTCTCCTTTGTGTTTGTGTTTGTTTCTCCAAAAAAAAAAAAAAAAAAAAAAAAAAAAAGTGGCCATACAGCCATTAAATTAGATACCAATTGAGGAGATGTGAAATATTCAATTACAAATTAAGTGCTCCCCTTTAATTTAAACACAACTTTAATTCTTAAGAAGAAAAATAAGTACACATCTTATGAATGGAGCTTGTGGTGTACCTTTGTATTAAAACCTCATTCTCTCTCCCTTGTGTGTGTATTTGTTTCTCAAAAAATAAAAAGAAAAAAGAAAAAAGAAGAGGAGGTGGCCATATAGCCATTAAATTAGATACCAATTAAGGAGATGTGAAATATTCAATTATAAATTAATTGCTAAAAAAAATATTAAAAAAAAAAAGAAGAAGTGAATATTTAAAACCTTGTAACCTAATTGGTTGACACCTTTTGGTATTTTCAATGGAAACATTTAGGTTTCAAATCTCCCCCTCTCCCAATTATCAAATTATAAGATTTTTTTTTTTAAACCCCCCTCAATACCTAAAGGACAAATATGGTTACAGGCCTAAGTTTTAAATGACTTTATTATCCTCACTTTAAGACCAACAAAATTTGGGATAATATCTAAAACACATCTTTCACTTTGTGGGTATTTAGTGATAGGAGATATATGCATTCATACTCTCTTTCATAAAGCGTGAATCTCACGCGGCTGTGAGATCCACACATTATGAAACATATATATGAACGCGTGAAATTATTATTGAAAGTGTGAAGAATATATATAACAAGTTCGCATAACATGATCAAGTTAGTCCAATGAAAATAATTCAAAAGTAAATTGCTTTTAAATAAGTGATCCCCTTTAATTAACTTACACACAAGTTGGTTCAATGAAAACAATTCAAAAGTAAATTTCTTTTAAATATTTGATCCCCTTTAATTAACTTACACATAGCCTTCATTCTTAAGAAAACAAAATTACACATAGATAATGAGTCATGCATGGCTTCAAACAAGCCCATAAAAAAAATAAAAAAAAGGTCTATTCAAGTTAATTTCAAATTTCAACTTCAATACCTTAAGCCTTACAACTCAATTGATTTTCACATTTTTTTTTAGTGTTTCTAGCGATGATATCTAGGTTCAAAATTTCCCCTCTCTCAATTATCAAATTAAAAAAAAAAAAAAAAAAAAAAAAAAAAAAAAAAAAAAAAACTACAATACCTAATGGATAAATATGGTTGCAAACCTGAGTTTTGAATTACTTTATTACCCTTACTTTAAGACAAAACATTCGTGAATGGTATCTAAAATGCATCTTCACTTTTTGGGTATTTAGTGATAGGAAATATATGCATGCATGTTTTCTCTCAAAGCGTGTGAATCTCACACGATTGTGAAGTCCGCACATGATGAAAGTGGGTCATATATATCAAATGCATAAAATTATTATTGAGAGTGTAAAGAATATATATGTTCAATGAAAATAATTCAAAAGAAAATTTCCTTCAAATTCCATAAAAATATGGAGAAAATAAACGGGCCTTTTTGTTATGAGAACTGAGCTTCAAAGAGGAACCTCCAGAAGAGACCTTAATTTCCTTGTTACACTCACATTGCTGGCTTGCTTATTTTTATACGGGTTTGATCAATTGTTGGGACTTTTTTTTTTTTTTTTTTGAAAAAAAAAAAAAACACACATTTCAGAGATCCGAATGATAATTTAATTGGTCTATAAATAAACCGTAACTCTATTAATTGATGTGAACATTAATTGCCTAACAAACATTATTTTGTTATAAAAATCATTACAAATTGAACTCTCTTTCTCAACAAAATTGATTAATCTCGACTACTTTGCACTTTGACTCACAATTATAATTAATATAAAATAGCATTTACAGCTAAATTTATTTATTAAAAAAAAAAATGTCCTCAAAAATTAGTTGGCACTTGCTAAGAAAAAATCCAATGAAGCAAGCAATATTAATTTTTTTTTAAGCTCATGATAAGGGTATTAGAATTTAGAAACCTCATTCATGAAGCCAAAACAAAATTTACTTTTTTTGTTGCCACCTTGCATTGTCCCACCTAATAATTAATTTCCACTATATGATTCTTCATAGTAGAACCGTGATATTTGCTTGGAGGGCATTATGAATGGCTCTAATATATAAATAATCACAAAAAATTTATATAGTAAAGAAATTAGACTCATGCCGTTGGTGGGTTATTTTGCCTTAAAACGGAGCAAAAGGCATCACCCATGTCTTCCATGTGTCTTTCACTTGTCCGAGAATTTTTCTTATAAAGTACAAACATTATAACTACCCAATCATTATATATACAACTAGTTCATTTCTCAAAAAAAAAAAAAATAGTACTCTTTTATTTTATTTTACTTTTTAAAAAAAATTGATTTAATTTCTTTTTCTTTTTTTTCCTTTTTCTTTTCTCCGCTATCCGCACTTGAAAATAGTGAAAAATACTAAGAGTGGAAGCTCAACAGTCACACTCAACAAGAAATCTTAGCCGTAGGATATAGAAGATCAATGGTTTTAGAGTCAGTGGGGCCACAGACTAGCCTTTCTTTCACTAATAAATACCCCCCCAGGGACCCCCGTTTCTCTTCACACCAACATTAAGCTATCCTTCCTTTCTTTAGCCTTTTGTTATTTCCTCTCTATTATACTGCATGGCGTTTGGTGGAGATCTTCCTTATTTTCCCAACCTTCTCTCTGGTAGTCCCTCAAAACAAGAGCTACCAAATGAGTTGGGGGGAGATGGATTTTCCATAGCAGGCTCTAATTCCTCTAATGCCTTCGTTCCTAATAATGTTCACCATTTTGACCATGCTGTTCCCATTAATGGGTCCAACTTGAATCCCCACCATGTTGATCATGTCAACCTTGTGGGATCTACCTCAAACCTCCTTGCTGGGATTCAAATCCCATATGTGGATCCAATTTCACTTTTTGCAAATGAGTTTTACTCTGATTTCAATGCTTATGCATCTTCTGTTTTTGCACCTGATGGCAGAAATGGAAACATGCATGGCCTTGAGAGTGATGTTAGCCTAGGCCTTAGGGATAATCCTCAAAACAATTCTGTAGCCCAAAGTGAGGCATATCTGCTTCTCAATACTCAACAACTCGGATCAGCAAATGGTAGTTTGGCTGAAAACATGTCATGCACAGCAGCTGAAACTAATGAATATCTTAGCAAAGTTGATCTGAAGAAGCAGCAGCGACTGCACATGAGAAAGGCAAGCAAAGCTCGAAAGAAATACGATAACATAATCAAAGGGCAATGGACTCCACAAGAAGACAGGCCAGTAGAGAATTATATTAGTTCATTTTTGTTTGTTTTATTTCTTGGAAAATTCAGGAATATATTCTCTCAAAATTTTCTTTTTTTGTTTTTTTTCCTTCCAACTAGGGTTTTATGTTTGGTATTGTTATTTACTGATAAAGAATTGGTCATTGTAAATCTCTATTTGCAGGCTATTGGTGCAGTTGGTAGACCGGTTTGGTATAAAGAAATGGTCTCAAATTGCTAGGATCATTACTGGGAGAGTGGGAAAGCAGTGCAGGGAGAGATGGCACAACCATTTGCGGCCTGACATTAGGGTTTTTTTTTCATCTCTTCTTTCTATATTACCTTCCATTTATGCAGAAATCCATACATATATACATATTTTTATGAAAATAAATTCATATATATAAGAGAAAAACTCTTTTATTTAATAATAATTTTACAAATATATACATATATTTGCATGCCGCGTTTTATATTTGTAGTTTTTGATTTATTAAGATTCTGGTAATTATATTTACTTTTCTAACATGTGTTATCAAATGTTTGGAGATTATGACGTAGCATTTTTGTTTTACTTTTTCTTTTTGTCTACACATTTTCAAAAGTATTTGAATACTTACCCTATCCAGCATTTGTCGGTTTGCTTGACAACGCATGAACATGCATCCCAATGAGTGCCTAATTGGTCTAGCTTTTCTTAATCTCAAAACAATTGGCCCTTGATGTACTTACCCTTAATACACTAATTGGTTTTTATATAGATATTAAACCCGAACCGATCCGGCCGATCGGGCTAAAAACTTAATGACTTGAAACCTGGACCAGTTTGAGTGTTTAAATGGATTGTTATACATATGACTCGGTCAGACCCAATGGGTCTGTGGTGACTTGAGTAACCTGGATGGGTTTATATAACTCAGTGGGGTTTGTAAAATTACATTTATTGGTTTAATTTATTAATTTTTTTTTATTGTTTAATCTGGTTTGATATGGTAATTTAAAGAGTAGAAAACCTAAAGATTTTTTTTTTTAAAGTGCATTTCTTTGTCTATCTATCTACATGCAAGACTCTCATCCTATCAAAATACTACTATGCTATTGTGAAACCTTGATTTTGAATCATAATTGCAAGTTTAATTTAGGTATATGCTCTTATTTTTTCTTTTTCTTTTTTTTTTAATTTACATATTTATATTATGATTTCTCAAACTTAATATATATATATATATATATATATAATTTAAAAAAAATTATTTGACCTAACAGTTTGACCGATAATTCACTTGTTGAACCAATTAATTACATAATATCCCTAGTTACTTGTATCTCTTTTAGGAATCATAACCGATTTCATAAATCTATCTGGTGACCTAGTGACCCAACTCATAAATCAGGTCAATGTTTGAGCCGGGTTTGATAAGTATAATTTTTAGTATAGGTGAGATTTGAATTCTAAGTCTCTTATTTGATTACAAAATATTTTACTAGTTTGGAACCTATGGATTCGATTGGATGTTTAAATTGATAACAAGTTCAAAAGTTCAAGGTCCGATTTGAAGTTAGTGAAAGTGTAGGGCTTAATTTATAACAAATCTTAAACTTTAAGGTTTTGAATAGAAAAATTTTAAACTATAGAGTTAAACTTAAAAATATCTCTAAGTATAGGATTTAAAATATAATTTATCCATTTATTTTTAAGTTTTATCCTAGGCACAACACTACAAGGAAATTCGTAAAGTTCATCAAGGGTATTATTGAAATTAGACTAAATTATAAAACTAGCCCTTAATATTGTTGGTTTTCAATATTGTAAACTTAATTATCTTTCTAACAATAAGTTTTGGGGGTTAAAATATAATTTGCCTTAATTTCCTTTTCAAGTTATACCCTAAGTCCAACAGAGCAAGGGATTTTTAATGTACATCGAGCTCATTAGCAAATTAAAGCTAATTGTATTGATTCTCATTATAATGAACATAATTATTTTAAAAAAAATATAAAGAATACTCTTTTCATTTCAAATGATGAATTCATGATTAGTAATATGTGTACTATAACATATATTACATTATTACCCATACGATTTTTTTTTTTTAAGAAACTTGTTTAATTTATATTATGAAACAAAAATCCTCTAAAACTATATGTTTATTTAATTAAATGTACTAAACATGAATTAAAAATTTCCTATATTATACTTGTATAAAATACTCCAACTTGACAAAACTTAAATACTTTTATTGGCAATATATATAATTATTTCTTTTATTAAGATGTGTCATCATAGACAATAATGAAATTATCAAAATCAATATTTTTAATTCCATACTTTACTATTTCTATTAAACCCAATATTTTCTTAGTTTTATTATAAACTTGAATTTCTTTTATCTATTAAGAATTTTCTATAATTTGAAGGAATAGAGATGTCATTGCTACATCTGATATGTATCTACATATATATATATTGAATTGTAAATAAAAAATAAATTATTTTTTTAAATATAAAAATAAAATAATTTAAATTATAATATTATGAGACATTAAATAATTTTTTTAGGACTAAGTGACAGTAAGAATAGAATTAAATATTATATCTTCATTTATTTGTTATATATTTTTGCTTGAGAACCACAATTAAAAATTGAAGAAAAAAATACTAAATATATTCAATATTTATTTAGTTGATTTAATTTAGCATCTTAAAATTATATTAAGACAATATAAGTATCTTACTAAGTGGAAATATAATAGAGAAATAACTTAACATACATAGTCATTTTTTTAGTCTAGAATTTTCATTCAACTTTGTAATATACTAATACATATGTCTATCTACTTTTTTTTTTCCTCTCATTTCCATTTTTTATGCTATATTTTTATAGTGTTATTTTTTTCCCAAATCTTGAATCAAATAAAACCCATACATGTTTCAAATTTCGTGTTGATTAGATGTTATTTATTATTTGATCACAAACTTATGTTTTGTGTATAATTTAAAGTTAGAAAACCATAAATTTAGACATTTTATGGTTAGATAGTTAATGATCTTCAATCTTTTTCATATATATATAATTCGCAAACATAAAGGGTGTAAGAGGATAATTTAATCCAACAATTGATAATTTGTAAAAAAATACTTATTCAGTGAAAATTGAAAAGCTGTGGAGTAGCATAACATCATATCAAGTTACATTACATTTAATGTGTGTGTGTATATTGAGTGTGTTTCAAATAGAGTGTATCATTTTGAAGTAAAACAATGATATGCATACATGTTTCATAGTTAATTTTCTCTTTTCTTTGTATAAGAAATCCTGTATATAATAAAGTATTTAGTACATGAGGCGGAATTATGTAGTAGATGTATGTAATATTACTTTTCGTGTAGTTCATGTTTCTGAATTTGATATACATGTAACAAGAGTATTGCTTACATTCATTATACTTTCCATCAATTCATATGCACACACCAACACACACAAGAATTGACACATTAAATAGTGCATCATACAAATGCTTATATATATATATATATATCTTTGCCATAGTATGACCACAAACTATTTCAAGTTGATTCTATATTCATCCTTCTTACACACATTATTCTTTGTCATGTTTGCAGAAAGATAACTGGACTGAAGAGGAAGATAGGATCCTGATTGAAGCTCACAAGCAAATTGGAAACAAATGGGCAGAAATTGCTAGGAGGCTGCCAGGAAGGACTGAGAACACCATCAAAAATCACTGGAATGCAACCAAAAGAAGGCAGAACTCAAAGAAGAACAGCAGGGACTCCAACTCTAGCGCCACCCTCCTGCAAAGCTACATCAAGGCAGTGACCTCACCCAATATGCACGTCAATGACAATTCCATCAACAACAACAACAATCTCTCAGAGTCAAGCGTGTACATGGTGAATATGGTGACCAACAACCCTCAAGTTCAGCTTGAGAACTCAGACCTCACCTCCCCAAACTGGGCAGCATTCCTAACCAACGTCTACAATCACAACGAGGCGGCCAATACTGGTGTGTCTCTAAACAACGCTATGCCCCCTGAAAATAATATTAATGTCTATGTGTCCATGCTTGAGGATGAGGAGCTGCCTTGTATTTCCGATTTTGATGATAGCAACTGGCAGTTTGATGTGTCCTTGGACTTGGACATGACTAATTACTTGATACTCGATCAGTTGGGCAGGGAAATGGAGTTGTACGAGACGACTGTAGCTCGAGGAAGCGTTTAAGCTATGTGAATTCTTGGTGGGCTTCTTTTGAAAGGTGATGAAGTATCTCCCAAAGTTCCAAGTTGCTCAGCCCTCCAAAGTTTGTATGACATGGGAACATGAAGATGAAGATGTAAGTGGTGGATCTCTCTGCTGACATTTTCTTATCTATGTTATTTTTAATTCAGTATGTGTGAGTGCCTATCCTCCAAAAAACTAAAAAGAATTGGACTTCTTGTATTTTCATAAATTTCAGACTTGTGTGTTGTATTATCCCCAGCTTATGGGTGACAATTAGCTTGGACTAATTAATTAGCATCTTGTATGCTATAATCTATGTTATGTTTCTTTGGGTTTTAGAAGTGTTGCTATTTTACTTCAGTTTTTGGCTCACTTTGATGACCTGAATGCTTGCTTATGCATCCCATGAAGCTTGGGAAGCTTGCATTTGCATGCATTTGTGCAAAATTATATTATACTAACCCTTATGCAGGTGTGGTATTATTATTATTATATATAGCTCTAAGGGTTTGAATAATCTACGAAATATAACGTAGACTCGTAGACCCTTTGAACTGTGAAGAAATACTATACGATGATTGCTATGTCTATTAGACAAGACATTATTATATTTATATGCGTTTGCTGGATTATGTCACCAAACTGGAATAACGGTTTTGTGAAAGAAGGGGGATTGTTTTTTTGGACAATTACCTAATGAAATATTTAGCATGGTTATATAATAGATGTGGAGTATAGAATTATTAATGTAAAATACTATTTTAGTCTCTAAATTTTATTAAAATTTGTTTTTTCATTTTTAAATTTTAA
The DNA here is from genome assembly GCA_023736055.1 of Quercus glauca. Classification (NCBI taxonomy): domain Eukaryota; kingdom Viridiplantae; phylum Streptophyta; class Magnoliopsida; order Fagales; family Fagaceae; genus Quercus; species Quercus glauca. Next base: position 27,762,623 of record CM043316.1, read on the forward strand.
ACAGTTTTTTTTTTCCCTAAATTATTGAAAAGTTTGTCTTTCATCCATAAACTATTAAAAAAAAACATTTTACTTTCTGTCATTAAACTTTAAAAAATGATATATTTTTTTTCATCTCTATTTTTGTCTATAAACTAGTGAAAAAAATTCTTTATAAAGTTTAAGAAAGAAAAAGAACTTCTAAAATTTAGGGATGAAAAAACAAACTTTTGATAAAGTTAATTAGGAACAAAAATTGCATTTTATCCAAATTATTATTATTATTATGATTTTCTTTTTTTCTGTTAGGGGTTTTGCCATTGGATTTCACTTGAGTGTTAATTTGGTCTATAAACTTTTGATTTGAACTATTAACTCCTACAAATTAGGTTTATAATAAATCAAACATTTTGTTGGTATTTTATGTTAAAATCTAATATATTTGATTATGTAATATGTACATGTTTTTCAGTAATTAGAAGTCCATTATAATCATACTCACATATGTGAATCCATTAGATTTTAAAATAAAAATACTAATATAAAATGTTTGATATGGCACAAACCTAGTGCACAGGTTAATTTTTAAAATTGTTAGTCCAAAACCGAATTGACACACATTTCAATGTCCAAATACTTTTTAAAAAACTTTTTGTTATGCGATATGTGTTTGATTTAGGGCTTGCGTATCTCTTGTAAGTAGAAAATTCAAGCAAATTACAAGCTAGATATTCAGGTCATAGATGATGGAGTATAAAATTGTTAGGATAAAATACTATTTTAGTTCCTGATATTTGTTAACGTTTGTTTTTCATTCCTAAATTTTTAACAATTTGTTTTTCGTTTTTAAATTATTGAAAAGTTTGTCTTTCGTTCATAAGCTATTAAAACATTTTACTTTCTATCATTAAATTTTAAAAAAAGATCTTTTTTATTCCTAAATATTGAAAACGTTCTTTTTACATTTATATTTTTGTTTCTAAACTATTGAAAAAATTCTTTACAAAGTTTAACGATGAAAAATGAACTTTTAAAGTTTAGGAATGAAAAAAAAAAAATTGATAAAGTTTAGAGAAAAAAATAATATTTTATCCAAATAATTATTATGATTTTCTTTTTCTTTTTCTTTTTTAGTTAGGGGTTTCGCCTTTGGATTTCACTTGAGTGTTAATTTGGTCTATAAAATTTTGATTTGAACTATTAACCCCTGCAAATTAGGTTTATAATAAATCAAACATTTTGTTAGTATTTTATGTTAAAATCTAATATATTTGATTATGTGATATGCAAATGTTTTCCAGTAATTTGAAGTCCATTATTATCATACTCACATATGTGAATCCATTAGATTTTAAAATAAGATACTAATATAAAATTTTTGATATGACACAAACCTAGCGCACTTGTTAATTTTTAAGATTGAAAGTCCAAAAATCGAATTGACTCACATTTCAAAGTCCAAATATTTTTTTTAAGAACTTTTTGATATGTGATATGTGTTTGATTTAGGGCTTGCATATCTCCTGTAAGTAGAAAATTCAAGCAAATTACATGCTATATATTCAGGTAATAGATGATGGAGTATAAAATTATTAGTATAAAATACTATTTTATTTCCTAAACTTTTTTTTTTTTTTTTCATTCCTAAATTTTAAAAAGTTTATCTTTCGTCCTTAAACTATTAAAAAGTTTGTCTTTCGTTCCTAAACTATCAAAAACGATTTGTTTTATGTTATTAATTAAACTTTAAAAAAGATCTTTTTTTTTTTTTTTTTCATTTCTAAACTATTGAAAAAATTCTTTACAAAGTGTTTAAGGATGAAAAAAGAACTTTTAAAATTTAGGGATGGAAAAAAAAAACTTTTGATAAAGTTTAGGGTTCAAAATAATATTTTATTCAAATTATTATTATTATTTTCTTTCTGGAAAAACAAAACTTTTGATAAAGTTTAGGGTCCAAAATAGTATTTTATCCAAATTATTTTCTTTCTCTTATTTTGTTAGGGGTTTTGCCTTTGGATTTCACTTGAGTGTTAATTTGGTCTGTAAACTTTTGATTTGAACTATTAACCCCTGCAAATTATGTTTATATATAATAAATCAAACATTTTGTTAGTGTTTTATGTTAAAAACTAATATATTTCATGTTTCTCAGTAATTTAAAGTCCATTATTATCATACTCAAATATGCGAATCCATTAAATTTTAAAATAAAATATTAATATAAAATTTTTGATATGGCACAAACCTAGTGCACAGTTAAATGTTCAAATTGAAAGTCCAAAAACCGAATTGACACACATTTCAAAGTCCATATATATATATATATATATATATATATATATTTTTACTCTTCCTACAAGATTATGAGTATCACAAATCATGAAACATTCATAATTCATAATTTTAGACTAGGATAAGTAGTTGCCGATACAAAAAGATCTTTGGAGTGACTTATTGATATTGCATAATTATATAATAGAATATGGTCAATGGTGGAGTAAAAAATTTGTCATTAGGTTCAAGAATAAAAATTTAATAATTATGTAATTTCCTTTCTTTGTATATACTATATTCCTACCACATATATATATATATAGTAGCTAGTATAAACTACTATAAAATAGTACTATAAAAAGCCAATTTTTACTATAAAAAATATATCCATTAAACTTCAACTAACTTGAACAAAGATGGGGAGGGAACCCACGAGCTGCCAACCACTTAAACTTCAACGCTCTATTTGTTTTGATGATTATATTTTCTAAAAAATGAGTTATTTTTCAAAAAGTATTTTCTATAAAACTACCTCATTTTTCTAAATCTAGTAACAACCTTACATGAGTTGAAAAACAATTTTCTAACTTTCCTTATATAATTTGTTGTGAGATAAAGTTGTTTTCTAAAAAAATTTGATGGAAAAAATATCTAAAAATAAACCATAATATTTCTGTTGATCAAAGATAGTTTTTCATTTACTCTTTTCTTCTGATGCTACTAAATACTGGAAAGTACCAAAAACTATCGTTACACAAAGTTTTCCATCGAAACAAATTGAGCGTTCTTGGCAACTTGAACCAAAATTAATAAAAATATTTGATGCCTTGGACTTTTCTTTTATTAACTATCATTTATGAGGAGGTCTTACGAGTTTTTTTTTTTTTTTTTTTTTGGTTTTTAAGATAATTATTAATATGCTTATGTGTTCATTATAATTTTACCTAATGTTCAATTAATTTAAATAATTGGTATACATAGCTCAACACTAATAGGATTTGTGACTCTATTCAAATAAATATAATGATCCTTACACTTCTTATAAAATTATATATTTTAATTATAAATTTCAAATAATTTTTCATATAGATATATAACAATTTTATTTAGGATTTGGAGGCCATAATTAAGTATATATACTTAATTAATAAAATTTTGAGATCATCAATATATATATCTAAATATATCTTATTTAAAAATAATAATAATAATTTGACTCCCTTACCCTTTTTGTAGCTTTCATATTATTAAATCAAGTCATATTTTAATTTCATAACGAGCTCTTAGTTCAGGGTCATGAATTTTTTAATTATTTTCCGACAAACATGCTATCCCAATGAAGTATTATTTGAAGAACCTAAAAGAGCAAAGCTAGTAAGGTCTTCATAAAATTGCATCTAACAAGATATATGATACAAAGATCTTTCGACAAGAGCCACTAAGGAACTTTTTTTTTTTTTTTACAATCGAAGTGGCATCTCAAGAATATGTCAAAAGTCTTGTAATTCAACTGACACTAGTTTTTGGTATTTTCAATCAAGATGTTTAGGATCCTCATTCCCTATTGTAACTATCGAATTACAAAAATAAAAACAAATACAAAAAAAAAAAGAAAAAAAAAAATCTCACGAATATTGAAAAAAGGGATGGAAAAAGATTTTTACATAAGTAGAAAGATAAAACTGATTGATTTTTGGTATGGGTAAGGATTGAAGCCAAATATTTTATTTAATGACAAAATATTTTATCAATTAAGTTAACTGAAATCATTTTTCTAAAACCCTACCCTCATAGAATCTTTAATTCAATATATCTCTGACTTGCTAAAGTATATCTTACCTAAAGCTTGTCACTTTTCCCTAAACAGCATTACAGGGAGATTTTTTCAGGGAAGACTTTTCCCTAGTGTAGAAATTTAGAAGTCAATCTCCAGCTACACAAATATATATATATATATATATATATATGCAAATAGGGAATCCTAAACCACATATAACCTAAAGATCACCAATCACGTACATTCAGAAAATCTTCAAGAAAAAGCTGTTGTTCCTCTATAATATAATAATACGTAAAATTCCAATTGTCAAGAAACTCCCATCTCTACAATCCTGCTGACCACTGTTAATACTATTAGTTAAAGGAAAGAGTCAGTTGTATCTTCCACTACAAATAGTTATAAGAGGAGTTACAAACGATCAAACTGAGATTGGTTAATTAAGGTACAAATGATCTTTCTTCTGGCTTTCTTTTGACTTACTAAATGTGTTTAGTACTAGGGGACAAATAAGCTTCCAAAATTACACTAAAAATCCATAATTTGATCACATTTGGAGTTATTAGTAGTGGAGCAGAGAGATGATTAGGATTTAATATCTAAGGGGAGCTCTTGGCTATATGGCTCCAGATAGTTGAGTTTACTGATTACAAAAAAAATAGATGTCTATAGCTTGGGTATAATACTTTTGGAGATATTATGTGAAAGGAAAAATGTGATCGCTCTCATCCAAAGGAAGCAATGCATCTACTTGATCTTTTCGTGAAAAATATTGAGGACCAATTATTGGTGTTTGCAATTGTGAATATGATGAGGATTGTAGCATGGTGTTTGCAAAATGATTTCACAAAGATGCCTTCTATGTCCATTGTGGTTAAGGTCTTCAAGGGTGTTATGAATGTTGAATCAAACCTAGATTATTTCTTCTCAAATTCACCTTTACTAAACACAAGAGCTAGAGTTGATAACCAGGAAGTGCATGTTGTTGTTGCTATTCCATTATTGCCTTCAATGTTGGAAGTATAGTTTGGAAAATTGTCCAAATTGATTAACAAAGTTGCAAAGCAATATCGATAATATACCAATAAAACAACGGCGAAAACACCATTTTGGTCCCTACATTTTGGAGTTACAGTCAATTTGGTCCTTACATTTTGGTAACAGTCAATTTAGCCCCTGTTATTTTCAAATTGCAGTCAAATTGGTCCCTACTGTTAACTCACTAACAAAAAATGCTTATGTGGCCGACGGATTGCACAGTTGACATACTTAAAACCTTACATGGCTTATAAAATAATATTTAAAAAGCTACTCAGCATTTTAACAAATAAAAAAAGCCACGTAAAAAAAACACAAACAAGTATTAAACATATGATTTTCTAACCGGAAAAAATAAAATAAATAAATAAATAAAAACTCATTTCCCTGTTACTAGAAACCAAACCCAACCCAAAATGGTAGAATCTCATATTTGGATCCCCATCCTTTATCACCGAAATCACAGAAGACTGAACAAAACAAAAATGACTAAACCCATTACCAAAAACACAAATCAAAATTTCTATAAAAAAAAAAAAAAAAAATTCACTAATCCATTACTAAAAACACAAAACAAAACACAAAACCCATTATCGAAAACACAAATAAAAAATTTCCATAAAATAAGATCTTGCCCCATGTATGGCGATGACGACTACCTTGTTGTCTGACATGGGCGTTATCGTCACTGACGGCGACGAGGATCTGCTTGTTAGAGAACTACTATGAATCTCACTGAGTCTTCCACAGATCTTCAATTCAAAAGAAAATAAGATTTTTTTTTTTTTTAATTCATTTCATTTTAGTGCTAGATTGTGCGGGTATTGCATGTATAAAAGTATTGTTGAGATTTTAATTCATTTCATTTTTAATGCGATCTTGGCAAGCCTATTTCTCTTTGTTTGTGTGCATTTGGATAGCAAGAAAATGATAGGAAATTTTGAATTTTTCTTTTTTATTCATTTTATTTTTTCAATCAGACTTTTGATTTTTTGTGCTTTTTTTTTTTTTTTTCTTCTGACTTGGCTTTTTTATTTATTAAAATGCTGAGGTGGCTTTTTAAATATGATTTTATTAGCCACATAAGCTACAAGTATGCCAATTGTGCAATCACTTAGCCACGTCAGTATTTTCCGTTAGTGAGTTAACGGTAAGGACCAAATTGACTGCAAATTGAAAATAACAGAGATCAAATTGATTGCTACCAAAATGTAATGACCAAATTAATTGTGACTCCAAAATATAAGGACCAAAATGGTATTTTTGCCTAAAACAATATATGCTCAAATTAACTTATAAGCAAAATAGACAAGTACAAAAGCGTATAAAATTAAGGATTAAGTAAAACTTATCGCCGAGGCACGGAACTAAATTCGCTGTCCTTATGAAGCGATTTCTCCCCCACTGAAATGAATCCGTCAGTGCAAATGGCTCAGGCGGTCGCTCTCCAGGATACAACGGCAACTCTATTAATGTGCACTCACAAACAGAATTTCAAACTCCTCACAAATGCCCAAGAGAAAATTTTCAGCAAAAAACAAAGTAGCTTGAGTATCAAAAGTAATATATGTTTTATTTTTTTTTAACTAATATCATATATATATAATTTTGATCGTCTCATAGCTCTTAAAAAAAAAGGAAGTAGCTAAAGATGATTGGAGTGAAAAGGGAAAGGCAAAAACAAAAGAATTTTCTTTCTCATTAATGTCACAAGCCGCTATGTATTTTCTGCAAAATATGGGAAGGTGCGGCTGACTATTTTATAAGGAAATATGAGAAGATTGAGGTTTTGTTTGCTGCCAAAAACTCTCACGCCAGCCAAGGAAAATTCTAGAGCATGGGCAGGGCTTTACAACAAAATATCATGGGCTTAAATTTTAAAACATACCCAACATTCAATTCTATCAAGACCAAGATGATTGTTCACTATACAATCTTTTGTTGCTTGACAAATGAAGGTAATTTCCATACTTCTAATTATAAAGTCTCACATAATGACTAATATTAGTAGTTCAAATTTTGATGGAAAGCTTTCAATACGTTATTTCATGTGGTCATTTATTGGCAAATAACACGGCTTCTCTTGTAACATTTATTTGACATTATTGCAGTGATGTATTAGTGTTTATTCTGTCATTGAAACTAAAATTTAAGTTTGAGTTGCAGATTTTTTTTAAGAGAGGAAGAGTTGTAGACTTTGTTGTAATGTTGTGTTTCGATCCTATGCGTAATATATAGTACATGTAGTATTGTTTATGTAACTTTGAACCGAAGTACGTAGCAGGACTGAGATTTTGCTGTAGCTGTGTATATTGGATAGTGTCCCAGTCAAAGAGGTCCTTGCCAAGAGAGGCATTAATTGTACCACTACTCGTTCTGTTTGCAACTTAGGTAATAAATCCATTATTCACATTCTTCTTCTTTTTTTTTCTTTTTTTTTTTTTTGAGATAAACGATAGAACATTATTCACATTCTTAAAGACTTTAGATTTGCTAAATCCTTTTGGAATTGAAAGGGCATTCCGAGGATTTGTGCTCAAAATTTGTCATGCTCCAAACCTAATACTCGGATTTGTGACCATGACTGGCGTGCTAATATCAAGTCTAAACCTGATATTAATAAGAACTAACTTAACTTTTACAAAACTGTTACCAAAAGCTTCCCTCTTTCTTTTCTTTATTGTTTTGCTACTTAAAGGATATAACTTTTCACTTGACATTCAGAGCATCTACGTTGTACTCAAAGAATAACATAATCCACCAGCTTTTTCAAATTCCATACTTTCACATAATACATCTCTTAATACCTTAAAGTACAACTTTCATTAGATCCTAAAATACACAATACCACAAAACTAAACACCAAATACTAATTTAGGATCTATACATATAAACTAAAACCAACTCTTTCCCAAACTCGTCTAAGACTCCCTCTTCTCCAAATATAAAACCTGCTAACTGAAAGAGTGGAAGCGATGAGCTATACAGTTCAGTAAAGGTAAGCTATATGAGAATTTAATAAGGATGCATGTAAATCAACTTGTTTCATTCTATAAATATGTAAATAAGAGAACATCTTTTCATGCATAGTATTTTATATTATGTATAATAATAACGTATACACCCTTCGTAGGAAAATAATTGTTCTCCATTTTCTTATCAAAATAATTTTACCAAAACCTTCCAGATTGAATTTCTTTCATTTCTTATAAAGTCATTATATATTTTTTCATTACAAAATAATCATTTTTAACTTAAATCAGATAATCGGTAACTTTGTCTTAAACTGGAAACATTTTAAAGAATAATAAAACTTTCCTTCATAAACTTCTTCTTGTAAAATATTATAACTTTCATAAACATAAAACTTAACGTTTTATTAAGAAAAACACATATCTGATAACTTCTTAACATAAACTTGTACTTTTCTCAGAAGCTTTATCATGATAGCATAACAGAACTTCAGAAACTTTTATTTTTAATAAACAACTTTCTTTTCATCAAAAACTTCTTCTTTTCATGAGAACTTTTAACTTTTCACAATGCATTTAAACAAAATCATTCTCTCATAATTAATAATATAATATAGCTATTCATAAATAGGCCTGTTCAAGAATTCACCGGTGCCGACAAAACCGCCCGAAACCGCGCCGATCCGATCGCTGAAAGCTCCACCGAAGGTTCTCGGCGTGATGATCGGTAGGCTTTTTCCGTTACCGAAGTCGGCCGGTGCGGTGGTCGGCGGCAAGATCAGCAAACCGAAGAGAAACCGAACCGAACCGATCTATATATATATATATATATATTTAACTTATACATATATAATATATAATCATTCATCAGTTTTAAAATAAAAGAAATTTAGAGGGAGACAGAGAGAGTACCAGTCAGTTTGGCATGAAACTGAGGTCTGAGATAAGCAAAGGAATTAAGGAAGAAGAAGGAAGTTAGAACGACGTCATTGCATTTAAATTTTTTTTTTTTTTAAATCTGATTCAAAACGACGCCGTTTTGGAACCATATTAAAATTTTACTCTCAGGTTCAAAACGGCGTCGTTTTAGTGTCAGAATTAAAAAAAAAAAAAAAAAAAAAAAAAAAAAAAAAAAGAACGCCAGGTACGACTAACGAGGTCGTCCTTATCAAAACAAATTTTTGAATAAAAAAGTCAGGGGTAATAGTCATGAAGCTTGTGTGTGTCAGGAGGAAAGTCTGAGGCCTTGTGTGGTCTTGTCCAAGTGTTTCCCACTTGCATTTTTTGAAAAAATATATTTAAAAAAAAAAAAAGCTGTGGCCGTATATGGATTAATGTGTTTTCATTTCAGTCATGCCACTGCCACTTGCGATTTTTGAAAAAAAAAAAAAAATGCTTGTCACTGATAGATTCAGTTACTGTGCAAGATTTTTTTTCCTCTCATTATCTCAGCCACAAACGTCTTTTTCCTCTACTCAGTTCTCATTTCTCATCTTAACACTTTAGACTTCTGCTACTTTCAAGACTCCAGAACTCAGTCATCACATTCACAGCTGCTTTCATTTCTCTTCCATACCCTAATCCCGCCGAACAAAATATTAGTTTTTCCCTCTCAATCTTAGGCTCTCGCCTAACCAAATTTTCTCTTCTGTTTTTGCTCTCAGTCAACCACATAATGTTTCGTGTTTCCCTCTCAATCTCAGATTTTCAGACTCCCACCAACCATATTTCTCCTCTTTTGCACTCACCCACATAATTTTTTTTCCATACTCTAATCCCGCCGAACAAACAGTACGTTTTCGCTCTCAAATTCTCAGTCATAGGCTCCGACCTAACCTTCCCCTATTTAAGAACCCAAGCTCTCATTCTCTTTCTTAAAACTCATCTCAATCTCAGATTTTCAGACTCCCACCAACCATATTTCTCTTCTCTTTGTTTTAGTTTTATTTTATGGTCACTAAATATTTCTTGTTGATTCTATTTTTTTTTTTTTTTGGTTATTTCCTTGTAATTTCAGGGGTAATTTAAAAGATTCAGCTTCAGCCTAGTAAAGACATAAATCTCAAAGGCTTAAATAGTTCCTGGGTATTTTCTCATGTTGTTTGTTGTTTTATTTTGTTTCTAGGGTTCAAAGATTGTAAATTTATTTGTTGATCATCCTATTGACTGATTATACTGTTGTGATTTTAGTTTATTATATCATGCTAGTATGTTGTGATTTTAGCACTGAGAAAGCTGCTTGCATAGTTTTTATTTACTAGTATTTTATTAAAATTAGGACCGAACGAACTGCACCGAACCGCTAAGATTAACCGCAACTTGTGTAGACCGGTTTTTATCTTTCAAATGTGAGGTGCGGTTAAGAATAGGGTGAAACCGCACCTTATAGGTGTGGTGCAAAAAACCTCTTCAAAACCGACCGAACCGAACCGTGTACACCCCTATTCATAAATAACTTGTTGATTAGTCCATAGCTGATAAATCTCCACTTATTTGGGAGGCTTCTAACACCACGGTGCTAGGCATCCAGCATTCCCCACAATGTCAGGTATTTTTGAGATCACATCAGAATACATACTTTCAACCATGGGGGTAGGTTGGCTTCCTCCACAAGTTGGTCATAATCAACAAGGGCGGGTATAACAGAGTTAGTCCCACTTAATGGCTAATCAGATAACATTTTCCATGAAAAGCCAGTAATTAAACCCCTACTAGCAAAGTTCAGATCATCAGAGGACATAACCCGAAAACATTTCATACTTATACATCATACTGAAATTTTTTATTTTACATAACATTTCATAATAAAAGCTTTTCCATTGTTTTCTTCATCATGTTCGTGAAATTAGTAATAGCATCAATATGCTTAAATCATATACATAAGGTTTCGAAAGCTCACAAATATATTTTTGTCTAAAACATGCTTACAAGCCATATCTCTAATCAAAAACCTTTTAATGCATAATACATTTTAAAATAATCTCATGACTTACCAAATGCTCATACAACTTATCCTTTACCTGAAAGCAAAGGAACCGAGAGCCTAAAGTTGAAGGAGCTTAGACTTGAGTACTAGTAACACCTAAACCAAATATCAAAACTTATTACTATCCATTATTCCTTATCATAAACTTACACATTCATCTCAAAGCCTATCTCTTATAATCAAAGAAATCCTAATCTCACCTTAATGAGATTCCCACAAACACAAAATACAGTCATCAAACCACATGATGTACTAAATTATAGAAAAACCATTATTTTAATGTTCATATTCAGATCATGTCAATCAGCTTTAAAATCACTTAAGAACATGTTTGAGATTGGAAGTAATGGTGCATGCATAAACTTAGACAAGGCAACATACAGTGTGAACAAAATAGCTTCATAAAGACAACAGTTAAATGGTTTAAAACCCCTCCTTTAGAGTACTAAACTTTGAACCAAGTTATACAAAATTAATCTATGATCTAAACATACCAAAAGATAAGCATATTAAATTATAGCTCAAATCATTCATCCTAACTTTAGAATTAAATCCTCAAAGTCAGAGTTATCCTACACTGTTTACTGCTCATTTCAGCAACAAAAGCCCCATTTTTAAAATACGAATGGGCTGTCCACACATGACCAAATGTCATGAAATTTTATAGAGATACCCCCCTTTTTGTCTAGTATATACCATAAAAATTTTGGAGTCAAATCATAAAACCATGATTTATTAAAAATCAACAAGACAACGTGCTCAAATCTGTCCTGACAGAATTTCATGTAATTTAGAAATTAAACCATTATTTTTATATTGATCCAATGACTATGGGACCACTTCCATTTGAACCATATGCGTCTTAGATTTCATAGAAAATAACCTTAGTATCCAAATTTACTGCAAAAATTTAATACATAATTTATCATGCATAAACACAGAATCTGTCTCAATGACAACTTTGCAACATTTTCTTGTAAAATCATAAAATGATTGTAAATAGTATTATTATCATATGGGGATTTTTATACACTCATTAGACATGTTAGAAAACACTTACATACAATCATTTAACCATTTATAACAAAGTCAAATACAACAAAAATCCCAGCAGTAACATCAATAGTATTCATCCTAACTTTTTCTTACTTCCTTAATCATATACAATCATTAATTAATAAAAACTCTAATCTACCTTCAACAAATCACCAACACAGTTTCAAAGCTTCTCAAAACACTATATATATATATATATATATAGATTTATAAGTTCATGATTTCCTAAGTTCACAAACCACAAATACTATTACTGAAGATTTGGGAATTCTGGCATTTTGCCCTTAATTTTATAAAAATTTGGCAATATGCCCCTGTTTCCAAAATAGTTAGGTGCGTGCCCCTGTTTCAAAACTCAATTACCTTAAAATCGAGTTTCAATGAAAAACTCAATTGGTTTAAAATCAAGTTATGCCCGATCAAACTTAAAAAAATAAAAAATAAAAAAAAAAGGTATTGAACTCGATTTTATGGAAATCGAGTTCTAAAACGCCACTATAAGGCTTAAAAACGCCACTATAGGGCTCCCTAAACTTGCCATGGGACAATCGCACTTATAAAAAAAATTTACAGGAAAATGCCACTATAGGGCTTTAAAACGTCACTATAGGGCTTTAAAACGTCACTATAGGGCTTAAAAACGCCACTATAGAGCTCTCTGAACCTGGTATGAGGTGATCTCACTTATTAAAAAAAAAATTGCAGGAAAACGCCACTATAGGGCTTTAAAATGTCATTATAGGGCTTAAAAACGCTACTATAGGGCTCCCTGAACCTGGTATGGGGCGATCACACTAAAAAAAAATTTGTATGGAACTCAATTTCCGAGAACTTGAGTTCCATGCAATTTATTTATTTATTTATTTATTTATTTTTAAGTTTGATCGCGCATAACTCGATTTTAATACAAATCGAGTATTTAATTGAAACTTGATTTTAAGGTAATCGAGTATCGAAATAGGAACACACACCTATATAGTTTGAAAACAGCGGCATATTGCCAAATTTTTTTAAAAAAATGCCAGAATCCCCCCGAAGATTCCATGAAGAAATTATGGATTTTAAGGTGAGAGTAGCTAGACCCTTACCAAATTTTTGGTTCCAAGAAGAAATAGAATCACTCTTGCATTAAAAAATTTCTCTATCCTAGTGGCTGGACCCGAAAGTATGAGAGGTAGAGAGCTTGAGAGAGTTTTTCTTTGAGAGAATATGAAGAAGAAATTATATGAAGCTTTATTTTCTTTTGGTGTGTGAACCCGTGGACTTGAGAGAAGACTCAAGAAAGCTTCCTAGCTCTTTCCTTAAGAGAAAAAGAGTAAAGTGAGGTGAGGAAATTCTGATTTGTGTTGGATCCGTGGGAAATGAGAGGAAGAGAGTTTCTTGGAAGCTCTAGTTACTTTGAAAAGTCAAGGAAGGGATAAGGTGGAGCTTATTCATTGCATGGCCGGCCAAGAGGTCTTTGGGTTTGTCCACATGCATGAAACCTTGGCATTATGTGTTGAATTTCCATTGGTTGCATGTGGGTGGAATTTCTACTATAATATCTCATGCATCATAATTAATCAAAATACCACCAACTATGCATCTAATAACTTAAACCACTTAATATAATTTTGTACATACTTAGTATATATACGTAATACAATTAGTCATTCAAGTATTTATAATCTTTACAATTCTTATTCAATAGCATTATAAAATAATATGCTTATTAAATACTCTTATATTAATTTTACAAAGTAAATGACTCAAAAATAATAGTTAACCACTTGAACACAGGTTAACTATAAAATTGGGTCGGGGTATTACAAAATTAAACAAACCTTGTAGGTTAGGTTGATAAGTACAGTTTAGATTTGCGGATTCTCTAGATCCATTCGGACTTCTTCCAGTGTGGTTGCTGAGTTTTAAGCTGATCCGTGCTTCTAAGTTGGGGTTCAAGAGTCTTGAAATAGAGTTATATGCTAAATCTGTTGTGAACTTTTAGTCTACACCAACTCTTCTTCTAATAGATCTCTCTCCTCTCTTTTATCTGATTGCAAGTGGTTGCTGGATGAGCTTGAGAAATACAGTCTGAAGTATGTCCTACATGAAGCCAACCACTGTGCCGATGTGTTAGCTAATTTTGGATGTAACCAAGAAGAGGACATAGACTTTTTAGTTTATTCTGTTGTTCTTTGTGAAATCATTTAGTACCTTAATCAGGATGCCATAGATGATGCCATAGATTCATTTTTTAACCGAGTGATCTCGATTTACAGCTTTGCTGTTCGTTCTACCTCCCCATCCCCCCAAAAAAAAATTGTTGTTTATAATTTTATATATGTATTTAATCGAGTTCAAACTTTCCTGGTTAATTTAAATCACATGAGAATGGATGCATATTGAAGTTGGTATTACCTGGAGAAAGGATCAGATCAGGAGGTTCTAATCTAATATTTGGAATTCCTCTTATACATTCTAGTATCATGATTCATGAAGCAGCTAACAAACCTTTTCTATAAACTTAGTAAAATTTGAATACATATTTAGTTGTACTTATTTGTAAATGTATCATATGTATATGCATAGAGTTACAAATTAACATTATTTACAAAAAATATGTAAGCAAATATAAAAATTATTGATACATATGAAAAGACAGAAAAGCATATGTCATATAAAAAAAATCTCCAAATTCAATTCCAAATTCCAAGTACTCTATTCAATTATTAAGAAAACGCAAGAAAGCAAAGGTTTAGGCACAAAACTTGAAATTTCATATCCCTTGCCTCATTTTCTGAGCAACCAAAAAAAAGGCTATAGAAAGTTACTGTCTAGAAAAAGAAAAATATGTGAGAGAGAGAAAGAGAGGGGATAAAACCTTGAGAGATTTAAAGCGTTGTAATAGGAGGTTGACCAACTACCAAGACAATGCGAAAAGATATTGACACCATCGTTAATGACTTGGTGGTCTGTACTCAGTGGCTATGCTCACGGTCAAGGTACCATGCTTGTCTTTTTGTATTGGTCCCGAGAAAAATCAAAGATGGCAACTACGATGCAAAGGCTCAATGTATAGCTTTGGGCTCCAGCTAGCTAAGCCTATCCATGGCAACTTTCTCATTGAGTTTATTGGGTAAACAAGTGCGGAAATAAGAACAAAATACTCTTCATTTAACTCAAAATGGAGAGTCTATTTTACAGTTAAAGTTTTATTTTTTAAATCTAACAGGGTACAAAGTGTCAATCATTTAAATTTAAAAAAAAAAAAAAAAAAAAAAAAAAAAAAAAAGATGACATTGGATCCAGCTTCACCAGTACTTACACTAGACCCATTTAACCAGTTTGACTCATCGACAACCCTCTAGGCGAGATAATGCCGAGCACAAAAGGTGTTGCAAAAGAAGAGTTAATCGAGTCCAATGGTGTTTGTGGAGAACGTAGTGGTAGACATACCTGATCTGCCCATAACAAAGCGAAACAAAAAATTGAAGACTATAGTCCATTGGAGATTTTGCAAAATTTTGTGGAAGCTTGAAAATCTATGGGGTTATATATATATATATATATATATATATATAAACAAAGATTTTTTGGTGTGAAAATTTTGTCAGAATAATAAATAATACTTAGGATAAAAATATCTTATCAAATACTTTATAACTAATCTCACAACATTAAAATAGAATGCACAAAGGAGTTCAATAAAAGAACAATTTGCTTCTCAAAAAAAAAAAAAAAAAACTATTTGATTAACACATAAAAACATTACACATGCTTTACTGCACACACACTTTTTACTATTTCACTCTTTCCGTCGTATTTCCATGTACATGCACTTGCTTCACTTTCTTTTCCTTGCACTTTAATGCTTACTGTAGAAAGCTATATATAAAATACAAAGGAGAACTTTCTTAAAATAACTCACCTAACTAGTTGAAAATATTGAAAACCATGGCAAAAGAAAAGTCAAGAAAGGAAGCATTTTCATCTTGAACTCCTGTTCACCTAACTATTGTCCCTAACATACAAAAACATAACAAGTGCAAAATGTTTTAAGCAAATTACCATCCCATCATAATCAAATTCAAACCACTAAGAATATAGGAAAGATTTTTCCTCCTGAAATAATTTGGTGTGTGTGTGACGGAAGAATTACATATACTCGAAAAAATAGTCAGATCTCAAAAATGTATGAACATCTCACTGGTCATAAAAATGTAATTAAGGCAAAAATAACCATTGCTACTAATTAATGGTTTATCCAAAGAAAATTATTTGTAAAAATAGAATCACTACTTTTCAAATGCTTTTCATTGATTGAATAATATATATATATATATATATATATATAATATCTGGTAATGGTATCATGGTTTAAGGTTAGGACAAGTAGTGCATTCTTTAAAGAACAAAAGAGAATTTTTTTTATTTAGACTTCCATCTCACCAAAATTTTGTATTTATGTCAAAGTATTAATTGATTACCATGCGTTAATGGGATAGATGTATTTATTTCAAGTATTAATTATCTATAGATCATGCATTAAGTATTTATAAAAAAGAATAAATTTAGGTGGTTATTTTATAAAATTTATATAAGAAATAGTTTAATAAAAAAAAAATATTTGGAATATAAAATTCTTTTTTGTATTTAGTTGTTTTAGAAACAATTGAAACAAAAATCATTACAAGACAAAATCAATTTTAATAATACATGCAATCAAGAATATAAAAATATATGAGTGTTCAAATTAGTCCAAATAATTAAATATTTTTAATTATAAATCTTAATGATTTACATATTCTTACTCAGTTTTTTTTAATAGATATTATAATGATTGAAATCTATGGTCTTCCATTTATGATGATTGCTCCTTATAATTAAGCGAAAGCATTGATAAGATTTTTTTTTGTTAGCATACTAGTACTTATTTCATAACTCCTTAACCAATTAAGCTAACTGGTACTTATTTAATAACTCCTTTCAAATGGCATGTAATAACTTACTTTGTGCTATGTAACTAAAAAGAGTATTAAGAGGGGAAAATGCTTTTATTTTCATGTATTCGTTATTTATGTGTGCTAAAGTAATGAAAATAATTAAATATTGTTAATTCAGTCTAGCAATAAATTCACATTCTTAATTATATTAATTTTAACAATTTTCTTTTTCTTTTTTTTCCTTTCTAATGAGGAAATAATTGAAATTATTTCCCCTAATATTATAACTTATAATAAGTATTATATTTTGGTCATAAAATATTTCTTACAAATATTTCAAAATACACCATGCATGGTATATTAGCTAGTATTGCATAAAGGAAAGAGTATTGTTAGGGGTAATATAACATTTACTACATTGAGCTTTGATGTGTCACCAATTACAAAGAAGCAATTAAATCTAATATTTATTTATGGGATGGTTGAAGCGCCCAATCACAGTTGTTGTCACATTAATGTGTAAGTTTTATGCAGCAATATATAGGACTCCGTTATTCAGCAATTTTGAACTAATCACGGAGATGGCTTGTGGACTAAAGTTGATTTTGTAGCTCAACCGGATATGCTTCTGCTGGCTACTGTTTGTTTGTGGACTGAGGTTGATTTTGTAGGTCAACCAGTGAAAGATCTATGAAATTACATTATTTATTGTCGTCAAGTTGTGAATTCAAAACTATGCTAGCTAGTCATATTTCCATCCCATTTTCCTTGTCTAGAGAGGGCTTTGCCTTTCTCTCTTCTAGCACTGCATACGTGTTGTAACATACAATGGGTTGGGCTTGCTGTACTGTTCTTCTGTATCTTGTTCTTTTTTCCATCATAGTTCTGGCTAACGGTTATCTGACTGTAAACTCTTCTACTACTTCATGGACCAACAGAGAGCCTGTTGGCGATTTACTGAAAACTGATGCAGTAATTATACTTGCCAGTAGATCCTCCGGTGATCCAGACTATGGACATGCTTGTTTTTGTGGCTTCTTCTGTAATCAAACGTGCAACAGTTCTCGCTTTGCCACTTTCCTTCTTAATGATGATCCACCAGTACTATGGTCTGCCAACTCAAAGAATCCTGTTAGCATTAATGCGACTTTGAAGCTCAATTCAGAAAGAGGTTTGGTGTTACAAGATGCTGATGGAACGGTTGCTTGGTCCACAAACATCAGCAACAAATCTGTAGCTGCCATAAGCT
Organism: Quercus glauca; assembly: GCA_023736055.1. NCBI lineage: Eukaryota > Viridiplantae > Streptophyta > Magnoliopsida > Fagales > Fagaceae > Quercus > Quercus glauca. The sequence goes on from CM043316.1 coordinate 27,780,882, forward strand.
TAACCGACAATTGCAACCTCATGCTATTGGATGAAAACAATGCTACAATTTGGCAGTCTTTTGATCACCAATCTTGGCCAACTGACACGTTGTTTTATGGGCAAAAGTTGGTGCCAGGACAGCAACTCACAAGTGAAGGAGGACTGTTTTCGCTCTCTATTACCACTAGAGGGTTGTTTGCTTATATCAATTCTAATCCTCCCCTATGCTATTGGTATTATGGACCATATTTTGCTAACATTATCAGTTATGTTCAATTTGTTAATCAAAGCTTAATTTTCTTTAGTGTTCAGTCTGGGCCAAATTCCCCATTTGATCAATTATCCATTCCTTCAAAATCCTTATCGATGCAGTACATGAGAATAGAGCCTGATGGACACACGAGAGTTTATGATCAGGATTGGCAAGAAGTGGATGATCTTTTCCAACTAACTGATTTATGTGCTTACCCTACGGCTTGCGGCAGTTATGGTATTTGTTCAAATGGCGGATGTAATTGTCCTGGACCCGTAAATGGGACAAGCTACTTTCAACCAATCAAAGACAGGCGGCTTGACCTTGGATGCTCCCTTGTTGTTCCCTTGTCTTGTGAAGCTTCCAAAAATCACATTCTTTTAGAGATCCAGAACATCACATACTTTCCCCTTATAGATACATCCATCCCAGAAATAAATCCTAACTACCAAAATATAAGTTTAAGGACTTGTACAGAGGCATGCTTAGAAAATTGTTCGTGCAAAGCTGCTATATATTATTCCAGTGGGCATTGCTATTTACAATCTGAAACTTTTTCACTTAATGCCACTACCATAGAATATACCAACCATAAAGTATACGTTAAGCTGCAGAATGTCCCAAGTGCAGTTCCTCCTCAACAGTCGACAAACCATGGCAAGAATAAACATCCTCTTGGAATAATAATGGGATCCAGCCTTGGATCTTTGCTTGTTTTGTTTCTAATTGGAATCTTTGTTTTTGGAATTCGGAACAAGGAAGATGCTGATGAAGACAAGGAGTATCATTTGGATCTTGTACCAGGAATGCCCACAAGATATTCTTATGATGATTTGCAAATCATAACAGAAAATTTCAATAAGAAGCTTGGTGGGGGAGGATTTGGCACAGTTTTTGAAGGGACTCTAATTGACGGCACTAAGGTTGCAGTGAAGCGTCTTGATGGTTTTAGTCAGATCAAAAAATCATTTTTAGCTGAGGTTGAGACAATTTGTAGCACTCATCATTTCAACTTGGTAAGATTGATTGGATTTTTGTGCTGAGAAATTTCATAGGTTTCTTGTTTATGAATACATGCCTAATGGGTCTTTAGATAGATGGATATTTCACAAAAATTCAGAGATGCTGCTTGATTGGAAACATAGAAAGAAGATCATCATTGACATAGCACGGGGGCTAACTTATTTACATGAGGAATGTAGGCAAAAGATAGTTCACTTAGACATAAAGCCCCATAACATCCTCTTAGATGAGAATTTTAATGCAAAAGTCTCTGATTTTGGATTGTCTAAACTAGTTGATCGTGACCAAAGCCAAGTTGTAACAACTATGAGAGGGACTCCTGGCTATATGGCTCCAAAATGGTTGAGTTCAGTAATTACAGAAAAAGTTGATGTATATAGTTTTGGAATAGTACTTATGGAGATATTGTGTGGAAGGAGAAACCTTGATCACTCTCAACCAGAGGAAGCAATGCATCTACTTGATCTATTCAAGAAAAATATTGAGGAGGACCAATTATTGGATTTGGTTGATAAGTGCAGTGAAGATATGCAATTGCATGGAGGAGAAGTTGTTAATATGATGAGGGTTGCAGCATGGTGTTTGCAAAATGATTTCACAAAGAGGCCTTCTATGTCCATGGTGATTAAGGTCTTTGAGGATGTTGTGAATGTTGAATCAAACCTAGACTATTTCTTCTCAAATCCACCTTTACTAAATGCAAGAGCTGGAGTTGATAACCAAGAAGTGCATGTTTTTGCTGCTACTCCGTTATTGCCTTCAGTTCTATCAGGACCACGATGATTCTTCACTATACAATCTTTTGTTGCTTGAGAAATGAGGTAATTTCCATACTTTTATTCTGTCATTTGACTTTAAAATTTAAGTTTGACTTGTAGACCTTTTTAAAAGAGAGGAAGAGTTGTAGACTTTGTTCAGTTGTTGTATTGTTGTGTTTCAATCATATTATTATATAGTAGTATTAATTGTTTATGTAAGATTGAACTGAAGTAGCAGAACTTAGATTTTACTGTGGCTGTGTGTGCTGGATAGTGTCCTAGTCAGATAGGTCCTTTCCAAGAGAGTCATTAAGTACTTGTTCTGTTTGCAACTAGGTAATGAATCCATTATTCACATTCTCAAGGACTGTAGATTTACTAAATCCATTTGGAATAGGATGGGTATTACCAGAATTTGTGCTCAAAATTAAACAAACCTTGAAGGTAGGTGCCAGAGACCTAGTGAAGGGTGTGTTAAGCTTAACACTGATGGGGCTTTTTGGGGAAGTCCTGGGAAAGCAGGAGCTGGTGGTATATTTAGAGACTCTCTGGATAACTGGATTTGCAGATTCTCTAGATCGATTGGGACTTCTTCCAGCGTCATTGCTGAGTGCTGGGCTGATCCTAGCTTCTAAGTTGGGGTTCAAGAGTCTTGAAATAGAGTTGTATGCTTTCCAGACAAACATCATTCAAAATTAACAATGAGAATGATGTTGATTCACTTTATGCATGAGATGTGGAGAAGCTTCTTCTCTTTTCTTTCAAGGAAGACCCTGTGTTAGAAAGCAAGCAATATGATTGGCACAAAAATAATATTCACAATTAACATATGGAAATTCTCTTTTAAATGGTTAAAGTTGCTATCTTCTGTATGAACTCAAGCAGCCTTTGGCTTTGGCTTTATCCGTTTTGCTCTTGAATACAAGAATACTCCAGCAAGAGCCAAGGCAGTTCCTGCAGCCAAAGCAAGTCAACTTGCATGTAAAAGAAGTAGGATAGATCATAGATAGAAGAGAAACTTCAAATATATCTATAAGCTCATTATAAAACAACTTTCATCTGTTACCAATTGGTAATGAGAATTTACCAAGGGAGTTTATGGGTGAGACAGGGGTTTGGAAGAAGATAATTGAGGAGACTATGACTACCAAACGCTTCACACAATTTCCCACTGCATGGGTGATCGGTGATACCATGTCTAATATCATATAGGAGACCTGCCAGACAAAAATTAGTAGAATCGATAAACAGTAATATTGTATCAAAGTTGGCTATTGTTCTTCATAAAGTGGAAACAATATTTTCATATGGTGCTAAAGAACATATATTCTGATAAAATTCTCAACAAAATTTATTTTCTTTTTATTTTTTTAATTTGTTCTTGGAACTCATTTAATTCAGAACATATTCCATATGCTATAACAGAACATTGGCAGGAGAAGGCTGGGTCCTAAGAATAAAAAATGAGCTCCAAATGTCTATCTGTTAAACTGAACCATTTATAAATTATAAGGATTAGCTCAGATGATTATGCTTAATGGACCATTGCTGAAGACTTCATTTCACGACTAAGATTTTATTTGCTAGATTAGTGTCACATCATTTAAAATTTTCAATGACGTGGCACTAGATAAACCTTTAACTTTGTAATATTTAATACGAACTATGAAATTGATCTATTTGAAATGGAGAAGATCCTTTTTCCGAGAAATTTTCCTATCAACAAAAATGTGAAAAACAGTGGTTCCAAGAGCCATCCTTGCTATGATACTTGAATGGCAGACTTTGAGTAGTCTTTTGCCAGCATGAAATCTAGTGCTAGAGTGTGACATGCTCAACCTCCCTGAAATAAGAAAATAATAATCTTGAGGGCTAAGTCCTCTTCACAATAGATCTCTGTTGAACTTTGAATAAATTTAACACGTGTGAAACCTTGACTCTATATTTATCTTTCCCTTCCAACAACTATATTGTTGGAATGTGTATGTTCATCTTGATATGAGCTTTCTAATCAAGAGCAGAAACAACTAAGATGTTAATTTTTTAAGTATAAATTAAATAGATTCTCAGAAATTTCATGGGAAAGGTCTGGAGAAAAGGGTCCAAATACATGTATGGTAGCCATGACACAAATTTGTTCTCTAAGGAAGTAGCATCATTTGAATTCAGAATGTAATTCTAAAAAAATTGCAAATTATTCTAAAATCTAAATTACAAATGTATGGTTGAGTTACTTCTAGAAATACACTTTCACAAATGAATACGTATGATTTCTTTTAATGATCAACCATCGAAAGTAGATTAAAGTTTACAAGATCTTAGAACAAAGGAAGCTTAAGCCCACATTTGGAGAGCTCATTGAAAAAATAACTCTATGATGCGGAAAGATAAATAGTAGTCAGGGAGAACTTATAGCAATTGACCAGTGAATTATGATTGGAAGAGGAAAAAAAATTGTAGTACCATTTGACAATTTATTTGTGCAACATGGCACCAATGATAGGGATTTAGTTCAATAAAAGAAAATTGTTTAGATATGAGCAGTATTTATCAATTTTTTGCCACTACTAAATACTTCTGATGTTTCTATTGAAAAATCACTGGAATAGAGAGACAGGCTTTTGGAGCAGTCTTAAGTTTTCAAGAAGTGTGATTTGAGTTTTTCACAGCTTTTTGAGTAATTGCCATCATGCTAAATCTCTATAAAATGAATAGTTTTGTAGAATTCATGCTCAGAAAATCTTGAGCTTTGGCATTTGAATTTGTAATCACACACTAGCAGAACCACGAGTGAATTCTACCATAGTAGAATATGATTAACATAACAGGAAATCAACAATCAAGCAAAGCACAATTGAAAAAAAAAAGAAAAAAAGAAAAAGAAAAAAGGAGAGAGCACTATGCACATTTATCATATGCAGTATATTAAGTAAACAGACACTGGGCACAAATAATCATAGACCTCACCTGCTGGTAACCATGGAAGCAGAACCCAGCCAAAAGCGATCTCACACATAGTTCTCTAACATTCAAACCTTGATTTGCCTAGAACAAGGAGAAAAGAAAACTGTTTAATGCAGGATGGTCTCTTCTTTTATTGTATTGATTGATTATAGTAAATTTAAGTTAGTATAATCTCACTATTTATATGTACTACTTACAGCAGATTGCAGGTATGAAGGAGTAAACTTAGCACCTTCCAAGAAAATAGCCACAGGAGCCAACAGGATAAAAGAAATAATGGTTAATACTGAGAAGAGATTGATATTGTCCAAAGATTCCTGTTTTATGAATAAAACGTGGTTAGAAAAATTAGAATATATGATCTACAATAACTCTCCTTGACATTACAGATCCAAATAATTGTGCGACAACTGCATAAGTGAACTAATGCTTCCATTTCTACTAATACAGTTACTTGTGAACCTATAGTAATTCAAAGGCATAAATATATATGACTTGCATCTGGGTTTTGTACCTCCTTTTTAACCATTAACTTTTTGCTGTATACATTACGGGATTGATTTGTCAGATTGGAAGCCATTGCACTGTAAAAGCCAGTCCTGTTTCAAAAGGGAGGGTGAGTGACATGTCAGTACCAGGCCTAAATATTTCAAAAAATGTAATTGTTTTATCTATTAGCAGAATCTATATGGAGTTCTATCAGAAGAAACCTCTATGCAAAAGAAAAATGTGTTTGCATACTCCTTAATGAGACAACTGCAGCGTGTTCTCTTACCAATTAAAAGAGACCTCAGTGAAAGATGCCAATGCCACTCCACCTACAATTGGTACAAGGGAAGAAACTACCCAAAGAGTAGGCCTCTGTGTGCACAGTATGGTCAAAAAAATCAAATTATCTTATATATAGATTAACTGGAGAGTGGTATGTGTTATGAATATGTGTTAGTCATTAGTCATTAGTCAAGCACTTTCATAGACTACCTGCACTAGTATAGATCTCCATGGTCACAAGAATAATGAATTCCAGAAAGCACATGTATCACAGGATTAGGGGAAAAGGTGGCTTGCAATCAATCATCTTAAGTGACGCTCAAGAATACATGTTTTTATTTCAAATTATCAATTTATATAAAAGAGCTATAAAAGGACAAATGAAGGACCACCAATGTGGCCGAAATTAGTTTCTTGCTATTTAAGGACTCCAGATGCCCATATTACTCTTCCTGTAATGATGAAAGTATCCATTAGCATTTCTAATTTTACTAAAGTTATTACTAAGACGAACAAATAACTTTTAACATTATACTTAAGTTATTACTAAGAGGAACAATTTACTTTTAACACCCAGATAATTGACTTTAGAAATTACAAAGGTCTTGCATTGATGAATTTCCCTAAGGATTCAAGCAGAAGACTTGGAGATAGGTCCAAATTCTTCCTTTCTTGCTGCTGATAATTATTGATATGTATGAAATGTCTTTCATTGATTATACCTTTTGGCACTTCGATTTGCACAAAAGCAAGAATGAATAGACTAAACTGAATGGTCCACTATAGAAGAGTTTAAAAGAGAGTTAGCAAACATCTCAAGACTAGGCATGAAATGGGAAGATGACGTCAAATACTCTCCAATATTATTGCACACAACCATATCTATATGTTTCTTGTTAGGATTGTTAGTGTTGGCTAACTCCATGACAAATTTATTTGTATTTTTGGGTTTTAAAATTGTAATGTGAATTGGGGTAATGAGGATTGAGGACTGCTTGGGCCCAGAGTTCTTTACCATTTGGTCTTCACTCCATGAACATATACTTGTTTGTGTGTGTGTGTCAGTTATTTACTGTTTTGAATATATTAATCCATGCAAACCCTGTGAATTGCATCTCAACTAAATATCTACTCAGTTTAAGTCCTGAATAACTCATTAGAACTGGTAGCAAGCCATTACAGGGTCTAAACGCATTTTCCACTTCTCAAAATTCTATCGTAGAGCCATACAGTCAGCCAATAATATCTCCAAATGAAAACAAGAAAAAAAAATTGGGGCAGAACCCCTCACCTCAGCAAGAATCAAGGCAGAGAGTACAACAGTGAAAAAGGGCTCCATAGCTTTGATTGTGTGAGTGAATGAAACAGCAACTTTCCCAATACTGATGTTGGTCAAGAGGTTCCCCAACGTGTGCGCCACAGCCAAAGGAAAAATTGCTGCAAGCTGAAAGTGAATATGTTTATAAAACCCATAATCAAACAGAAGCAAAAATATACAAAACAATTTCACCACAATAACAAAGTACCAGTTTAGGAGTAATCTTTGGTCTGATATAAGAGTTAGATGCCCACATCAAAGCAACCATCAAACTCGCAAAGCCAAACTGAAATGCTGTAACCGTTGCAGGAAATGGATAGACTTTTAGAACCTACAAATAAATGAGCAGTGGCATTCAAATTCTAGCATTCTTGAGATTAACCACAAATAACAATCTTCTAGTAATGTTACACAATTATATCTGCATTAGATATTGTAAAATATAACTAACCAATTTTTTACTCTCAAGAATAAAGCAAAAATTGAAATTTTCAACAACTGAACAAACCTCAAAAGTCACTAAATATGACAATCTTATAGCAATGTTACATTTTTTTTTCTGATAAGTAGCAATGTTACAGAATTGTATTTCCATTAGATACCGTAAAATACAATTGACCTATTTTTGAATCTCAAGAATCTATAACTCTCAAAATATGAAATTCTAAGCAACCAAACAGGCCCTAAAACATTACCAACTATGACAATCTTGTAGCAACCGGATGGAGGAATGCCTTGACACAGTGCCTTGCAAAGTGACTGCAGATATGGCAGATACGTTGTCCAGTGACTATAGTGCAGAAGATATCAAAGCAGCGTTGTTTCAGATGGGACCAACCAAGGCTCCTGGACCAGATAGTATGAATGCTTTATTTTATCAAAAATTTTGGCATATTGTTGGTAACGATGTGATAGCTGCTATGTTAGATTTTTTGAATTCCGGTATAATGCTACCTGATATAAATTATACTTATATTGTCCTCATCCCGAAAGTTAAGTCACCAGAGAGAATTTCAAATTATAGACTTATAAACCTTTGCAATGTAATTTATAAAATTATTTCAAAGGTTCTTGCCAATAGATTGAAACTGATCCTTCTTAAGCTGATTTCCCCATCCCAAAGTGCCTTTGTACCTGGTCGTTTAATTACAGATAATATGTTGGTGGCATATGAAACTTTGCATACTATGCATAGCAGGAGAGCAGGTAGAAGAGGTTATATGGCCTTGAAATTGGATGTTAGTAAAGTTTATGGCAGGGTGGAATGGTGTTTCCTGAGGGGTATTATGACTAAATTGGGATTGCCTGATGGTTGGATTGATAGAGTTATGAGTTGTGTAACATCCACTTCTTTCTCTGTTCGTATTAATGGGAAGGCATATGGCAATATTCGACCATCTCGTGGGCTCCATTAAGGAGATCCACTATCACCTTATCTTTTTCTCTTGTGTGCAGAAAGATTCTCTTCTATGCTAGACAAAACACAAGAGGAAGGGAGGCTCCATGGTGTTGTGATTTGTAGAAGAGCACCATGTATCTCACATTTGTTATTTGCAAATGATTCACTCTTGTTTTGTAAGGCTAACCAAGAGGAGGTGCGGGGTATTACAGATGTGTTGCAGACATATGCAGCCTCATCTGGCCAATGTATTAACTTTGAGAAATCATTGGTCTATTTTAGCAGTAATACAGCACTGGAGGATAGGGATAGAATTAAGGAGATGTTGAGGGTAAGGGAGGTGGAGCGGTTTGAATCCTATTTGGGGCTGCCTACTTTGATTGGTCAAGCAAAATACAAACTTTTTCCTTTCTTAAGGATAGGGTTTGAAAGAAAATTCAAGGTTGGAAGGGACAATTATTGTCTAGGGCCGGAAAGGAAACTCTTATAAAGGCTGTGGCGCAATCTATTCCTACTTATACTATGGGGATGGGGTGTTTCAGTGGCCAGTGAAGCTATGTGATGAGCTTAGTGCTATGTGCACAAGATTTTGGTGGAGACAAATTGGCAATAAGAGGAAGATCCATTGGAGGAGTTGGAAGGTGTAAACTCAATCTAAGAAGAATGGTGGAATGGGTTTTCGTGACTTAAGAGCTTTCAACCTAGCAATGTTGGCCAAATAAGGATGGAGATTATTACACGAGAAAGACTCTTTGCTGTATGGGTGTTTTAAGGCCAAGTATTTTCCACGTGGGTGTTTTTTGGAAGCAACTGATGTGCCTAATATTTCTTTTGTGTGGAAGAGTCTACTTGCAGCACAACATATCTTGAAGAAGGGGTGTTGTTGGAGGGTTGGTGATGGTAGATCCATTCGGGTCATGCATGATAAATGGATTCCAAATTATCCAACGAATCAGGTACTTCATCCGCCATTAGAGGCAGAGGAGGATTGGAGGGTGAGTGACCTGATGGATTGCGATGGACATGGCTGGGACCGGGGTCTGATTGCAGTGAAATTCCATAGGGAGGATGCGGAGGCTATTTTCCGAATTCCTTTGAGCAGAAGAACCATACCTGACTCACTTGTATGGCTGCCTAATAAGGAGGGAGTGCATACGGTTAAGTCAGGTTATTTTATTGCAAGTGGACTATCAAGGGAGATGCATGGTATGGAGGAGTGCTCAGGTGTGAGAAACAGAGGACCAATATGGCCAAGGCTGTGGAAGCTCCGTGTACCAAGTAAAATAAAGGTGTTTGGGTGGAGGGCGTGTCAGGAAATTTTGCCGACGAATGAAAATCTGGCTCGCCGACGAATTTTGGAGGATGGGACATGCAAACTATGCAAGCAAGAAGCAGAGACGGGGCTGCATGCTCTGTGTTGTGGGGTGGCTCGGGATGTGTGGGCTGGTTGTCAGGGAAGAATACAAAAAAGGACGGGAGGCCAAACTGATTTTATCCAACTGTTTGAGGAGATGATGGACAAACTAAAGATGGAGGAGCTCGAACTATTTCTAGTGCAGTGCTGGGTGATTTGGTGCCAAAGGAACTCGGTCATACATGGGGGTGTGCTTCAGGACCCTTCTCGGCTTGTCAAGCGTGCAAAGGATTTTCTGGAGGAGTATAGAGGAACTAGGGAACTACTGGCCGTTCAACACACTACAAGCCTGGTGCAGAAATGGGAACCCCAGTGGGTTTAAACTACAAGGTAAACTTTGACGCGGCGGTTTTTGCAGAAGAGGAGGCATCAGGTGTTGGAGTGGTTGTGCGCAACGACAAGGGAGAAGCCATGGCCTCACTTTCAGCTAGAGGACCACCGGTGCAGGATAGCGAGGAAGCCGAGGCTTTGGCATGCAGGAGAGCTATGGAGTTCGTGGTGGAAGCTGGGTTCACGGACGTGGTCCTGGAGGGTGACAACAGCACGGTCCTTAAAGCTATTATTTCCCTTAAACTTAATGGGTCACGGTTGGGTCATATTTATGAGGATATACAGTGTATAGCAGCTAGCCTTCGAAGTTTTGAGGTTAGTATTGTTAAACGTTGTGCGAATAATGTGGCCCACGTGTTGGCTAAATATGCTAGGCAAGTGGAGCATGAAGTAGTTTGGCTGGAAGATGATCCACATCCAGTAGTTGATGCTTTGTATGTTGACTCTTTATCTCAATAATTGAATGAAATCTGAGTTCACTTTCAAAAAAAAATCTATAGCTCTCAAAATTTGAAATTCCCAGCAACCAAACACATGTAAAGAGACGTAAGTAAAAAATTCTACTCACATGTTTGGATTCCAAACTATACTAAATAATTAGTAGACTTTTTGTTATAAAAATAATAATAAAAAAAGAGGAAGGTATCTAATCAAAATTTTAATTCTTTCTTTTTAAAGTTTTCTGAGGCAACCAGAAAAATAATTTAGCTCTTCAATCAATGGGTACTATTGCTTCCATTAAGTTTTATCTTGCTTGAAAATGAAAATTGGAGATAAAGATAGAGATGATGAACCTGCTTGTTGTAGATGTTGAAGTAGACATTCAAAATATACCAAATTCCAAACATAAAGCCTAGCTGCAAAGTCTTAATCACACCACTTGGTTTCACGGTATCACCCGTGTTCTCGGGCACCGAAGCAGCTCTGACCTTAAAACTCTTGTTTCTTTGGTTTGAAACAGAAAAGGAACCACATACTCGCATGTAAAAGCATGATGAAGCAAATGCATACACAGGACTTTGCTGTGAGAGTCCATGAGTGGAATTAAGGTTGAATTGTGTCGAAGACGATGAGTGTGAGAGGTGTGAGAGCTTGGGTTTAGGCCCTTTAGGATTTGGATTTGGAGGTTTGACAAATGGGGTTGAGAGAGACAGAGAAAACAGAGTGCTCTGCATCTTGTGGAGTTGAAGAACAGATGGGACAGAGAAACAGTGGTCTTAACGTTGCATGGGGGGACAAAAACGACCGCGTTTGGATTTGGAGGGGTAGTTTAAACTAATTAGGATTTGCTCTAAGGAAATTTTTTATTTTCTATTTTATAACGGAATAACTAATGTACTAATGTGTTGATTTTCTAAAATCTCAAGGAATAAGAGTTTTTTTCCATTAAGGTTTGGAACAAAATGTCATTTCTCCAAACCTTAAGAATAGTTTGTGTAATTTACCCATATTATTTTCACATAATTTTACTGTTTACACCACTTTTATTATACACCTATAAACTAAGTCAAAAATAAACAAGATTCATAGAAGTGAAACAATGGAAATTATTGATTATTGATAATGGCTACTTTGATATTTTCCTTTGATTTTTTCTTTTAGAAATCTCTTAATATTTCAAACAAAAATGTACCGGATTCAAATATCCTTTTATATAAATATAGTGATGATTGTCTTACTCCTTCTTTATATCGGATTATAATTTTTAAATAGCATAATTTTTAATGAAGATTTAAAAATACACTAATACACTAAAAATGTTGTTTTACTTTATAAGGGAGATGAAAATGATACGATTTTCTTTTCTATAAATATTTTGTTTGAAAAAAAAAATCACGTGTGGATTACACAAACACATGAGTATGACAGTGATTATATCACCTAATTATGGATAAGAAAGATTAAACATTACTAGAAAATGGATTATCTGACTTGTCACTTGAAGTCATCGACTTTGGAACTAAAAGACAGGTTCTACCAAAGATTTTTCCTAAAAGCAGACAAATATAAAACTAGACTGTAATGTAATGTAATTTGAGGAAATGAATTGTGGATAAATATGATCAAACAATGCGTGGTGGGGTACTTTTACTGTCTCGTTGATGTGTTGGCGAAGATGTAATGGTATGTTTCAATGTTTGGATGATTGTAAAGTCCTTAATGAAAATCTGGTGCCCACAAGCACAGCTTGATAGGCAGTGGCTTGGACGCTAGTGTTGGGTGGTTGTTAGCTAGTGATGGAATGAATGGAGGACATGCCAGAATCTAGTCTCTTGTGTAAGATATTTGCTGAGACAAAAAATGTGGCACATGTGGCTTTCAATTTGGGATCAATATTTTAAAGATTCAGCATTATGCGAATCTAAGATATTTCACAACTCACAAGGAATTACTATCTATAGATTCTATAACGATGAAAAGGCGGCCCTACTCTTATTTATTTATAATGGGATCCACTATTATGTGAAAGAAAAAAAAAATACTCTCAAAGTATTGAAGGATTTTCTCTCGCAAGTATAGAACATTGAGCGAATTATGAGAGCTGGAAGCCTGTGAGTAAATTTATTTACCATGTACCACCAGTTGCATCTAATCAAGAACTGCTTCCCAAGTTCCAACAGTTTGGGAAGCCTGCAAGAACAAGTTTGTGGGGTTAGAGCATCTCCAGCAGTGTAGCCATTCGGGTATATTAGCTAAAATTTGGAGAATCTGTGCACTGTTCATGCTCCAGCAAATTCGGTAAACATGAATTTTTTTTGGGCTCATGAACAGTAACCCATCAGGTCTGATGGGCTACTGTACATTAGCAATCGAATTTCTTGGATTAAAAAATTATCTCAGCTACTTTTATATCAATTCTTTCTCTCACCTCCGGATTTCTTTTATTTTTTTTCTCTCATTCTCTTCGTTTCTCACATAATCCAAACACAAAACACAAAATAAAATCCAATTCTTAAAATAAAGTTGAATCAAAAAAAGCAAATATGAAAAAAAAAAAAAAAAAAAAAAAAAAAAAACAAGCTGACCTCATTTCTCACATAACCCAAACACAGAACACAAAACAAATTCCAATTCTTATAAAACAAAGTTGAATAAAAAAAAAAAAAAAAAAAAAAAAAAAAAAAAAAAAAACCGATCTGACCCAGCCTAGTGGTGGGGAGGACGACAAGCGGCGATGGAGATGCTGGAGTGGCGGTGGAGACGTTAAAGATGCGGTGGACGACAAGATGCTGGACGACGTTGAAGATGCAGTGGACGACAACGATGCTGGACAACGCTGGAGATGCGATGGACGACGACTCTCTCTCTCTCTCTCTCTCTCTCTAATGTGAAGCAAATGTGAAAGGCTGGAAGTTCTAGAGGTGAAAAAGAAAATAAAAAGAATGGGACACTTGTGTGGAGGAGGAAAAAAAGAAAAAGAAAAAAGAAAAAAAGAAATCAAACGTGGACGGTGGATGAAAATGAACGGAAGAAAAATAATATAAAAAATAAAAAAATTCTAATTGAAAAATACTACCAAAATATTTTTACAATATTTTCACAATAAATTTTAGCTAATATTGGTGAGTAAAAATATATTTTCAGTGGTGGGTTCAAATTAGAATTAGTAACAACTTTTCATATAAGATTTTGTTATAATTCTTGTGAAAGTATTGCAAAAAATGTTGTAAATATAATATTTTTCATTAAAAAATATAATTGTTGGGAATAAATATAAGAAGAATAAATGATGATAAAGAATGAATGAAGAAATAATATTTAAATGAGATAAAGAATAAAATAGAGAGTCTGTTGAAAAGTGCATTTAAAAAGTGAGTAGGCAAAAGTTAAATGTCACTATTCATTAACCAAACAGTACAAATATTTGACTAATCTGCTGGAGATGCTCTTATCATGGGTAAGTCATTTTTCTTTTGGAGTCGAAAGTTCCAGTGGTGAATTGAACAATGTTGAGATCAAGAAAAGTCGTACCCAATAGACAAAGCTCCTAGGTCTGAGAGAGGTCATTAAATGCCATCTTAACCCCACAATGTTGAGATTTTTAAATAAATAATAGAGGTCTTCCCTATAATTAGTGCATATCAAATGCCATGAATTGGCTTGACAGCAGCAAATAAAACGCTCATTTGCTCCTACAAGTACTTACATAGCGGCCAATAGATGCCATATGAAAGGAATTGAAAAAAAAAAAAAAACAAAAACATAAAAATGGAGGCAACCATGAATCACGCATCAAAATATTCAAAACTTTTGAATGACAAAAGAATTCCTTACATGAGACCTGGACTGAACCTGAACCAGAAACAAGAATAAGAACCCTCACTATCCTACAAAATGGAAGACTATCCGCATCATGAGAGGCATTTGAGTCTCGCAAATGTCAAATAGCCAGTGTGACCCTTTGCCTCACTGCAAGGCCTAGCCATGACTGTTTGAGAACTCAATTTGTCTTGCTCATTGCCTCCTTCAATAGCACGCTGAGGTCTCTTACATGGAAGAATAGACCCAGGTTTAGCTTCATCACCCTGGCTGTAATCCATTTTCACTTCTCGAACTTCGTAAGTACGAAGGAGTATTTCAAATGTCTTTATATCTGGCACACAAGCAGAATATACATATACAAGCATCCATCAGTGACTGAATCACAATCATGTAGAAAAATATGGCTAGAGCAAAAGGAGAAAATTCTTTAAATAAGAAAGATACTTTTAACAGGAAAAAATCCTGAATCTGAAAACATAGAGGAAATGGCTACACAAAAGCATACCCGTAAAGTTTGATCTAAGAGAATCACAGGCTCGTTGTACTTGCTCAATACATGGGGAGAAGGAGCACAAAACCCCATCTGGCTTCAACATTTTCCCGGCTGAAGGAATGGCCAACCAAGGTTGGGGTAGGTCCAGGAAGACGGAATCTGCTAACCCAGAAAATTCATCTGGAAATCCTTCACCCTGAATGTCTCTAACTCCCACAGTGACTAAACTACTTAGCCCTGTCTTCTCAAAATCCTCTCTATAAAAAGTAAAAGATCAAATCAACATTTCAGTATATCTTATAAATATTTCAAAACAAAATGAAACTTGAGCTCAGTTACAGCTACTGCAGATTTTCATATCTCTCAAAACATAAATTCTTCATTTAAAACAAAAAAAACAAAATGAAGGCATATGCAAGTGGCATAATCCATTGTGCACCCTTGAATAATACCAAAAATAATTAGTGAAACCAAAAATTTTCTTTTCAGAAATAAATTGAGATTGGTTAACTGAGTTTCTTGAGAACCTAAGAAATTAAAATTCCTTCTCAACAGTCAACACAATAGACAACCTAATCATGTCAAAATAGATCAAGTATGCAGTTCAGATATTCAACTACCAATTCAGCTTTGATCATAAGTATTTAATATCTTATTTTACAACTCTCGTTCAAAATAGTGTCTACTTTCAAGAAAAACAAACATTAACCAGTCAAAGTGGATCAAGTGGAAATATTCCTTTCTTACCTGGCTGAGGCAGCCCTTTGTTCATGAAAATCAAACGTGTAGACATGTCCTGTAGGAGCAACAGCCCTTGCAAGTGATGTAGTTAAAGATCCACTTCCAGTCCCAGATTCCAGAACCATACAACCAGGGACAATTTCCAAGTACATTATCACAAAGCTGATATCAGCGATATAGAGAATTTGGGTCCTGTGACTTAGAACTAGAGTCCACAATTCAGGAGTTGGAGCCAACAAGTAAACAAAACCATTCTTGTTGCTAAACACCTTGGATCCGAAAGGCTTCCCAATCCAGTCCGAATGTTTAAATACACCAAATCGGTTCTGGAGTACCGAGCCCTGACATACTTTAATAGCCTTCATGTTATCATGCCTCTCATAGACTATAACCAAATCTCCATCATAAATGTGACGAGTAAAAGATAACTTTTTTGTTGGATCAATTGGCAACATCCTCAAAATCTTAAATTTGTAAATCAATTACAATAACAGCTACCTGTGATGATGAAATTTCAAAAAAGGGTAAGAGGAGGACAAATTGACATTTATAAGAATCTAGAGAAATTGAAACCTCTCAACCTTTAAAAATCCAGAGTAATAATTTATATATTTCTCATCAAAGTTTGTAGGAGACCATTAATAAAAAGACACAAAAGCTATCATGTTTCACACAACCATAGTCAATTTTGCTCTACAGCATGGTTTGTAAACATAAAGGTAATATAACCAAGAAACTTATATCCCAGTCTACAATAGATTCATGCAACTAGGCTGGTAAACAGGGACACCCAAAATCACATTTATAATGAGCATTGAATGAACTTCAGTAAATAAAGAGATTAAAAAGAATTTAAAAAATCTCTAGTAAAAATAATAAAGTCCTCGCTTTCTAGCAATAAATCTCCAAGTCATGACATGGCATTCAATAGGAAAAGGCAAAGTGGAGAATGCTTTCATCTAGTCACAGGCACAACTCCCCCTATCTCAATCAAATTTTGTATGTATTTTGAGACAAATGTTATGTCTTTATCTTCTTTTTTATTATAAGTGAAATTGAAACCAAGGGGAAGGCGAAGGCGAGATTCTACCCGTAAGCATAATGATTCTATCGTGAGACTTTTGTGTTATCACTTATTATATTCAAATTCAAATGCCAATTAAAAAAATGAATCTCAATCATTAGCTCATATTTGACCTAGAATGTAGTTGATTTTGACTAGCGTGTGCAAAACCCGTTTTGAAATACAGGTTTGGGCAGCCTTCCCACATTGTCTTTGGTTGATTTTTGGAGCATTCCCACTCCACTCATTGTAATGTTTTATGAGTGGTTTGCCATGCTACAAAGTATCTTGTTTTTCTGATAGATGAAGGGTTAACTTCTAGCACAATAGAATCATTGATTGGATGGGAATTACATCAAACTCTCAGATAAAAATAATAACAATAAATATTCTTTACCATAATGTAGTTCATACAAATCATAATCTTATCAACTGTAAACTATAAATGCTCAATAAGCACATAGCTACTTCATTGACAAGCTTCCACTACAATCACCCAAAGATAATTCAGATACAAATACAGCTTTTTAAAACTTCACCTCAACCAAATTTTTAGCAAATAAGCAATCAAATAAAAAACTGCTACCGAAAACAAAGCTGCAAAGTCGCTTCCAAGTTCAAGCTTATAGAAAACTCAATGAGTCTGAAAGTCCAGGGCCGGCCCTTCCCTTAGGCGAGTGGGCAATTGCCTAAGGCCCCCAAGTGGAAGGGGGCCCCAAAATTTTAGAAAAGAACCAGCTAGTAGAGGAAAAAAAAAATTTAGTTTCAAATGAATTACAAAAATAATCTGGCACATCCTTTTAACCAAAAAAACAAAAATTTTGGTAAATCCTATTAAACATTGGTTCTAAACAAAATCATTGACCAAAAATCAACCAGATAAACTACAAATCCGGTCTAAGAGATTAGCCACAAAACAATCACAAATCAAAACAAATAAATCCACTCAAAACCCTAAAAATTTTACCTTTCTCTCCAGTCTCCAGTCTCCACTGTTCAGTCTGTTCTCATCTGCTCAACAGACAACAGCTCAAGGCTCAAGCAAGGCAGCAAGCTTGAAGCTCCTCCGCCTCAGCCTCTCTCTGATTCTCTGCTCTCCGCCTCTCTGGTTTTGTAACTTTGTTTATCACTTATCAGTTTATCATTATGGCTGCCTGGACCCTCCCTGGACTGGGCGTTAAGTTTGGGCCTTCAAGTTTTTTTTTTTTTTTTTTTAAAGCCTGCACTTTTTTTTTTTTTATTGGTTATAGATAGGATTTGTTTTGTGTTTTTTTTTTTTTTTTTTTGTGGGTGGGTCATATTAATAAGTCTTGTGCCAGTATTATGGCTGTGCTTAAATTTTTGTTATGCTTGTGCTTAATTTTTTTTTAATTTATGTAAGTTGAAATTGCTAAAAACTTGTTATTATTTAGTGAAACTACAACAATATTTTTTATATAAATCAGGTTCTATTTCTCATTTGTTCTACACTTGAAAGTTATTTTTTATTTTAGTCTTTATAAATATATTGTTTGATTAGAAATGTCTACTAGAAAATATGCATCTGAATATGAAAAACTTAAAAAAAGAAAAAAAAAAAAAGAAAAATTAATTGAGTCTCAAAAAGAATCAATAGATAAATTTGTTATTAGTAATAAACAAAATATAACACAAAATTTAGATGAAAATATCACAAATGAGCAAGAAATTCACCAAAATAATTTAGAAGAAAATGTTGTTCAATTTTGCAATACAACAAATCTTGATAATGAACTTCAAAATAATTTAGAAAAAAATGAAAATAACGATGAAAAATATAATATAAAAATATTAAATAAACATTAATTTAATTAATATATAAGTATAACAAATGCCTCATTTTTAGTTCTCACCTTAAGCCCCAAAATGTATGGGGCCGTCCCTGTTTCCCTCTCATCCCCTCTCTGCCTCAACCCACATCACACCGTGCTCCATGCTTGACCACTAAGCTCTCCTTCTAAACCTCCATGGCCGGAGGTTTTCAAGCTCATCACCTCCAACCATGCACCACTGTCGAAACCCAACCAAAATCAAATCACGACCACCACCACGGCCAAAACCCATGCAAAATCAAATCGCAACAAAACCCCAGAAGCCTACAAAATCACAAATCAAATCACACCCACCGAAATCAAAGCACAAAAGCTATAAAACAACCAAAATCACAAAATGAAAACACTGAAAGTGAACCCACCGTTAAAAAAACATATATTGGTTTTGTTATTATATTTTAGAAAAAGAATCATCTTGTTAAACTAATTTTAGATCCAAATTAATCTAACACATACCACAAGCAAGAATGATAGACTGAAAGCAAAGCAAAGCAAAGCAAAAAAAATGGTATTTCTCAGAAAAGTGTTTTTAGAAAATAGAAAGGGTAAGTAAAATATAAAAACTATTTGCTTCATAATCTCAAATAAATAAATAAATAACCAAAAATCGCACACCATAATCCGGTGAAGCCTCATAAGCCACAATTTCACCTAAGAGGATGGTCTGAGTTAAGAGGAAGAGATTTTCATAGTCTTTGACTCGGCAGCACAATCTTCGATTTCCTTTCTTGACGTGGCTTTCGCTCATTCCTCTCCTATCAACCTAGGCGACGTATAAAGAAAAATAAAAGGAAGAAGAACAAAGCACCGCATAAAAAAGAAGAAAAGAAAAATGGTGAGAGAAGAAAGACGGACTGAGATCAGGTGCATTGTCGTAGGTATTTTTTTACATTTTTAACTTTTTATCTCTCCTTTAATATATTTTATTTAATGATTGAGATTGAAAGTTATTTTTTCAACTTTTAATCTCAGCCATTAATTACAATCACATCAGGGTATTGCACCTGAATCTGAAAAAGACAAAGAGACCTACACATACACATACACATGCATAAGCACACATACACATACACATACACATACATAAGCGCATAAACACATACACATACACATAAACATACATAAATATAAGCACGCATAAACACATACACATACACATATATAAGCACACATACACATACACACACATACATAAACATACACATACAAATGCACATAAACATACATACACATACACATAAATATATATATACATAAACATAAATACACATACACATAAACACGTAGAAACTCACATAAACGTAAACATACACACACATAAACACATGTATTTAAACACATGTTTTCAGTTTTTAAACAATATTACACGTATTTTTATACACTTTTTTACCCACACGTATTTTTATACACTTTTTTACCCACACGTATTTTCAAAAAACACAAACAATGTTACTAGAACAACGTTATCAAACAGCCCTTAGTTTCTCATAAATTTATAAATAAATAAATAAAAAAACCCTCTTATACGGTGCTATTTAGGCTTATTTCTCATCTCACCTTAAAATAAATAAATAAATAAATAATTTACAAAATAAGCTTATGTTTTTTTGCGAACTTTGGTCGACTACTCACACAAAACACAGTGTCGGCGTCGACCTAAAGAAACCCAAGCCATCATCGCCATTCGCGAGCTACCAGCACCGCTAGAGCCCAAGGTCAACATAGTCATCAAAATAAACAACACTTTTGGCTTCTGTTCTGTTTCTTCTTCGACCCAGAAACAATACTTTTACTTATAAGTGTTTTTTTTTTTTCTTGACTAATAATGTTGGTTCTTTACATAATTTCCAGTTTTGATTTTGTTTTGTTTTCTAATTTTTGTTAAAAAAATGTTTTGCTTTCATAATTTTGTGATGCTTGCACATTTGGGTTTGTTTGTGTGTGTTTCATTGGTACTATATTATTGTTTCAGACAGGGGCGGCCTTAGACATTTTGGAGTCTAAGGCGAGAACTAAAAATGTATGTGTATGTGTATGTGTGTTTATGTATGTGTATGTGTATGAGTGTGTATGTTTATGTGTGTTTATGTTTATATTCATTTATGTTTATGTGTGTTTATGTTTATGTATATGTATATTTATGTGTATGTGTATGTTTATGTGTATGTGCATGTGTGCTTATGTTTATATTCATTTATGTTTATACATGTTTATGTATGTTTATATTTATAAACATAAACACATATACACATACACATACACATACACAAGTACACATAAACACATACACATACACTTAAATATACATAAATATAAGCATGCATAAACACATACACATACACATACACATACATAAGCATACACATAAACATACACATACAAATACACATAAACATACATACACATACACATAAATATACATATACATAAACATAAACACACATACACATAAACACGTATAAACTCACATAAACGTAAACACACATACACATAAACACGTATAAACTCACATAAACGTAAACATACACACACATAAACACATGTATTTAAACACATGTTTGCAGTTTTTAAACAATATTGCACGTATTTTTATACACTTTTTTACCCACACCTATTTTCAAAAAATACAAACAATGTTACTAGAACAACGTTATCAAACAGCTCCTAGTTTCTCATAAATTAAAAAAAAAAAAAAAAATCCTCTTATATGGTGCCGTTTAGGTTTATTTCTCATCTCACCTTAAAATAAATAAATAAATAAAAATTCACAAAATAAGCTCATGTTTTTTTTTTTTGCGAACTTTGGTCAATCCACTCACACAAAACACAGTATCGGTGTCGACCTAAAAAACACCCAAACCATCACCGCTATTCGCGAGCAACCAGCGCCGCCGGAGCCCAAGGTCAGCGTAGTTATCAAAATAAACAACACTTTTGGCTTCTGTTCTGTCTTTTCTTCGACCCAGAAACAACACTTTTACTTGTAAGTGTTTTTTTTTTCTTGACTAATAATGTTGGTTCTTTACATTATTTCCAATTTTGATTTTGTTTTGTTTTCTAATTTTTGTTAAAAAAATGTTTTGCTTTCATAATTTTGTGATGCTTGCACATTTTGGTTTGTTTGTGTGCGTTTCATTGGTACTATATTATTATTTCAGACAGGGGCAGCCCTAGGCATTTTGGGGCCTAAGGCGAGAACTAAAAATGTATTTGTGTATGTGTATGTGTATGTGTATGTGTATGTTTATGTGTGTATATGTGTATGTTTATGTTTATGTGAAGCTTCTGGGGGAACAGGCTGGGAAGGAAGTGGTAGCAGTCCACAATCCATGTGATGTAGAGGCTGGCTATGATGCACATGCTGAAGAGGCTGGTTATGATGAATGTAATGAAGATGCTGGCAATGTTGTATATGCTGAAGAAAATGGCCGTTACGAATATGTCGAGAATGGTTATGTTGAATGCGTTGAAGGGAATAATTTTGAGCAAGTTGGTTATTTTTCTAACTTTGATTCTTTTATTTTAATTTTTTTATAAGTAAAATTTTATCGAATTAAACAACCCATGTACTTAACTTAGGGAGCAATGCAATCAATCTCTGAAATTACAATGCACAGAGCATCTCCAACAGCTTCTTTATATTTTTGTACTGTTATTCCTCCTCCAATGATCCAACCCATTAAAAATGTCATTGCTCTCTTTTATGTGTATATGTATGTGTATGAGTGTGTATGTGTATATGTATGTGCATGTGTGCTTATGTTTGTGTTTATGTATGTTCATTTATGTTTATGCATGTTTATGCATGTTTATGTATGTGTGTATGTTTAT
This sequence comes from Quercus glauca, assembly GCA_023736055.1. Taxonomy (NCBI): domain Eukaryota; kingdom Viridiplantae; phylum Streptophyta; class Magnoliopsida; order Fagales; family Fagaceae; genus Quercus; species Quercus glauca. Next base: position 27,803,334 of record CM043316.1, read on the forward strand.
GTATGTTTATATTTATATATATAAATATAAACATAAACACACATACACATAAACATACACGAACATAAACATAAACACACATACACATAAACATGCATAAACAAACATAAACATAAACAAACAAACATAAACACACACTAATAAACATAAACATACATAAATATAAGTACGCCTAAATACATACACATACACATACATAAGCACACATACATATACACATACACACACATAAGCACACATACACACACATACATAAACATACACATACACATACACACTCATACACATACACATATATAAACATACATAAACATAAATGAACATAAACATACACACATATAAACATACACATACACATAAATATACACATACACACTTATACACATACATATACACATATACATACATTTTTAGTTCTTGCCTTAGGCCCTAAAATGTCTAAGACTGCCCCTGTCTGAAACAATAATATAGTACCAATGAAATGCATACAAACAAATCTAAATGTGCAAGCATCACAAAATTATGAAAGCAAAACATTTTTTTAACAAAAATTAGAAAACAAAACAAAATTAAAACTGGAAATAATGTAAAGAACCAACATAAGCTTATTTTGTGAATTTTATTTATTTATTTATTTTAAGGTGAGATGAGAAATAAGCCTAAACGACACCGTATAAGAGGGTTTTTTTTTATTTTTTATTTTTTTTTATTTTAAATTTATGAGAAACTAGGGGGTTGTTTGATAACGTTGTTCTAGTAATATTGTTTGTATTTTTTGAAAATACGTGTGGGTAAAAAAGTGTATAAAAATGCGTGTACTATTGTTTAAAAACTTTAAACATGTGTTTAAATACATGAACCAAACAGCCCCTAGGTTATCTAGACCTTTGTTCTTCTAAGAGGAATTTCTTAGAGGTAACACTATATAGAAGTTGAACCATGCCTCTCAAACAGACCTTAACACAAGGATTTATATTGAATCTTTTGTTTGGGTTGTTTATGTTTTGGAGAAACTTGTTATGATAAATATATATATATATATATATATATATATAGAGGATTGTGATGAATTTGATTATTTGAATATGTAGTTAGTTGATTATTAGTTGAATATGAAGTTTAATGGACACTTTTGAAAAAACAAAGTGTGGACTCATGATAAAAAATGAAAGTTATTTCATTAAAGTTGGCTAGGGCATCCGAATGGATTCTTTAAATTATATTTTCTAAAAAATTTAGAAATTGAAATCATAAAATCCAACTCCAACAGATTCTTTACTCAATTATTTGTATGTTTTTAATCTACAATGAATCTATGTATATCTTAAAAAAAAAACAAAAGATTAACCCAATAAAATATTGGGTCAACTCAATAAAACATTTTATTATATATATATATATATATATAAACACTCAATAAAATATTTAGTTACCCTTTGCACCCATCTCTAGCTAAACAAACAAGTATTAATGAATGAAGAAATAATATTTAAATAGGATTGAAAAATAATAATAAAATTATAAAAATGTATATTTGAAAATGTAAGTAGTTAAAATATAAAAATTATTTTTTTCTCTAAATTTGGGTGAGAAAATGAAGATGTTGCTAGAAATGTCAGCCAACTACTTTTATGTCATCTTTCTCTTCTCATCCTCCATTTAGAAGGGAGGCAACAATCCCTTTTGTAAAAATCATTGAATTGTAAAATAGTTCAGGTTTAGATGCTTTTCTCATGAAATTATTCATTTAGTAAACAAGTCAAGTTGCAAGTCGAAATTTGGTCTAAGACTTAATTTGTGTGTTATATAGAAATCATCAAGGTAATACAAATTGATTATAGAACGGTTCAAGCATCTTGTATAGTTTGAGTGTTTCTTTCTTAGTGTGATTATTTATTTATTTATTTTAAATCAAATTCAAGTTCAAATTTAGGTTTAGGTTTAACACCCAATTTGCGTATGTGTCCCTATAAATGGGTAACAACCCCTTTTATAGAAATTGTTAAGGAAAAAAAAAAAAAAAAATCAATTAAGCCTCAAGAATTACAGTGTTAAAAAGGATGCAACTTTTAAGCCTCAAACATTAAGCACATTTCATAAAACCCACTACAATGATTTATAAGACTATTTATATGTATTGCTTAAAAATGTCATGTTTGACTAATAGAATAGATAAATAACTTTTTTAATGGCCATGTAATATATTGGAAGCGGAAAATAAAGGTATTTCCTTCTAATTGCAATCAAACAAAGTCTCATAAACCTTAAATGACGTGGCTAACCGAGACCAAGGTGGATTTTGGAACATGGATGCCAAGACGGATTTGGAAACTAGCTCAGTTTGCTGCAAAAGCGGCACATTTTCATCGAAATTTAATAAAATTTTGGTGATGATAAGGAGCATTGAGAGCAATAAAACAATTAAAAACAAATGGCCTCAAACATCAAGGGGAAAAGAAATATGAGAACAAAACCCTTCAATAAACTATAATGGATCAAACCTCAGCGAAAATATCCAAATACTATGTTTGGTAAAATTTGTGGCAAACTAATACTATTTCGAAAATATTTTAACAATCTACAACTTTTTTAGTATTCAAGTTTCACAAAATCGAGTTCTAAATAGTATTCAAGTTTAGTAAACTCGAGTTCGTAGGTGAGTCGTAAGCGTGACATTGTTGACCTGAAATTTGTGTAATAAAAAAAGTAATATGGTACTTACTATTACGAAAATCGAGTACTTCTTTATAGTATTCGATCTTACCAAAATTGAGTACCTTGTTGTTGTTGTTGTTTTTTGTTTTTTGTTTTGTTTTTTTTTTTTTCGTACAAAACTTTTACTTATTTCATTTTCAACTGCATGTGATTGTTGTGTCCACCAAACTAAGTACAGTGTCTGGATTTGAAAAAGCTCATGTGCAAGTAACTGGAGTTGCAGTTAGCTAAGCACAGTGTAGTCTGCCAGTA